>OX421268.1:14414245-15614245 GCA_949125355.1 Agriopis leucophaearia | reverse complement strand
GACAAATAAAATGAATCAAAAACCATGAAAATCGGTACAGCCGTTCTCGAGTTATAAGTTTTCGAACAAACCCTACTTTGTTTTATATATATACTAGCTAATGCCCGCGACTTCGTACGCGTAGCGCAAAGTAATTAGTGGGTGGACGATTAGACTGACATATCCAAATATAAATGTTACACTAACGAACACGAACGGAACTTTAAATATGCACAAATCCATCGGATTATTTATACTGAATATTTTATAGATAATACCTACACATATGACATGATTGTAGATTTATTGCTCTCCATTTTAATGCGGATTGTCATACTATCGTCATTTTAGATTTTAGTCTAGTTTTAATCTGACTCGATACAGGTATCCCGACATGTCCATAGTTTCAAATATATTTCAAGCAAATAATATATTACTTTCACTGGTTAAATACGTTGGAAGTGTGGAGCCATGGAGCCAATAAGGAAAAAAAATTGGTATAAGTCTGTGGTATAAGTCAAGCGAAATGTCATGCATGACAAACGTTATTATTGAATTATTAGTAAATAGCACGTAAATAGTAAGTAGGAAGCATGGAGCGGTATCTATAATTAATCGCTGTTATTTAACATTACTCCGCGTAAAGACTGCCAATCAATGATGTCTAAATAATTTTTGCCCGCCTTCTGCGCCTCGACCCTTCCAACAACTAAACCGCTTTCGTTCACCACCATAACATCCAAAATAGCTGCTAATCATAGATCAGTAACAGATTAGATGCCGCGAGTTCACCTACTTTGCGTGTCTGTTATTGGTCTTAAGTTTGATCCTGGCAAAAAAATGTATTCATTTTAATCTCCGTCGACTTGGTATATTAGCACGTCAGAAGTCAATACAAAAATAAACGTACTTTAAATTACGCCATAATAAACTGTAAAACCTCTTCAAAAGCAGTTGGCTGTCCTGAAAATAACAAACACAAAAAAAAACTATTTGGTGCAGTCTATCGGAAGTTATGCGGGTACATACAAAATCAATTAGCAATACTTGAAGAATATCTCAATGACGATACTAATTTCGGAGAAATGGTAAGTAGCTGGTTGTTTACATCATTTCAATGTGTTAGCATGCCTTATTAAAAATGTTTCATCATCATCATCAGCCAGAAGACGTCCACTGCTGAACATAGGCCTCCCCCTTTAACCTCCACACTGAACGACGTCCTGCCATCTGCATCCACTGGATGCCCGCGACTCTCACAATGTCGTCGGTCCATCTAGTGGGAGGCCTACCTACGCTGCGTCTTCCGGTTCGCGGTCTCCACTCAAGAACCTTACTTACTTCCCCATCGGTTAACAGTTCTTCGAGCGATGTGGCCTGCCCATTGCCACTTCAACTTGGAGATTTTAATAGCTATGTCGGTGACTCTCGTTCTTTGGCGAATATCTATATTTTTATTTACATACTAGCTTTTTTGCCCGCGACTTCGTACGCGTAGATTTTCATATAAACATTCAATTCTTTTTTCTTCCCTTAATCCGGCCTTGCGCAAAATAACATAGCATATACTTCAATCTGGTCATAGCTAAGCATATTCGTGAAAACCGCATTTAAATCCGTCCGCATTTTTATTCCAGGGGTGTAGGAGATGTGCGTGAACAAACAAACAAAAATTCTAAAAACTGTTCTTTACATGGTCAGCTGCTTATTTTAAGTCGCCCTGTGTGAAGTATTGATAGAATCATAAAAGTAATAAATAACACCGTCAACAGTTTTCAAATCAAAAAGATAATGTGACCACAGTGCAGAGCATGTTTTGAAATTTTCTTTTTGTCTAAACTATTAAAAGTATATTTCCGGCCAGTTTCGCTGGCCACGGAACCCTGACATAATGCTTGTCTTAACACGCTCTTGGCTAGTTATTTCTTATTTCGCGTGCATTTGTATGTATACCTTGATTAAAAAGCCATGAAAAGGAACTACTCTATTTATCTGTTAAAATATCACAGTAAAATAAAATTATTTCTATATTCTTATTCTTATTGCAAATATATACTGTATTCTTCTAAAAGCTAAGTTTATATACCCTGCACAAAGGGTGCAGCAATGAATTATGTAGTGGCTGTTCACAAAACCAGACCACAGACAAACATATAAATTTAAGTATAGTTAAATCTATTACATAAATATTATATATACTATTCAAACTTAACCTAGGGTGAAGTAATTTTACAAAACAAAAAAAAACATACTTAGTGTGATAGGTTACTTAATTATATATGAGATGATACAAAACTTATGACGCTACTTTCTTAACTATTTATATATCGATATTTATTTTCTAATTATAATTTTCTAAAATGTATCGTCGAAAAAAATCTTTTATCTCGTAATAACATTTTTGGGTTAGAAACTTACGAAGTTGGTTCTGGAAAAATGTTATTATTTCTTTCTTTCTTTATTGCGTCCGGAATTTTGTTGTATAGGTTTATTTTCATGTACAAAGGGCCTTTTTTGTATACTTCTATTCGCGGGACTGTATTAAAATAGGATGCGGTATATTTTGTGTTTTAAATGCTAACATAGAATAAAACCATGAGAATGTAATATGGAGCTTGGAGCTTCCCGGTGTGGTACTGGATGTAGATGCGACCTGGGCTATAGGGACAACGTCATGTATGCGGTCGGCTAGGTCTGCCAGCACATCGAGTGATGACGTCATCTGCTGCGAAGCAATGATGGTCTGCGTGCTGTTCGGTAGGCGGCTGGTCCAAATCATGCGTAAAAAGTCTTCTGGAACTCCGGGGCCTGCTAGGTGTCGTAGATGACGTCAGAATTGAGAAGGCTTACGATCACCTAGCTCCTCGTGTGTTAAAAGTTGCTGTACCTTTTTTCTCTTGATGCGGACAAACGTTTAATTAGCTCCAGCTTGAGTTTTTCGTACTTCTCGGTCACATGCGGATTGACGATGATGTCTTCGACTTCAGCTGCGTATTGCGGGTCAAGTTGCCCAATGACATAGTAGAACTTGGTGCTATCTGCAGTGATGTTGGAAATCGCGAATTGGCCTTCGATCTGGGCGAACCAAATCGCCGGCTTCTCGGGCCAAAACGGTGGAATTCGCACGCCAACTCGGAATAAATTGTCATCATCTTTATTCTTCGTGTCAGCCGCAGTGGTATCAGTACGATCTAGCGGCATTCTGACCTTTGTCGGTGGTGTACGGTCCATTCAGGGGTCACCAATTATAGTGGATTTTTTCTATTTATATAGAAGGAGAGGGTTAAGCTACCGACAATGGAAGAAAATAGCTGAGTCCGAAAGAAATTATAAATTTAATGCAAAGAAAAATCTTAGACAAATCGTAGAAAAAGCGAATGACAATTCCATTTGAAAATCGGCGTTTTTTTCTTTTTTTTTCTTTTCGCGCCCCAGCGCCACACGTCGTGGAAAATTGGAATGAAATTCACGAAGGTTGGCGCAAGGAGTATGAGTACGCCACACTCCTACTCCATGCACTGGAATGAATCACCAAAGAGGTTGTAAGGCCTATAACATGCTTGATCTACACGTTCATTCATCTAAGAAGGTTAAGGAACCTTCTTTAAATTTAAACTGATTAACCGAATGACAGTTGACAGTTTCAACATTTTAATGGCTATGTCAATAACATTCTCTTTTCTTTGGATCTCCTTGCTTGAGGCTGTGTGACGATCCTCATATTACGTTTCGGGTAACAAAGAAATAAATCATTGATTTTTATTTTCGTTTATGTAAAAATAAAGAATTAAAATAAATGATATAAGATAGCCTATGTTTTAATCCGGTAATTTCTAAGCATATTCGTGAAAACCGCATTTAAATCCGTCCAATGGTTTAGGAGATGTGCGCGGACAAACAAACAAACAAACAAACAAACAAACAAACAAACAAACAAACAAACAAACAAACAGACAAAAATTCTAAAAACTGTCCTATCGTGTTCAGCTGCTTATTTTAAGACGACCTGTGTGATTTTTTTTTTGTTATCTCGCAATTACAGATTTTTTTATCTCTACGTTTTTATTATATGTATAGATGTATAGATAGATTATATGGCAACAGCCGCTTCAGTCTTCCTACCTACCATGTCTGCGAGTAGAAGTCTGTCATTACGACAACATTACTATAAAATAAGCTAGAGGGCGTTATAAATAATTATAAAAAAAATTTTTTTTTACTATTTATTATCATAAATTAATATAGCCTATGTTTCAATCAGGTATTTTATAAGCATATTCATGGAAACTGCTTTGAAATCCTTCTGGTAGTTTAAAAGATGTGCGCGGACAAACAAACAAACTGACAGCCGTCAGATTTGTAGTTCCATAGTTTGAAAATAGATTGCGTACTAAAACGATGTTTTGCGAAAAAAATTTAAATTTGCTTAAACTTTACGAATAATATTATTAAAAACGTAATAAGGTATTCAATAATTCCTAAAATAATGAGTGTAAATGGACCGTAGTTTCACAAATATGAAAAGTGCGTCTATTATAGGTAAATACGACACTTTACCTGAATCACGCAAACGGCATTTTTTTTGCAAGTTAAACCGATATCCGGTATTGCTTCTACTTAGTTAGAAGTCATGTGTGAAGGTATTTGATCTACACATTTATAATATGGTAGGGATAGGGATAAAATATAAATAAATAATAATCAAAAACTTCGCTGAAACTTCAATAATCCGGATTCATCTCGTAACTTTCCACCATTAATGGTGGAATATTATATTAAATTTTAAAAGAGACGACTCTTGAAAATGAGTCATTATAATTTGTTTATAATTAGCGAAGATATCGTGAACAAACAATAAAGTAGTTTTTTTTCTCTTTGCCTTTTGGAACACAGGATAGGTCAAACAACGACATATTTTTCGTCTTTATAGGGCACCGTAGGTACCAAAATGGTAAAAAGCCTAAACACCGAAGCCTCACTATAAAAATCCGTGAGTCCATCCGTCTGCATATATAGAAATTGAAATTTAACCCGTATGTAGATAAAGTTTACCTAAGTTGTTAACTAGGCTTCTTCGGCCACGTTTCGAGACGAGATTATCAGTCTATAGAACGCCTCGTCGTCCAGGGGAAAATGGAAGGAACTAGACCACACGAGAGGTCACCCATGCGATGACCGACCAGATCAGGTCTGCAGTGGGTGGTCATTTAACCGACTGCAGCAGGATGATCTCCAGCTGAGAGACATCATCGGTTAACATCAGGCGAGTTGGCGGTCAAACGCAAGCATATTACAGAAAAAAAAGTCGAGACATCGTGAAGCGCATTCTATCTGCCCCGTCCAATACTACGAGTACACGACGACCACGACCGCTCTGCTAAGAGCGAAACGACTAAGAAGAAGAGAATACAATATATTAAGCCTTATGGTATAGGTATGGTATATTTCCCCCCTTTTAAGCAAAGCTGCTTAAAAATGGGAAAACCTCGCCTTAACATAATCGAGTAGCTCACTCTGTTCCTGTGAACTCTGGGACCTTCGCCTCGCTCGATCAAAAAGTAGATTTCAGATTTTAATTAATAGTTATGGATAGGTACGATAAATTTTAAACATTGTTACTATGGACCAGTTTAAAATAAATGATTCTTTTATAAAACCAGTATGTATAATTTAAAATTTAAATAATAAAATTAATACTTAACTTTGCTAATTTAATGCAATTAACCAGTTTTGTTGATTGAAACTAACATGTAAATCATATAGGCGCTAATGAGCATGTTCGTTTGTCCTTCCTTCATGGCTACACTGTTTATGTAAATTTGGTTTGAGTATAATAACACTAGCAGCGCCCATGGTATTTCCGTAACTCTACAGGATCTGATTAATTTATTACGAAATCAAATGTGTATATTTTGCTCAGAAAAATATATATTGAAGCATTATACCTACAGTTTCCCCTATAGAATTTAACACCCCCCTTCGGTCGGAATACATTTTAATCACATCGTTTGCAGTTGTGTGCACTCAATATTGAAGTATGAACTAGTAAAATTATGTCAGTGTGTGCAATACGTGTTTACCTCGCCCCCTTCAGTTTTTTAACTACGAGATTTATTCCTAAGACCATTTGTCTAAGGCTTTTTTTTCAAACACAAAAGCAATCCTACCTACATTCTTACGATTGTCTCTGTCTTTCTCATACTATAGTATCTCTATATAGGTTTGTTTTGCCTAATCCTGGTATTGTCTTCGGGTGTTAAATCCAATTATTTATTATGCATCTTTTTATAACGTCCTAGGTATTATGCTCGATCCTAGCGAAAACATTAAACAGCAAATTTTAGTTTTTTATTATTATCATCCTATCGTGGGACACAGTATCTCAGAGAGAGAGGATGGGCCATAATCCACCATGCTGGCCCAGTGCATGTTGGGTGAATGACATACGTGTCTTTGAACTTTTGAGGTTCTTAGATATACCATTTCCTCACAATGTTTTCGTTCATCGTTGTTGAGCAATGGCGTCGAAACTGGGCCCCGATTCTACTAAGCCATTGTTTTTAAATTGTTAATTAATTTTCTCAAAAATTGCCCTTTTGACACTTTTTGTATAGATAAAGCATCAAAACTAAAAAAAAAATGACAATTCATTAACAATTGAAAAATAATTGATTTAGTAGAATCCCCTGCACATAGTTTATTTTATACTTGATAAGTCATTGGTGCAGAGCTGAGGATCGAACCGGGAACCGTCAGATTGTAAAGCACACGATTGAATAACCTTTTCTAAATAAGAACGTTAGTTCTCTGTAAATTATAATATCTATAAAAAACTACACTCAAATTAATTGTCAATTGTGTCAATTCATGTCATATGCAGCCATGACGCAAACCATTTGACATCTGACACCAATAAATGCTGAACAAATATTGATCAAAAGCTTATCCGCGGCGATTCTATTGACCTGATGATTAGTTTGTCAAGGTATCAACATATGGTACGAATGTTCCCTATTAATGTACCTATGTACTGACAGATTAAAATCGATTTATCGTAATAGCATAAATTGTATTGGTTATACTGCTGACATTTATTATAACAAATTATAAATGACTTCGTATCCTGTTTTTTAACGTAATATTCAATCTTGTTTTGAAGCCTAATAGTATATTTAAAATAAACCAGCCAAGTCAGAGTCGGGCTCACGCTTTGAGGGACCACCACAAAACACAAAAAAAGTTTCTCACTAACTCGCATTTGGCCATTAATTATTATGTATTTTACGTTTAGATTTTTACGTAGCAAATAAATAAAAAACATTAAAAAAAAGTTTGTTGTATGTAAACTTTAGTACCCTTTAGTTTTTACTTTTTGACTTCATTATTATTTCTTAGGTAATCTGCCGCCATGCTATGCCATTACATATTATGTGATGGTTATCTATCACGGATCAAAGACCTCCGGACGGACAAACGAACGGACAGACAGACAGCTCCCTGACTCTATTAGGGTCCGGTTTACACCATTTGGGTACGGAACCATAAATAACAAATGCAGTTTAAAAAAAAAAGCATAGTAATCGCGAATCGTAGGCATTTTTAACGGGTGCTACGCGAGTCTACGAGTTACGCCGCTTTCGCTCGTAGCGAAAAATCTTTGAGAAGAAACCTAGTTAATTTTACAAATAAGTAAGTACATTGGGTATTTTTTTTTACATATATATTATGTGATGTGCTATTCAATGCTGTTTTAATATGTTAAGTAGGTAAGAATAATACATATTTACTAAAAAACCGCTAAAGAACCATTTAATAACACGGGTATAGGTAATAAGAAATGCAATGAATTACCAAGTTAACCTTTCCGAACTACTTTATTACGTCTATACAACACCTACATCCTAGACTAGATTCTGCTATTGTTCTTTAAGTTGTTTCACGACTGCATAATGCAACATTGTCATCGCTGGTTTTCTAAGACCAAAGCAAACTTGCGTTTTTAACTCTCGACGCAAAAATAGGGGTGTTATAAGTTTAACGTGTGTGTCTGTCTGTATGTCTTTATGTGGCATCGTAGCTCCCAAACGGGAGTTTTTAATTGTTTGAAAGTTGACTTGATCACATTCTCTCCTTAGCTACAATATCATGAAAAGCTGTTCTGCCGTTAGAATATTATAAGCTCTTTTATGGTTGTGTTTAACAAGAAACTATAAACTATTTATACTTATAACTTATTAAAATATACCCTTATATTTTAATAAGTTATATATAAGGGTATTCTTGGTCTGTGCACCGAATCAGTACAAAATCTTCCGAGTAATAACTGGCCAAGAGCGTGTCGAGATAGGTATATAACTGTGGTCACATTTATGGTTAATAAATTGGTGGTAATAGAAAAATTCGACCGAACAAAGCTATGATACTTGTACTATATATGTATTCTGTGGCTATGTAGACTCAGACAAATTTCAGAGATGTATCATCCCGACATATAGGTATACTTTTTATCGTTTTGTCAAAAATAAAACTACTAGGGAAACATTCGTTTTATACAATTAGTCACAATTACAATTATACACATGGTAAAGAAATAATGATGGCGTACTCAGATGAATCTAAGAACACTCTATAGGCGTGTTTCCCAAACATTGTTTTTTATTAATTTTTATATAGAATAGATCTACGTTTGGGCACCAACTCGCCTGATGGTAAGCGACGGTGTGGCCGAGAATGGAACACGTTGATCTAGAAGAAATCTATTCACTCTAGCCTTGAAGATGACTAGATTGTAGTTCTCAAGAAGGAGGATGGCAGGGAGCTCCATTCTTGGGCAGTACGTAGCATAAAAGACGACCCAAATCGTTGTGTTCTGCCATGGCGTGACCCACTTAATACTTTTAAACCTATATATATATATATATAATAGGTCGGGGAAAAAGTCTTTTCGTATTTTGTATGTATAAAGTTGTAGTAAAAATCTCATCGATTGTACTGTTTGTATCTGGCTGGTTTTGGTACCATTAAAAATATGACATTTTAAAAAAGGAATATAAAAAGTAAAAAGCAATTTCCCGCCATTTTTCCAATTGTTTTTTTGTTCGATAAAATGAGTGAATCTAACGAAGAAATTCGATATATTGTGAAATTTTATTACAAAAAACTGAAAAATGCGACACAAGCCGCGAATAAAATTTGTGACGTTTATGGACCTAATGCAGTGTCATCAAGAGTAGCACAATGTTGGTTCAAGCGTTTTCAGTCCGGGAATTTTGATGTCAAAGATGCAGCTCGCTCTGGTCGCCCTGTTACGGATAAAGTCGATGCTATTTCTGAAAAAGTGGACCAAGATCGGCATATTAGTAGTTACGACGTAGCTGAAGACCTGGGGATTGACCACAAAACAGTTTTGACCCATTTGAAAATAACTGGGTATACAAAAAAAACTCGATATTTGGGTGCCACACCAGCT
The DNA here is from genome assembly GCA_949125355.1 of Agriopis leucophaearia. Taxonomy (NCBI): domain Eukaryota; kingdom Metazoa; phylum Arthropoda; class Insecta; order Lepidoptera; family Geometridae; genus Agriopis; species Agriopis leucophaearia. The sequence goes on along the minus strand of OX421268.1, from coordinate 15,604,797 downwards.
CACTGAAAGAAACCAAATGAATCGTGTACTCATTTGCGATTCTCTATTGAAACGTAAAGAAACCGAACCGTTTTTGAAAAGATTGATCACTGGTGATGCAAAATGGATCACCTACGACAAGAATGTGCGCAAACGATCATGGTCAAAGGGCAGTGAAGCACCACAGACTGTAGCGAAACCCAGATTAACACGTAATAAGGTGATGCTGTGTGTATGATGGGATTGGAAGGGCATCGTTCATTATGAGCATTTACCGCCGGGCAAAACCATCGATTCGGATCTCTACTGCCAACAGCAGATGAGACTCAAACAAGAAATTGAGAAAAAACGGCCGGAATTGATCAACATAAAGAGTGTGGTCTTTCATCATGATAACGCCAGACCGCACACATCTTTGGCCACTCAGCAAAAATTTAGAGAGCTTGGTTAGGAAGTGTTAATGCATCCACCACATAGCCCTGACCTTGCACCCTCAGATTTCCACCTGTTTCGATCTCTTCAGAATTCTTTGGGTAGTGTTAGATTAACATCAAGAGAGGACTGTCAAAACTACTTGTTGCATTTTATTGATCAGAATTCCCAAAATTTCTACAGCAACGGGGTCATGTCACTACCTAAAAGATGGCAACAAGTTATCGAACAAAATGGTACATATATATTATAATTAAATGTAATTAAACTTGAAAAAAATATGTCTTGAATTTGTTTATAAAATACGAAGAAACTTTTCCCCCGACCTTATATATATATATTTATTTATTTAGATTCCTAGTACTTACAATTATATACATAGTTTTTTAAGATTTTCAAAACTTGTTGCTTTTTATTTTTTATTTTAGATGTTCGTTTTTAAATATTACATTTTTTTTTATTAATCGGTTTTTTGGCATAATGTTTACTGTGTTATAGATATGGGAGAGGCTATTGGCTCTAAAACACAGTGAAAACTAGCTCGGGGCCAATTGGTTCGAATTTACTTTGTGCATATTATTATTGTGTCAAATAAATTAATTTTGTATTTGTATTTTGTATAAACCCAAGCTGGTTCCATTAAGTAAAATAATACACTATATACATTTATTAATAGTAAAAATGTTTTATCGCCAATTTAGTCACTAAATAACCAATAAAAAAAACACTAAATTTAATTGAATATTTACGATGCGTCGATCGATAGCAGGTATTATTTTTAAAACATGGTGGGAATGTTGCGACCCGGTATTTTTTTTTAATGGCCCGGTACCGGGTCGCGACCCGGCTAATGGGAAAAGCTGCTCGGGTGAAGGCCCAGTTTACATCAAACAGGCGAGCATTCTTAGACCACTTCATATAATTCCCGCGAGCAAATAGAATAGAATAGAATAGAATAGAATAGAATAATACTTTATTGTTCAACTGTGTACAAAGGTCTTAGGCTTATTAGGTAATTAGTCACAACAGTTGTGTTCATATAGAACATACAATAGAATTATTAGAAACACATATTATTGAAATACTACATAAAATATTAACTACAATTTTATTACTATAAGCGCAACAATCGACCACGGGGACTAGGTAACAATATCAATGTAATAATTCTATTTCAGGTTATAAACAGTGTTAATAACTAGGTATATTATAATATTTATTTCTCAAAGTATTCCCTCATGTTATAAAATGCTCTAGATATTAGCCAGTTTTTTAAACTTGACTTAAACTTGAAGCCGTTTAGAGTTTTTAACTCAGTAGGCAGATTATTATACACATGTATAGCATTTATGAATGTACTTTTGTAGTACATGGCGTTATTTATTTGAGGAATACGCATATTATATCGATATTTTGTACGTAGGTTATCAATTCGACTCGACTTAGCGTTGAAATAAGATTCCTCATTACTCTTTACAAACAAACACAGCTCTAATATATATAAACAGGTCAGGGTTAAAAATTTATTAACTATAAATATATTACGTAGAGTATCAGTAGGTTTCAATTTGTATATACTCCGTAAACATTGTTTTTGTAATATAAATGTGGACTCAACCTCTACTGAATCCCCCCAAAATATAACACCATAGCTTAGATGAGGAAACACATATCCATAGTATGCACTTATTGCTACTGATTTTGATGCGATACTGCTAAGAACCGATAGAGCGTAGACGTATTTTGTGATTTTATTATTTATTTTATGTATATGCGCTTTCCAGTTTAAGTTTTTATCTAAAGTGACTCCTAGGAAATTTGTTACACTAATTTCATTAACTTTGTTTCCGTTATTTGTAATGTTGAGGTTTAGAGGAGTGGTTTTATAGTTAGTAAATTGCAGTATATTGGTTTTACTAATATTAACCTTTAGGTTTATGCATTTTAGCCAGTCTGTGAATTGTTTTAATGTTTTGTTAACTTCAATTTCAAAATCAGTTTTACTTAGATTTTTCTGGGGTATAAATATAGTAGCATCATCAGCAAACATGACGCAGAGATGTTTTGTGATAAGCGGTAATTCGTTGATGTAAGAATTGAATAGAATAGGCCCAAAGATACTACCTTGTGGAACACCTATATTTATATCTTGGAATGCTGATTGTTCTTGTTCTACCGTTTTTGTGTCCTTATTATATACTTCTATAACTGTAGCCTGTGATCTATTTTTTAGGTATGACTCCAACAAATTTAATGGTGTACCGCGTATACCCATAGCTTCTAGTTTTGTTAGTAAAACTTCGTGTTCGACACAATCGAATGCCATCGACATGTCTAAAAAGAGAGCAATACCAGTCTTTTTGTTATTGATCTCTTCCCAAGCCTGTTTTAGCATCTTGAAGATGGCGTGAGTAGTTTTTCTCTCTTTACGAAAACCGAACTGATTTTCGTTGAGAATGTTGTTGGATTCAAAGAATGAAGTAAACCTGTTATAAAGTACTTTTTCAAAAACTTTTGAAAAGCTCGGTAATATGGCAATTGGTCTGTAGTTGCCCATCTCTGATTTTGAACCTTTTTTATGTAAAGGTTTGATTAATGCTGGTTTTAGACCGTCTGGGAACTGACCAGTTTCAATCGAGATATTAATTATGTATGTCAGGGGCATTATTATAAATTCTATGGTTTCTTTAATGACTTGTACGGAAATGCCATCGTAACCAGCGGTTTTTTTACTTTTTAATGATTTTACTATATTTCTTATTTCATTGCAGGTTACTGGGCTAATAAAAATGCTTTTTGGATTTGTTTTGATAGGCTTATGTTGGGAAGAATTGCCTGTCTGGTTTGTTTCGTTACGTTTTATGAAGTAATTGTTCATAGACGAAGCTATTTTAGATGGTTCAACTATTTCTTCGTTACCTGATTTAATGCTATCTATCGTTGTCTTGATGTGATTTGTTTCAGAGGTGTGATTTTTTATAATACCCCAAGTGGCCTTATTTTTATTGGTACTCCTTGTTATATACTTTACGTTAGCAGTTTTCCTAGATATACGTATTATTTTCTTAAATGTTTTTGAGTATTTCTTATACAAGTTGTCATTAACCTCGTTTTTGTTTTGTTGCCATTTTAGAAAGATCTGTCTTTTGTTTTTACTAGAAATCTTTATTCCTTTTGTTTTCCAGTTTGCATTTTTTTTATATGTTATTTTTACTTTTTCTACAGGAATACTCAAATTAAATATTAGACTGTACAGGTCTATAAATTCAGTATACGCTTGGTTAGGGTTATCAAAAGTGTATACGTTTGAAAAGTTGATTTGCGACAAGTATTTTTGAAAAATACTAATGTTTGCATCAACCCTTCTCTTGTATATGAACCAGTATTTTTCTCGGAAACTTAAGTTAGCAAAGATACTTATTATCTGTGCTGTGTGATCAGATATATCCCTGTTTAATATTTCTGTTTTATAACGTTTTACGTTTGTTAGGATATTGTCTATGCAAGTTCGAGTCTTCTGTGTGATTCTAGTGGCATCGGACACAGCGGGATGCACGTCAAACATTTTTAATGTATTTAAAAACTTATCTTTTTGTTTCGATTCTTGGAGTAAGTTAATATTAAAATCTCCACATATTATTACTTTGTTCTTGTTACATCCAAATCGCAAGGTTAATTTATGGAGTAATAATTCGAAATTTTCAGTAAAAAGTTTAAAGTTGCCTTTGGGAGATCTGTACATGCAAACAACGATATATTTTAGGTCTGGTATTGCTATTCCACAGCACTCAAAGTGACGCTCTATAGCCATATCTTCAATCCAATTTAATTTCTTGAAAGTGATGGAATGTTTCACATAAACACAAACACCTCCCTGTTTAACTTTTTTTCTACAAAAATGTGCCGCGTTTTGGTACCCGTCAAGTTTAGTTGCTTCTAATTGATGATTTCTTAAAAATGTTTCACTAAAACAACAGATATCAATATTTTGCTTCTCTTCTAATAATAATTCTAGTTGTTCGGTTTTTTTCTTCATGCCACGAACATTTAAATGAAGAATATTTAGGTACTCGGATTTATTTTGTTTAGACTCGAAAAAACTGGGAAGAATCGGGAGAGCTAGTTTTTGGGTTGGTGTTGTTTGTAGTCTGGTCGTGGGTCGGTGCTATTCTTTTTTTAAAATAGAACGGTATTGTTCCGGGATTGGGAGACTCTACATGTTTGTCGAGAGTCATGAGAAGAGTGGTTTCATATGTTTTGGCAGTTTGGGCTTTTTTAATTTTATCGAAGTAATAGGGTATTGTGCCCGGTTTTAAATGAGAGACTGATTTTGATTTTATCATTTTTGTGATATTATGCCCTAGGTAGCACGTCTTATAATCACTCGTGTTGATATAGTGGTTGAGAGCTTTATATAAATGCCTCCCATTTCTTGGAGGTGACCTCCTAATTGAGTGGTTTGGAACTGGTAGGAACTCGCAGTTGTCGAAGCTATTGACAATGTTTTTTAACTTTTGGTTAAGTTTTCCCTCATTTAAGCAACGGTTAAATACAATGCCTGTTATCACAATTTTTTGCTTCGTGAATCTTTGCAAGAATGCAGATAGTTCGTTAAAGATTCGAGTGGGGTTTACATCATTTGAGCCTAGAGATAGTATTATCCAATCGTCTTCGTGAGAATTTTCATCAGTTAGTTTGAAGTTTCGTAATATGTAGTCCGATGGCGCATCAGGATACGAGTAATTGCAGACATCATATTCTTTTGCATTTATGTGCTTAGACCTCAGTGTGATCAACAGTGGTGCTAACTCTGTACACGTTTGGTCACCGATCACGGTGATTTTAGGCTTCCTAGAAGAGGTAGTGGTGTTTGAAATTTCAAGTGATTTTATGTTGGGTCTCGCACTACAGTCATTGTTTGTTTGGCGAGATGTTAGTGGTTTGTTAGATTCTCGTCCTGATGGCAAAGTAGGTTTCTTGATACCTTGAGTAGGAGCTTTTAAGTCTTTACTAAGACTTAGTTTAGTCAGTGGATTTTTTGATATTTCTTCTTTTGGGACTGTATTGTCGCAGCTGGCTCGTGACAGAATTTTCGATAAATTTTGAGCCCAATTTGGTGACGACACGCTGGGAGTTGGACGTGCTCCTTTATGGTGTTCCTTCTCTTTATTTAGTTTTTCAATGGTAAGTTTTAGTTCTGAGTTTTCCGATAACAGTTTATTAATTTCCGCCTTCGCCTTAATCAAGTGAACGGTTAATTCTTCGACCTCATCTTTTAAGTAATTTTTGTCTTGTTGCGATTTTTCTAAAACGTCATTAGAACAGACGGTCGCATCTTCAAAACTCTCGCCGATCGTGTCGCTCGATAAGGAGAGGTTCCCTAGGGATAACCGCCGGCGTAATGCATTCGGGTTTCTTAAAGTAACATTACTGTGTGGGCTGTCATTTAGTTCAAAACTTTGGATGTTATTTTGACTACCAACAGGTGTATTTGTATTGTCTCCTTTTGGTTTTTTTGAGTAGCAAGGTGTACATCTCCATGCGATTTTCTTAACTTTGTCCATAATTTGAAATCGGGTCAGGGATACATTTGCACAGATGAGGTCGTAGGTACATTGACAGGCCGAGCATACCATGTATTGTCTATTTGTTATTTTGTTAGGGCACCCTGCGCAATCCAAATTGATAGCATTATGTGCAAAAGTTAAATTCGTTGAGAACGCCATTTTATAGGACATAACTAGGTAAATATGAGATTAGTAATTATTATAACATTCCATTAGATGGGTAAACAAAGCAGTGGATTAGGTACTCCAAAACGTAATTGCGTCCATTTTTGAGCATGGTGGTGCCATCTTTTTGTTTAGTGATAAACCATTTACAACACACACAGGGTCAGGGTTCAAAGTTTTATGTTTTGAAAACAAACCACTCACAACACACAGGATCAGGGTTCAAAGTTCGACGAACGAGAAAATTGTACAAAAGAGTTGCGCTAGATGGCACTTAACGAAGTTTGTCGTATTTTCACAATTTGAATAGTAAAACATATTTACTAAACTTTGTCTGCATTGTCCTTAAATTAGGCTTTAACACTATCATACAACCAATATCACCGTTTTTAGTTTGAACTGTTCACTCCACTTTTAAATGTCATAGATATCGGCGCGATTTAAATTCAAAATTTTCGTACTGGTCAGCTGTGAAAAATTTAAAATAACTGAGCTTAAAATAGTTTTTGACCATGGATAACACTGAATACCGTTCATTTATCACAAACGATCACTAATAATCGGTAGTAATCGGCACTAAACATCGAAAACTGTATGCTTTAGATTTGGCGCGATTCAAATTCAAAAATTTCGTACTGGTCAGTTGTGAAAATTCAAAATAACCGAGCTGAAAATGGTTATTGTCCTTGGATAACACTTATCACTGTTCAATTATCACTAATAGTCACTAGAAATCGGCAGTAAACATCGCAAACTATACATTAAATAATTAAAAATGATTTTTATTCGCGGGCTCAACGTAAATCACTGTTCACGATTCGACGCCCCCTGGCGGACTTCAACATATTTGTCACTTAATGTGATAACATATTTTAACTCTCAAAGGTAGAACAAAGAGCTTTGCTCTTTTAGTCCAAACTCGTCTTCAGATGAAACAACATTCTTCGTGACTGGATTGAATAGGGAAAATGTCAGTACTGTATGTGTTGCCGCATTATGCAAGTTATAATATGAATGAAGTTTTTGCCAGTAACATAATTGGTCTGAATATTTGTTCTTTATTTGAATCTTGTTTCTAAACTGGTTTTATCCACCTTTTGTATGACTTCTTGACAAGATAATTATCTAATTAATATATGTTAAAACATTATGTCACAGAATGTAATTATATTTTAAAAAACCGGCCAAGTGCGAGTCGGACTCGCGCACGAAGGGTTCCGTACCATTATCTATAAAAACGGCAAAAAATCACGTTTTTGTATGGGAGCCCCCATAAATATTTATTTTATTCTGTTTTTTTAGTATTTTTTGTTATAGCGGCAACAGGAATACATTATCTGTGAAAATTTCAACTGTCTAACTATCACGGTTCATGAGATACAGCCTGGTGACAGACAGACGGACGGACAGACTGACGGACGGACAGACGGACAGACGGACGGACAGCCGAGCCTTAGTAAGAGGATCCCGTTTTACCCTTTGGGTACGGAACCCTAAAAAATAAGTGATGTCATGAATTGTGGTGCATCCGCATTCAACCGCTTTCAGACCGATCTTAAACATTTATTTATTCATTGATAGGAAAACCAACAGCTTTTTACACTAAGGACATGAAGAATATTGCAAATATCGTAGCTAAACCATAATTAATTATTAAACTCGGGCAAAGCATTTATTTTCTCTGACAGCGGTATGTATATCTTCTATACTCGGTGTCTAGAAGAGAAGATATAGGTACCTACCCATTCGGCATGATCCACATTTGGGACGATTAGCGGATAAACAGAAAGACAGACGCGGAAAGCGAATACTATATGTAGAGTTTCAACTTTATTTAAAACATTACCTATCTGAGTTTTAAATCAAAGACCATTGCGAGCATTTCGAAAAATGATTTTAAGAAAGAATGTTTCTCAAGTGGTTTTCTTATTGACTATATCCTAAAAATATTAAGTACTTATATATAATGCGGGATGATACATTTCTTAAATTTGGCTAAGTCCACAGAGCTTCGTTCGTTCATATTTTTCTATAACAATCAATTTCAAAACTATGACCGTGATTACCTACGGCTTTGGATACGAAACCCTACCATATGCGTGTTTCGACTCTCTCTTGGCCAGTTTGTAATTTTTATAAACTGTTTAATCTACATTAGAATAATACATTATTCAATAAAAATCCGCAATAAACCTGTTCCTAAATAAAAGTGGGTGTAATCTGAAAATGTATAAATTAATAAATTAACCTTTCTAAACTACTTCGTACTACTATTACTTATCTACCTAAATCCTAGACTAGACACTGCTATTGATTTTTATCTTATGTTTAACGATTGCATAATGTAAAATTATTATCGCCGTTTTTCAAAGACCAAAGCAAACTAGCGTTTTTATTAGTCAAGCGGTTTAACCGTCGAAATCTGAATCTATACATATAATAAAAACGTAGAGATAAATCAAATCTGTAATTGTGAGATATAAAAAAATACCACACAAGGCGTCTTAAAATATGCAGCTGAACATGTTAAGACAGTTTTTAGAATTTATGTCTGTTTGTTTGTCCATGTACATCTCCTAAACTACTGGATTTTCATGAATATGCTGCTTTGCTATGACCAGATTGAAGAATAGGCCAAATACAATTTATTTTGACGTAAATTTTGTTTAACATAACGTGTTGTACCATAGCCTCCCGAACTAGTTTGGGACAGTGTGTCGGGTGCCCGACCGTGGCTTCTGCTAGGAAAATCTTGATTAGGACATGAAAGCATAATTCTAAAAATACTTAGCAACAAATTAAATAAATATATGATACTGATGATACCTACTTATAATTTATATGAAGTAAGTCAGTATAGTTTGCAATGTGCTCTAAGTTGAAATAAAAAAAAATGAATCTTGAAACATGTGTACTTTTTTCATGGTAAAATATGGATACAATTCTAAATAATTAGTTATTAACTATTTATTGTTTACACACTACAAATTAAACACACACGATAAACCAGCAGCACTGTGGTAGATCAACACTCCATGTCTTACAACTGTAACTCGACTCCAATGCTCTAATGCTTTTTAAAATATTATTGTTTGGTGCGGAAGTGATTTTTTTAGATGCCCCAAGGGAGGGACTGGTAAAACATTTTTCATAAAAATTAGGAGCATTCGCAATATATTGGCTTAGAGATTGCTTCCACGTGGACATCCACGGAGGAACGCACGACGTAGCAGTTGGATGCCTATGGAATGGTTTTGTCAGCAGGCCATTTTGACCCCGAAAACAATTAAGCAGAAGGAATTAATGACATGTTGAATTTTGATATTTAGATAGTTATATACCAGTAATGAAAAAAATACTAAAATTGTCTAGGTTGAAATGATAATGGCACATTAAAGAGGCTTTGAAGCTTTAAATATAACTTTTCAGGTCTTTATAGAAAACAATAACTTAATGGGTAGGGTGAGGCGCAGTACGAGCCTAAATTGTATTCAGTGATCGACTCTACTACAGGCAATAATAAAAGAAACCGAACAACGAAGAACATCTTTTAGTACAGTACAACAGAGACCGCAGGAAAACACTGGATGCAGCCGGCCCTTTTGGAAATTGATGGGGGAGACCAATGTCCAAATTGTCCAGCAGTGGACGTTCTACAGCTGAAATTATCATGATTAAGAACCAATAACAACGCTTTAGGCCTAGGCAACTAACTGTTCGCACGGTCGAACGTCCCGTTTACATCAAGCGCGCGAGCATTCATGGGTGGTCTAAGAATGCTCTCCCGAAAAAAGGCAGAACAACGAAATAATGCTTTGTTTCGGTTAACACAAAGATAATTAAATAGATATAATGAGCTTTCGCTCTTTTGGTCCAAACTTGGCTTCAGATTAAACATTCTTTGTGATTGGATAGTTTAGAGAAAATGCAGTGTAATCTATGTGTTGCCTCTAAATTAAATAATATTATGCAAGTTGCATATGAATGAAGTTTTTTCCAGTAACATAATTGGCCTGAATATTTGACATTTGATTTGTCTATACAGATAAATATAATCTAGTTTTAAAACTGGTTTTATCCACCTTTTAAGAAGCATAATTATCTACATTTATTTAACTTGAAATATTCGTTACAGAATGAAATACAAATAAGTGGTGTGGTAGATCCACCTTCAACAGCTTCACTGATCTTATACACTAAGAAGATTATAAATAGCTACTTAGCTATAATTTATTTAGCTATAGTTAAAAAGGTATTAAACACTATCAAAACATTGGCTCTGACAGCTGCAATAAGACGAAAGCCGAATGAAAACGACGAATCCCGACTAGGCTAACTACATTCGCTAGATTTTGAACGTAAGACTGTAGCCAAGGGCGTCGCCAAGGGGAGGGGCATCTGCCCCCCCCCCTAGAGCTTCATGCTCTTGACTGTACCTACAATTCATATTTTTCTCATCCTCCATAGTAATAACTTGCCCCCCTGAGCCATGGGCTGGCGACGCCCTTGACTGTAGCAATACCCGATATCATCATCATCATCATTAGCCAGAAGACGTCACTGCTGAACATAGGCCTCCCCCTTTAACCTCCACACTGAACGACATCCTGCCATCTGTATACACTGAAAGCTCATTTCACAAATTGCTGGTGTGAGGCAAAAAAGATAAAATATATGCGTAAAACGCATAGTGTGCGATTTCCACAGATTTAAAATAAATAAATAAATATCGGGGACATTATTGCACACATGGTCATCTGACCCCAAACTAAGTAAAGCTTGTAATATGGCAGCCAGAGACTGATATACGTACATTTATACTTTTAATACATACTTAAATAGATATTAACACCCAGACATAGAACAGACACAAATGTTCATCACATGAATGTTTGTCCTAGGTGGGAATCAAACCCACGCCCCCAAGCGCAGAAGGTACACACTACCAACTGAGCTAACGGGGCTGTCTTTTATGATAATTATGTGGATGAACTTTCTTTATTTTGTAGATGGTCAATATTGGACGTATACCTAGTTTATAGTATGATATAGTACTTACAGTAGAGAGTACAGCGTCGAAGAGCGTGGGCCAGGCTAGCGCGGCGGCAAGCGCAGCCACCGCCAGCACTGCGCCCGCGCCAGTGGCCACCCACCGCCACCGCGGCCGCCGCCCCCGCATGCCCCCGCACACCTTCGCCGCCACTCTGAAAACAAATCAACTTTATAAAAAATACCCGCGTGGTGATAAAAATCGGTGATGATGATGAAAAGTAGCCTATGTGTTAATCCAGGATATAATCAATGTATATTCCAAATTTCATCCAAATCCATCCAGCCGTTTCTGCATGATTGAGTAACAAACATCCATCCATCCATACATCCATCCAAACTTTCACATATATGATACTAGTTTTGCCCCGCGGTTTCACCCGCGTGGTGATGATGATGAAAAGTAACCTATGTGTTAATCCAGGACAAAAGCAATGTATATTCCAAATTTCATCCAAATATAATATTGCATTTTAGGGGTAGCTCTGTCTGGTACATGTGAAATGGGGATGAAAAAATCTTCGTGTCGTTGCAAAGGTTTTTTAAAATGAAGGTAAGGTTTATTTATAAAGTCTATCCTCTGCGGAAGTACTCGTATGGCCCGCCAAAGTGGCAAAAAGTTGGTCCCACTGCATTTCTACACCATAAGACATAGAAACTTGTAACTTACAATTCAGATAGGTCATATTTAAAACCTTCATTCAAAATTATTTCGAAATTATCTGATTATGACTTAGCTCAAAGGTTATTGACCTTTTTGTAAAATGATCTTAACAAAGAATGTTTCTCAATCAGTAATCTTTTTAGTTAAATCATAAAAAGTATATGCTATGTCAGGATGATACATCTCTGAAATTTGGCTAAATTCACTGTTTCGTTCGTTTTCTATAACTATCAACTTCTGAACTATGACTACAACTATGTGGTTTTGGTAACGGAACCCTACTTACTATATGCGTCTCAACATGCCCTTGGCCAGTTACTTAAATTGATAATTATGTATTAGCTGTTAATAACAGGAAGACGCCGCTACGCCTACGCTATAATAGTAGCCCTAAGAAGTGCTACGAGCACATAAATATCTGCTACGAGCTACGAGACGCTGACATGAGCGCCGTAGCACGACGCGATTAACTATGTCCATTGTGTAATTTTTAACATCAGACGCAAAAAGAGGGGTGTTATAGGTTAACGTATTCATCTGTGTGTCAGTCTGTGGCATCGTAGCTCCTAAAAGGCTGTACTGATTTTGTTTTAGTTTGCAAGGTAACTTGATCGAGAGTGTTCTTAGCTATGATTCATGAAAATCTATTGAGCAGCTTAAAAATTATCAGCTCTTACATCAGGTTTATTTATTTATTCAATTCATGCTTGTGTATGTAACACGAACGTTAATTAAACATGCTAAGTTATGTATGTGTATGTTATAATGTTGCAATAAATCATTGAATACAGTTTAAACTAGGTTCAAGCATTTATTTGCTGAATTATCGCCTAAAAGGCTATACTTACTAACAAGGTCATAATTCGCCTAATCTGGCACCGCTGGTACCTACACTATTCATTTATTTGCTCTGTCAGTTGCTATAATTGTAAAAAGCTGAATGAAAACCACGAACTATAATCATTTTTGCACTGTAGCAGGTACCCAGTATAAATCACTTCAGTGAATTATTTAAAGAATTTTTTTTAAGCGATTTAAGTTGATTTCATACAATTTCAATAATATAAAAAAAAAAAACATTTCAAGAAAATGTTTTAATATTTCTTTTTACCATTATAGCAACACGTTCGAATTATTTAAAATTGTAATCTATATTTACTCGTATTAATCAAGTTTGAGTGACAAACAGTTTCGTTTTATAATATTAGAGTGATTATTTCTGTTATTACCTCAATTTATTACATAATAAACGCGTGATATCACGACTCGGACGGAATAAGAACAACATAACTCTCCCGCGATATCCCGGCGTTGTGTCTGCATGATGATAACGTTATCAGTCAAGTGTTAATCACCGAAGCTAATTGACTCCGTGTTTGTACACACTTTAGCTTGAGTGGGACAGTATTGTATAACTAGTGAAGATTCCTCGTATCATCGTATATAGGTCTTTCTTTATCTATGCATAGGTCCTAGGTCTAAGACGACCATGATCTAAGTCAGTATTTTAACAGATATAAGAAAACAACAACTGCAATATATTATTCCGTGTTATATAAAGGGTCACGCAGAAAGGGCGTATTAAACCGAAAGGGGTCAATAATAGGTACCAATCATTGTAAAAACTTTCACTAAAGGACCAACCTACAAATCTCGTTATAAATATCAGTTGTTCTATAGAAAACAGTCACATTCGCCAAAATGTATTAAGCAGGTGATGTTTCGCTTTCACGGAAAGGAGATACCGAATTGAAAGGAGGTTATTGTACACATAATTATAAATTACTTTTACTATGAGACCAACTCTTCAATAGCTGATACATTGCGATACATGATACATTTGCTGATGCATTGTGTTTTTATTTTATTTTTTATGTATCTATACATATAATAAAAAAGTAGAAATAAAAAATCTGTAACTGCGTGATGTAAAAAAAACACAAGGCGTCTAAAACAAGCAGATTGACACATTAAGATAATAGTTTTTAGATTTTTTTTCTGTTTGTTTGTACACACTATTTCCTAAACCACGTTTCACGAATATTATTTATATTGTTTCTAGCAAACTTAAAATTATTGACTCATGTATGCTGGCCTCAGCTGAGCCTCGGTTCACATGTTCACATTCATTCATTTCTGTTGCCGGCCTCTACTAGATAATGTACTAATAATTGACGTGGTCATTGGCCGAAAGCGGAACTACTTATATGCTGTTTATTTTATTTTACTCTTATGTACTTTTTTCTTTTTTTTCATGGTGGAGAAAATCTTCTCAAAATTCCCGAGTGTATTTTTGGTTATAGCAAGATTGTGTAGAATTGCACCCAGTAAAACCCCGCGGTGGTCTGCCTCTGTGCCTGGCGGAGGGCACCGGGGTTTTTATAAGAACGCGCCGGTATAATCAAATGCTGAGGGCTCTGATACCATATTAGTAGACGATGTGCCCTACATCGTTACACTGGTTGATACAGCCTAGTATCTTACAGATTAACCAGGTAGATAGTTAGGTATCTCGTCTCCTATTCGCCACTTGTCATAGCACTAACTAGCAGCTAACAACCAGCTCAGTGCTCACTGACCGCAGGCGATCGATAGCCAGAGTCAGATTACTGTAGCTGACATTCGTGTCCGCGGACGTACTCAGGATCATGAAGGGGCAAATTGAGACGAGAAAAAAATAATTGACGATAATAGGTCGTGCAAAAAGCAAGTTTAAAATGAAACATTGAAACTGATGTCGCTGGGCTGAACGATTCTTATAAGCCAGTTTTAAAGATAAGTTAAAAAAGCAGTATTTCTTTTAAAATCATAAAGATACGTTAAATATCTAAATATGTGTGTAGCAGCTGTAAGTTGACCATTTAAAATTAAATTAAATAATTATTAATCTATTCCCTACTATTTTTTTTTATAAATTTTCTTGTAAGCCTATTTTTCAAGGTAAAATATATGTAATATCGGGTATTTTTCAAATTCATTTATTTCAGGCAACAACCCATACATTAGGACAAATCAATAAATATTGAAAACTTGTATTGTATTGAAAACTTTATCCACGCTTACCTATGCCAGTGTTTTAACCGCCTAGAGCCATCTCGGGAAAAATACTAAAATTATGTACGTTAGACATTTATACATTTCTTTATTTCCCCTATTTGGTGAGAGCGTACCCAGCATGCTGGCGGCATTACCATGCTGAAAAACAATATTTCTTTATAACCTTAGCGCTAGCGCCAGTGCATTACATATATTATTTAAGGAAAGTTACTTATCTGCCTAAGTATGCTTGCCCCCGCAAGCCGCCCTTTCACCCCGCCCTAACTACGCATAATACCGTACTTTACCTACGTCAGTGCGACCCCCCTTGGAGGTCGCAAGTAGTATAAGGTTATATTAGCTACTGTCCTCAGGGATTAGAGCTAGTTGGATTGAAATTTTATATGCGAGGACCCTATTAATAGGAAATGTCTTGGGAAATACGGCTATAAATTTGGTTAGAACTAAATTTAGTTTCTGAAGATCGCATGTTTAGTTTACTCATACACCCATAGACGAAACTTTTTGCTATATTCAAACACAGAATTCAAATCCAAAAATTTATTCACTCTGTAGACATAATATTGTATTCAGTGCCGTAAATAGGGCTGTGCCAGCGGTGCCCAGGCACAGGGCCCAGACTCTGGAGGGGCGCAGAAATGACCACACCAGGACCAAGTTTTGTTTTCAAGGGCGCAGTTATAGAAGCTCGCATAGGGCGCATAAAAGGCTAGTTGTAGCACTGATTGCATTCAGAAATTACATGTATTGGATAAAAACTACTTCATTCTAGTGTAAGCGATCTTTTCCAGCAGGCTTAGCATGGGCCGTGGATAAATTGCCTGGAAGAGATCGCTTTTAGCGATAAGGCCGCCAGTTGTTATGTACACTAGTCTTTAAGAGTTTTTCTGTATATATGATAATTTCAAAAAGGATGATTTATCGATATGATATGATTTAGGTAGTAGATAGAATCGTTGTTTGAATGGAATAAAGGGTTGAAAGTTTAAAAACTACGCGTACGAAGTCGTGGGCAACAGCTAGTAATAAATAAAAAGGAGAACAAAGAAATACGTCCCCTTCTGAAACCTTGAAAGTTACTAACGAAAAATTCGGCTTAGATTCGAGTATGATTTCGCAACGAATCGGTTCAATAATAGGTACGTTTGTAAACTTGGTAAGAATAGAATCCATACATATCGCATGAAACCTTAAAACACAACCTGTGGATCAGAAGAAGTAGAAATACCTTACTCTTTGAACCCTTTAACTTATTGGAGGCCCTGGGCACATTAAGATAATGGGACCCCTATGACCTTGACAGAGCACTATTTTCGGGCGATTGTAGAGTAGCTTCGCGCATGCAAAAGCTAATCAGGAAGATATTGCAGTCAGTCATTGTCTATTGATTTGGTTATTGTTTGGTGATCTGGCGGGAACTTAGGGGCCCCATCGATGGCGGGGCCCTGGGCAAGTGCCAAGAGTGCTCAGTGGGAAAGAGGGCCCTGAGCGTAGGTAGGCCTCCCACTAGATGGATCGACGACATTGTGAGAGGCAGGCTGACCTATGTTCAGCAGTGGACGTCTTCTGGCTGATGACAATGATAATGATGGTCATTTTTAGAGATTCGTGCCCAAAGGGTTTCAACGCGTTCTACTACTAAGCTTACGCTGTCTGTCTGTCCTACCATTTAACGGTTATATCTTTTGAATCAAAATAGATATCCGATTGTAATGAGTTTTATAACTGTGTAGGTAAAAATAATAGTAAGTAAAAAATACTTCATTACCTTCGAGAGGTGTCGAGTTTTTAACCGACTTCCACAAAGAAGGAGGTTCTCAATTCAAATGGTTTTTTTTTAATATTTGTTGGTTACCTCAGTACTTTCGACTGGGTGAACTGATTTTGATGATTATTTTTTTATTTGAAAGCTGGTGCATCCCGTGTCGCTGGTGGTCCCATTTCAATTTGGTCCAGTTCTGTCATTTTTATGAAGTTATTCTTTGCGTGACCAAAATGCTGGCCTATATTTGGGTCAGAAAGTTAGCCTCGCCATTCAGCGAGGCAACGCGGCCAGCATTTTGGGCACTCTACCTGAAATTAATTATCGTTTAGGACTACTTAATTAACTCTATTTTAATTATATAATGAATAAACATAAGATTATGATTTATGAAGTCGGATTTTATATTGATAATTATTATTTACCTACTTAAATTTAACTATACCTGTTTTTTTTTTATAAGGGCGCTACTTTAGCTTACCTTTTGCCTTAAAGGGAGATGAGTTAAAATGTTAACTTTGTATCTTAGTGCAAATACAGCTATTTACTATTGACACGACACGTGTCCACTCAATACGTACGATGTGTCTATTTACAAAGGCGACCTTGTCATGCGTTGAAAACAATTCAACAACATACGAATAGTATAGGACTTTACCAACATAATACGCAACAATGACGCCTCTAACATTCAAAGAAATTTTAAGTGGACTAATTGCGACAAAGTTGCATCTGAGATTATTAGTTTATAACTTAAATGCGCTCTTAGAACTTTATCGCGACACAATGTAATGAATTGATTAATTGATTAGATGTTGAAGTTATTATGAAAGGGTCCTAACAGATTTGTTATTGATTATTTTTTTAATGATTCACTATGATCAACAAACGTACCTACCTAGTATTAATTTCGTTAATTAATTCATTTTTAAAATTATACGTAGAATAGATACGTAGGTTAGGTATGTTTTTAAAGGATTAGGCTTGCGTTTGACCGCCAACCCGCAATAATGCGTTCTATGTAGATACTGATGTAGGTACACACTGCATCTCTTGATGGTAGATTAGAACATTTTATCCGCCATATTGAATTTAGCATTTAGGACCAAAGTTCTTGGGAATTTCCATTTAGGTATTTACTTTTTTTATGATTTCGTACCCAAAGGGTAAAAATTGGAACACTAATACAAAGCCAACGTTGTCTGTCTATCCGTCTGTCCTACCTTTTAAAAGCTGTACCATTCGAACCGTAGTAGATAGCCAGCTGAAATTTTACAGAACATGTAATATTACGGCGAATTAACTACGAAATAATAATAAAGTTAAAAGTAAAAACTAAAGGGCGGTCCCCAACCCCATACAACAAATGTATTTTTTTTGTTGCTTTAATTTTTTAACGGAAATACGGACAAGCGTCAAACTTAGCATGATTATAATAAGGAGTCTGAAGTATAACAACAAATAATAAATAATGGCCAATTGGGAACCAGTAACATATTTCTGTTCACCGCCAAGATAAGCAACTTTGGGCGCTGTCAGTACTTGGATGGGTTACCGCCTGGGCGTAATGTTGGCTTTTTGCACTATTTTCGACTCGCACTTGACCGGTTTATTTACGCGAGGTTTGAGCTCCTACTAATGCCGTCGCGGGAACCAACTAAGAGTGATTGCACAGATAGGAAACAGTATTTTTTTCTTTCTGTGATTTAGTATGAGTTAATTTATAAAACAAACAACCACTGACGACTATGTACAAAATTTTCAGACTATTTATAAAATGAGTGGCACGTTCCGACCAGACGCCACACAATATTTTTCTGCGATATCATCAACGTCAAGAATGTGTGAGAGAAGTGACCGCGGCCATTTTCCAATGAGTGGCGAGTTGCTTGAATTGAAGTGTTCCGGTGCGTGGGAGCAGCTTTCTTTGAGACTCGTGGCCACTTGATAAGTCTTACCACTATCGTTGATACATTTCTTTGTTTGAAGTATGTACTTTAAATATACATACATACTTAGCGATAAGACCGCCACTTGTGGCACTAATTTCTAAGTGTTTTCTATCTTTTGTAATTTTTTATTCTGGTGTACACAATTAAGAGTTTAGACCTACCTACCTATCTATCATACAAACGTCATATTATTTCCGCAGAGTCTGAGGTCGCTACTTGTCAATGAACTTCTCTAACTTACGATAGGAAAAATAAAATAATTTATAAATAAAAAATAGTTCACAAAATTATGAAAATTACTTGACCTTAGAATTTGATAGGTATTTGGTAGATTTTTTTACGGGAGACATTTGCTAAGACAGGATTTTAACACAGGGACGAAGGGAAACTTATATATGAAAGTATAAGCACACGTAGAGTCGTGGGCATAGGATTGGGTCTACTTTTAATTTCTCGTGGACCTTTATTAACCTGGGGTCTTACGCCTACCTGCTATAGACGATTCAGTTTAGATGATGCGAAAAGTTGCGTGACCGTAATCCATACTCGGCGCGTTAAAGTTCGCGTTCGCGGTTTATGCAAGCTGCGCGTATTCGAGCCCGCGGTCACAGTTGGGCGTAAGGCCCATGTATAACTTAGAGCACGAGCGTGCAGGCGTAGGCAGAATGCATGTATATAATGATACGTGCACTCTTCTCTAGTTGCGCAAGTTATATGAGCCATGAGCAAGGCGCAAGGTCCTATATACAGTTTTTTAGTTCACAAATAGATAGCTATCCCTAGTAAAATATTTGTCATCTTTGTAAGTTCTGGCAATGTTTGAGGACGTCTAAGTTGATAATCCAATCAAACCCCACCGAGCCTAAATCAAGGTTTTTTCACCAAAGCCGATTATTACTTTACTTATTGTACACGTGCTAGATAGAGTTCATAACTTTCTTGTCTCCGCACGTGATATTTGCAAACTAAACTTATTTTTTTAACTAGATGTCATTTCGGAATTCGGAAGTTTGTAAAATACTGTTGAGCAGTGCTAAATTTAAGAAAGACCGCGACTGAATGGCTTAAGCAAAGATTGTAAGTCATAAAAATAATGAGATAGGAGTTTTGGGGACCATGGGATGTTCAAAGGTAGGTGTATATCATATACCTTTGATAATTACATACATGAACATTATCAAAGGTACACTGACACTTGACAGAGTTTTTTTTTTAGATGAGAATGTAAAACTGTGATGGTATAATGGTAAGTATAGTTCTTATTTCGTGTTCCAACTGTAGCTTCTCTTGTATTTAATTACCCACCTTTGACAGAAGTTAATACGAGACTTACTGGTCTGAAATTATTTATTTATTTGAGTAACAATAGAAGTAGATGTTCATTACAATTGAGTGTGTGTAAGTGCGCGTACACTGGCGCAGGGGCATCGTCGTGAATTCGGACCGCAAGTAGGTAATGACCGCATCCGCTGTACTTTGGCAAGCAGACGTTAACCACAGGCCTAAAGCAAGGGCAATACTAACGGGGTCTATGAAAACAATAGTTTCAGGGGGTAAGATATTTTTACCTGTAGATAGGTTTGCCCGCCACCATATTGACTTGACGAATGCAAGGTACATTACCGTACTCGTTACAGTCGTCTCTGTCATGCACTCGCGAGTGTCCGGCAACAGATCGCAGCTAATTAAAGTGTTTCAGCAAAAAAATATTGTAATATAATGCCTTTCTGTGTCTTTATAAACTGAACAAATTACACACGCACTGTGGGAGACAAAGAAAAATGTTTTATTTCACGCAAAAGTACTGTAGTTTTATTAAAACAGAAAGTAAAAATGTTTTATCTTAGAGGCTGTAGTCACTATAAATTGGATGAGCGAGATGTGTAGATTGTCTTGAGTGAGAAAGTGAAAGAGCTCGCAGCATAATCGACGACCAAAGCCGAATTTAGCCGATCACCACGACCGGCGACGATCCGTAGGCTGTGGTCACTATAAATTGGATGAGCGAAATGTGTAGATCGTCTTGAGCGAGAGAGTGAAAGAGCTCGCAGCATAATCGACGACCAAAGCCGATCACCATACGGCTGGTTGTTCTCCTATAACATCAGGGGCAGATGTCGTCTTGAATTCGGGCTAGTGAAAACATCGGTTGTATCAACTTGGCTTGAGAATTTGATTTGGATTCCTTCAACGGTCTGAGCAATCGAACTGTTTTTGTAGTGTCAGTTAGCTTGTATTTTCAAATATTTTTTTCATAGTAAAATTACAACTACCTTTACCAGATTAGGTAAAAAATAGACAAAGATAGATAGAGATCAAATTAACTATAGGTATCTTTTTTTTTCTATATAAATATAAAGATAAATATGTAAAAAAGTTGGGTTAGTTACATCATTACATCATCATTACTCAAGAACGGCTGGACCAATTTTCATGATTTGCTAGATTTCTCCGCCCCAAATAGAAAAAAAAGATATGAAGAAAATTCATTTTGCCATACATTTTGTATGGAACGACAAGAATGAAGTCTATACCTAAATTGACATAAAAAAAGAAATTATCATGTGATTAGATAACAATTCTTTTTTTTGTTCGGTCATAGGAGGCTGCCGTCGCTACCAAGAAGGTTGCTTCAAGGAGGTAGGTATATAACGCGGGCGCAGCTAGTACTTTTATAAAATAATTCGTGTTTAAAAGTTGCTTCTGCTGATTTTTTACCGAATTCCAAAAAGGTCAAATGCGATAGTTTTTTTTATTGATTGTTACCTCAGCACTTTTGACTGGGTGAACTGACTTTGATGATTCTTTTTTTATTTGAAAGCAAGTGCTTCCCATTTGGTCCTATTTCAATTTGGCAATTTGGTCCAGTTCTGATGAATTCGGTTTTTTATATTGATAATTATTCTTATTTATTTAATTAATAGATAAATGCAGCTGCCACAGTTGCCACATATTATTGTTGTATCTTAAGCGAGATGACATGCCTTTCAGGGCTGTAGACACAACAAAACAATTTATTTTTGTAGTGCATTATTCATATTCATATTTATTCATAAAAAAATATTACACATGTCAAATTATTAATCGAACTATAAATTAGATCATAGATAAATAATAGATTAGATCATTATTTTGTTACACTGTATAAATCATAGACTGAAAAATGGGTGCAAAATCAGTACGCATTTGAACCTACGAGTACGTAAGTTAAAAGTGACTTCTAGCATTTACTTTAAGAGATAAATAACATTTATAAGCAACTTTATTAGAGGTCACATTACTGCATGTTGTCTAGAGCAATGACCGACAAGTCCGACAACACAATGTAATAAAAGTAGATACCGCAGAAAAGTTTTTTTTATGGATACCTTATAAAACGATGTCGGTTTAATAGATTATTTGTATGGTCAATTATTTTTAATCTATTATTTCTTATATTTTATTATAGCAGATTTTGCTCATACATAATTATAATTTTTTTAGTGTGCACAAGCACTCAGTTGTTTTAAAAAACTTTCGTGATTGACTTGTAACGCCATTTTTTAGAGGCTATCAAAAATTTCAACTTTATTTTCAGACATGTCAACAAAACGCATAAATAAATAAAAAAATGTTGATATTTCCACCGATATAATACTTATGCAGAAATTAAATTAATTAAGCCGAATCATTTTGTCGAGTGTTAATCATAGTTTCTAAGGAACAGCACATATTTTTTACCGACTTTCAAAAAGGAGGAGGTTATCAAATCGACTTTTTTATTTAATTTTTTATATATTTGTTAGGTACCTCAGAACTTTTGTTTTGACTGGGTGAACCGATTTTGATGATTCTTTCTTTATTTGAGAGCTGGTGCTTCCCGTGTGGTCCCATTTGGTCCAGTTCTGAAATTTTTATGGTATTCTTACATTATTTCAGCTCTATTTCAGTGTTGCTTCCATAGTAAAGTTTTTCGTAATGGTGGGTACTATGGATCTCTTTCGGCGTAATAGTTCTAAGTCCGTCCCTGCGTGGCATGCCTGAGAGCTCGTACCGTCCCCAGGCTTATTTGTTTCATTGGGCTACTTAAGTCCCTTGAGATAACATTATCAAATAACAAACAAAGACGCGGACTTCCGAAATCCATTTATTTAGGACTATACTTAGGTACCCTACGTAATCTATCTGCTTGTAAGTTAGTAAAAGATGGAGTCATGAAAATCTCAGTAGATCTCAGTGTCTGCGTAGGTGTTCCATTCTGCGTGACTAAGGGAGACAAATGAACGAGAAGAAAAACAAAGAGTTTTTTTGGATGGTCTACGTTGTCTACGCAATTTTTTTTTCTTCGCTTTGTCTCGTAAGCGCACAATTTGGTTGGACCAACCGACTACGCCTGTAAAATTGGTGTATATATCGCAGATGGATTGCAGAATCAACTGTTTAACAAAACCACTAGCTATTTTACAAAACAGCTCTGTTATGTAAATCAGCTGAGCGTTCAGCTGGATTGTCATTGCGCTACGTTTAACAAAACTGCTACGCAAGCTTAGAAGAAATGTAAAACAGCTGATTCGGCAATCCATCTGCGACATATATATCAGATGAGCCGACTGTTCAGCCCGGATTGGTCGAGCCGACCGTTTGACCCAACCAAATCGTATCGTTTACCTATCAACACTTTTGGAGGTACGAGTTACTATTAATGGCATTTGAATTTCACTACGTCAATATAATTATAACTAGCGAAACCCGGCGTTTCTCGGGTAACAATACATCGCATGTTTAATGGCATAAAAAAGCTTTAATATATTTCACGTATAGAAGAACTCTCTTGAAAATTCTAAATTCTTTGATTATAATAGGTTGCATTCATTTAAATCAATAATAAGAGTTTGCACTTATTTTGGAACTTTCTAGATCATTCCAGAAATTTTTAGAACTTTTAGTACATTCCAGACCGATAATAACAGTTTTAAACATTTTGGAACTTTCTAGAACATTCCAGGTCGATAACAATAGTTTTATACATTTTGCAACTTTCTAGATCATTCCAGAACTTATTAGAAAATTCTAGAACATTCCAGATCGACAATTACAGTTACACATTCTGGAACTTTCTAGATAATTCCAGAAATTTTGAGATCTTTCCAAAAGTTCTCATGCGTTCTTATGAGAGATTCTTAACATATGAGTTAGAAAAGGACAGATTTTTTTTTCAAATTCTCGCCACCCGCAACCACCCGCAACCACCCACTTCCACCAACCCCCTCCCCGACTAAAATCCCTTACTCCCTGGAGACTAAGGGGTAATTACCACCCCAACGGGAAGTTGATTGGAGTTGGTGGTGATAGAGAAAACCCTGTCTTTACGTACTAACATTAGCATTTTATATATATTTAGATTTAATTATGCACAACTTAAAAAACAGAAACTTAACGAGAACTTACGTCATTATAAATGTAGATAAGTAACTTTACATCCATATTGTGTTACCAGTAGGTGTTTGTGATAACCTTTTCACGATTAATCGGCTATTCCGACCGTGAACAAATTTTGATAGGAAGTAGTGTATATTTTGAGGATTATATTTTTTATGACAAAATCACGAAATCTGTCATCCGACTCGATGTGTCTACAATTCTCATTAAATTCTATCTGGCAACTTGATATAATATGATCTACGATTATCAAGGGCGGTATCAGATAGTGTTTTTTTTGCGCGTTGTTTTTGTAGCAACAAAACAAACGCGTGCCTCTTTTGTCCCCGCTTATCTTAGAGCCGTAACAGACACGTCAACTTGGCTGACGAATCGCCGTCCAACCAACAGGAGAGAGACAAAAATGTCTCTTTCTCTCCCATTGGTCAGACGGCGGTTCGTCAGCCAAGTTCAACACGTCTGTTACCGCGGAGTTGTAATTTTGCGCGTGCGTAAGCTTGTAAGTACCTATACTGAAACGAGCTTAAAACATGCAGAACAAAATTTATTTTGTTTTAAAGGTGAAACGTTTCACGTTTGGCGGGAAATTTCGCGAACATCATTATCGTTTACAATATTTACTCGCCCTAGCTACAAGAACAAAAAAACTGTTTGAAATTTGAATTTCCCGCCAAAGTGAAACGTTTCACCTTAATCCCCTATCATAGACAATTGTCTATGCCACTATAAAAATGCTCAAAATCTTGAAACAGCTAAACAGATTTTCATGAATCATCTTCAATTAAAAAAAAACTATTATAGCCAAAAACCAAGTCACATTTTAAATAAAAAAAACTATATCATAGGTAAATGAAGGGCAAAGGGTAATCAAATGCAACACCAGTAGGTACCTAAGTATATTGATAAAATATATACTCGTATCTGTATACCTACTTACCTTTAGGTACATATTCGTAGGTAGTCCATGACGATAAGTTACACGTATGTTGCAATCTATAAATAGGTAATTATTGTGATTAGCCATTTGCAAATATAATAAAAACAGACCTTGTACTCGTAGATTAATGTTTGATTAATTTATGTAAATCGTGTTTATTTACTCAAAAACTCGAACCATCTGTTAAATCATGCTAAAAAAATGTGGTGTGCCTTTAATAAACTTATTTTTAACAGAATCCATAAAAAAGAGGTTCTAACATTGACTGTATTTTTATTGTGTACATATATGTTTCTTGTACTATTTAGTATTCTGTGATTTTACGCGATATCTTCGCCTATTTTAACCTATTTTTGTGATAATGTTATTCATTGAAAAGGCCTTTTAATTTCTGTGGAAAATTTAAGAGTGAATCCGGTTTGTTGAATTTCCTGTCAAGTAGGTTGTTATTTATTTTATAAATGACTTATTTAAATTTATGAACTAGAAAGAAAAAGTAACTTTTAAAGAATTGCAATTAAAAAAACACAAGTTTGTACCTATTTTTACCTAAATAAAATAATCCGCGATAAGGCGCCATAAAATTTTAAATTAAGTCTAATTCTTCTTTGTCAATGTATGATTTGTTTTGAATGTTTGCATTTTGTGTGTTAATTTTGAGTCTTCTACAATGTACACACAATGGGACTGCCATGTAGAATGGTATAAAAGTCCCAAAATAAGGAAAAAAAATCATACATACGTGTATAATAATAAATATGTAGTTTGGTAGTGAACAAAACTATATAAACCACCAGTTGAAGACCTGTTTTATTATCTTATTTAGTCGTAAAACACTGAGTAGGAAAAATAAGCAGATCACGTACTAGCCAGGACCTAGATTGTAGATAGAAATGTAATGTGAATAATATACTTGAGTAGTTTTTTACAACAATAAAAAAAAACGATTTCTCGGGAAATAAGTACCTGAAACTCAATATTTATTTGTTTTTTATGATACTGGGTGATGAGACGAGCGAAGTCGCTCGCACGAAAGTTGATGGAACTTCACGCTTGCCCATAACAGCTCAACGCCACCCAGAATTTTGAACTTCAACAGTTCAAAACCCTGTATGGTAATGCACTGCGCTCGTCACCCCGAGATATAAGATGTCAAATCTCTGTGTGCCCTGTAATTTCGCTGGAAACATTGCCTTTCAATCCGGAACACAGTAGTGTTTGCACACTATTGGCAAATGTGTGGTACTTCGCCAGGCGGACCCTTGCAAAAGAGTCCTACCACTACAAGAGATAACGTTCAATAAACGGGATGCAATTTTCCAACATTAGAGGTGGACTATTTTCTTTAAATTTAAATAAAGCTACCCTCGAGATGATGAATTTTTGAGTAACAGCGACAAAACTGTAATAAATTCAAGGCGTTCAACGATCATTGACCTTTTTGTAAAATAATCTTAACAAAGAATTTTTCTCAATCAGTTTTCTCTATAGTGTGTGTAACCATAAATTCATCTCTGAAATTAGGCTAAGTCCACAGAGCTTCGTTCGTTCGAATTTCTATAACCATCGATTTCTGAACTATGAATACATTTATATTATGACTTTGGTTACGGAACCCTACCATTTGCGTGTTTCGACACGCTCTTGGCCAGTTATTTTGGCGTTGATGTTTTAAGGGTAAAGGTAAAATTGCTGTCTACTTTTGAAAAATGTGCTTCGTTTATTTTGTGAGGTTTGTATTTAATAATATTTAGAACTAATTTTTGATTATTTTTTTAAATAATAAATAGGAAAAACTGTTTAGGTATCCCATTTTCATACTAATGAGTAAAACAGGAAGCCCGCTGCTCGCCACAGCTATCTCGTTAGTACATTGTTGACACTTTTTTGTGAATTTTGTTGGTCATATCACGTCGAAGTATTTTTATATCAATATTTGTATTTACCTACTCAAGTATTCGTTTGGTGGGCGAGGTAGGTATGTTATCGCGCTGATCCCGGATAATTATCGACTAGTTACCGACCTAAACTACTGATAACTGATAAGAAAGGTAAACAATCATCATCATCATTTCAGCCACAGTACGTCCACTGCTGGACATAGACCGCCCATCGATCTCCAAAAGGGCCGGTGGGAATCGGCCTGCATCCAGCGATTCCTTGCAGTCTCTTAGGTCGACATAGCCCACTGGATAAGCAAGACGAAGTAGCAGTGAGTAGAGAATATATAGAACCATCCACTTTTTTTTTGAAGTTGGTTAAAAACTAAATGGGGACCCTATACAACAATTTTTTTTAAACGTATCGTTGTGTTAGCTTGACTGCCCCGGTGGCTCAGTTGGTCGTGAACCTACATTTTGTGCTTGGGGGCGTGGGTTCGATTCCCATCTAGGACAAACATTTGTGTGATGAACATTTGTGTTAGTTCTATGTCTGGGTGTTAATATCTATTTAAGTATGTATTTAAAAATATATATGTATGTATATCAGTATCTGGCAGCCATATTACAAGCTTTGCTTAGTTTGGGGTCAGATGACCATGTGTGCAATAATGTCCCAGATATTTATTTATTATTTATAATGTAAAAACTACGTAAAAGCGTCAACAAAAGCCACCAAACGAATACTTCAAATATGACCCACTGTCTCATAGTTAAAGTTGTTTCCAATGATGTGTACAAAACCTCGTTTCAGTTTAGTACCATAATTTTGAGTAACCTTGTAGTTATGGATGGGGTCATCTTGATCTTTTTTATTTTTGTTTTGCAACATTCTTGGGTCTAGCCCGGACATTTGAAAGGCTGTTAAAAAACTGTTGAATAATTAAATATAATTATGAAATAGGTATATGGGTATAGAATGGAATTTGAAACAATAGTACAGTACAGGATTAATAAAATCTGGACTATTGAGGTGAACAACTTGTCGAAGGGGATTACAGATCTATAAGATGAGAAACGGTTATAGATTTTTTTATAATTATTACACAAATTATTTACGGAACAAAAATATTTATTAAAGTTATATGATTATTTACGGGATATTTACCGTGGTAAGGTTGTGGAAGGAGCTCCCGATCCAACCTTACCACGGTAAATATCCCGTAAATAATCATATAACTTTAGTGAACAACCGTGATAGTTTAAAACAGTGTTTAAAAATATTTATATCGAATTGTAAACCTGTTTTTAGAGTACTTATATTATAATTAATTAAGAAACCGGCCGAATTACTTTACAGTGTGTTACTATAAATAATCATGCCTAGTTTGAAAAAATGTTAATACGTACTTACAAGCGTACGTATTACAATTTTTATACTAGAGCAAATACAAAAATAGAGTTTATTATTATTTCTTAGTTAGTCCGCCGTAACATTAATTATTTTGTAAAAAAATTAACTGGCTGTCTATTACGGTTTGAATGAAACACTCGTTAAAAGGACATTAACAGTGCCGGATTTACCAGCAGGCTGAGTAGGCTAGAGCCTAGGGCGGCAAATTTTAGTGGCGGCAAATTTGGGGATTTTTTTATGTTTTACAGAATTTAGTTCATTAGTTATATACCTATTATGTAATTATCCTAAAACTACTTTTGTGCAATCGTTTGGGTTTTAAAAATAATCTAATAACTTACACATCGATCCCCTAGTTTCAAAAAATGTGGTTTAAATAGGACGATAGTGCACAAATCATAGTTTCGATTTCATTGCGGCAAAATTTGAATAGCCTACTGGCGGCAAATGTGTAAATCCGTCACTGGACATTAAGATAGACATACAGTAATACCCTTTGGGTACGGAACCCTAAAAATAACAACAATAATAGAAAGACCAAGGAGACCAAGGAGATTACAATCAAATTATGTACATAATATGTATTTGTCTCTAGTAAACATAAAACTAAAGATACACATCGCTGAGGTCAAAAGGCCAGTGACTAAAATGATAAGAGCTTATTTACACTCGGTCCAAGCATTTATTTGTTGTGATAGCTGCAATAACATTGTAAAAAGCGAATGAAAACCACGAATTCGGATCACTTTCGCTAGGTTTTTGAACGTAAGAGTTTAGCAGATTCCCAATATACTTCAGTGAAATATTAAAAGAAAATGTTTTTATTCAGCTTTTTACAATTTTATTAAGGCTGTCAGAGTCACAGAAAAGAGAAGTAAATAGAACGGAAATGAGAAGGAAACTCTGTCGCCTGGTATTGTGACAGATATGTGATTGAACATTCTTATTTATGTCAACGCGTCGAACTCCGCGTCACAGTTACTAACACAGTTGCTATGGGTTTATATGGGTGCAAGTGGCTACAACAAACTTCTGCCTTGACAGCCGTTCTAATTTAAACAAAAAAAAGTATTTCTGTGGTCAGATCAAATAAATGCTTGGACAGAGTTTAAGTACCTAAATTGTAGATAAAACTAGACTGAGGTAGGTAGGTATACAATACACATGTACATTCCTACTTATTTGTCTTATTGAATGTGTCCGACTGTTTATAAGCAGCTAATGGACCACCCATATAGGTTATTAGCATATTAAATTTAATAGATTAGTTTAGTAGTTAGATATTAGTTTGTCATTTATTTTTCTTCATATTATGAAGAATTGCAAAAGTGTGTATGTTTGTCCGTATTTCAAATCTGTAGCGGCTGAACGGATCTGCATGAAATTCGGTATAAATTTAGCACATACCTTGGATTAACACAGCTATTATTCAAGAAAATTCATGATTGCATGTAGGAAACAGGGTGCAGCTAGTATTGTGATAAGTCATTTATTCATTAAAAATATGCGTTTATACGGGGTTGCGCATATAAGTACAAAGCCGAAAGGAGTTTATTGTACTCAACATTTTGAACAACTTTTACTATGAAATCAACCCTGAAACAAACTGCTGTTCCATAGAAAATGGCCATTAATTGACACTAGACAAAATGTATGGATAAGCTATATTTTTTTGCAATTTCTGTGTTGGTCCCGTAGTAAAAGTTGTTTATAATGATGAGTACAATGATCTCCTTTCGACTTAGTACAGGGTATATGCGTAACCCTGTATAGATACAGGCCTACAGGTTTTACCAGTACTGATTAAATCAGTTAGCACCCTCTTAAGGGCGACCTCAATACATCAAAACAACTTTTGTACTACGACTTTTTTTAATTCGCGAGAGAAATAAAACTGCTGTTCCATACAAAAAAAAATCATACACTCCCAACAAAATGTATGAATCAGTTGTTTTTTTCGGGATTTTTGTTTAGTTGTTTTGATAGGTATGTGCTTTTTGGTAGGGGAGCCGACGATGCTAAATGGGGATCGAGGATAAATGGGGATTTACTCAAGCGTCATAGAGACCTATTGGGTTGCAAAGCTTAGATGATACGAAGAAAAAAATGTTAACCTTTTCATCGGTGGAGCCGCTATAGATTTTCAAATATGTAAAAAAAACTGTTGCATGGACATACTCGAGCGCGTCAGATATTGATAGCATCAATGTCCTACGTATTTTTAATAATGTACGTATGATCGTTTGCATGATGCGGGTGGTCGTAAGTAAGAGTTTAAAATGAAAAAAAAAATAAAAAAATTGAGCGTGTCAGATTTTCTAAGGGGGCGTTAAGTGAACCTAAAAAAAACTCTCATTCAATAATCTGACGAATTCGATGTGACAAAAAAATCGCCATTTTGAAACACTCAAACGCGTCAGATTAAGATATAAATGGTTCATCTTTATGTCCTAGACGTGTTGTCTTATAATCTGACGATTATCTAGAGGGATTCGCCTAATCTGACAAAAAAAACATATTTTTTTTAATTCTTTGAACTTAATTAATTGAAAAGCTCAGGTAAATGCATGTAAATTAAAAAGAGTATGTTTTTAAGTAGAATACTTGTATTTCGAAAAAACATATGTCCATATTTTTTTTTATAATTGATTAATTATCATAAAAGAGAGAGAGAGAGAGTAATAGAAAGAGAAAGAATGATAGAGGAATAGAAACGCGGAGAGGGGAATACAGGCATTACGCAGCTGCACGCATTAAACTTTAATGACGAATTTTTGTTACTTCGGCTTGTGGAAATCGACAGATTATATATATTTCGCTATCCTCGAATTATTATTATTACCTTCATAATATTTTTTTAGCCACGCTCTTGAATGTCGAGATGACGTTTTTTTTTACAACTGTGTTAGCCCTCCGCTTTCTTTACGTCACTCTCAAATTGTCAGATTAGTGGAATATACACTTTTTAGCATGTAATTAACTTACCCTACCTTAATCTGACGCGCTCGAGAATTTCTGATGATCAATTTATTTTTTACTAATCTGATACTTTATCCTGGACGGGCGGCCTTATATATGGGGCTCATATTTGGTGGAGGTACTTAACCGGGTACAAGGTATCCCCCTGTATATTAATCTGCCGCGCTTTAGTAAATCCCGAAATCCCTTCTTGGGCTCCCCTACTATTTGTTTCCAATGAAGTTTAAAACACGGTTCACACGATACGTGTGAATGAATTTAGATTAAGTACTTATTTTTTCCGTAGCAGGTATTTTTACTCTGGAAACACATAAGTTTTTCTAATACATAATCGCTTACAAAAGAAAACACTTATTAGTATAAATGATGCAGAGCACAAGAAAATGATTGATAAAATTAAAAAAAAAAACAGCCCGATTTTAATCTGAAATTAGTAAGTTCACAAATTCCTTATTGTACTTGAAGCGACGTAGAAGCGGAATTACACTAGAAATTCATCAGAAAAACAGTTTTGAAAATGGACTTCCGCAAAATAACGCCTGATTCAATCAACTAATTCGTAAGTAGGTGACTATATAAATCTACACTATATTATAAAGAGTGTTAGCGACGCACCATATTTTGTGATAAAAACGTGAACTAACTTGTGAGAGGGGATGCGCGGGGTGTGTGCTGAGGTGAGGGGTCGCCTGGATTTGCAGGCAGTCGTCGATGCACCGCCTCCACGCACGGCGCGCATTGCCTTAGTATTTCTTTGTATAATTACCTTCAGTTTATTAAAAAGTATAACCAAAAGTACTCAGTTGAATCATTTATTCTGGACCACACGAACCCATCAGCAACAGCTGGTCATTCGAGCCGGATTAAATGTTCAACACTCCACCACCGAAAAAAGAAGTAATGGTGACTACCCGCAGTACTACAAAAAGGCTGGAACAAGAAAAAAAGGCAAAGCCACAAACGGTCACCGGAGTCCCATTGCCTACGCCTGGACCTTCAAAGAAAGACGATGAAACGAAAATGGCAAAGTCGTACAACGGCAGTGTTGTGAAGTCGGAACAATTGGTTACGAAACCGCCTTCACAAACCTCGCGTCAATCTGCCGTCAAATCGAAAAAACCTTCATCGTCTACCTACAAAAATGCCCAGAAAAAGAAGCTGGAACTAGAAGCAGCCAAGGCAAAGGCACGAATTGAAATCGAACTAATAGATAAACAATTAGCGGCAGATCTTGCCGACGTAGATGAAGAATACAGTCCACCATCAGAAATATCGGAGCCGAACGATCGCGGTAGTGATATTGAGAAGTGGGTGGAGCGTAGCCAACAAGAACTGGAATTGCAGCATGCCACTATGATTGGAAACCACAACGGTATGCCGCAAACGTCGGGTTACACCGACACAGACGGTCCAGTTCAGCAGCTT
Source organism: Agriopis leucophaearia (assembly GCA_949125355.1). NCBI lineage: Eukaryota > Metazoa > Arthropoda > Insecta > Lepidoptera > Geometridae > Agriopis > Agriopis leucophaearia. Next base: position 15,572,117 of record OX421268.1, on the reverse strand, counting down.
GCCAGCGCGCTCAACCACTTAGTCACCTCCTCGACCGTCAATCAGAACACTCACCTACTCAGCCGTCTCTGTACGCCGAGAGAACTTCCTGTTTTTAACGGGAACCCAATGGAATGGCTTCAGTTCAAACAGGCTTACCATGAATCCACTGAAGTGTGCACTTTCACTGAAAAAGAAAACCTTTGGCGTTTACGAAAGTGTCTCCGTGGTGCAGCTCAGGAAGCTGTATCAGCGTTACTGGTCAGCGGAACCTCGCCTGCAGCTATAATGGCTACTTTAGAACTACAGTTTGGAAACGCCGAAGTTATCCTGTCTTACATTATGACAGACTTAAAGAAAATGAATAATTTATCCGCCGAATACTTTCGAGAAATTGTGAGTTTCTCGATCAAAGTAAAGAATTACGTTGCGGCAGTACGAGCCCTTGGTCGCGAAGAGTACCTACAAGGAGTCGAAGTAGCTACCGTTATTTTATCAAAGTTACCTACTACTCTGCTATCCAAGTGGACCGACTATAGCTATCCGTTAATCACTGCCTGCTCACCTAAGCCTAGACTAGAAGTACTATCGGATTTTCTCACCGAAGAAGCTGTAAAAATTTCTACGTGTAGTGCTACATTAATTCAACCTAAATTGGACATTTTCAAACGTAAACAATTCCACGAAAAAGTGAACAGTGTACAAACATTATCAAATATAAACGAACAAGGTGAACAAAAGTGCCGTTATTGCCGTACTTATATTCACAAACTAACTGAGTGCAAGAAGTTTAAAAAATCGTTACGTAAGGATAGGTGGGCACATGCGAAACGTTTCGGCATTTGCTATAAGTGCCTCATAGCCCACCATAGCCGAGAAACCTGCCCCGCTAGTACATGTGACGTGAACGGTTGTGGTCAGGCTCATCACCGTCTGCTTCACTATGAACCACGAAAGGACGTCAAGGAATCCACATCAGTGAGAGTGTTAGAAACTGAAAATGTGAATCATAATATGGACATAAACAGTTCCGCGTTATTAAAAGTGCTACCTGTAAATATTCACGGACCTAATGGAATAGAAACCGTAAACGCATTGCTCGACGATGGCTCGACCTTGACGCTGATAAGCGCCTCACTCGCTGCAAGGGTGGGGGTGAGCGGGCGCCGGGAATGTTTACGTGTACGTGGCGCATGGGAAAATACGGAGCTAGTGTGCGACGCTCAGCTAGTGAACTTGACTTTGTCCGGCGCTGATAACAAACATTTTGAAATCAGTGCGCGCGTGGTCAATGTGCTTAATTTACCAAAACAGAACATAAGCAGAGTGAATGTGATGAACTTTGAACACTTACGAAACGTCAGTGGTGAATTATGTACGGAGCAACTGAAACCGCAAGTTTTAATCGGCCAAGATAATTACCACTTACTCGTACCTCTCGAGACGATGATGGGTCGACCAAACGAACCCATTGCCACCCGTACTCCTCTGGGCTGGTGCCTGCATGGAAGGGTACCTACGAACTCACCTGGCTCTGTACGTCACTCCACGCTGTTCGTTAACAGCCACGGTGAAGTAGACCTGATGGAGACCGAAGGTATTTTGAGAGAGATCCAAGATGATGTACGAAGATCATTCTCCATTGACTCCATGGGCATTTCTTCCAAGCCCAGGCAAAATTCAGAAGATCTACGCGCCGAAAAAATTCTTGAAAAAACTTCTTCATTAATCGATGGTCGATGGCATGTTGGCTTACCGTGGAAGGATGAAAAGAGTATGATGCCAGATTCCTTCCAGACTGCTATCGGCAGACTTAAGGGAGTCGAACAAAAGATGAAGAAGAACGAAGAGTATAAACAGAGATATATGGAACGTATACACCATTTGTTTGATAACGATTACGCTAAAAAACTTAGTGACCTAGTACCTGCACCAAAAACGTGGTACTTACCGCATTTCGGGGTCGATAACCCAAACAAAAAAAAGTTACGACTAGTATTCGATGCTGCTGCAAAAACAAAAGAATTATGTCTCAATGACTACTTGTTAAAAGGACCTGACCTACTTATGTCATTATATGGGATTATGTTGAGGTTTAGAGAAAACCCAATAGCCATAACAGGAGACATAAAAGATATGTTCTTAAGAGTGAAAATAAGACCAGAAGACCAGAACGCTCTCCGATTTTTATACAGAGACGAACCAGATGGACCCCTGAATACCTGCGCCATGACGTCATTGATTTTTGGCGCGAACTGCAGTCCATTCATAGCACAATATGTAAAAAACAAGAACGCTCAACTGTATGAATCATCGATGCCCGCTGCAGCCGCTGCTATATATACGCAACATTACATGGATGACTACATAGACAGCTTACCTGACGAAGAAACTGCTATAAAACTAGTCCGTGACGTCACAACTGTACACAAGAGGGGCGGATTCGAAATTCGAAACTGGACTAGTAATAGTAAGCGAGTACTCGATAATTTACCTAACGATATACTGGGAGACTCTGCTGTAAGGTTCAAAGTCGGACAACAATACGACGGCGAACGAACCCTTGGTCTTATATGGAACCCGAGTGACGATACCTTGAGTTTCGACGTATCTTTCAAGAAAATTCCGAAACGCATAATTAACGGCACACAGAGGCCTAATAAAAGAGAAATGCTTAGAGTCATTATGTCTATCTTTGACATTTATGGCTTCTTGTCACCGTTCACTATCAACGGACGATTAATAATGCAAGAAACATGGAAAACAAAGATCAGCTGGGATGATCCTGTGCCCGACATAATATTCGATAAGTGGGTCAAATGGATAACAATGTTGCAATCGATACGTCACGTAAGCCTACCCAGGTACTATCAAAACGCGACCGCGCATGCAAGCACAAGCGAGATGGAAATAAAACCGGTTCCCAGTCAGCCGCCGCAAGAGTCGAAGCGCGGAGCTCCGTCACAGTACGGCTATACATGCCTACAGCTACATATATTCTGCGATGCTAGCACACAAGCTATGTGTGCGGTCGCATATTGGCGTTGGGAAAACAATAAAGGCATACACGTTGCGTTCATAACTAGTCGCTGCCGAGTAGCGCCCGTCAAACCAGTTACCGTGCCGCGGCTGGAACTTCAGGCAGCAGTGATGGCTGCCAGACTCGCTGAAACAATTATAAATGAACATAAAATGAAGCCAGAAAGAAAATTATTTTGGTGTGATTCTAGTACAGTACTTACTTGGATACGAAACACTTCGCGTAACTATAAACAATACGTCGCACACCGGCTCGGAGAAATAGACGAGCTAACAGAAATAAACGAATGGAGATACATCAATACGAAATTGAACGTGGCTGACGCCGCCACAAGATCATGCTATGACTGTTCAGTGCTAGAAAAAGAATGGATACATGGACCTACCTTTCTCCGCAGTGAGGAAGATCAGTGGCCTCGCGACTTCTTGCTTCTGGAACCTGAAAGAAAAAATATAAAATTAGATCCGGAATGTATAAATATTATACAGACAGAAACTAAAGGAGTAAACTTACCTGTACCTGACGCAACTCGATTTTCTTCTTGGCTTCGTTTACTTCGAGCTACTGCGATGGTCCTGAAATTCATAAATAAATGTAAGAAACGTACTTACACATTTGACGACACCATGGAACGAGCTGAAACACTGCTTCTGAAACAATCTCAAGCACAATCATTTGAGAAGGAGATAGTCGAAATACAAAACAATAGATGTGTACCAAAAACCAGTAAGCTACTTACCCTGTCGCCTTACATTGATGAACATGGAGTTCTACGCGTCGATGGTCGCATCGGTGCTGCACCTGGAGTTCTGCCTGAAATGAAAAATCCTATAATATTAGATGGACGAAGTCACATTGCTAAATTGATTGTGAAATATTATCACCACTGTTTCGCTCACGGAAACCAAGAGACTGTGGTGAACGAAGTAAAACAAAAATACTGGATTACGAGATTGAGACCAGTAACCAAGACTGTGACGTCCCAGTGCATGACATGCAGAATAAGGAGATGTAAACCGGAAGTACCCAGAATGGGTGATCTTCCTATTGCCAGGATAGCCCTTCACCAACCGAAGTTCACAGAAGTGTACCTGGGCACCGATGGTCGAGTAAGGAAGATAAAGGTTAAGACAAAGTCTGGTACCTATATCAGGTCAGTTGCACGCGTCGCTCGAGTGCCTATGGAAATTGAGTGATGCTGAAGCATCACTAAGGGTGGAATATGTTAGCGACGCACCATATTTTGTGATAAAAACGTGAACTAACTTGTGAGAGGGGATGCGCGGGGTGTGTGCTGAGGTGAGGGGTCGCCTGGATTTGCAGGCAGTCGTCGATGCACCGCCTCCACGCACGGCGCGCATTGCCTTAGTATTTCTTTGTATAATTACCTTCAGTTTATTAAAAAGTATAACCAAAAGTACTCAGTTGAATCATTTATTCTGGACCACACGAACCCATCAGCAACAAAGAGGAAAGATTTGTACCTATTTTTGTATGTTTGTATGTTTGTAATGAATAGGCTCCGAAACTACTGAACCGATTTGAAAAATTCTTTCACTGTTGGGAAGCTACACTATCCCCGGGTGACATAGGCTATATTATATTTTGTAGCGAGGCCGAAGGCCGAGCTTACACTCGTGCGAAGCCGGGGCGGACGGCTAGTAAGTAATATAGGTATTTAAAATTGATGTTATAATTCCGAGACACGATAAGTAGATACTTATGCATTTCTTAATTGCTTGCACCCTATTATATATTTACCTTAATTCATTATCTTCCACTGTTTATACATAATGTACCAATTTACGTATCTACTTAGGTATGCTTTAGTTGCAATCTTTGGTAAGTATCGTAGATTAATTAAAAAAAGATTAAAATATAATTTGTTCGCTATTTAGAAACTCACCTTACTCTATCTATGATAACGCCAAACACATGCAAAATCCAAACTTTGATAACACAATTAATTTAAAAACATTAGCAAATATCCATAGTAACAAAATTTAAAACTATTATAAAACCACTGGACATTATGTGTTTGATTTCATTGAATTTAAACATAGGTAGGTAATTAACTTAATTTTATACGTAACTCGTAGTCGGTTTTCGCGTTAATATATGGTAGCGGAAAGAAGCGTACCTCCGTCTCTAGGTCTGAGTGGACACTGACGTCTTATCATGCTTGCAGCAACGAACTGATGGATAAGCAATCAATTTGATGCTCAATTGTCAATTCATTGTATGATGCTTGAGAGAATTATATTGAGTCTACTAAAGTCTCACGATTCAGCGAAACAGTATCTTCGGTTTTCGAACTAGCGTCTTTTGTTACAAGAGCACGTGGCCTCTGTTATCAGAGATCAGGCTTACTGGCTTAACACTTTAACAGCCTTCTACCTAAAGCCCGCAGTTAATCGAAAAGTACCGAGCTAAGAACAGAAATGTCGTGAGTATTGTATTAGACTTCAGTTCAAGGACTTGTCTTGTAGGGGTTAGGGTTTGTCCTTTAACGACTATAGAACCCTTCGGGCTGTCATCTGGAATAGCCAATATTAACTACATTACTTGGAAAAAAGGTTAAAATTAAGTCATTGTATTGCCCGGAGCTCAGGTTTCAAAGAACACTCATTTGTTTTGAGTAGTTGAGAGCACAGAAAAAAGAAAAACAAAAAAATTCTCACTTCAGTGGTCTAGAGTCTAGACTCTAGCGGTAACAAGTTTGTTTCAGAAGCTGTTTCTAGCAAATTATGTCATACGGGCACAATGCTCAGGTAGGTATGCTTGTCTTTACAACAGACTAGGCATGTGTTTGACCACAATTTCATCTGATGGGAAGCGATGATGTGGTCGAGAGATGTAGCACGCTTGCCTAGGAAAGTATCACATTAGACATAAAATCCCTGCCTATTTAGAAAATCTAAATAGGCAGGGATCTGTCGGACTAGGTTTAGGTAACAAAAAAAAATCTCTTGGAGAAAAACCCGGACGCTTAAAAATTTCCGAACACTTCGTTCGAAGCTCACATTTCGCGGCAAAAAATAATAATAATAATACAGTCGAATTGAGAACTTTCTCCTTTTTGGAAATAGGTCAAAAAAGGAGTTTCAGTCAAAAAAAAACATGCTTTGTTTTCATGTTTGTTTTGTTGTCACGCAGTTGTGCCACGGGTAAGTCACGGTCATCGCAATCACAATGTTTTTTTTTTTAATTTGGCTACTACCCCTTTATGTGTTGGGGCAATTTTGCCATCAACAGTGAATGAGGAGATAGTAGGCCTTCTGAATTAATAGTCCGTAGTTCATTAATCAAATCCTAAAGAAAAATAGACAGACAACGCCCGATTCACATTGAGATGGCATCTGTGGCGGCACGCTGCTGTAAGAAAGCATAGGAGGAAATATATTTATCCTCCTTTGAGAATGGGGTAAATATGCGTCTTTTCACAAAGAAGGAAGGTTTTATGATCTTTATATTTATCAAAAATAAGTTGTAATTAATCAAAAATAAATACCCTATACGTTGATAACAAAAAACCAATGTTACAAAATAAAAATAAAAACGTTTCCTGGGTCTTTAATTTTGATACGTAAGCAAGTATCGATAAATAAATTTAAGCTCTATGTTGCTATGACAATGTCTAATTTAGCTTACAACAAATTTACCTAGACTATGAGTCTACTTTTGGTTCAGACATTTTTTAACGCTGACTTATATAGTTTTATATATCTACCCTATTTTAGCTTGGTACCAAATGGTATGTACGCAGATATGATAAAAACAAACAAATATTTATAACTTTTTGTTTATTAAATTTATAAAAATACATATCAACATGCTTATCAATTTATGTAATAAAAATCTTTCAAAAATAAATGTAAAACTGCATGAATGTTCTGTAAGTAACTATATGTACCTAGATAATATAATCAGCAGCCGTATTATGGATCTTTGATCGGGATCGCGAGTGTCAGAACTTTGACACTTGAAAGGGGTTATGACGCAAAAAAAAAGCGTTGTCTATTTCCAATTTCGTACTTCGAAATTGGAAATAGACAACACTTTTTTTTGACAACATTTTGACACTCGCGATTCCGATCAAAGATCCATAATAGCCCCGCTGGCCTTAATTATTACACTGATGATTACCAAACACGTATTACCGGTATCAAAAAAAAACTGTACGAAATTGACATGACGTCACATAGCCGTTAACTGCACGTCTCTTTGGAATAACGTTCGCAAATCTCCAGTGTGATAAGGCCTTTATAAGAAAATGGAACATTTTATCCCCTCCACAATATATCTAGTTTTATAATATTAGCTGGTACACTAAATATCGATAGGTTTTTCTGTGTACAGTTTTATTAACTATTTTAAACTATTTATAGGTTTAGTACATAATTATAATACATATAATAATATTATTGCCTTAAATTGATTTCATATCACAATGTTACTTAAAATAGTCTTATTTACATTACAAGGGAATTTACTCGCGTAAGATGAAGCCGGTTACTCCGGCTATAAGTTTCAACCGCGTTCGGCGGTCTTTTTCAAGACCACCACCACCAGTGGAGGAGCACCAGTGCGCGCCGGCGCAACATATTTTTGCCCCCACCCCCGCACCCGATCAGCATCCGTTGTCATCACGTGCGCATCTCGCGTCGCGCGCCGGTCCGCAGTTCAAAGCGAGACGCAGCCGCGCGCGCGCATTCACCTTGAAAAAGGCCTCCGAATGCGGTTGAAACTATAGCCGGAATGCCCGGCTTAATCTTTCGTGAGTAATTACCGTGTAATATAAATAAAATGTGTGAAAACCACGTCAGTTTCCATAATAAAATAGTCTTTTAAGAAGTGCAAAAATAACGTTTGCAAATAATATAGTACTTCCACCAAAGAATTCCACGTTGGAAAGCTGCCGCTTTACATAGTCTGTGGACGTGTGGTTGTTGGGAAGAATATCGACAAAAACATCGAGCAAATTGTAACGAAGGCGAATAATAGCTGATTTGTATAAAATTCAAATAATCGTCATTATCAGCCTATCAAGTTCCCACTGCAGGGACCACAGAATAGAATATTTTTTTTGTTTAAATTAGAACGGCTGTCAAGTAATTTTAGTAAGAAATTTGTTGTAGCCACTTGCACCCATATATACCCATAGCAACTGTGACGCGGAGTTGGACGCGTTGACATAAATAAGATTGGATAGTTGATTGAGTTTACAGGTTTAGTATTATCATATTTCATTTGTCAGAATTAATTAATGTTTGTTTCAGATTACTTTAATAATTTTAAAATTAAAAATTTCAGAATCAATTAATTTTTGTTTCAGGTTACGTTAATTTTCAATTTATGTAATTAATATTTTATATCAGGTTAGGCAAAATTAAACTCAATTAAATTTACTTTAACAACAAATATCTATCACAAATTCCTTATTGTACTTGAAGCGACGTAGAAGCGAAGCGTAGAAATTCATCAGAAAAACAGTTTTCTGAATAAGATTGTTCAATCAAATATCTGTCACAATACCTGGCGACAGAATTTCCTACTCATTTCCATTCTATTTACTTCTCTTTTCTGAGGTTGGGGCCCAGACCTTCTCTTAGAGAGAGGATGGGCCCTAATGCTGGCCCAGTGCATGTTGGTGAGTGTAATATGTCTTTGAATTTTTGAGGTTCTTGGACGTACTCGTTTCCTCACGAATGATTATAATACTATAAAAATATCTACACAGTACATGGCATTGTTTATAATACATATTGGAAAATATATTTAGTAAATACACGTTGTAAGCACACAAAGAATGTATCACATACTCCAGATATGCTAGAACATAAATAAATCGAGTAATTTTATTTATATTACACGGGAATTAATCACGTAAGATTAGGCCGGTTACTCCGACGATAGTTTCAAGCATTCGGCGGTGCAAAGCGAGACAGCCGCGCGCGCGCATTCGCCTTGATAAAGACCGCTGAATGCGGTTGAAACTATAGTCGGAGTAACCGGCCTAATCTTACGTGAGTAATTCCCGTGCAATATAAATAAAATGTGTGAAAACTACGTCAATTTCCATAATAAAACCGATTAATGCTTGCTATGCACGAGGATAGGATTTTACGATGCTAGTAACTCCAACACTGCTAAGCAAATAAATTCTATTAAGAGTCTACGCTTTGTGTGTATCTATTTCGCACACGCATTGCAACCTACATGAAGATAAAAATAATTCAATGTGAAATGTAAACAGAACGAATAAAGAAAACAAATTACAAATGTTAAGTAAACTTCATTACAAATGTTAAGTAAACTTCATTACAAATGTTCAGTAAATTTAATTACAAATGTTTAGTCAACTTTATTACAAATGTTCAGTAAACTTTATTACAAATGTTCAGTAAACTTTATTACGAATATTCAGTAAATTTATTACAAATGTTTTGTAAAATGTTAATTTTAATTCAAACAAGTTTATTTTTCTATTCAGTTATTGTTTGAATCATAATGAAAATTTTACAAAAATATATAATCTTATTTAATTTTTTCGTTCTACTTAGATTTCACAGTAAATTAAATAATTTGATAACTTCAAAAATTTTGTACTTCATCATCATCATCATCATCAGCCAGAAGACGTCCACTGCCGAACATAGGCCTCCCTCTTTAACCTCCACACTAAACGACATCCTGCCAACTGCATCCACTGAATGCCCGCGACTATCACAATGTCGTCGGTCCATCTAGTGGGAGGCCTACCTACGCTGCGTCTTCCGGTTCGTGGTCTCCACTCAAGAACTTTTCTTCCCCATCGGTTAACAGTTCTTCGAGCGATGTGGCCTGCCCATTGCCACTTCAACTTGCAGATTTTAATAGCTATGTCGGTGACTCTGGTTCTTTGGCGAATATCTACGTTCCGGATTTGATTTTCGGAGTTTGCTCACTTACTAGTTTACTATCCTGTCTTGAGAAACTAGTCTCGTGTATATCGGGCGTAACTAGTTTATACAGCAATGAAAACAACATTATTACTAAATCTTTGGTGTTGTTCTGTAACATATTATTATACTATAGACTCTATAGTATAGAGGTATGACCTAAAATTGTTTTGTTAATTTCAAGCAACAGTTATTAAGTTCTATCCATCGAAATACAATACCTATAGTCATAAACGTGCAAAAAAAACCGAACCAAAACTCGGCGCACGCTACGTTTTGCGTTTTTTTGTTATTTGTAAGGCAACCATGATCCGACTACAACGCCGCGCGATGCCAGTGCTACGATAACATAGCGGACAAGCGACGTTGAACACTATGCAAGCGATATAACGCCTAAGTTGAAGTAAATGTGGCATTGTGAACTATATAATTGATGTCTAGGTATGTACAACGACGCTCGGACGTTTTTTGTTTGTTATCACTTAGAGATTGTGACTCTATAGGTATTGTATCTCGATGTTACTTGCCGTCCTTTTCTTACACATCGCAATAACAAGAGACGCAAGCAATAAGCGGTCAAATTATTTAAATGAGAGAACGGTACAACAAATCAACGCCTTTCTCAGTCATCATAAACTATTCAGAATTGTTGATATAAAACATCTATTGGCGCGCCATGGCAGTAAAACCGACGTGTATGCCGTGACGGCAAACATTATTACGCTCTCTTATGCCGTCATGTTTCACACCTGCCGGGCGTCCCGCCAAATTTTGTATTGTTAATAAAACTTCAAATATTGCCTGTCATATTAAAAACAGGCTTATTAATAAAGTTATATGATTATTTACGGGATATTTACCGTGGTTAAAGGTTAAGTTAGGTTAGGTAGTTAAAATAAAAAAACTGGTAAGGGAATCGGGAGCTGCCACAACCGTACCACGGTAAATATCCCGAAAATAATCATATAACTTTAGTGAAAAACCGTGATAGTTTAAAACAGTGTTAGTCTTATTAATATTAAAGTTAATAAAGGCCAGCTCTAGTTATATGGAAGTATTTGTAAATAACTAGAAATAAATACATCAAATAAACTAAGTATAAAATGGGTCGATACTTATGAATGTGAAAGTAAAAATTAAAGCTAAATATTAACACAAATGTTGACATATTTCTACCAAATTATATACTTAAAACACTAGCAATGTCATTTTATAATTCTTAACAAATTACTATAAAATAAAGTCTATAATTTTAAATACCATTAAAAAAACATTCCCACTGTTATACAGCAAAAATATCACCTTAATAAAAAAAACTAAGTCACATTTTCGATTGTGTTGTGGCGTGCAATGTTACAAGATTCCTACCATAAAATTCTACTAAATGAGTATAATAATTACTATGCTCTGTCCATGCATTTATTTGCTCTGACGCATTAAAAAAAACTAATTAAATACATTTTCTTTTAATATTTCTCTGAAGTATATAGACAGACATAATTTATTTGTGGAAATAAAAACCACAATGTACAATAGATAGAAAAACAATAAAGCAAGACAATAGAGCGAGGAGTGCGAAACGATACGCAGACGCGCGCGCGCATTCGCCTTGATAAACACCGCCGTATGCAGTTGAAACTATAGTCGGAGTAACCGGCCTAATCTTACGTGAGTAATTCCCGTGTAATATAAATAAAATGTGTGAAAACCACGTCAGTTTCCATAATAAACCAATGAAAAATCGGGTACACGCTACATTCTTACGTTCAAAAACCTAGCGAAAGTGGTCAGAATTCGTGGTTTTCATCCAGTTTTTTTAATGTTATTGCACCTGTCAGAGCAAACAAATGCTTGGTCCTAGTTTAGGTTATAAATATTTCAAATAATTATTTTGGTGATTAATTAATTTTAGATCTGTCTAAGTTTTAGTATAGAGACTAGTGTAACGTATACAAAATTTTTCATAAAAAGTGGATAATTATGTTAGACAAAACTATTCTTACAAATCTATATATATAGATATATAATCTCGGGTCGCGCTGTTTGTGATCTCTTCCGAAACGGCTCGACCGATTCTTATAAAAAAAGTATATTTGGTAAGTATGAGAATAGGTCGTAAAGTATTTTTCATCATCATTATCATCACAATTTTTCATCACCACGCGGGTGAAATCGCGGGGCGCAGCTAGTAACATATATATATATATATATACAACTTTTTAATTTTTTTAAATAATGTATATGTATATTTTAATAGTTTTATTACTTATAGACCCTTAATTTTTCGTGGCGATAAAAAGTATACTTATATATATATTATATATAAATAAAAATAAATAAATAAATAAATATCTGGGACATTATTGCACACATGGTCATCTGACCCCAAACTAAGCAAAGCTTGTAATATGGCAGCCAGAGACTGATATACATACATATATATTTTTAAATACATACTTAAATAGATATTAACACCAATATATATCTGCAGTCATTACTTGTTAGCATTATGCGACAAAAACCTGTATTGTGAAGGCATTTGCGACAAACGACGGATTGTCTCATCTTCTATTTGGGTTACGCAGAAAAGGTGTAAAAACCCAAAAGGGGTTCACACAATAACGATATAACCACTTGACAGCTCCTCCTTTACCCTGTCGTGATGAAAAGTGTTGCATTTTGAGCAGGATCTTTACGAGCGGGCCAATCCTAGACGCGAATTGAATGAATGACTTTTGTTTTCTCCAATCACAAGCGCCATACGATACACCAATTTTTTTAATGATACTGCGAGACGAGCGAAGTCGCTCGCATAACAGCTCAACGCCACTCAAAATTTTGAACTTCAACAGTTCAGTACAGGTACTGAAGGTCTTCAACAGGTAGCAGTAGTGTTTGCACACTACTGCTACCCACTACCCTTTCGCCTTAGTACACCCTTTTTGCGCAACGCAGTATACATTTCACTTCGTCTGACGAAGTTAACATCGCCCGTCCTGTTGCGTAAATTATTTCCACCCAATGGTTGCCTGGAAGACATCGCTTTTTGCGATAAGGCCGCCACTTGTGGCACTAGCTCGTTAGTGTTTACTATCCGTTTGTAATTTTTATTTCTGGTGTACACAATAAAGAGTTTCTATTTAATATATATCTAACATTTGTTCAATTCCCGATAGTTTAAAATATACATTAACTAATATTTACAAAATATCAGTCTGTCCGTGTGTTTTGTAAAGAAAGACGGTATTTTAATTATGTAGTAATTTAGTCAGGATATGTTTTTTGTTTTCTAGGCAATAGGAAGTAGGTATCACACGCGAAAACGATATAAAACAGTTTGCCAGAAGCCATTATGTATTTTCATATTATATACCGTCTCTCGCTACAAATAATTAAATCGTACGCTACAATTTGATTTTTGATTTTGAATAAATCTAAAATTACTGACTAACATATACATCGGCAAGGCTAAAAGGCGGAGCGACAAGACCAATGAAATGGCACGAAATTGACATACGTCACGAAGCGGTCTATTTTGCGCGCTGCTATTGGTCAAAATTTCGCCGCTCTACTCCGCCTCGTTGAAGTGAAGTGTCACTGTAAAGCTGCGACCAGCGATATTATTTGTCACTGTCATTCGGAGTGACATAAGTGTGACTAGGACAGAAACAATGCACGCATAAGAATATCCAGCATGTTTTTTTTTTTAATAAAGTCAACCTTTTCGGTCAATACTAACCGCTCTCGAGCTCACGCACACACAAGCAATGTGCATGACATGTACTTGGGCTAAGTACACCCTCACCAGGGTTACGCGGAAATGGTGTACACGAAAGGGGTCCGTTAACTCGTCATTATGTACAACTTTTACAAAGAACCGACACTGAAATCGCCTTTTATTTAAAGCTTTTCATAGAAGAAAGCAATCTAGGCATCTTACGCTAGAGTGAATAGATTTCTTCTAGATCCACGTGTTCCATCCTCGGCCACACCGTCGCTTACCATCAGGCGAGTTGGAGGCCAAATGTAGGTCTTTCACAATGAAATTTATCAGCAATTTCAGTTGATCTCATAGTAAAAGTGATTTATAATTATATGTACAATAACCTCCTTTCAATGCAGTACCTCCTTTCCGTGAAAGCGAAATATCAGCTGCTCCATACATTTTATTGAGTGTGACAGTTTTCTATTAGAACAACTGTCATTAAATCGAGATTTGAGGGTTGGTCCTTCTGTGAAACTTGTTTGCAATGATTGGTATTATTGACCCCTTTCAGTTTAATACACCTTTTCTGCGTGACCTTGTATCACTATCACAATTAAGACCAAACGGCCCCCGTGCAAATATACAAACGTCGTCAGTCTGCCATTGTTATATAATTAGTATAAAAGGACCATGGTATCAATTCTGTGCAATATTTTCTAATTTCAATCTCACATCAAATAAAAAACTGCAACTCGTGATCAAAATGTCGGCCTCTACTTTGCTCAAGGAGTGAGCATTGCCATACAACGTGGTAATGGGGCCAGCATTTTGGGGACAATTCCCACTGGTAGCGGTTTATTAGATTAGTTTAGTAATTAGGTATTAATTTGTCGGTTTTATATATATACATATATATATATATATTTATATTACGAAGATGGAATGTTATTTCAGTTACTGAAAGAAAAATTAAATTTTTGATAAAAAAATATTTTATATTAAATAAATAAATATCTGGGACATTATTGCACACATGGTCATCTGACGCCAAACTAAGCAAAGCTTGTAATATGGCAGCCAGAGACTGATATACATACATATATATTTTTAAATACATACTTAAATAGATATTAACACCCAGACATAGAACAAACACAAATGTTCATCACACAAATGTTTGTCCTAGGTGGGAGTCAAACCCTCACCCCCAAGCGCAGAAGGCAGGTACACTACCAATTGAGCTAACGGGGCTGTCAATTTGATCTGAGATTTCAATAAATCCATCTCTTCTTCACGATATTGAAATAAAGAACAAAGATGTTTAATTAAAGCGCTGTCAGATTTGTAGACTAAAATTTTAAAGGGTTAGAACCTTTAATTCATAAAGTCGATAATCAAATTGCCCTGAAAGTATTTTGTCAACTTTTCCTCAACGAGACTTGTTGCGGGCGAAAACGAGATAAAGAACATTTTGACTAGCTAAAAAACATTTATGTATAAGACTGTTAGGAAATAGTGCACAGAGTAGAAGGAAGGATTTACTAAATATAGCTGCTTTTTTCATTGCAGTCAAGGGGACTGCACACGTCATCTAAAGCCTTCAGAATTCTTCATAAGCGGTCAGTTGGTGTCCTGATTCGTTTCTTCTTCCATGATGGGAGAAGTGTCGGGGGATCTCAGTAATATTTTCATTAGAACTACTACTCCCCATATTAGTAGACCTATTCCGACGGCCTGCAAAAAAAAACGGTAATAGTTTTGATAGTGGCGTAAAAATTAAAATATAACACTGATTTGTTAAAGATATACATCATTACATCATACATACATACATTCTACTATTCTCACTCACACCCGCAGCGTAGCACAACAAACACATAGTTGACAGCTCGATTGGTTACAATAATATATTGTGCTTTTGTATATATTGTCTGCTTTGTTATCTAATTTAATTTAACTTTACTTGTTTTTTGTCAGCTTTATAATGTATAATTTAATTTATGTTAATTTACTAGTCCTAAGTAGTAGTAACTCCATAGCGCGCGCGATCTATCCTTTTGTAAAATCTTCCCAGGGCCACCAAGAGACCGGCCTAGCCGAGTTTGGGGTCCACTGGTAATACAATGTACTTACGCATTATATAAGGTCGGGGAAAAAGTTTCTTCGTATTTTTTAAACAAATTCAAGACATATTTTTTTCAAGTTTAATTACATTTAATTATAATATATATGTGCCATTTTGTTCGATAACTTGTTGCCATCTTGTAGGTAGTGACATGATCCCGTTGCTGTAGAATTTTTGGGACTTCTTATCAAAAAAATGCAACAAGTAGTTTTGACAGTCCTCTCTTGATGTTAATCTAACACTACCCAAAGAATTCTGAAGAGATCGAAACAGGTGGAAATCTGAGGGTGCAAGGTCAGGGCTATATGGTGGATGCATTAACACTTCCCAACCAAGCTCTCTAAATTTTTGCTGAGTGGCCAAAGATGTGTGCGGTCTGGCGTTATCATGATGAAAGACCACACTCTTTCTGTTGATCAATTCCGGCCGTTTTTTCTCAATTTCTTGTTTGAGTCTCATCTGCTGTTGGCAGTAGAGATCCGAATCGATGGTTTTGCCCGGCGGTAAAAGCTCATAATGAACGATGCCCTGCCAATCCCACCATACACACAGCATCACCTTATTACGTGTTAATCCGGGTTTCGCTACAGTCTGTGGTGCTTCACTGCCCTTTGACCATGATCGTTTGCGCACATTCTTGTCGTAGGTGATGCATTTTTCATCACCAGTGATCAATCTTTTCAAAAACGGTTCGGTTTCGTTACGTTTCAATAGAGAGTCGCAAATGAGTACACGATTCATTTGGTTTCTTTCAGTGAGCTTGTGTGGCACCCAAATATCGAGTTTTTTTGTATACCCAGTTTTTTTCAAATGGGTCAAAACTGTTTTGTGGTCAATCCCCAGTTCTTCAGCTACGTCGTAACTACTAATATGCCGATCTTGGTCCACTTTTTCAGAAATAGCATCTACTTTATCCGTAACAGGGCGACCAGAGCGAGCTGCATCTTTGACATCAAAATTCCCGGACTGAAAACGCTTGAACCAACATTGTGCTACTCTTGATGACACTGCATTAGGTCCATAAACGTCACAAATTTTATTCGCGGCTTGTGTCGCATTTTTCCCTTTTTTGTAATAAAATTTCACAATATATCGAATTTCTTCGTTAGATTCACTCATTTTATCAAACAAAAAAACAATTGAAAAATGGCGGGAAAATGCTTTTTACTTTTTGTATTCCTTTTTTAAAATATCATATTTTTAATGGTATCAAAACCAGCCAGATACAAACAGTACAACCGATGAGATTTTTACTACAACTTTATACATACAAAATACGAAAAGACTTTTTCCCCGACCTATTAGTTTAAATAACTCTTGGCATTCTCTACGTTAACCTGTAAACCTTTTTGGAAATAAACTTTACTTTTTTTTTTTTTTTTTTTCTACATACATCATAAGCGAATTAACGTCCACTGTTAGACAAGGCCTCCCTCATAGAGAGGGGTGTTGCCATAATCCCCACGCTTGGCAGGCGGCTTGGGGATCGCAGTACGTCTGTGTACTATTAGGATGCTGCTGCCCATCTTCCGGTGGTTCTGGTCGCAGTTTTAGGACATACCCGGGTCCGGGTCCAAAGATATGGATAAACTACGTGTAATAAGACAATTATGCGCCGTGGAGCGATAGTGGCCGAGCAGAAGTATGTGCGCTTTACAATCTGACGGCAATCGGTTCGATCGTTTGTAGGTTACAACCAGTGAAAGAATTATCAGAACCGGATCAGTAGTTCTAGATATTACTACTCATACAAACACACAACTTACTTTATTAGCAAACAATAACCACAAAATACTACGAAAAAAAATAACACAAATAAAAAACATGACAGACAGATAGTTATTGTCCGTCTATGAGAATAAGCGTTTTTTTATTGATCTTTTTTTGTCTGTGGTTTTTTGCAAAACCACAGACAAAAAAAGATCAATAAAAAAACGATCAATAAATAAATCTTCAAATTCATGTCTCGTCTACGTCATCTATCGTATATTTATGACAATTTGTTTTTTATATTGCCTTTTGAAATCTCCCTCCTGCTATTGCTAACAACCAAGGGCCTTACTTAAAAACGTTACTCAAGTTGATCTATGCTTAAAATTGCTCTCTCAACTTCTCGCTTACGGCAATCGTCACACGCGAAAACGAGACATAGCATATTTAAGCGTATGACAGCTTGAGTAACGTTTTTAAGTAAGGCCCCAAATGACAAGTGACTATGACAAAATATTTATACCTATTTACAAGTATTGACAATAATTGTCAATATAAAAAACCGACTTCATAAAATGTTAGAACTGGACCAAATTGAGACCACACGGGAAGCACCAGCTTTCAAATAAAAAAAGGATTATCAAAATCGGTTCCCCCAGTCGAAAGTTCCGAGGTAAAAGACATTTAAAAAAAACATTCGAATTAAGAACCTCTTCCTTTTTGTAAGTCGGTTAAACATCACCACAATACAAAGTATACTCACAGTGAGTGCGTAGAACGCGTACGGAGTCCAGTACCTCAAGCGCAGCGCCCGGCGCGCCGTGGCGGCGTACTCCGGCGTGGTGCGCAGCTCCTGCCGGAACCAGAACATCGGCACCAACACGTCTGGGTCCGGGAGCTGGTTGTTTATGCTGGAATATAAGTACATTGTTTCATCATCATCAAGACGTCCACTGCTGAACACATACCTTATAGCAGTGTTTCCCAGACATTGTTCTGCCATGGCCCGGTAATTTTCATTATGCCCCTTCGTGACCCACTCCATAGCTTTAACCCCACATGTATTCTCATTACAAGTATGTATATATTATGAGATGTATATTACAATTAAAAATGTTTTATCGATGCGTCTATCGATAGTTAAATACAAACAATAATAATAATTTAATAATAATAAATAAATAAATATCTGGGACATTTTTACACACACGGTCATCTGACCCCAAGCTAAGCAAAGCTTGTAATATGGCTGCCAGAGACTGATATACGTACATATATATTTTTAAATACATACTTAAATAGATATTAACACCCAGACATAGAACAAACACAAATGTTCATCACACAAATGTTTGTCCTAGATGGGAATCGAACCCACGCCCCCAAGCACAGAAGTTAGGTTCACTACCAACTGAGCCACCGGGGCAGTCATTTAAGAGTATAGTTAATTTAAAACAATAGGTGGGAATGCTGCGGCCCCGTATTATATTTTGATGGCCGCAAACATCACCGGGTACCATACTGACATACCGGGTCGCGACCCACCAAATGGGAAACATGAATTGAACATAGAGGGCGTTGAGCCAACATGAATATGGTGAACGCAGAGGGCGTTGGGACAACATGATAGAGTCTGTAACTGTTCTGAGGGCTGAGGGTATGCTCACGTCATCCCGGTCACGTGTCTGACGAGCAGGTTGATCTGAAGTTGCGCGGCCACTGACAGCGGCATGCCGGTGAACATCTCTAGCGCTAGGTTGAAGTTCATGTCCCTAGAATGTACATACATCAACAATTAGAAATTTAAAAAATAATGTTATTTTGATGACAATATTATGTCATCGGAGGAACTTAAATTGAAACTTTACCAATTTTGTGAAGTCGGTTAATAAATATATAATAAAATATAAAAGTAGTCAGTTTGAGCCACTTGATGCATTACAGCGCAGAGCTGTCGAGTTGTCGACGATCCCAAGCTCACTGAACACCTAGAGCCGCTCAGCATGCGTAGAGAGGTTGGGTCTCTGTCTTTTATCGCATTTACAACGGGGAATGTTCTAAAGAACTGTTCGATCTGATGCCATCATCGCGGTTTTATCATCGCACCAGCCGCCACCGCCTAAAAGTTCATCCACTAATCATAGATCGGTGGACATCGTACACTGTGCGTTTTACGCGTTCTCTTTGCCTCACACCTGCCATTAGTGGCATGAGCATTTCCTGCGACGTTTCCGAGTAGCTTTAATATGGTTCTTCAAAAGGGCTGTTAATAGTCTTTAAGGGTTGACAACGTATCCGTGATGTCCCTGCTGTTGCAGGTATCCATAGGCGACGGTGATCGCTCACCGTCAGGCGGCTTGTCAGCTTGTTTGCCACCCTAGGCATAAAAAAAAATAAGTTGAGAGGTACTCACTCAGTAGGGTTCAATCCATCAATCTTGCTCGGGTAGTACGGATCTGAGTGCAGGAAGTGCGGCAAAGATATGAAGGCCGGCGCGCCGAACCGACACTCTGACACATTCAGTGCGCCTGATGGAAGGCAGTTTCTGTCTCGCTCTTCGTCGCAGTAACAAGCCTGGAGATAATAATTATACACACTCATAACGTTACTGCAAGCCTGCCGCACTCCGCACTTTAGGTATGAAGCTACAAGGACGTGGCGGGACCCGTCTAGACGACCCAGCCGCGCGACAGACAGAGATAACGCGACACGACTTAGCAATAGACAAAGGCAACTTGTAGGTTCATATAGTAGGTAGTTAGTGCTTGCACGTCTTGAATTGTACTTTAGTGTAGTAGCAAGAGTCGTTGCGAAGTGAATCTTCTATACTTGTAGGTATCTATTATTATGTCTTTTGTGCTAAAGGTGACTCAGAGACAAATGTATGATGTTGGTTTTAGTAATTTAGTTAGGTTAAGTCAACATTGACAGTAATGACATAGCTAGCAACAAATAACTGACTAAGAGCGTGTCAAGCACAGAAGAGAATTAAATAGAACGGAAATGAGAAGGAAACTCTGTCGACAGGTATTGTGACAGATATGTGATTGAACATTCTTATTTAAGTCAACGCGTCCAACTCCGCGTCATAGTTGCTAGCACAGTTGCTATGGGTTTATATGGGTGCAAGTGGCTACAACAAATTTCTTACAAAAATGCCTTGACAGCCGTTCTAATTTAAACAAAAAAAAGTTTTCTGTGGGTAGCGACCATGTTGCTATGGCGATCACGATAAACATTTTATTGCTATGGCTTCCTTACAACACTAAACTTGTAACCTACACATGGTGACGACTGATTTCTTTAAGGGATTATGGGCTTATTTCAACTAAGAGGCTGTGGGCTATATTTAAACGGTAAAATAGTTCATGGAAAGTTGATTATTATCCAGTTGTTTCAATTTGTAGAAAAAAATAGATATAAAACTTTTTTAACCACCAACCTCTTTTTTAACTAAAACTCGTGATTTATAAAAACACATATGTTAACTTGTTTTTTTTTTTATCTAATAATAGGCTTGCCTTTGGCCGCCTATTACTTAGGCGGCCAAACGTAAGTCTAATACAGTGTAAGTATAATTACTTTATACTTTAGTAAGTATACAACATTTATGAAGATAAAAAAATCACTGTGTAAATAAAAACGATTGATCATTAACTTAAGAATAACATTGCAAATGATATAAAGACATTTTCGTGTTGATATTTTATAGGATGGCGGAGGATATTAAAAAAAAAAAAAAAAATCGATCTCTTCCACCAAAATAAAAAATATTTACATAAAAATTACTTAAAAACGTTAGCAATGCTATTCTAAAAAGAATACCCATTCGTTTCCTTTATTACTGCTAAGTCAATTTCTATCTTTTAAAATGTCCAAAAGAGCTATCTGGCCGGTAAGCGCAGCCTGAAACATTGTCCGATTACAAATAAATAAATAATTTAAAAAAAAACACGCTATAATATGACAAACTATTTAAATTATTGCACTGTAATCGGTCCGTGATAAGTGTGCAAAGTTTCAATTTAATTCGACGTTTTAGATATATAGATAGATAGAAACTCTTTATTGTGTACATCTGAAATAAAAATTACATACAGATAGAATACACTTACGAGCTAGAGCCACAACTGGCAGCCTTATCGCTAAAAGCGATCTCTTCCAGGCAACCATTAAAAACGTCAACGTTAAAGTTTTGAAGTAGTTGAAAATCAAGTTCAAAGATTCCGTTACATACATATACAAAGCTAATAAAAGCGTGTTAAAAACTCACCAGCTCTGGGACGGTGTATCCGTTATCGAAGACAGAAGCATCGGTTGCGTACTGCACCCCCTGTACTCCTTCCACCTCGACCTCCTTATCTATCGGCAGCACCAAGTATCTGTGAATGAAAATTATTCCAACATCATCACCATTTCAGCCATAGAACGTCCACTGCTGGACATAGGCCTCCCCCATCGATACAAAAGAAAAGTAAAAAAAAGAAAGGAAAGAACACAATATTAAATATTAATTAGTTAATTATTCAATGACGTTACGACGTATGTGCGCTGTCTTATTAACGTCGTCAACAGGGGCTGGCTTGCCATACGTATCAGTCGACAATATAACTTTCGCGATCGCGAATAGTCAAAGAATTAGCCCGATGTCAAATACCGCTCACTTCAAATGTATCGATACAGTTTATTTGGTGTCGATAAAAAAATTATTTTGAAGGGAATACCGTAGGTACGCCATCACTATGCTTTGTTTACATTTTGAACTGACGTTGAATGGGCAAATTGGCATTCAGTAACCCCTCACCCAGCTCCTCAGGTATTTGACTGAATTGTTTCCATTGAAAATAATCGTAACTGCAAGTCTGGGCTACGTAGTAGCTATACCTAGTCTGTGCCTATTGTATTTTGCCACTTGTACATCTAACTTGAGTATTTCACGGATTCGAATCCGTTCAAATTATAATGTAATTTAGGTATTTTAATATCAATGAACTAAACCTAAGCGGAACGTTGATCGTCCAGCTGTAAGATAGGTCGACGATATTGTCACTATCGCGGGTCGAACAAGGGGCCTTACGCCCAACTCTAAACGCGGGCACGAATAGGTGCAGTTTGCAATATCACGCAAACGCGAACCTTAACGCGCCGAGACACGGTTTGCGGTTGCGTGATTTTGCAAACTGCACCTATTCAGGCCCGCGTTTAGAGTTGGGTGTAAGGCCCCTGGACTCGCATAGCACATGACTGAGGCTCATGGCAGCAAGAAAGAGGCCTATACCCAGCAGTAGGATAAGAAAGGCTGTGGAAGATGATAATAAAACCTACTATATTATTTAATGTCGATAATAATTATATCGTACCATGCAAAACGATAATCCGTTCTAATAAAGCCGATTAAATGATAATAGTGAAAAAGTTAAGAGTAGGTACCGGAGGTGTCTACTTGATAAGAAAACATCAAAATGCAGCGTAACGATTAAAAGTCGAACGTACTCTGTAAATCCTCTTATACGTATGTATTTGCTTAGTCTACGTAGCGTCATCAACATCATCAGCCAGAAGACGTACACTGCTGAACATATGCCTCCCCCTTTAACCTCCACACTGAACGACATCCTGCCATCTGCATCCACTGGATGCCCGCGACTCTCGCGATGTCGTCAGTCCATCTAGTGGGAGTCCTATCTACGCTGCGTCTTCCGGTTCATGGTCTCCATTCAAGAACCTTTCTTCCTCATCGGTTAACGGTTCTTCGAGCATAGCATGATGTTAATATTATTCTATCTTGCTTATCTTATTGTAAAAAGAAAGAGACATCACTAACGTGCATATATCTGGTGCGAAAATTGTGACGTTCGGTTGCCCGAACTCGGGAGCCCACAGTTCCCCCGTCGATCCCTTCACCTCCCCGCATTCATCTCGGTAGAGAGTACGGTTGGAGAATCTCCACTTCTCAAGGTTGCCGAGTTGGCTGAAATCTGCGGCTCCGGTATTCATTAGGAACGACCCGTCGTATTCTACGGACCCGTTACGCTGTAACAAGATAAAAATAAGCTTTAGGAAAAGATGTTGAAGATGATGCTGCGCGATAAGTCCCTATAACCATTTAAAACATGTGTCCAAATCGCGAAGTTTACAAGTTACTTACTAAAGATGAGATGAGCATAGCAAGAGACGGGAAACTATGGACAAAACTGGGGGAGGCCAACGCATACGAGGCGACATCTACACATGACCAAAAATGGCAAAATTAATATTGCATGCAAATACTTTGACAAAAACAACGGAAAAAAACCATGACAATGATTATATGATCATAGATCAGAATATATATCGTATATGATATGATATGATGGAAAATGGACATGTAAATTATGTAAATAAGATTTAAAAATAAATAACAGTAATAATAATGTGTAATTAATGAAATTAATGTGTAAAACACTGTTTTAAACTTCACGGTTGTTCACTACAGTTATATGATTATTTACGGGATATTTACCGTGGTAAGGTTGTGGAAGGAGCTACCAATATTTTGGCGCAGTTACATGCACCATGTACACGGGAAGACACCCTGCGCCGAAATATCCGGAGCTCCTTACCCAACCTTACCACGGTAAATATCCCGTAAATATTCATATAACTGTAATTAATGTGTAGTTGAAATAAAGGCTTTTTTTTTACTTTTACTAAAGATTTTGAAATTTTGAAAGACTGGATCGCTAATTAAACGGCGAATGAACACAACGACACCTGAGTAAATAGTAATGGATTAGTTATACCAGCTCAACTCAGTGCATTAGCAAGCTGAAGAGGCAGTGGGCCGGTCATATCTCTAGCAGAACCGATAACCGTTGAGTTCTAGAGTGGAGACCATACATTGGCAAACGTAAAACCTCATAGACGCCCTGTGACACGATAGAGACAAGATACGTAAGGTTGTTGGTAGTTTGACTGGAGGCAAATAGCCGAAGGCCGGGCAAAATGGCGTACTTTGACAGACGTAGATAATGTTATGACATATCTATTTATTTATTTTGCATTTTTAGGGAAACTTACAGCCTAATAATATATAAAATAGATTTGGTGTCTGGACCAATTACAAGTTTCTGCCTATAGAACCCAAAGCTATAGGTACCAAGTTATTTTAAGAAGATAAGATTTAGGAAGATGCTCGCAGCGGAGGAAGGAATTAGGCTCGCTAATTGTGGCCCAAATCGGGCCATCTAGTCTGTACTAAATACATTTCAGTGCAGGCGCCAGTGTTCGAAATTTTAGCATTAGTAAGCGTATCTCCAAAATCGAACTTTGGTCAAGTTTTTCACGCGGTTCCAATTTTGCACACGTCTTGACTCTTAGAGCTGATGATTTTGCAATATTCTTTGGTCACTAGAAGTCAGATTAGATTTCTACGTAATTTTATAATTTCAATCTGTATTTTTCGGTTCAGTATAACAAGTAGGTATAATCAGGGCGGGTGAATATTATTAGTAACTTTTTTCTCTAAATCAATAATTGGATGGCTGATTGAATTGCAATCGTATGATAATTATTATAATCCTACGATACCAGAGTGTGGAAATTATCTCTTACACACTCGCATTCACACGCCAACGCTTCTAATTAGGCGCAAAATGGCTTTAGGCTAGTATTTATCATAATTAGCGTAGATTCTTATCTATGTAAATCCCCACAGCTAAAATAAATGAATCAGTGACCCATCTGAATGTTATCAGTACTGTCAACGTGATATTATTGTCAAGCTCTGTCAAGAAATTAAGAATTATCTAAACGTAGCAACTCGTGACTAAAGTGTTAGTCTGTTAGTATAACAATCTAATGCGGCTAGCATTTCTGCAACGATGCCTACGGGCAGTAAATACTAGATTAGTGTAGTTTAAAATACCTATCTAATTTATTTAAGTTTAGTAAGTTTATTATGATTCCAAATATGTATACTTTTCTTGACGAAATAAAACACTTATCGTGATTTATTCCCGTTATGGCCAGGCCCGGCGCTCGCGAGGCACCTCGCGCCACTTTAAATTAATTGCCTACTATTTAGTATTTAATAATCCTATATTTATATTATGAATAAATAAGACACTGTTTTATATTTTATATTGCGAAAATACGTACGAACCTCTTTAATGCCACTTTTATTGTGTGAAACGCTTGAATGTGGAATGCGCTGCCTGCATGGGTTCCCCGATGGTTATATTACAATCATGCTTTTTAAGTCGTGGGTGAATCGGTTTCTTTTAGGCAAGCTTGCTTCATTGTAGATCACATCAACACTCTGCTTCAGACGAGGTGGCAGTCAAAAGTAAGCCTTAATGTTTTTTTATACTGATAAATATATTTATCAATATAAAAAAACATTATATGACAAGAGGGGTGTAAACGTTGCCACACAATTGCCAGGTTGATAATTTGCCTTTACTAAGCAAAAAAAAAAACATTGCCAATGATCAATACGATATAAGTATAACCTACATGTGTGTCTTTCATGTGAGATTAGACCAATCAATTTATTCCCTCTAAAATTTTTTTTTATTTGATAGATATGGACGCGTATTGAGCTTTAGTTCATCTCTTTCTGCTCGCATAGTTGGCAGCTGCACCATCTAGTCATACATATTTCTTATGATACTCGTATCTATGTTGACATCGAAGCTATTATCGCTACATACTTTCCTGGTACATGTTTTGATGTGAAAGCAAAATGTTCCTCATTACCAACTCGTTTACAGATTACGTAGGCAGATGTAGGTAATACGCTGTCTGTGACATTGACGAATGCCCTGTGCGGACGCAACTGTGAAATCTATTGACGTAAGCGCAAATTGCGTTACTTATCTACCTTTTATTGTGAGCATTTTGTTACGTTTTTAAGCTGTACATGTACCTATTTAGCTAAATAAATGCACTCTTTTGAATGAATCACCTTTCAGACGCCTTTGAATGCGTACTAATTCGATAAACACTCTGATTACATTAGACGTCAATTGCAATCGTGCCATCCTGCTCGCATCATGTTACTCGCGCCAAGTGTGCGCTGCGCGAGATGGTACGATTTCTATTGCGAGTGACAGCCTATGAATTCAAAAATAATGAAGATCCTTTGATCTCTTCTCAAATTTCTCACAGCGGTCTTAGTTGCCTAATTATCCAGCATCATCATAATCAGCCCACCTAAGTCCAATGCTGGACATAGGCCTCTCCCATCTTAGGAGACCAGAATATTGGACTGTGTGCGTTGGGCGTCCTAAGGTACGCCCACCACAACCAGCCACTGCTGCCTTAGGCAGCTGCATTCTATGCCTTAGCCTTCTTCTAGCTAGTCTTTGCTTCTTTTAGCTTCTTCATAGATTTACAAACTCGTGTTTGTTGCATGGTATGTTGCAGAATTTCTGAAAAGTGAGTTATACTGGGTTACGCGAAAAGGGTGTACTAATCCGAAAGGGTTCCATATTACCCATCATTATAAACAATATTTACTATGGAACTAACTCCAAAATCGCGGAACAAAGGAGCAGTTGTTCCATAGAAAACGGTTGACAGCTACTTATAGATAGATGTAAGCAAACAAAGGTAAAGAAAATGCATCACAAAATACATAAATGCCGATGAAATTATACAATAGAGAAAGCAGCGAGTATCGATCAAGAGAAGTAATGCAACTAAGACGTAATGTGGCTGAATAATTGGATAACCGCTATGTCTACTTCCTTTATATACCTCGATGGCCGTGCCTGCACATTGTCTTCGAGTTTTCCTACAAGAATTCATAAGAAAGAAACATTTAATTTAAAACATGTGTCTTGCTCGACAAAAGCTGCAAGTACTCGTATATTACTTAAAATTTTGACTGATGCCCATTGATTTACAGACACATCTGTTTTTTAACCGACTTCAAAAAAGGATAAGGTTCTCAATTCGCCTGTATTTAAAAAAAATGTTACCTCAGAACTTTCGACTGGATGAACCGATTATTATTTATTTAATACTTTATTGCACACTTACAAACTAAGTACAATGCACAAATGGAGGACTTAATGCTAAACATTTTCTACCAGTCATCCACCAGGTTGAACAAATGGTATGTAGGCGTGCGTGGTATGTACCGATTTTGATGATTCTTTTTTTAATTGTAAGCTGGTGCTTCCCGTGTTATTCCAATTTAGTCCAGTAATTTTTATGAAGTTGTTTTTTTTTTATTGATAATTATTATCGGATACATTTCGGAGTGTGCATCGGATCTGCATGACCTAATTCCCTCCTACCCATTTTTCTATCAGACTGCGAGAGAAGGCACGAAAAGTGACATCGCTTCATGGCTGATATTACGAAACCCCGTACGAAGCGTTTTGATTCCATGCACGTTTATTGCGCGACTTGCTAGTCTGTGGAATGCACTGCTTGAAAACGTACCCGGTAGTTAAAGTTATACAATCTTCAAATCACGAGTGAATCGGTTTCTTTTATGCAAGCGTGCTCCATCTTAGACTGCATCATCGCTTAACATCAGGCGAGCCGGTCAACGCAAGGCTATTATTATTAAAATGGATGTCGGGTCTAGTACAAAGTAACAAATAAGTATCCTAACATTACCTACATAATTTAGATTACGTCAGTAATTTATACAGTAAGTGACAAAGTTAAATTTGCAACAAACGTAGACTAAATACGAACATTACCGTGATAGTTAGTATTTTATTTTATTTTTTATTTTATTTTATTTGGAAAACATACAGTGATAAATAACTAGATTACTTATATATTAGATAATTAAGTATGGTATGGTTTAACTCTATGGTTTAACGTATGGTTTAACTCTTTTTTCGGTAATTTTTGAGAATTTACTCGAAATCCATGGATACTGATTTACTACAAATTCTACAAAGTTGCGCGGAAAGGGTTTGGGTCGTCACTTATGATACGTAATGAGTACTACCCAAGAATGGAACTCCCTGCCGTTCTCCTCGTTTCCTGAGAACTACAATCTAGGCATCTTCAAGGCTAGAGTGAATAGATTTCTTCTAGATCAACGTGTTCCATCCTCGGCAACACCGTCGCTTACCATCAGGCGTGTTATAAATAAATAATAATAAATAAATATCTGGGACATTATTACACACATGGTCATCTGACCCCAAACTAAGCAAAGCTTGTAATATGGCTGCCAGAGACTGATATACATACATATATATTTTTAAATACATACTTAAATAGATATTAACACCCAGACATAGAACAAACACAAATGTTCATCACACAAATGTTTGTCCTAGATGGGAATCGAACCCACGCCCCCAAGCACAGAAAGTAGGATCACTACCAACTGAGCCACCGAGGCAGTCAAAGGCGTGTTGGTAGCCAAACATAGATCTATTCTACATATATATATATAAAAAAATTACACTTATCATTATAAACTTTTACTATATGAGACCAACGTAAAAATAGCTAAAAATATATCAGCTGCTGTTTTCGTCGTGTGTGAATGACCGTTTTTAATGGAAAAGCTAATATTTTTTTATGCGTTTTCAGGGTTGGTCCCATAGTTGGTATAAGTTCTTCATAATTATGAGTACAATAACCTCCTTTCGGCTAAGTATATTCTATATGAGTAACTCCGTAAAGCAGGGGCGTATTTACCCTAGGGCCAACAGGGCCATGGCCCGAGGCGCCGGGCTGTGAGAGGCGGCGAGAAAAAGAAGGTAATATGTAATTATAAACGTTTTTTTATTCATTATCATCTCAGCTCACGTCAACACACTATTGTCATAATGCTACTAGATTTCATTTTATACCTTGAAGCAAAAAGGTGCTTCAAGGGATGGGAGGCTTCCCAAGCTTTTTCTTTTCGACTGAAATCTGTACAAGGTGGCTGACCAAAAACAATACTGAACAGGCTCACCTTGATATTCCTCGCCGACGGCTCCAGGACGTCCTGGTACTGATATAAAACAATACACGGCACACTCGATTGGTTTTTTGATGCTAATTAATACAAATTGTTATTTCCAGAGCACTTGTGGTTTTCGTCTCGCTGTCCGAAGTTGAATGTCGTTCAGCTAGTGATGAGGTAGTGTTTTGCACGGCGCGTAGATTATGTTTTTTAGTTGATTGATTGCATTGACAAGCCTGTTAGCGCAGCTCTTTACTGCGCTTGTAATTAGTCATTGCCTCTCGTTGACACATTCTACTTAAACGCTTGAGCGGGAAGATTTGAAATGCGATATGACGGTACATTACCGCCCACCAAAATACACGTTAGTTGTATTTTCAAAAACATTCGAATAATGAATAATGATCTTCACTTGGACATAACAATGAATGCTGAAGGCTTAAAGACTATGCCCAAGTCACGAACATACTATAATAGAGCGAAATTGTTTCCTACGTATGTGAACAACGATAAACTTTAATGAATAATAAACTATAGCTAGTTGAATTACGTAACTTATATCTAGAGAAATGAGTCTTTAGCGATTTAATCAGTTTGATTGGGCAAAGGGCAGATCTTTACCAATGGTCGCGTAAGAAAAGACCCATTTGGTAGACGCAAGGTAGCGACACGTATCACTCCATCCGGGCCAGCATGTAAGCGTTCTACGCGGGCGATAGGCCACTGCAACGGAGGCGTTTCGGATTTAATTATAACCACGGAACCGATATCCAGTGGTTTTGAATGTTTCGTCCACTTTGCACGTTGAATTAACGATTGAAGATATTCATTTTTCCATCGCTTCCAAAAGTCTTGTTGAAAGCGTTGGATGAGTTGCCATCGTTTGAGACGCGTTATATTTACCGACGTAAGATCTTCATCGGGTACAGTAGTTAAGGGTTCTAACGTTAAGAAATGTCCGGGAGTTAGCACCGCAAAGTCATTAGGATCCGAGCTTAACGGGTAAAGTGGTCTCGAATTTAACACAGATTCTATTTGGACGAATAACGTGAAGAGTTCTTCTAACGTTAACGATTGGGTGCCAACGATGCGATAAAGAAGTGATTTGGTGGCCTTTACTTGAACTTCCCAAATCCCCCCCCAATGGGGGCTGGCGGGAGGATTCATCCTGAATGTTATTCCTTCACTACGAGCAGCATCTTGCATATACAACGAGAGTTCTCGTTGTGCCCCTACGAAATTCGTTCCACGGTCAGAGTAAATGACACTAACTCGGCCTCTACGACCCACGAAGCGTCGCAGAGCAGCAATGAAAGCCTCACTAGTCAGATCTGTCGCTACGTCCAAAAATACACATTTTGTACTAAGGCACACAAATAAAACGAGGTAAACTTTGCTTATCTTAGCGCCACGATGTTTGCCTGCCTTAACGCGGAACGGTCCTGCATAATCTACGCCTACGATACTGAAAGGCTTAACTTGATTGACACGAACCGCCGGTAGATCACTCATAAACGGTTCGAGAGGGGTAGGATATGTTTTGAAACACCTCAGACATTTCGAAACTTGATGTCGAATAGCACGTTTAGCCGACAAAATCCAGAATTGTTGGCTAACCAAGTAGTGTAGCGTATTGATTCCAGGGTGACAATTTTCACGATGAAATGCGTCGATAATCATGTATGTCAACGGAGCCTGTCTAGGGAGCAAAGCAGGGTGCTTGTAAGTATATTCCAAGCCGGATCTCGAAAGTCTACCTCCTACTCTGAGAATCCCTAGACTGTCAATGAACGGAGTGAGCTTTCGCATTGGTTTTGAAAGAACTTTGCTTTCTTTCAAACGTTTCATATCTTCCTGAAAGTTAAGAAACTGAGTGTGTTTTACGATAACCAACAGCGCGTTATGAAGTTCTGCACGATTCAGATGAGGATCAGAACGTCGATTAAGCTTACAACGCAAATTGTAACTGAAACGAAGACACAAGCCGACGATACGTTGGATTTTACGAACAGAAGAAAATCGAATAAGCAAATCATCAATCGGATGCGAGGGTTCATCATTTGTAAGGAGAATTTGGACCTTTTCTTCGGAACAAAGTTCCTCCTCAGAAAGATTTGAAGTTGAGCAAGGCCATGACTGAACGTCTTCAGAGAGCCAACCAGGCCCCGCCCACCATAACGAATTGTTGATAAGCTCGGCTGGTGTTTGTCCTCTTGAAGGAATGTCTCCAGGATTCTCAGCAGTAGGAACCTTTAACCAACGCGCGCCTGGAATCGCATCTTGAATATGGCTAACTCGATTTGCTACGAACGTCTTCCATCGAGAGGAAGGCGACCGGATCCACGCGAGCGTGACAGTTGAGTCTGACCACGCAAAAAATCTGAAATGGGAATAAGGGATTGGTAAATCTCCTTCACGAATTTGAGTAAGTCTGCCGCAAGTACAGCAGCACATAGCTCTAGTCTTGGGAGAGACACCACCTTGATAGGAGCAACTCTAGCCTTTGACATAACAAAGAAGACCTTGATATTGTCATGAAGGTCACGGACACGAAGATACACCACAGCTCCAAATCCACGCATGCTACTATCTGCGAACCCATGGAGCTCACACGATTTGATTTGAGATGAAGCGAGGTGACGCGGTATTTTTAAGTTTTGAATCAAAGGAAGTTCTTCAATATAACGACTCCACTGCATCTTTATTTCTTCCGGAGGATCCTCATCCCAACCTACGCCCAGGATCCACAGCCGTTGGACGAGATACTTCGCGAAAAAAGTTAGAGGTGACAAAAAACCGATAGGGTCGTAAATTCTAGCAAGCTCGCTTAGAATGTTCCGCTTGGTACAAACGCGATCCAGAGGTTTGACTTCGAAGAGGAAATTATCGGAACGAGGTTCCCATTTCAACCCTAGAATTTTCAAAATATCTGACTTCTCAACATCCATCGAGACATTCTCAGTGAGACAGTGCTCCGAAGGAAGATCTTCAAGCAACGACGGGACATTGCTTGCCCATTTGCGTAGCTCCATGCCACCACGTTTCAAAATTTCGATAAGTTCGGTTTTCATGCGTATGGCTTGCTCGAGGTCTGAACTCCCAGTCACGACATCGTCGACGAATACATCTTGCTTTAAAATAGCTTTACCGAAGGGTAAATCACCACCTTCGTCGTCAGCGATTTGTTTGATTGTACGACAAGCTAAAAATGGAGCGAATGAAACACCGTAAGTAACGGTATTCAGTCGATATTCTTCTATCGGTTGAGATGGATGAAATCTCCAGAAGATTCTTTGATAATCACGATGCTCATCTTTTATGAGCAGTTGACGGTACATTTTGCACACGTCAGCAGAAAACACTATCGAATGAACACGAAACTTCAAAAGAATTTCCAAAATGTTAGCCTGTAACTTTGGACCGATAAGTAAAGTTTCGTTCAACGATACGCCAGCGATTGCGTCCCGATTCGATGCGTCGAAGACAACGCGCAGCTTCGTACTAACACTGTCAGGACGAAGGACACAGTGATGCGGAATGTAATACTTTCCTTGACACACTTCATTAGTGGGCACACGACTCATGTGACCTAACTGAAGGTATTCGGCCATGAAACTCGAATATTGTTGTTGAACAACCGAATCTGAGGAAAGTTTTCGTTCCAAGGAATGAAAACGACGAAGAGCTGAACCTCTGGAACCTGGAAATGATGGTAAAACATCGTCTTTGAATGGCAAGGCTACACAATATCGCCCGCTGTTGTCCCGAGTTGTCGTATCACGATAGATTTGCTCGCATCTCTTATCTGCCGCTGTCAGCACTGTAGCGTCTGGAAGATTATCTAACTCCCAGAACTTCTTGACTTCCTGAAAAAGTTGGTCATCCGATACGAAAAACGAGTTAATGTTGTCATCTGCTTGGTTATCGGCAACGCTTCCGATAAGAAGCCAGCCGAACACAGAATTCAACGCAGTAGGTTGCTTCGGTCCTCCACTCACACTTCCAGGTAGAATAAGAGAGGGGAAAACTTCCGCACCAAGAAGGACATCGATCGGAGCCGGTTTGTCCCAATCCGGATCAGCGAAATTGAGACCACGAATATGAAGCCAAGATGATTTGTTAAGCTTTACGCTCGGCATGTTTCCGCAGATGTTAGGTATTGTCAATGCATCCAGATTGAATGCCACTTGACCTTTAATACCTATTTGAAGTTGAACAGTTCCAGAAATGGAAGCTGACGCTTGCCCTACACCCCGAACTTGGCGTGAGGTCACATGTTTGTCAAGTCCTAGTCGATTAACTGCACGCTCTGAAATGAAATGAGCCTGACTACCAGTGTCGATGATGGCACGGAATGACTGGTAACAGCCCGACGAATCACGAATTTGTATAACGGCAGTAGATAGAAGAACTACAGAGTTTTCACCTATATTTGTCAAAGCACGCACGGGTGCACATGCCGGATCCTTTCTTTCAGAAGAATTTGCATTACTGTCCTGATGAAGGAGCGTGTGATGTTTCTGGCGACACTTCAAACAGCTAAACACAGAACGACAATCCCGAAGAGTGTGAGAGGGTTTTAAGCAGTTAAAACACCAACGATTTTGTCTAGCGTGGTCATGTCGTTCTTGAACAGTTTTCGCAGCAAATGATTTACAATGAGCAATCGAATGAAGCTCTGAACAGAAAGAACACTTGTTAGAAGTTGTTCCCGGCACAGCAGTCGCCGCACTAGCAGTTGGAGTTGATTTCGATTGTTCCGGTTGGCCTGTAGTTTTCTCTGAATCAGATAACAACGAAGACATATTCTTCTTGTTGTTATTGTTGTTGGTTGACTTGACAGCATTCTTGATACTACTACTAGTTGATGGTTGAGAATCACGATTACTCGAAAAGTGGGTATCTCGAACGAGCGCTTCACATTGCGATTCAAGAAATTCCTTAAGAGCGGAGTAGCTAGGTAGTTCCGAAGACGGGTGGTCCTTTTCAAAAGCACAACGAGTCTTTGAATCTAACTTCGATAATAAATGATAACACAGTATAAAATCCCATTCGTCGGTCGGTAGCTTAAGACCTTTAAGAATGAGCAGGTTTTCGTTAAAAAGATCTAACACGCGTCTGAATTCGGTCGGTGAGTTCATCTTTAGAGTAATATTTAGCATTTCGCGCCAACATGTGAATGCTAGTTCGCGTTTGTCACGATAACGATTGATTAGCGTTTGGTACGCTTCTTGGTAGTATGCGCCTTGGATAGGAAAAGTACGTATGAGCCCCAATGCGTCCCCGAATAAGCTCGCCCGAAGATATTGCATTCGGTCAGAGTCCGAAAGAGCTTCATTCAAGTGAATGAGCGAGTTGAACGCATCGTAGAACATTGACCACTCTTTTATACTACCCGAGAATTTAGGAAGATCTAACTTCGGCAGTCTAACAGCAGATTTAGGTTGCACTGTGGACGTCGCAGAAATAGGCGGGGATACTAACGCGTGATGAATAGTAAGCACTTGATAATACACTTTATCAAATTCAGAACGAAGTATGTCTTCCCTCTCAGCTTCTTCATCGTTCACAATGCTCAGAATGTCTAAATGTGCATGCTCGAAGTAATCTACGTGTTTTTGTATCGAAGAATAATAGACGAGAAGTTCTCCTAAACGAGAAGAATCCGTTTTAGCAGCTACGGCAACTTCCAACACTTTCCGCAATCGGTTAAAAGCAATAGTGCGTTTACGTCGTAAAACGGGCAAATCCGTAGGCGAAGGGTTACTATTATCTTTAGATAATGATCGTGACAAAGCCATGTTAACAGTGCAAAATATTCGAAACGATAACAAAATAAAACATTATTCGAAGAAAATTATCAACAAAAAATATTTTATCCAATGGACATTACTAATCTCACCGGGTACAAGAGAAATATTTTGTTTACTACTGCACTTTATGCTAAATTCGTTTAATTTCAACCTACCTACTTATTTACGGTTACGATTGAATAAAATAGATGAATCGGTATTAGGTATCTATGATTACGATTTCAATTTACGAATATCTGCGTTATTGTTTGATTTCGAATAGCTGGATATCACTTAATAAATACCTTAATTGTTGTGACGTATAAATTGTACGCTTTAATACATGTACTGAACAAAAGAAAACGATAATTTACATGTACTAAATCGCACGAATCAACAATTCTGAATTTAAATCTGACAATAACAATCTATATTTTAGGCACTCGAATTATGCGACCGCGCAGCCCAGATGAAGAAATACGATATGTACGAAATTCGACCGCCATTAACATGAGAATTGCAAAGTTCACAATTACGATTCGATGTGAATGTAATTCCCATCGAATCGAATTCCCGAGGATTTCGGCACCATAAAATGAAGCAAAAAGGTGCTTCAAGGGATGGGAGGCTTCCCAAGCGTTTTCTTTTCGACTGAAATCTGTACAAGGTGGCTGACCAAAAACAATACTGAACAGGCTCACCTTGATATTCCTCGCCGACGGCTCCAGGACGTCCTGGTACTGATATAAAACAATACACGGCACACTCGATTGGTTTTTTGATGCTAATTAATACAAATTGTTATTTCCAGAGCACTTGTGGTTTTCGTCTCGCTGTCCGAAGTTGAATGTCGTTCAGCTAGTGATGAGGTAGTGTTTTGCACGGCGCGTAGATTATGTTTTTTAGTTGATTGATTGCATTGACAAGCCTGTTAGCGCAGCTCTTTACTGCGCTTGTAATTAGTCATTGCCTCTCGTTGACACAGTCTACTTAAACGCTTGAGCGGGAAGATTTGAAATGCGATATGACGGTACATACCTAATTAAAAGTTTTTACTTTAACCCGTTAATTTATGAGGCGGC
Source organism: Agriopis leucophaearia (assembly GCA_949125355.1). Taxonomy (NCBI): domain Eukaryota; kingdom Metazoa; phylum Arthropoda; class Insecta; order Lepidoptera; family Geometridae; genus Agriopis; species Agriopis leucophaearia. The sequence continues at coordinate 15,535,828 of OX421268.1, read as the reverse complement.
GAACCTTACAGGCCCAGGGCGCTGAATCTTAAAATACGCCACTGCTGTAAAGACTATGTGGACAGCTCTACTGTCAGTGGATAATGTGGATATATTAATAAGACAAGTTTGTATTACCTACATATTTAGCCAAACTGAACAAACAGTTAGCAAATGGGCGACGCATACGATAAATCGCGCATTGAACAAGAATTTTGATATTTGGATTTTTCACTTTACTGTTATACAAAAGTTAAGCAGGTTTTTGCAACAAAACCAGTACCTGATCATGAGACCAGCTTTGGTCATTTACATAAAGAAGGAAAATATTTATTCTTTGTATAATATCGTAGCTTAAAGAGCACATAGTTGTCAAACAATAATTCTCGCAATTTAAAAATACTATAAAATACGCTTTAAAATCGCTAATCCTGAAGATCCTGGTAAAGATAATGGGAAATACTATACAAATTATTGTGTTGTCATCGGTCCTTGATAAGTGTCCAAAGTTTCAAATCAATCCCTCATTTTTAAAGGGGTGAAAATCACGTTCAAAGATTTCGTTACATAGATACATACCAAGCTAATAAAAACTAGTTAAAAACATTTCGTAAATATATCAGTTAGGTCATCGGCACGTGTCATCTACTGACCGATGTGTTAAAAACAGAAAAAATATCTTTTGTTTGAAGTTAATGATAAGATTAGCCGTGTATGATTTCCCTAAACAAAGCTATCCAGTTTATATAATAGTCAAACGATGGACGGTTTTAATATAAACAGGAAAACTCGCAATATGAAAAATATGGATAAATTTAGCAAACGATTTGTTTTTTTCTGAGTTAGGTATATTTAAGTATAATTTGTTTAGGTATAAACACGATGATGATGAAAACATGCTAACATAATGAATTTAACTAACTTATTACTAATTTTGTACTATTAATTATCAGTCTTTTGTTGTCCATTATTTATAGAAGCCTGTGTGTATGACTTTTTTTTTAGATGACCGCGTCATCGCTTAACATCAGGCGAGTTGGCGATCAAAAGCAAGCCTTTTACATTAAAAAAAAGAAGCTTAATAGGTAGAGTTCGTCACCAACTGGACAAACAGATCTACATAACAAACAACAAACGCACACACACACAATTAACATAGGCGTGTCCAGATAATGAAACTGGAAATAAGTAACTTTATTTCTAAAACTAGACACGCTTAGACTTTTTTGTGTCCTGTGTTAGTCACACTCGAAATCAATACCACAAGTTATTTTGACAACTCGGCACACTTAGATTTTTGCGTGTTTCAGATAGGAACTCGATATAAGTAACACTTGTTATTTTGTCAATCTGACAAACAGTTTTACGTATGTTCAGAATCAGATAATAACTCGAAATAAGTAACACTTGTTATTTTGTCAACCTGATGAAACTGTTTTACGTATGTTCAGAATCAGATAATAACTCAAAATAAGAAAACACTTGTTATTATGTCAACCCGACAAACAGTTTTGCGTATGTTCAGAATCAGATAATACTCGAAATAAGTAAACACTTGTTATTTTGTCAACTCGACAAATAGTTTTGCGTATGTTCAGAATCAGATAATACTCGAAATAAGTAAACACTTGTTATTTTGTCAACTCAACCTACTTCCATTTTTGCGTATGTCCAGACAGTAACTCGAAATAAGCAACACATGTTATTTTGTGAAATCTACACAAGTACATTTTTGCGTGTGTTCCAAATAATGAAATTTGAAACAAATATTTTTTTATAGTAACGGCTAATTTGTAACAAACGTTGCTAATACTGATTGACTAGGAATTTACCATTTTAACATATCTCTCTGACCTACTGACTTCAATCTATTTAACCACGGTTCAAGTACACGCGTGCTGTAAGTACCCAATGGTCGTTCGTCCTACTGATAAGGTAAAGGCGCGATAACATGCCAAATATGAATTTTTTTTTTTAACATTACCATGTTTCGTCACGTTTTAGCTGTTTTCTTATAATAATATTTATGACCAGATAGACATGCCTGGTCAGAAGCATTCGAAATTAATACATTTTTACAACAACTAATAAAACCGGCCAAGTGCGAGTCGGGCTCGTGGACTGAGAGTTCCGTACTACCACAAAATACAATAATTATCAATTCAAAAACCGACTACAAAATTAGTCAAATATACAGTTTCAAATCGGTGAAATAAATGATAAGGTCGTCCAAGTAACCGAATACGTTGCTTAACTTCGTAATAAAAAGAAATTTGTCACCGAATCGCACTTGGCCATTATTTATTACTAGCCGTCCGCCCCGACTTCGCACGAGTGTAAGCTCGGCCTTCGGCCTCGCTACAAAATATAATATAGCCTATGTCACCCGGGGATAGTGTAGTTTCCCAACAGTGAAATAATTTTTCAAATCGGTTCAGTAGTTTCGGAGCCTATTCATTACAAACATACAAAAATAGGTACAAATCTTTCCTCTTTATAATATTAGTGTAGATTTGTTGTTCAAGTTTAGAGTAAGTGAGAGAGTGCCAAGTTTGACGCTTGTACGTATTACCGTTTTTATACTAGAGCAAATACCAAAATACGTAAAAAAAATACGTTTATTGTATGGGGTACCCTTTCATTTTTAGACTTATTTGGGTTTTTTTTAATCCGCCGTAACATTACATATTCTGTGAAAATTTCAACTGACTATCTATTACGGTTCCAGCCGCTTAAAGGTAGGACTGACGGACGGACGGACAGACAGCGTAGGGCTAGTAATAGGGTCCCGTTTTTACCCTTTGGGTACGGAACCCTAAAAACGGACTATTATAAACGTATGTTCTCGAATAAAATACATGGAATGGTGGTACTTAGCCGAAAGGAGGTCATCATCATCATCGTCGGTATGAACAACTTATGGTTAGGGACCAACCTTGAAATTGTGAATGAAAATTCAGCTATTCCATAGACAAATAACGTAAATTTTTTCTAGCGATTTCGGTGTTGAACCCATAGTAAAAGTTGTTAATCTCATCATTTTGAGAACAATGACGTCCTTTCGACTTAGTACCTCCGATCCGTGTCACCTTGTTTTTGTTGTGACAGAAGTTCTTTACCTATATTAGTAGGTATGTACTTCATTAGTTATACCTATATTAGTAGTTTTTTTGGCATACCTGTTTGGTATGCCAAAAAAACGTACAAAACCGCTGTTTGATATTTTAAAGCAAGTTTTTGCTTAGGGATTTAATTTGCGCGACAACAAGCAGTTTTTGTAAATTATCTTGTTTGAGTTTGTTTTTTTGCGCTTCTTGCGATTGGGGCCTCTGGCGTGGTGTTATGCAGTTTTGATGCAGTAACATCACTTCTGGGGTTCTTCAAAAGGCGAGTTAATAGAGTCAATGTTTTTGTGATGCCTCTGGTGTTATAAGGATCCATAGGCGACGGTGAATGCTTACCATCAGGCAGCCCATCTATTGTATGCCACCTATCGCATAAAAAAACTTGCCGGGCCCAACAGAATACCAGCGCTGCTGGTTGTCTACAACCAGCAACATGCTAAGTTGGGGCCGGTTTTTAACCGACTTCCAAAAAGGAGGAAGTTCTCAATTCGACTGTTTTATTTAAAATGATTGTTACCTCAGAACTTTTGACTGTGTGAACCGATTTTGATGATTCTTTTTTTATTTGAAATTGCTTCCCGTGCGGTTCCATTTCAATTCGGTCCAGTTCTGACATTTTTATGAGGTCGGTTTTTTATATGGATAAATTATGTGAAATCGGTTTTATAAATTAATAATTATCTCTCTTTGTGTTTTGTAATGTTAATGTTATAATGTTTTGTGCACAAAATAAATGAGTTCTTTCTTTCTTTCTAGATAATACTAATAAATGTTCATTGTAAACGATACATCAACGGATGCAAAGACCTAAATACAGACGTTTTGTTTATTTATAAGTTAATGAAGAGTGAACTCTGAACTGAACTGTTAGTCACAGTGATGTCAGTGTTTTATGATAATCATGACTCAGACGTTGCAAGTTGAATCACTTATTCCCGTTTTCACCAAAGATCCCTAAGCTACAACCTAAATCCCCTAAGCTAAAATTGGTCCGTTACCTAAATTCGTTTTCAAAGCGCTGAGTGTACAACACACTCTTAGTAAAGTAACAGTCTTTATTCAATTTAAGGTTTCCGAAAACCGTACTTTTACCAATTTAGTTATTTTGTTGATATTTTAGAGAAAAATCGTCAAAAATACATGCAATTATGCTTTATTGATCATGGGTCTTACTTAAAAACGTTACTTAAGTTGATCAATGCTTTAAAATGCTCTCTCAACTTCTCGCTGACGACAATAGTCACACGCGAAAACGAGACGGAGCATATTTAAGCGTATGTCAACTAGAGTAACGTTTTTAAGTAAAGCCCCTTATCATTAGTGTTTCAGATTCAGATTATTGCAACGAAGTTCCCTTTCGCGCGTTGCGAAAGGGGGCTAGACGGAAAAAATTAAGACCAAAAGTTGTAACGACACTTTTTGCTATAGTTGTAAGCCGTGCGGCGTGCGCGTGTTTCTCTGTCTGTCTCTCTCTCTCTCTCTCTCTCTCTCTCTCTCTCTCTCTCACTCTCTCATAGAAAGGAACCGTTCCATCCGGGTGTCCCTTGACACCTCTCAAGTTTTTTATTGCTTCCATACAATACAAAGGTGGTAAATAAAACATTAAAACTAGTACATAGTTCATATGGACCCTGTCGGGCACAGCACAGTAGGAGCGAGGAGGACGGCTATATAAACTTTTAAATTTCTTTTTAATAATATTATGCATCATAATCATAAATAATGGTATCAAATACATTTCTTATACATTTCGTCTTTTGCAAGTATTGAGGCTTAACGCCAAGGGTCGAGCTTCGGCCGTTGGTGAAAACGAAATTACTGATAGGTGTCGCTTAAATAATAGGGATCTTTGGTTAAAACGGGCATTACTTACTGTCGTAAAGCTTTTTCGTAGACTGTAAACAGATAAACATATTTATCAAAAAATCACAAAAAAAAAAAAAACCTTTAAAAACCACCTACCTACCAACCCACCAACCTTTTTTTAAACCTTTTATTTTATTTTATTGTATCATGGCAAGATGGCGGCAAACAATTCAATAAAACACAAATTAATAATATTCGGTCTCCTATGTTTTTAAAGATCAAACCACACTCACATTTCAAGGAAACCTAGATTGTTGTTTTTGGACCAGTTTTAGATATTATACTAGCACACATATGCGTTTTTGTCTGATAACGAATGTACAAATCAAACTAATTAACATAAATTTTGTTAACGCTTATTGATTGCATCCAAACATCATGCTAGCTCAAGACCATTTCTTTTCGGCTTCAGGTCATGGACATATTTTTAACCGACTTTTAAAGAGGAGGAGGTGCAAAGCGAGACGCAGCCGCGCGCGCGCATTCACCTTGATAAAGACCGCCGTATGCGGTTGAAACTATAGTCGGAGTATCCGGCCTAATCTTACGTGAGTAATTCCTGTGTAATATAAATAAAATGTACTCAATTCGATTGTTTTTTTTATGTGTTAATTACCTCAGAACTTTCGACTGGGTGAACCAATTTTGATGATTCTTTTTTTTAAAGCTGGTGCTTCCCGTGTGGTCCAGTTCTAAAATTTTTATAAAGTCGATTTTTTAATATTACTGCGCCACGCGGTGATGAAAAAAATTGATGGTGATGATGACGACGAAAAATATTTTACCACCTATCCTCATACCTACCAAATATAAATTTAAAAAATCATAAAAATAAGGCGAGCCGTTTCGGAGGAGTGCGACCACAAACATCGCGACACGAGATTTTTATGTACGTATAAGATTACTAACTGTACCAGCGACTACGTCCGCGATTTCTTCAGAAAAAAATAGCCTATGTCTGTTCCTCATGATACATACTATTACCTCGCAATATGTTATCGAGATCGGTTAAGCCGTTTAGACGTGATTATGTAGCAAACAGACAGACAGACAGAGTTACTTTCGCATTTATAATATTGAGATTACCAAATTTATTTCCCAATGTCTGTGTTAGTTGCAATGAACAACAGTGGCAACTGGACCGTGTCGTGACGTAGTTTAAAAAAAAAAATCGTATTGGGTGACGAGACGAGCGAAGTCGCTCGCCTGATGGCTCTTCACGCTTACCCATAACAGCTCAACAGAATTTTTAACTTCAACAGTTCAAAACCCTGGATGGCAATGCACTGCGCTCGTCACCCCGAGATATAAGATGACAAATATCTGTATGCCCTGTAATTTCGCTGGAAACATTGCCCTTCAATCCGGAACATAGTAGTGTTTGCACACTACTGCTTGGCGGTTGAATAACTGGCAAAGGTGTGGTACTTCCCCAGGCGGACCCCTGTAAAAGAGTCCTACCAGTACAAAACAGGCTTGTGTCACTCCCGGAATAGTAGAGCTTGATCTGTTGGATCAAGGTCAGACTCACCTCATAGAACCAGCCGAACTTGTCGTAGGGTATGGTGTAAGGCATGTTGGGGAAGTGCGAGGCGAAGTTGAGCACCGGATCCTCGATGCCATCGAACAGCCACGAGGAGACGTTGGCGCTGATGAACATGTGCTCATGGAACATCTTCATGAATACGTCGATGGGCACGTTCATAAGCGCAGAGTTGTGTCGGAATAGGTACGAAATTGTCTGCAGGAGAAATACTTGGTTTCAAAATACAGCTTAGCAAAAAGGGGTCGTCCGTTAATTACGTGAGGTGCTTAGGGGTGGGGGGCGGCGTTGAGCCGAATCTCACCCAGTCTCACGTGGGGGAGGAGGAAGGGTTTCCGCAATTATCACGTAATATTAATTTCCACAAGAAACAATGTAAAATTGGCGAGAAAACTGGGTTAAATTAAGTAAAACATATTTCTGCATTATTATATTATAGCTAAATCCTACACAACGTATTACAGATTAACGTATTTACACTAAAAATACTCATATTGAAAAATCTCACGTGAGATTAGGGGATGGGAGAGGGGGTCGAGCCAAATCTCACAGCATCTCACCAAGTGGGAGGGGGAGTCAAAAAATCACCAAAATCACCTCACGTAATTAATGGACGCCCCCAAAAGAGTAATTTGTTCTGCAGTTCAATCAGCAACTCAATCAATCGGATTGCGATTGAACTTTGGCGTCAAGCCTTACCGACTGCTACAGGTTAATAAATAAATACCTGGGCCATTTTTGCACACACGGTCACAAACTAAGCATAGCTTGTAATATGGCTGCCAGAAACTGATATACGTAGTACATATATATTTTAAAATACATACTTAAATAGATATTAACACCCAGGCATTGAACAAACACAAATGTTTGTCCTAGGTGGGAATCGAACCCACGTCCCCAAGGGCAGAAGGTAGGTTCACTACTTCAAGCTTGTAATTTACAGCTACTAGGGCTACCACTATGACAGGTATATAGGTATTAAATGTGAATAGGCAAGTTCATCAATAGCATTGCGATTGAACTTTGACGTAAAGTGTAATCGCGACAGTGGCGTTGCTATCGGAGGGCTAGGCGGTGCCGTGCAACAAGGCCCTCAAAGTCAAGGGACTTTGGACCCCGACCAGCAAACCTCAAACTGAACTTGCGAAAAAAACTCCCTTCATACACATACATGTAGTAAGAAGCTTTGAGCACAATAAAGAGCTCATGATAAAGTAGCTTTGTACCTTTAAAGTATTTACATTTTTACTTGATAAAACCTATCCCAGTTTAGATAGGGCCCCATTTTTTTACACCAGGGCCTTTGGTTACCCAACTACTCCACTGCCTACACTCGCGCGTTTGATGTTTTTGAGATGTAAAATGACTTTTGAAAAATGTGCTTCTGCCATTTTGCGAGGTTATGGCTGTCTGTATGTTTTATTTTTTATATTTATATTTTTACTTGATAAAACCTAACCCAGTTTAGATAGAGCCCCATTTTTTTTTGGACCAGAGCCTATGGCACAGAATACATAAGTACAAGTACAGAAGGTTCACTCCGCAAAAGCATTTAAATAAGTAGCGACTCTTACTACCACACAATAAAGTCCAATTCAGGACGTGCGAGCGCTAACTACCTACTGCTATATTAACCTAGATGTTGCCTCTCTGTCTTTCGCATAACTCTTGTCGCGTTATCTCTGTCTATCGCGCAGCGTCGGGCACAGCAAGTCCGACCTGTCGACTACTTGTAGCTTCATACCTAAAGTGCGGAGTGCGCCAGGCCTGCCTATGGTTACCTAGCTACGCCACTGAATCGTTAAGGTACTTACTACAATGATAGGGTTGATGCTGAGGATCTCGTCTGTCAAGCTGCCGTTGGACATGTCAGGCTCGAAGTGCCAGTGCCGCAGGTTGTAAAACTCGATGGTGCTGTTGTCGTGCCACGATAAGTTTGTCTGGTAAAGAAATAGACTGTAACTTTTACACATCGAGATACAATAACTACAGAATCACAATCGTGCCAAAAAATGTCCGAAACAAAACTCGGCGCAATGCGTAGCGTGCGCTGAGTTTTCGGTTAGTTGTAAGGCAACCGCGATCCGACTACAACGCCGCGCGATGCCAGTGCTACGATGCCTTATCAGACAAGTATTTTTACCTACCCTATCAGACAAGTATTTCGTTACCATATATATATATATATATATATATATATTTTATTTTAAATAATATTGTATGTTGTAAAACGTGAATTTTTTGTATATATGTATTTCATTTCTCGCTTAACTGATTTGAAATTAATAAAAGGGTACATAGGTACACTTTAGGTAATTTTACTAACAAATGGAAAGAATAATTTTCGATAAAAATACTAAATATCCAAACAAACTAACGATATCGTTGTTATCTAATTTTGTTACTATTTTTGGCTTACTATCTATTTATCTACACTAATATTATAAAGAGGAAAGATTTGTACCTATTTTTGTATGTTTGTATGTTTGTAATGAATAGGCTCCGAAACTACTGAACCGATTTGAAAAATTCTTTCACTGTTGGGAAGCTACACTATCCCCGGGTGACATAGGCTATATTATATTTTGTAGCGAGGCCGAAGGCCGAGCTTACACTCGTGCGAAGCCGGGGCGGACGGCTAGTATTATATATATAGTAAATTAATACCAAGCTTCAAACTGACATGAATACTTCATTTATGTTATTCTTCAATGGTCCATTAGACTATATAAATTTGAAAAACAGTATTTGACGACAGCTACCCTTAGAGAAGCCTCGATCAGGTCAATGCTGTAAGCAGTCGGAAGGCAGGACAGCAGATTTTACATTGTTTGGTGTGTGCCACAGCCATCATCATCATTATAATCAGCCTATCTCAGTCCACTGCTGGACTTAGGCCTCTCCCAAACACCTACTCAGCCCGATCTTCAGCATTTTACTGCCTTACACAGCCACACTGCTTAGAATCCGCGTCATAAACTCGCAATACAGGGTTTTCGCGAAACCATGACCGTTTTCTATGGAACAGCTGTTTTTTTCTCACTATCACAAGGTTGGTCCCATAGTAAAAGTTGTTTATAATGATGAGTACAAGTATTTTTTTACAACATCGATATATCAGATCGAAGTTCGTCAAGTTATCTGGGTTTCGCGAAACATAAAACATCATAATGCAAGTAAGTTATCTAATCTTGCATAAGCATCGTCCGATGGTATTAACGTTGCGTGTAGTGGATGGAAAATTGCATTGAAAGATATTACGTGTTTTCTACAGCAATGTTAGGTTATTATAGGTACATACTTTATCCTTCATCGAAGCATATGAGATACCTTAGAATGACTCGCACTGCATATACTCATAAAGCACGAGCTGTCCCTGATAAAGTATCGAGTCTGAATAGGCATATTAAGTAGCCTTATTTTTTATTTTTTTATGGTTAAGACATGAAAATATGTGACCGAATCCTCTACTATAGAAAGATTGAATTATCACTATCATTACATAGTATAAAACAAAGTCGCTTCCCTCTGTCTGTCCCTATATATGCTTAGATCTTTAAAACTACGCAACGGATTTTGATGCGGTTTTCACTATCAGTTAGATAATTTTTCACGGAAGGTTTATATATAATAAAACATATACCCGTGCGAAGCCGGGGCGGGTCGCTAGTATACTATAGAATAACTTACATTTTACTCATAAGCTATCCAACCCTGATGAAGTTTTCATCAAAATAAGCATGGTGATTAAGTCCGAGCTGCTTTATTAAAAAGTATTCTTATTTTTACTTATGAAACAAAAAAATATATAACTAAGGTATTTTCACCAAAAAAACCGGCTGCACGGAAATTTCAACTAACGGGATTAATCTCTAAATTTTCACCCTTAGAGGTGGAACATTTTTAACCGACTTCCAAAAAGGAGGAGGTTTTCAATTCGACTGTTTTTTTAATGTTTGTGATTTCTAAACTTTCTACTGAGTGAACCGATTTTGATGTTTCTTTTTTTATTTGAAAGCTGGTGCTTCCCGTGTCATTTCGGTATACCTTCGAGATATAGTTTTACTAGAAAATCAGTTCCTAATCGGCGAAGATGTAGAGTAACATACACCTCTTTTGCGTCGGTTGAAAGGTTATGATAAAATACACAATAGAAACATATTAATACGATACCTTAGAATGGCTCTCTCTGTACACATATGGCCCGACCTGCTCCACTCTGATGGAGACATTCTTCCCAGAGATGATTTCATCAGCGTTTGTTATATTAAACATGAAACACTCGAGGTACATGGGTATTGGCGTCTCGCGCCAAATGTCGAAGGACATCGATGTTGGCGTTACAGTCATCATCTGTAGAAGTTAGGAAGTTTCAGAATAGACACAAGGGACCTTTATGGATGTGGGTTTAGTACAGAGTTCACGATATAACTGGCTAAGAGCGTGTCGAGACACGCATATGGTAGGTTTCCGTATAATTGTGGACACATTCATAGTTCAGAAATGGTAACGAAGTTCTGTGGACTTAGCCAAATTTCAGAGATGTATCCCGACATAACATATGATTTGACTTTTTATGATTTTGTCGAAGAGAAAACTATTAGTTTTCTTTTTTGTTGAATTAATTTTACGAATAGATCTTTGAGCTAGAACGACTTGTATATTATGTAGTATGTTTACAGTTTTATCGCTTAATTTCTTCTCGAGGTATGAAAATGCCATAAGCTCACCCTCTGCAGCTGGGATAGGAACAGCGGCGGCCAGAAGACCACCATGACTGCACCCAGGACAACCAGCACCGACCCGCAGCCCATGAGGAGGCCGGTCTTTGTCTGCGGCCTCATTTTGAACAGCTGTTTATCTATAACAAGTTTTCATGAATAATTAAACTGCAAAAATGTTATACTACGTCACCCGGATTTCTATGCTCTAATAATGCTGTGCTGCCTAAGAGCCGTAACAAACACGTCAACTTGGCTGAGGAACCACCGTCTGACCAACAGGAGGGAAATATATTTTTTCTCTTTCTCTCCCATTGGTCCGACGGCGCGGCGGTTCGTCAGCCAAGTTCGTCACGCCTGTTACGACTATAAGATGATGAATTGGTTCATGTAATATAGCTGCGCCCGGTTTCACCTGCGTAGATATTCCGTTAAGATCATACATTTCACACATTCTAAATTCGTTTTTTTTTAATGTTTAATACCTCAGTATTCCGCCATTTATAAACCAATTTGGAAAAATATTTTTTGAATTGAAAAGATATACTTTCAGATTAAATAGTCCCATAGAAATGTCATTAAAATTGTTTCAGTAGTTCGGATTTTAAATCAAAATATATGGAAATTTTGGTTACTTTGATGACAATATTATGTCAACCGAGGAAACGACTTTGCATATTTTCCAAATTTTGTGAAACCAAACTACTGAACCGATTTTGATCAAGTTTCTATGGGACCAATTAGAAAGTACATCCTTTCCAATAAAACATAATTTTCCAAATTAGTTTATAAAAGACAGAGTTCTGAGGTAACAAACTTGTTGAGAACCCCCTCTTTTTTGAAATCAGTTAAAAATACAAAAAGCACTTCAGATGGTAATTTTGTTTGTCCGCTCAAGCAAATATATATTAAACATCGATGACGTAGGCTTGTGTCATCCACGTATGACGTATGCGTCTCAGATTATCATACCAGCAGGCCTAGCACTGGCTGTGGACAGATTGTCTTTCCGCCGTTTTTATCCCGCTAAGAGACAAACGTATCCATATATATCGTATATTATTATATCATGCAATCGAGCATGTAGGAAATTTTTGACATGTCTGCCAGATTATAGGTATTAATGATTATACCAATAGATATTACTGATAAGTATTATTAAATGATGACTACATTTTTAATCCCTTTCACATGCTTCAATGTAGTTGTGTTACTCACCAAGATATTTTTTTTTTAATTAGTTTCGAGTTGGTAATAATTCTCAATACAAAAAAACCGACTTCATAAAAATGACAGAACTGAACCAAATTAAAATGGCTAAAAATTAAAAGCACCAGCTTTAAAATAAAAAAATAATCATCAAAATTGGTTCACCCAGTTGTAAGTTCTGAGGTAGAGTTCGCGCAAAACTTTATGAGCCCTCTGAAGTTAGGCCCTAGTGGCTGCGCAGTACGCATTATAGGTATCCGAGGGACGGGACAGGGCGTCGGGGAGGCCTCGGGCCTAACTTCAGAGGGCTCATAAAGTTTTGCGCGAACTCTAACAAATATTTAAAAAAAACAGTCGAATTGAGTACCTCCTCCTTTTTGGAAGTCGGTTAAAAATGTCATCAAATGGACGACCAAGGGAAACCTTGGACGACCAATGGGAGATAAAGGAGAATGTGTAGATATGGCACTTCCATTTATTTTTTTCTGAGCTACAAACTTTCTATGAGTTACGTCAATTTTTTTGTAATTTTTTTTTAAATTGAAAACTGCTTTAGATGCCTTGATGGATTTTTGGTGGAGGCAAAACTTATTGGTTCACGTCACCGACTTGCTAATGTGACGTATTAGTTTTAACTTCTGTCGGTAGTCCCTATGACTGCCTATATTTTTTTATTGTGAATAATTCCGCGTTTGATCACCAACTCGCCTGTTGGTAAGCGACGATGTGGTCGAAGGTGAAGAAGCGAAGGTCTCTCCTAGCTTGAAAACCCAGATTGTAACTATTAAGAAAAACCTACTTTTATTTTGTCAGAACTACAATTTGTGTGGCAGGACTGGCAGGTAATGTTACACATCCATATTTTATCTACATAAAATCAATTAGGCTTTGAACTGAGCAGGACAGTAGGAATTTGAATTCAATGCCATGTGTTATCAAATGGTAAACATTTTTTATCATAAAGAAAACAATATTATCATAATCTAGGTAGGTATGTAAGTGAATCCAAAGACTTTGATGAGTGTCATAGAAGACTGACTGGATCAAACTATTTTAACCGACTTCCAAAAGGAGGAGGTTATCAATTAGACTGTTTTTTTTTGTGTTTGGTACCTCAGATCTTTTGACTGTGTGAACCGATTTTGATGATTCTTTTTTATTTGAAAGCTGGTGCTTCCCATTTGGTCCCATTTCAATTTGGTCCAGTTCTGATGAAGTCGGTTTTTTATATTAATAATATTTTTTTCACAATCTAACTATTATACCTACCTACCTTTTCCAAACTCATACAATCCTGACTAATATTATAAATGCGAAAGTAAATCTGTCTGTCTCTCTGTCAGTTTGTTAACTTTTTACATCTATATGGCTGAACCAATCTTGACAAAATTTAAGATGGTGATAGTGTTTATCACGAAGACGGAGATAGGACACTTTTTACTCTCCCTGGAAAAGAGCGGGAAAACGGGAAAATCCCAAGTAAAACCGCAAGTATTTCTATAGGTATATCGCAGGTAAATTGACAATTCTGTGAAATTACAATTACACTGATAAAATTATAATTTTAGGGTAGGTTTTTTATGAACTAACCAAACCCAGTGAAATTATAATTTCACGGCATTGACAATTCGCTTGCAACATAAATATTCTCTATAGAAAATCCCAGTTAATCAACCAGACAAATCCTTATATTTATAAATTAAATAGCTGACAAGACATAATTTTCCTTATTAGGAAAATTTACTAGGAAAAATTCAAATTTTTCTTTCCATAAAACCTAATTTGGACTATGTATTATGGTCATTTTAAAACAAAAAATAGTCAAGTCAGTCCCGCCGTTCTGAAATGATGGGCTTACCAACAGCATTTCATTTTTGTTGATGAATAAATATAAATGAATATATAGTATGTATAGAAGATAGATAATTATATACAACATATTATTGATGGTAACAAATATTCACACATTAATATTATAACTTTGTCATTGTTATTCCCTACTATCATTGATAACTGATACCTTACAATTAAATGGCTCAACCGATTTTGATACAATCTGTCAACCAAATTTGGATCATTAGAACATACATAGGATGAAATGTATGCCAGAAATTTGGGGAAATAAATTGCGAGAAAACGTCATTTTAATAAGGTCTTGATTAAGCGTAGAAACTTTAAAATACGTTTTTTATTTATTTAACAAGACGAAGAGATCGTTCTTGTGATGATTAGCGCGCTTGTGGCACAAACTGCTTTATCTTCATTAGATTCATCGTAGTTTATTTTGTTCTTAAATCAAGATAAATTAAACAAAGTACTCATATTATAATTTTTACCAGTATAAAGTATTTGTGTGAACAAAAATGCGTGCAAAAATAGTATGTATTTAGTGAGAACTTGGAACAAAAGAAAAATTTAGTAAGTATTTACTCACGGATAAATAATTTCAAACAGTATATCCTTCAGAGTTCCAATATTATTGCTTCACTGCAGAAAATGCGGGCAATGTACTTTTCAGACAATATAATTTATATCACTTAACCTTGTAGACACTGGTGAAAAAGAACACTGGACGCTCACATAATTATATTACAAACAAAATGTAATGTCCATGCATACGCGATTAGTTTATTTACAAAAATAACATGTTCATGACCGCCTCGACAATACCAACCACAGTCACCGACCCACGGAATACTATTACTCGCGGAGGGCCGACCGACCGAAAATGACAAACAAATGAGTCAGTCAACTTGAGTTAAGTCAAATGACAATGACATACTGTTGCTGCCAGTCAAGTGCCACTGCTGCCAGCCAGCTGCCAGTCTAAAGCCGTGATAGTCCCTGGAACCTTGCAAAATTTTCCATTAAAAGCTATAATAATTTATGTGGTGATTATTTAATCAATTGTAATAAAATAGTGTGTGATCTCACTGTTGTAAGAAATCTACAAACAAGCAATAGTTACACATAACACACCCAAAACCAAAAGTAAATCACAAAAGTCTAGCCGGGCTAGCATGCGCGCCGTGACAAGGTTTTGTCGACTCTTTTTATCGAGCCAAAGCGAGACAGGTGTATATGAAACTGTAGGCCCTGATGTTGCAGGTATCCATAGGTGGAAGTGATCGCTTACCATCAGGCGGCCTATCTGATTGTTTGCCACCTATGGCATTAAAAAAGACACCTTGTTGCGTTATCGCTCGACAAGTCTTGCTCCAGAAAAGTGGGGAAAGTTCAATGATGTTTTAAAAACATTATAGGAAGTTTTTCAAAAAGTGGCAGCACTGAGGTTCGATCACAGATAAAAAAGTAAACTAATGTTTTATTTTATTTTAGCCCATTGCTGAGCAAGCTAAAGCCATAAAGCCTCATCTTCTGTATATACCTTTAAAAAATCTTCCCATAGTTTTTTTAGATCACGGCACGATAGACGCCTCTCTCTTACTAATATTATAAATGAGATTGTTTTTCCGTACTCAATTCTGTCAGAGCTAAAATTTAATAATGAAATGAATGAAATTTGTTATGGAGGTAGCTCTAAATACGCTGTATTTAACATCATCATCATCACTCACTATATATATATAAAATTTCCATGTCACAATGTTAGTTACCGTACTCCTCCGAAACGGCTTTACCGATTTTTACCAAATTTTATATGCGTATTCAGTAGGTCTGGGAATCGGCTACTATCTATTTTCCATACTAAGCGACAAGGGTTGTTCACCCTTTTTTTTTTTTTTTTAAGAAATTTTTAGATTTTATTTTTTTATTAATTTATAAGGCAAAACAACGTTTGCCGTGTCAGCTAGTTTTCTACAAAATTATGGTTCCCGTACATTGATAATTTTTAATTAATGGTCCCGTAGGACGGAGTGAAACCGTGCATAGAAAAATGTCATTTTCACACTCAACGAAATGTATAACCCACAGACATATAATAAATGTCTGTGGGAAAACCTTTTTTTTATCGCAAATAAGTTCGCGTTAGACCACTTCGTTTGTTGGTAAGCGATGATGTGGTCGAAGATGAAGCACGCAGTTTAGAAGATACCTATTCAATCGGCTGATATTTATAATTCAGGGTTAGGGTTATTGGTACTATGTAAAATTGTTTATAATGAATACGAACTCCTTTCAGCTTAGTACCACCGTTCCACATAATCCTGTTTAGTAAATGTCATTATGGAACTGATAATAGGTTTTCTCACTTTCAAGCTACACGCGTTACTACAGATGACCATAATAAGGCTTAATGTCACAGATCTATATCTGTACTTAATGTATTGTAATAAAGTCTCATTTAGTGGAGCAAAACTATGGCACGTACACCAGGCGTGCGTTTCGCAACTTCTATTTTTGAGGTTTTTCTCATAGTATAGCTGTAATGTAAAATGCACCTTTACAGGTCCCTCCATAATTAAAGACATCATTTAGTAAATAGGTATTTTATTGAATTCAAAAGAACAGAAACAAATGCGCAAATCAGTGTTACTATTTTTTTATATCGAGCGAAATGTTCTGTTTATGGTTTCCTAGATAAAACATTCAATTTTGATATGACACCAGATAATTTTTTCGTTCCCTTCTCTTGTCTGTGTCATTTTATCATTTTTAGCTAAACATGGAAGTAGACACACTAAAAGTGGAGAAAGAGAGCCTTTATAACCTCGAGTTTGAGTAAGCACAAGGATTGGAGCGTATTGAAACAAAATAAACATTCAGGGCTACATAACTTTATTGAATAACTTACAAAAAAATGCTATGTAAATTCCTTCATTCAGGTTGTTAACTGCATAAAGTATTTTGTAATTATGAAAACACTAAAATAATCCTAATACCAAATATTCTGTTAATAAAACAATGCTTTATTGTTCTGTATCATGTAGAGAAGCATACTCTGGAATGGTCCACGAAGCCTACGATATGAATTGATAAATCGTAGATAAACTTATTTGGAAACAAATAACAATACAAAAGCTTCAAAGCACACAATTCAGCTCAAATCAGCCAACTTAAAAACCCTCTCAATGTTTTTTTTTTGTAAGGTTTTTATTTATTTAATTCGCCACTACTAGGCTTCGAAAAAAAAAATGGATGCATTGCTTTGGTTCTCTTACAAAATTTGTATTATTGATTTGTGAAGATAAAGGTCAAGGCTTATATTTTTTTTTTTGCATTTGCTCTTTTATTTTTTATAATAGGCTTGCGTTTGGCCTCCAACTCGCTTGATATAACCTATGATGGAGCACGCTAGCCTAGAAGAAACAGATTCACTCGTGATTTGAAGATTGCTTAGCTTAAAATATTTGTAGGGGCTGACCCGAGATAGTTCACCACTGAATCTTCACAGAGCAGCAGTAGACAAAGGCTGTACTTTATAAATCCTTACATTGCAGTAACGGCAAACTTTTAGTCTGGAGCTAAACGCAAGTTATAAGCTTATTCCAATCAAAACTTACACCGTTAATGAGATGGCTGGCCAAAGACCAAGAACACTGGTTTTGTTCAAAAAAACTTTTAAAGCTTTAAATACGAACAATGGACAAATTTTAATACAGTATGACTAACTTATTTGTAGAGGTATGGATGAAATTAGATAATTTAAATTGTCTTCCAGTGGGTGTAAATTTTCTTGCTTTCATTTGCTCCGACACAACTACAGACAATTCGGTCACACTGTATTATATCTGTGTGGGATTTAGAAAAATCGATTCAGAAAGTGAGATCTTATGTGACCGTGACAGTGTTACCAACAGCAACAAATTTCTCCCAAAATGGTAGTTTTTTCAAACAACCCCAGCATTGTTCGAGATAAACCTACAGGCTAGGACACAGGGAACTAGTGAATTGCGATAAGGCCGGATTCTAACAGTTTCTGAATCTTGGCGGCGATCTCTGGGTTTTTGAGGTGGTCCTGCAAGGCATGCGGGTCCTGCTGCATTTGTTCCAGGATGCAGCGCATAGCGGGGTCGCGTAGAATCTGCTGCACTTCCGGATCCGCCATTGCACGCTTGCGGACCTGGAAAGTCAAGTTACAATCAGTCAACTGAATAATGATTAAGCCACAGTTCAATGCTTCACCTCGAGTTGAATCGGCGAACGAGAACCAAAGTAAGCACCAAGCAAGTGTCAATACAATGACCGATCCAACCGAACCAACTTATCGTTAGAGTTGGCCAAATCACACAACTAAAAAAAATTCAAATTTGCTGCCAGGTGTGAACAGCCCATCAATTAAAAAAACTGATGGACGGGAAAGGTGTACTCATCAGCTGATGGAAAATTGTGTACTGTTTTTTTTTATGCCATAGGTTGCAAACAGGCCGCGTGATGGTAAGCGACTACCGTCGCCTATGGATACCTGCAACACCAGAGGCTTCACAGATACATTGCCGACCCTTAGACTCTATTAACAGGCTTTTTGAAGTACCCCATATTATAGCAACTCATCTGATTCATACTGCTAATGCTAATTCATAGTTGGTAATGTTAACATATTCACCTCTTCAGGGTTGGAGTTGAGTTGCGTGGAGCAGGCGCGGTACCCGTCCAGAGCCTCCGCGTTGCTCGGGTCTAGCTCCAGCGCCTTCTGGTACGCCGTCAGTGCCTTCGAGTGTTGCTGCATACCCTGCACATATACACGCATGTTTACAATTAGGCTTAGCCACTTAGCTGAAGAACAATATTAAAACCTTGATTATCGCACACAAGCAACTTTTTTTGCTATGAAAGTAGGACCAAAACACAGGCCTAAGAGGAAATCTGGGCCTGAATACAATATCCTAAACTAGCTGGTGTCCATTCTGATTTAATAGACAAGACATATCGCATTACTGACTCCAAAAGAAAAAGGTCTTGATTTTTATGTACAACTAGCTGCTACCTATGACATTGTACACATACATTTTCTTATAAAATTACAACCCCTTAGTTTGGTCTTTTCGGAAAATTATTTCTCTACCTCTACACCCCAAAAGGAATCCACTTGCAAATTTTTCAAGAACTTGGGTTCGGGTCTGCGGCAGTGGTCGTAGTCCCGCAAACCAAGTTCGAAGGCAGTTAGTTTGGTGTAACAAACTGCTTGGGGCAGGCCTGGCGCACTCCGCACTTTAGGCATGAAGCTACAAGTAGTCGTCTTGTCGGACTTGCCGTGCCCGCTGCTGCGCGATAGACAGAGATAACGCGACAAGAGTTACGCGATGGACAGAGAGACAACTTGTAGGTTAATATAACTGTAGGTAGTTAGCGCTCACATCATCACATCATCAGCCAATTAACATCCACTGTTGGACAAGGCCTCTCTCATAGAGGGGTGTTGCCGTAATCCCCACGCTTGGCAGGCGGCTTGGGGATCGCAGTACGTTAACCGCGTACTATTACGACGTTGCTGCCCATCTTCCGGTGGTTCTGGTCGCAGTTTTAGGACATACCCGGGTCCACACGCGCTCGCACATCCTGAATTGCGCTTTATTGTGTAGTAGCATGAGTCCTTACTTATTTAAATTATTTGTGAATCTTCTGTATTCTGTGCTTGGGGTACAGCTGCTTGTTGAGATGCGATCACAAACGATAGAAGAAAAACGTAAATAGCTGAACTCACCTGCAGGATCTTGCCCTTCCGGATCCAACCTTTGATGAACTTGGGGTCGAGTCTACAGCAGTGATCGCAGTCCCGCAGGCCCAGGTCGAAGGCGGCTAGTTTCGTGTAGCAAGCCGCTCGGTTGGAATATAGCTTGGGGTCATCTGGGTTACGTTTGATCGCCTCTGTGTAGTGCTTCACTGCGTTACTGTAGTCACCTAAAATGATCGGTACATATACAAATATTACACTTTTCAATGATCGAGGAGCTATTGATAATTATTGAGAGATGGTATTGAAATTGCACATTATTTATGTACCAAATTAGTTATTGTTGCAAATCTGAAGATTAAACCAAGTGCCGGCCACTATTGCTCTTAAGGTGGCTGATATTATTGGCTGTTGAATCTTGTATAGCACTGTAACAGTCTATGAGAGTGCAGAAACTAGTTTGAGATGCTTCACTTGTATCAAGCACAAGTCCGATCGGGTGTTGAGTACTGCTGCCACCTTTTTTTTTTTATTGTAGAATAGGCTTGCGCTTGGCCGCCAACTTGCCTGATGTTAAGTGATGATGCGGCCTACGGTGGATCACGCTTGCCTAGAAGAAACCGATTCACTCTTGACTTGAAGACACCCAGATTGTAACTATCGGGGAACACCCATTCAGGCAGTGCATTCCACAAACTAGCAGTTCGCACAATAAAAGTGGAATCAAAGCGCTTCGTACGGGTTTTCGGAATGTCAACCATAAAGCGGTGTCGATTTTTCGTGCCCGCTCTGGCAGTCCGATAGAAAAAAGGGCAGGAGGGAATTAAATCATGTCTGATGCACACTCTCCAAAATGTATCCGATAAAAAACCGATAGACTAGCAACTTTGCGCCGATGCTCAAGACTAAGAACCTTAGTCTGAACTAGGGCTTCGTTGCTGATGAGCCTCTTTACCTATTCGACGGCGCAGTCAAGTACCAGCTGGAAGCTTTAGATTTGGTAGACGGGCGTGCTATGAGGCTGATTGGTGACAGCAAGTTAGTCGCCAAAAATTACAAAGCCTTGAGCACCACGGTAAAGCAGCTTGTCTATTTTCTACCGGATACATTTTGGTGATTATGCGCAAGAGCTTCATGACCTTATTCCACCCTCCCCCTTTTGCTACAGAACAAGTAGAAGGACTGCACACTATCACACCTTCCTCGTGGAAATTCCAATGATTCGTACACAACGATTTGGGTCATCTTTTATATGTACTTCAAGAATGGAACTCCCTGCCATTCTCCTTGTTTCCTGAGAACTACAATCTAAGCATCTTCAAGGAGAGTGAATAGATTTCTTCTAGATCAACGTGTTCCATCCTCGGCCACACCGTCGCTTACCATCAGGCGAGTTGGTGGCCAAACGTAGATCTATTCTATATAAAAAATAAAAATTGTTTGTACAACACAAGTGAGCCTTGCGCCTGTCACGCAAGGCACAATAAAAAAAATATTTCTTGCGTTTTTTTTCGCTTTTGCCTTTTTGGCGCCTGTTGCTATCTAGCGCCTAGAAGCCCTAAAGTGACCGCTCCTATCGCTCTACCCCAAAGCCAGCGCTGCTTGTGTGTGATTTTGGAACTCTTGTTTGAAACTTTCTCACTCTCATGCATTGTGTTATGTGATACCAGTTACATACCTTTCTTAAAGTAATCATTGCCTAATTCCTTTTCCTGTTCCGCCTTCACGGGGTCGATGTATGCCTTCTTTTCTTCTTCTACAATCTTCTTCTCGACTTCGCTGAGCAGAGTTTTGATTTCGGGCGTGCGGTGCTCTGACATTGACTTCTCGAAGTATGTCCTTGCTAACTTCCATTGCTCCATTTTTTTGTATGCATTACCTGAAAATTTAAATGTATTAAAATTTACAATTTTAAAATTAAGTTATAAAAGGGTCAGCAACTTATTTGTGATGCCTCTGGTGCTACAAGTATACATAGGCGACGGTGACTGCTTACCATCAGACGGCCCACCTGCTTGTTTGCCACCTATGGCTTAAAAAAAACAGTGATAGTTTTTTTAAATATAATAAGTGGTAAAGAAGCTTCGAGTCACCCTTTAAAATATTATTTTTTAATATATAGAATAGATCTACTTTTGGCCACCAACTTGCTTGATGGTAAGTGTGAACAAGGATGGAACACGTTGATCTAGATGAAATCATTCTAGCCTTGAAGATGTAGTTGTAGCTCTCAGGAAACAAGGACGGCAGGGAGTTCCATGATGATAAATGTTGTGTGCACCGCCGCCTATAGACACCTTCAATACCCGCGGCATTGTCAGTGCATTGCCGACCTTTGAGGACTCTATTCACCCTTCTAGTTTATTTACAACTTTAGAAACTTATCAACTTACCAATTCTAGTAAAAGCTTTAGCTATCAATTTGAAATCTGCCCTATTTTCTCTACCAAGTTCGATAGCTTTCTCGCATTCCTTGATGCACTTCTCATATTCTTTCTGCTCGAAGTACACTGCCGCCATATTCGTGTAGAACGTGATGTCCGTGGAATCATGCTCAATGGCCTTCTGATAGTGCAGTATTGCCTTTTCAAAGTCTTTGTTTTTGTAGAATGTGTTCCCTTGATCTTTCTCTTGTAATGCTAATCTTCTGTTTTCTGGTAGGTCTTCGTATTTGGGTTTAGGCGGTTCCTCCTTCTTGGGCTCAGGTGGGGGTGTGGGTTTGTTATCAGCGGGCGGGTCTACGTCCATCGGTGACGATGCGAAGTCGGTGGGAAGGCCGAGCATCACACTGATGGTGGTTAGCACTCTCTTGTCGTCTAGCTTGTTTTCAAACGTATTGGTGTCAAACGGATTTTCGGCTAGATTCTGTGGGAAAAACAAACCAATTGTACTGGACACTTTGGTGAGCTTTATACATATTAAATAAACCGGTCAAGTGAGAATCGGGGTCGCACACTAAGTGTTCTGTACCTCTACATAAATATTTAATTACTAAAGTACAAAAATTAATTCACTAGCTTCGAGCGCGGTCAGTACTTGGATGGGTATCCAAGTACTGACCGCGCTCGAAGCTACTGAACTTCGGTGATCATATGAGAACCGGTGGTGAACAGAAATTTGTGTCCGATGCACATTTGGCCATTATTAAATTTATAAATAATAATCATTCATTTATTTATTTCAGGTTAAAACCTCTATAGGTACAGAGCAAAACAGCAGGTGATTGTATGTGTATACAATAGCACAATAAGTCACAAGAAGCAATGGTCGCCGAGGTAGCGATGGGGTCCGAGAGTGATAATGTTGAAAATTTTAAAGAGAGAAAAAGACAAAATATGGCGTAGCTGTTCGAAGCCTAGTCCGCGTTTATTAATAAGGGGGAACATCAGTATAAACTGTTTATTCATAGTTTGTTTTGTTTTGAGCACTCAACGTGACTCACTATGAATTGAGTCATAATATTGAAAACCAAATTACATGATGAAACTAAGTTGTCTTGTTGCTATGCAACAAATAGACAAAGCAAAAAAGAAGTTTAAAATCACTAAATTTCAACAAAGGTTCTTTACTTTTGTTTAAATTTATTGATTCATAGACAAGTTCAAAGCAACTGAGTCATGTGGTCAATTCAGTGACCTGTTTAATTAATGTTTTTATTTATAAGGTAGCATTATTCATCAGTACACTTTATTATCAGTAATTAGCATTATCAAATTGGGAACTTGAAATACCTACCTAGCCTAGTCTAGTAAGAACTTTGAAATCTTGGAGACGCTATTAGAAAAGTATTCAGTGTTTGGATAGACAGTGGACAAATTCCAGGATATGATAATTTAGAAACTATTTACATGGTATGAAAAATATTATTTTACCAGGTGTAAGGGGGAACTCTCGAAGACAAAACGCTATTATTATACAAATCTAAATACCAATAATCGTTTGCCTTATACTTTTTCTAATGCCATAGGTGGCAAACAAGCTAGCGGGCCGCCGGATGTTAAGCGATCACTGTCGCCTATGGATACCTGCAACACCAGGGGCAACACAGATATGTTGCTGACCCTTAAAGACTCTATTAACAGCTCTTTTGGGGAACCCCATATTATAGTTACTCAGAAATGCCATAGGCAGCTCATTTTACAAATAGCAGGTGTGAGGCAAAAAGAAGGCGTAAAACGCACAGTGTGCGATTTCCAACGATCTATGATTAGTGGATGAACTTTCAGGCGGTGGTAGCTTGTTGTTTAGTGACTTAGAATGTTGCCACTAGCAATATGCGCGCGGCGCAGGTCGTTTGTTGACTTCTAACGTCAACTGATTTTTTGTTTATATTCCATTGCTTACTTTAAAATGAGAATTCTCCACACCCTGTATGCTGTGTAAAAAATATTTTTTCTTTATCAGTTTTGTGCCTGACATGGTAAAACAATGACGCGTGCCGTAAAGAATAGACAAAGCAACGTGACACCAGTTAGAAGGTCACTGACCATTTTTATCAGCAGATCAGTTCAATAGGTCAATAATTTATGGTCCTATTTTGTTACATTTCTGAAAAAGATCTAGAGGCAAACACCAGACAAAAAGGATTGATGCTGTGCTAATGGACAAAAGAGGTTAAGGTTTCAAAGATGATGTCAAGAGTAAGGAAAGTAACGAAGGATGCCCCACCATCATGTGAGATACATAGTAGAGATTAATTTCAACATTTATTACATGCACTGAATAGATATATATGAATAGATTCTAAGTATGACCAATGACCATTCTCTAACCAAGCACATCATATAATTCTAGAGCCATAGTTTGAGCTAATATACACACAACTTTTAGCTCAAACAGTGTCATACTATGTTGTATTGTCAAGAAGTAAGAAAACCACAAAACAAGTCAATAGCCTATGATGTTCCCACTGTTGGGACACGGGCCTTCTTTCAGAGAGGAAGGATGGGACTTCCATGGGGCTGAGTGCATTGAGGTTCTTGGACATACCGGTTTTCTAATGATGTTCCTATGCCATTTTTGAGCGATGGCATTGAAACTGCACAAAATTTAAGTTATTGGTGCAAGGCCGAGGATCGAACTGGGTGTCATCAGATCCTAAAGCGTACATTCTACTGCTCTGCCACTACTGCTCTAGAAGTAAGAAATCCCCAGTCATAATTGCTAACAACAGTCCTTACCTCAACAATTTTAATATAATCAGGATCATTCAGCCATTCTCTAGTCTGTGGGTGGGCTCGAAGCTTCATGTACAGCTCTGCTTTCCTCTGTTGTGCTCCCTGCACTTGTTTCCTAACTTCAGCCAGGCCAGATGCTAGCTGCTGGTTACCAGGCTCTAATTCTAGACCTTTCTCGTACGCAGCGATTGCATCACTCAACTTCCCAAGGTATGCTAAGGCACTTCCTTTTCGAGAGTATCCCTTACTCCATGTAGGGTTTATAGACACGGTCTGGTTAGCATCCTCTAGGGCCGCAGAGTAGTTACCGGCCTTGGCGTGCGCCGCCGAACGGTTACTGTACAAAACGTGGTTCTTCGGGTCAAGAGCGATAGCTTCTGTGTAAAACTTGATTGCGGCATCGAAATTCTCTGATGCCAAAGCCGCGTTACCCTTCTCCTTTAACTGGTTCACCTAAAATTGCATTTCACAGTCAGACAAAGCATGTTCAGTCACTAAAATCAACGAAGTCCCGTGATGGATAAGTAATTCAGTCTCGGTATAACCTCTTACCTTCTCCATAATTTTCTTATATAAATCACTGTAAATAAGTTCCCGATCTTATAAATAACTCACTACTTATATCTTTGCAACTTCACAGCTAGGTTTTCTCACTTTTTGTCCGCAAAACGAACAAACGAAACGATAAAAATCCAATTGAATGACACTCAACTTCGCTTTCGAGAAAATTCTTGACAAAGCCGCAGCAAAGTGTTCCAGATTTTTCGATTATTTCAACAAAATTCTGTAGCATGTATATCTCCTTCACTGATTGCAGATACTATCTCTTTCTAATTGACAGCTTCCACAGCTTATTTTTTTAATTATCAAAATTAGAACATGCCACAGAACTAAAAATATTTGTTTTGACCATAGAGTATTGAGTGACTCATTTATGAATGACATTAAATACTTTTATTATCTGTGGCTTAAAATGTCGCTTGCCAAGGTTCCGTGATGCTTGACGATCACGATTGTTATTTTTTATTTATTTTTCAACAGTTTTCTGTGATTTATCTGATGTGAAACTACTCCTAAAATGTTATAACCAGAATTCCTCATCTTAAAAACTATAAATTGTCCTGAAACACCTTCGTTACATCGAGTCGTATAATCATTAACCGAGTGGACGCTTGTCAGGATAAACGTTGTTTTGTGGTGGTTGTAATTGGTTTTAGACAGTGTGGAGAATACCAAGTGGTGTTTGTGTGGCTGTGATCGATGGCAGTTTGAGTGTTTTCGTGGTGCAATTGAGGCGGGTTAGCGTTCCCGGTACTCCAGTGACTCATACGTTTTGGACTCGTAACCATGGACACCGACGATGGAGAATCCTCAAGCAGCGGGCCTATGTCAAGTCTGAACAGTCTGTTTTCATTCACAAGTCCCGCTGTGAAGAAATTGCTGGGTTGGAAACAGGTATAGCACATAACAGATGTAGAACTTGATTAGTGATCTATTTCTTATGTTTATTCATGAATGTGGACGCCACCGTGCGAATGGTGGTATTTTACACAAATTAACGGTTTAATATGCGAGACAGGATGCAATATAGTGTGTGTCTGCTGTTAATTTGTGGCCCTAAGTCCGGGAGACGTATTGTCTTTATTTAAACTGAGATACAAAAATTATGTATCTACTTGCATAGGTATTTTATTTCAAAACTGCTCAGTCAAAAAACCCCTGTGGGCCTATATAAAACACAATCATAATAAGGCAACCCGACCTTTCTCTAATGATAATAAAATAAATAATTTGTGACTTACGTTCTACAAATTAAGGTAGATACGATACTATCGGTGATATCAAAAAAGCGCACGAGTTTATTAGTACACTCGCCCTGCCTCGCAGTTCCGCGTGCATTATCTCAGGATTAGTCAGGACTGGCTAGACCGGCGGATGGGTTGGTGGCCATTGGAAATTCCAAAATATGCTTTATTGACGATGCGATCCTCTCCCATTCTCAGCATGTGGCCTGTCCAGCGGAGTCTCTGGGCTTTGCTCTCTCGCATGATGTTTGGCTCAGCTATAAGCTCCTATTCTATAATTTTCCTCTCTGCCACTAAGAGTTTTTCTTTAAGGGTCAGCGTCCAGGCCTCACTATCGTATATCAAGATTGGTCTGATAATCGGTGGTCTGATTGGTCTTGTATATGCGTATCTTGGTTTACCTACTCAGTAACTTGGACAAGTAGTTAAAATGGCATGGATCAGTATCACTATCAGACTTTTGTATTAAGGCCGCAGGTGAAACCACAGACCTAAAAAAAAATTTCCTACGCAATCCTAAATCTATGGGTGAAACTGAAATGCAACTAGTAATCCATATTGAAAATAATGAAATAGTAGTACAGTCCGGCCCCTGAGCGAAAAACTCGTCCCAAGCTATTATTTGCTCCGAAAGCGGCAATAACATTGAATAAAGAAATTTTCTTTTAATATTTCACTCAAGTATATCAGGTACTTGATAAAGTCTTACTTTCAAAAACTTAGCGAAAGGGATCAGAAGTTGTGTTTTTAATTCAGGTTTTTTCAGAGTCATTGCAGCTGTCAGTGTAAATAAATGCTTGGAACGAGTTTAACATACAAAACCTATGACAAGAGCTTGTTTTTTATTTATTTACTTCATAGAAAAACTGACCGCCTTAAAAATATAACAATTTTTGTAGAACTAGAAGCTAATTACATATCCTCACGGGTAAAGATTGAATAAGTAACATATCTAGTGAGAATAGTACGCAGTTATACAATAATATACGTTATTCGAAAATACAAAAACAAAAATGACGAAATTAAATATAATTGTATTATCAATAATGTGAGTCACATATTGGCAATTCTAATTTCTTAGAAATTATGATTCATCATAAAATTGTTTACCATTTCTCATGTATTTTTACTTTTATTAATCATAGACTTTGTTCCCAAAAGCTTTTGATTTTTAGTGTTTCTTATAAATATAACATTCATAGAATTGTATGTTTTTTTTTTTACGAATATTTGTAAATAAACAAATTTACTAGGTAGTTTTCTTAATTGAATTTCAAAATCTTCGATCAGTCAAAATAGAGAAATAGAGAAGTATTTACTTGCATATTTGTTATACAAAACCCCAAAAATAGTATGCCAAACCTACCTTCCAAAATTTTTTTTTGTTGTGCTGGCTCCAAACTACATACTTGTCTTCTAGTCAACAGAATATTTCAATTAGTCTATAATTTCAAGTTTAAGTAAATATGAATTCATAGTCACAGTCAAAGTCAAGCAAAGTGAATCATGGTCAAGTCCAAGTTATGCCCCAGGTGAAGTCACAAGTTGTCTGTAATAGACACAAAGGCCATGTACGAGTATGTAGACCAATCTATTCAAAATGAGTCCAGGCCGGCAATATTTGTGCATGCAATATGGTCTTGTCCTTGTCTCACTTATGTCAATTTGAATAAGAGTAACGGTGACAAAGCTACTATTTCAGGTTCTGGAATAACCCACAAGGCTTTTTCCCCCACCTCTGATATTGTGAAGATTTAAGTTTAATTTTGTGAAGATGCTACATTTGTAGCCTTCATCACCTGGCATCAGTTCGTTTTTAACCGACTTCCAAAAAGGAGGAGGTTCTCAATTCGTTTTTTTTGTTACTTCAGAACTTTTGACTTGGTGAACTGATTTGGATGATTCTTTTTTATTTAAAAGCTGGTGCTTCCCATGTGGTCCCATTTCAATTTGGTCCAGTTCTGTCATTTTTATGAAGTCGTTTTTTTATATTGATAATTATTGTGACACAACTTCACTACCTAAGGGTCATTTTATACCATGAGACTAAGAATAATTATTTTCAATTTTTCAGGGAGATGAAGAAGAAAAATGGGCAGAGAAGGCTGTAGACAGTCTTGTGAAGAAGCTGAAAAAGCGGAAAGGTGCCATAGAGGAGCTGGAGCGAGCACTGTCCTGCCCGGGCACTCCATCCAAATGTGTCACAATACCCAGGTCCCTTGATGGAAGACTACAAGTAAGCCTACATATCATATGAATGTTAAACTTTTTTCTTTTTTTTTTGTATAGAATAGATCTATGTTTGGCCACCAACTCGCCTGATGGTAAGCGACTGTGGCCGAGGATGGAATACGTTGATCTAGACAAAATCTATTCACTCTAGCCTTGAAGATGCCTAGATTGTTACTAGTTCCATCATTGCAGTACAGCCTCAGTACTTATTCCAATCCTCCACTAAGCTGAACACCTCTATAATCCAAACGTTCCTACCAATCCCGAATCGCTTAGCAGTAATTATGACCTTGAATGTTGTGCGTTACAGGTGTCCCGAGTTTTTCGTTCTATGTTCTGCCCATTTGTTTACCGATGCTTCACATACACACTTGTAGTTTTGAATCATGTTCAAGATCCTCCATAAAAACTTCTATAATACAAAAGCTTTATGGAGGGGTATCTTTTTTGTGTTAAATTGCATATTTTACCTACATTAAATTTAAGATTATGGATTATAAAGGGATAGGGATAAGTTTATTTAAAATGAAGTTTCGAAAGATTCTTTTATATTCAAAGATGGTTACAGGTGACGTTATCATAAATCACCGCATCTTCGGTTAACATCAGGCGTCAAACGCAAGCCAATAATATTACAAAAAACTTATATCTAGAGGATACAATCAGTGTCGAATGGGTCCGTCTCGGCATAAATGCTGATATGACGCAGACAATATTCTCTTGTCAGAAACAAAGATGTTTAACTTTCCATCAGATAAAATCATTGTCAAATATTGTCCTAGTCCGTTTCAAGTCTAATGTAATACTTATTGTGATAAAAATAATCAACATTTTTAACCGAAATTTTCTATTTATTTTGGTTTTAAAGTCAAAATAACTGGAAAATTTTGTTTCTTTCGGAGGAACTTAAATTGCATAGTTTTGTGAAGTCGATTTTTTAAATTGATAATTTATTTATTTAATAATTATTTTATTAATACCCGTAATATATTAATATATACCCGTTATATTCTCACTCTTTCTCTACCGTTGGTCAGGCCGACGGCGGTTCGTCAGCCAAGTTCGATATGTCTGTTGTAGCCGTAATACTACCAACATTAATGTGAACGCTTAACATTTACAGGTGTCCCATCGCAAAGGGCTCCCTCATGTGATCTACTGCCGCGTGTGGCGCTGGCCCGACCTGCAGAGCCACCACGAGCTCAAGCCCCTAGAATTATGTCAATACCCATTCAGCGCCAAACAGAAAGAAGTCTGCATCAACCCGTACCACTACAAACGAGTCGAAAGTCCGGTCTTACCCCCAGTTTTAGTACCTAGACATTCAGAATTCGCGCCTGGACATTCGCTACTCCAGTTTCAAAGAACGCCCGAGCCATCTATGCCCCATAACGTGTCATACTCCGGTTCAGGGTTTCCACCGTCTGCTAGTTCGGAGCTACCTGATACTCCACCACCGGCGTATTCCCCTCCTTCGGATGACTCTGAGCCTCCGGGGGAAGTCGCTCCGGTTTCCTACCAAGAACCCTTGTACTGGGCATCGGTAGCCTACTACGAATTAAATTGTAGGGTCGGCGAAGTGTTCCATTGCAACTCGCATTCTGTCGTCGTGGACGGCTTCACCGATCCTTCGAATAACAGCGACAGATTCTGTCTTGGGCAATTGAGTAATGTCAACAGAAACTCTACAATAGAAAACACGAGGCGTCATATAGGGAAGGGTGTGCATTTGTACTATGTCGGAGGCGAAGTGTACGCGGAATGTTTATCCGATGCGGCGATATTTGTCCAGAGTCGCAACTGTAATCATCACCACGGCTTCCACCCGTCGACTGTCTGTAAGATCCCACCTGGTTGTTCTTTGAAGATTTTTAACAACCGCGAGTTTGCGCAGTTGCTGTCTCAAAGTGTCAACCACGGGTTTGAAGCTGTATATGAGTTGACTAAGATGTGCACGATTCGGATGTCGTTCGTGAAGGGATGGGGCGCGGAGTACCACAGACAGGATGTGACGTCAACTCCCTGTTGGATCGAGATCCACCTTCATGGACCCCTACAGTGGCTGGACAAAGTCCTCACTCAGATGGGCTCACCTCATAATGCAATTTCTTCAGTATCTTAGCCACGAATCACCCATATTCCCCGCCCCACCGTTCGTTTCGAAACTCTGGTATTTTATATTTTCGGTCTAAATTTCTGTGCATTTTTTGTATATTTTTTATAGTTAATGAATGCAGTTATATCCCAGTATTGCTATTATCATTTATATTATACAATCTTTTTTTATACAAGTTAGCATGACAACTCGTTTCTATTTTTAGAATCATGTTACACCTATTTTCTATTTTGAAAATATTTTTTATACTCAAACTAGTTTTATTATCGCATGTTATTTCGAATCCTTGAACTCGGCATTGGTTTTTAAATGAAGCAGCTCAAAATAAGTGTCCAAGTAACAAAATCTTAGTTAAACGTCTTTATAAGTAAGTATACTTAATTATAATTATTATAAAGACATAATTAAGTTTATAAATATACTCGTAAATGTTTGTGACAAGGTAATGGATATTAATTCATGTAAATAGAGCTTTTTGGACCGATAAATTATGTGTTTATTTTATAGTTTCAGAGCACAATGTTTTTTTAAATTTGCGATTGTCGATATGTATATTTTTTAATTATTTTATATGATTTATTCAATTTGTGAATTTTTATGTGACTAAGATTGCAAGTAAAGTTATATTCAAGTTAGGATGTAAGTAAATGCAATTTTATTACTTAGTTCTGTGGTATGTTATACAGATTATAAAATCATTTTACACAATTTTTTTTTAAATTAATTTTTATTAACTAATTAAGTGCCTAAAAAAATTATGTTTTTATATTTTGACAATCATTATAAAAAGTGATGACGCCAACAATAAAATAAATCATTATTAATCAGAATAAATCTACAAAATATACAGTCATTTTTATTTTATTTTAAAATAAAATAATCTTATGTGTCATGAAATGGTATTTTTGGTTTAAATCTAAAATAATAATATGCCACATAATTAAATCGTTAGTTGATAAGAGTTATGTGTTCTGTAAATTAGGTAATTTTACGTATATTTTACTCAGATTATGAAAAAGAATTTACGATATATTTTTTGTTGGACTCTTAAAGTATTATAAAACAACATCTAGAATATAAATTGCCTTCAAATTATAGAAATTACATTAAGTATTTTCTTAGAAAAGAAGGCGTCGATTTTGTTTCTCTATTTACTGTACTAAACTAATTTGACGGCTCTAAAATTATTTGTACCAAAGATTTCTTACTATACTACGTAATTACGAATGTCAATCTTTGATTTGTAATAGAGATGAAACGGATAACCGGTATCCGGCCTATCCGGCGGAATACCGGATATCTAGCGCCTATCCGGCCGAATACTGTATAGAAAAAAATTGGTTATTAATTGCTTTATTTCACTTAAGAAATACAATCAGTAATCACACAATTCTACAACTTAGAAAATTGTTTAGTATCTCATACTGCACTAAGGAAATATTGTGTCTGCACTGTCTGCAGTGTCTACACTGCAATCAATACAATAAGCCAATGAATGAAACGATTGTTAACTTCGCTTATCAACGAAAAGATCCGAATTGGACCGAGTCCAGCCGATCGTTCGCGCGCCGCCTACGCAAGCGTGCTTCTTGCGATGCACCAAACGGCAACGTTACGCCGGATATCCGGCTACGAGGTTGGCCGAATATCCGGTATTCGGCTAAACTACTCCGTTTCATCTCTAGTAACGAATTGCTTTCGCATTCGGAAATATTCGGTTATTTCTTGATGTTTGCTTCGCTACTTTTAATGTAAGAGAAGGATTGCAACAATTTTCGAGCTGTCAAATAATATTTAAAAAAGACGAATCTTCCGTCAAGTACATTTTACATTAAATGTAAAAATTGCAAGATATTGTAGTTTTGTATCTGCTCTAAGAGTCCTTGCGTATGTAAAGTTGAAAACTATTAAAAAGTGCCATCAAAAAGTGAACTTTAGACTAATCTATGTAATAAAGAATGAATTGAACTTGTGACTTATGGCCTTATAAGTTTTCAGACAAAAATATGTCTGAAAAAATATTACCTATACATTTATAAATGTATATTTCAGTATAGGTACTCTTATACCAATTTCATAATAATCATGAAATTTAAGAGCGAAAAAGATCATTGACATTTTAGTTTCATGTCGTTATTTACATTGTAATTTTACGGTGTGGAACACGAATCAATAAATATGGTTAAATAGTAGATTATGCACTAAGGGTTCCCCTTTCCCTTATATTATTCCCTTATTCCCTTAGTGCATAATCTACTATTTAACCATAAAGCATTTTATAAAGCAGTGTCTTAGGTCGCGGGCGGCATATTGAACCCTGAGCGTAACGAGAGTACCGAGGGAATCATATACAGTCCTGAGTGAAGCGAGGGGTTCAAGCTGCCCAAGATGAAGACAGGCTTTATTCCAGAGGAGCATACTCTACTTTTCACACTTTCTGCGAGACAATGAAAAGCCAGGTTTCACCGAAAATCACAGAACCAAACACCGGCTTTTGTTTAACATTCTTTGTAAACGCACCTTTTTTTTGAGTTCTGGTTATGGTGACCAGTTCGATTTTCGAACAAACCTCTTGACAATGCCATATAGGTATTTTTTTACTTAGAGTTTTCCCACGTGTTTCCACACGAATTTAACGTTCCAATTTCAGATCACTTTATTCCCTAGGGAGTTTCATGCAACTTTATATCCCTTAAGAGATAATGCTTTACTTTACGTTGAAGTTGCATGATATGTAATTGGACATTGTCGAGTGGTGGTGTGCTTTTTTTTTTATTTCCCGTTGTCCCGCCGCGCGTCGATTCTTAGTAAATGAGGTTCCTAAAATTTTGAAACAACTTTAAACCTAACATAGTTGAACCACTTTATTTCAATGGCAAATACTTTTAGTGTATATAAATGGATCTCAAAATATTCTATAAGTTCCTAAGAAGTGCTTTGAACTTGTCTCTGCGTTAATCTGTGCGATTAGTTTCACATTTAACATCAATTTTATTTTTTTAATGAGCAAGTGCCTAATTACTGAGCCATTTTCTATGAAACATGTCATGGGCATGCAAAACGATCAGCGCCCGTACCGTGAGCTTAAGGGCCAAAATGCCGGGTGCAACGCTCTCGCTCACGCATTTGATATTTTTTAAGATATAAAATGACTTTTGAATTACGTAAATAATAATATACCAGAATAAATGGGAAAAACTGCATGTCCCTATTTTTGTGGTCAGAATAAAAAAAAAAACATTTAAAAAAAAATTATATATATACATACTTTATCTTACTTAATATGGCGTGGGTTCGATTCCCACAAACATTCATGTTATGAAAATCATGACAAACATCCCAGGACAAACATTCAATGTTATGAACATTTAGATGGATTCTATATCTGAGTGTTAATATCTATTTAAATATGTATTTAGAAATATGTATAATTATATTATGTATATTAGTCTCTGGCAGCCATATTACAAGCTTAGCTTAGTTTGAGGTCAGATGATCGTGTATGCAAAAATGTCCCGTTTTTTTAAATATACTTACTGCAAAATGACCGAAACACATTTTGCAAGAGGAAGATTGACATTTTATATTAATAAAATACATCAAATGTTTAAGTAAGATAGCTGCTCGCCCTTAGCCGCTCCTTAAATGCGTGCTTGCGACAAATTACACGACTGCAAACCGTATCTCCACGCGTTAAGGTTCACGTTCACGTAATTTGTCGTCACCAAAATTGAATCGCGATTATGTTTGAGGTTGAAGACTAAAAAAAATTCTACAGTCACGCACACCAGCGCAAATAGGCATGTTGACTAGTTATTTTTTTTACCTTATAAAAAGCTAATCATGAGTACAAAAACGAAATAAAATTAAAATTTGTTCAAAAATAAATAAGTTATAAGTATTTTAATTGCATGCTAGACAGAGAGCGCACTGTAGCAAGAAATGACGTCAAACCGCACGCGCGCCATACAAATGCTATACTAACACACGTTTGCGGGAAAGGGACAGAACATGCCATCTCAATCCCCACCACAAACTTTAAACGCTTATATCTCAAAAATGTATCAGCCAATTTCAATAATTTTTTCAGTAATTGTAATGTATTTAATTATTTCCTTCGGTAGACTGTTATTTTTTTACAAATGAACCAGTCAACTAGCCTAGTATATATACACAACGTTAATGTGTGCTAGTGAATTTCTGCAACTATACTAATATCAAAGATATTAGTTGCTAAATCAACAACTACTATACTAAATGTTTCAAAGGGTAAAGACACTAATAGATTACTTAATAAAAACTGTATTTTTATGATGCGAATTAAAAGAGATAACTTGTCTTAAAATCGTCAATTTAAGTCAAATAACTGGGTCTTGAGGTTAAGCATTAGACTTATTTTTAAGCTCCATGAAAATGCCTAATTTATATTTAAAATTATACTATTTGTATGTGTACAATATAATATGTATACCTGTTATAAAAGTAATTGCCTCTTATTGTGCCTAGGTATTACCGTCCGCATTATGTAATCTAATAGTTTCAGAAATTTCATGATACAAAAACTTGTAACCCTTCGATAGATTAAAATGTTGTTTAAGTAGTTTATCTACGAATAATAATAAATGAAGAAAAGTAACTCCTAAAATCATCATCACTCCTAAAATGCCCGGTTAAAAATGACCCCACTTGGCACATTGTATCATATTTTTAACTCAAAAAGTAAGAATTGGTTATCTATTCGACTATGTTTGTACGTAACCATTATTACCTAAAAGTCACAATTATGCAGCGTCAAAACCGGAAAGTCGCTAAAATACCTTTGTTATATAAAAAATGCGCGAGAGAATCTCTTTACGCGTCCGTTCTTAAAGGATAAAAAAAATATGTTACGTAACGCGTAGTTCAAACACCCCCTCCCGCCCCTGTAACGCATCGAACGTTTTACAACACCCCCCCCCTTCCCCCAAATTCGTTACGTATACTTGAACGCTTCCCAATCCACTTTTTAACACGCTTTTATTAGCTTGGTATGTATCTATGTAACGGAATCTTTGAACGTGATTATCACCCCTTTCAAAACCTCGGATTGGTTTGAAACTATGCATTTATCAAGAACCGATGACAATGCAATAAAGCGTGTTTTTTAGTTTTTTTAACTGAGAATTATTTGTTTGTTTGTTTGTACATGTAGGTATAGTCTTAAAGTCGGTATTTTTTATCGAAAAAATAACTTTATTCTTTCTTGTTGTCACACCGTCTGTCCCTATTTACCCGACTATGGCAAGAAAAAATTTAGTCTTTTGTACTGCGCAATGGAGTGCAACCAACTTTATCTAAGAAATCGAATGGTATGCATATACCATTTCTCAACAAAACTCACAACCGTCCGTAGAAAATTGTTAGTGTTAACATTTGGCCCCCTCTAAAGATAATTTGGCCGGTCTGACGGAAAACTTGTGCATTTTCCGTGGGGCCATTTTTGACTGAGTTACCATTCTAAATATATTATTATTCATAGCTGTTTATGGATTTATTATCGATAAATATAATAGTCTGTTCAACTTACCTAGTCTCACGGATTTTTCGGGAATTAACTTTTAATAGATGTGTCATAATGTAAAAATGCGATTGCAGCGCCGCGTCTTTGGGACAAGATAATTTGAAAACACTAAGCTTGTTATTTAAGGGAACTTCGAAGTAATCAGTGCCTTTTAACAATGAAGATTGCCTTATTTAATTTGGCATACTGAAGGAGTATATATATTTGTACACCGAATATAATTTTTAATTATATTACATTTGACCATTTCATAGTGCCTATTCGCTACAGAAATATTGCATGCCTTATTAATTTCCAAACTATTTGGTAACATTACATATGTGTGCGTTACAAATATAAACGATAAGTGCGCTCCAAAATTTCTGATTGTGAAAATTTACAGGCACATAAAAATACCTATTTAACTTCTATATTATATAGTTCTTGAAACATCTGATAAGTCTGCTTTAGACATAACATATTTTAACTAACTATTAAAATTTTATATTTTTATTTTAGTTACAAATATCTGTATATAAAAACAAAAAAAAAATAACACTTATTCACTCTTTGACTCATTATGAAATCTCAACAACTTTTTGAGCTATGAAATTGAAATTTGACTATATCTTTATACATAGTATAAAATAAAGTTGCTTTCCACGTCTGTCTGTGTATCCGCTAACTCCTAAACCACAACAGATTTTGATGCAGTTTTTATCGTCAGTTAGATAAGTTTTCACGGAACGTTTATAAGTATATATATTATAAAACTTACACTCGTATGAAGCCAGGGCAGGCTTAGGCAGGCAATAAAAAAAAATACGACTCTAATAAAGAAGCACAAAAAGGGGTTGAAATATGTTAAATCTACGCGTAGAAATCCAAGTCGCGGACAACAGTTTGCATTGTATAAAGTGAATAAAATCTGTATGACCAGCCGAGCTAGCATGCTCACCGCGACAAAATTTTATCGCGCCAAAGCGAGACGGGCGTATATGAAACTGTAGGCACCTTGTTGCGTTCTCGCTCGACAAAGTAACGATAAGATTTTGCCGCGGTGCGCATGCTAGCCATGCAGGGCATTAATAAGCTAAATAGATAAACCTCTGATCACCAGAAATTATATACATGGGAAAAATAATACTAAAACTGGCGGCCTTATCGCTAAGATAAATGCTATCGCTAAATGTACACATTATTACAGTAAATATGAATGAACAATTGACATTGACATTGTAAGAAAGTTAACTGTTGTAATTTATGGCCTTACTTATAAACGTTAGTTAAGGCCCAGAATACGGCGCACCGTTATCTCAACTCGCACATTTGATGTATTTTCTACACTATGGGCCTTACTTAAAAACGTTACTCAAGTTGACATACGCTTAAATATGCTCCGTCTTGTTTTCGCGTGTGACGATTGCCGTCAGCGAGAAGTTGAGAGAGCATTTTAAAACATAGAACAACTTGAGTAACGTTTT
Source organism: Agriopis leucophaearia (assembly GCA_949125355.1). Taxonomy (NCBI): domain Eukaryota; kingdom Metazoa; phylum Arthropoda; class Insecta; order Lepidoptera; family Geometridae; genus Agriopis; species Agriopis leucophaearia. The sequence continues at coordinate 15,497,453 of OX421268.1, read as the reverse complement.
TAAGTAAGGCCCTAATATTATAAAGATGAGAGATAAGATTTTTGGATGTTTGTAAGAAATTAACTCAAAAACTACTGGACCGATTTCCAAACCAAACTAATGCTACATTATCCCTGAGTAACATAGTCTATATTTATTACTAGAATGTCTAAAAAAAAAACACCCGGGCGAAGCCGGGACAGGTGGCTAGTTTTTTTATATTGGCCATTATTTGTTACACTGAGTGTGTACTATAATCATGCCAAGTTCGACGCTTGTACGTATTACTGTTTTTACATTAGAGCAATAACAAAAATACGTTCAAAGTTTTTTTTGTTATATGGGGACCCCCCTTTTGTTTTAACTTTTTGACTTTTTTATTATTTATTAGTTAATCCGCCGTAACATTACATATTCTGTGAAAATTTCAACTGGCTATCTATTACGGTTCCAAAGATACAGTCGTTTAAAGGTAAGACTGATAGATGGACTGACAGACAGACAGCGTAGGCTCAGTATTAAGGTCCCGTTTTTACTCTTTGGGTATGGAACCCTAAAGACATCAAATGTGCGAGCGACCGCGGCGCCCGATATTCTTGCCCTTATCATAAACATTGGTATAACAGAATCAAGGTCATTATTATATTCTTTAATACTATTTTTATACACTAGCGTGATGGAAAAGTGAAATTATAGATATTAAATGATATATTTTGGAAATAATGAAAATTGTAAATAAATTGTACTTATTCTAAAGCGTGTTTGGAAAATGTAAAGAGATGTTGTTACGTTTAAAAAGTAATTGTTGGTTTGTGTTTCGGACTTGGCCACATAAAATGCACATACTTTTTGTCATGATTCTCTTTGTTTTGTCGTAGACTAAAATGGAAAGGAGTAGTATTCCCTAGTAAATAAAATACTTTGAAAATAAGCAAGCAAACAAACAACCTAATCTAAGTTCTAATTATTTGAGAGTGCGATATGTTTCAAGTCCAAAACACAAGCACGCGTTGTGTTGTGAGAATTGGCTGTCATTGTAGTTTCGTGTTCTGAATTTATAAATATAAAATTAAACGTATAGTGTCGGTTTGTTTATGAATATTACCTTTCGCAACGTAAAGTAAGCTAGTTGTAACGTATAGATGCCATTGTTTGTGTATTTTAGTATATATATTTCTCCGTTTAGCTATTAATAAAGGTTCTTTTATTGATCTATATTGTTGTTATTTAAAGTGTCGACATAAACATTACCTACCCTCCGCTCGCTCCGCTCCGCTCCTCCTCGCCTCAGCTTAAGTTGGGTGGATAGTACCAAGGACGATAAATCATCCTTGATAGTACGTATTGCTCTAGCCTAGCTCACAGACTTCTCCCGTTCTTTTATTCAGTTTTGATGTGACAACACAAAAAGTCATGACCTGTTTAGCATTGACGGTAGAAGTTGCAATGAAAACTTGAAACAGACACTAGCGACCACTGAGTTTAGGAGAACGACCGACGCCAATAAACGTAAAAAAAATATTCGCGCAACTGTCAGAAGTCAACGTCTTTTCATTGCTATGATCACTTATGAGTTTTTTTATTTTTGTTCCAAAAAGGTACAAACATAAAAATAAGACTTTTTTTATAAAAGAAGGTCTAAGTTTTATTGTCAATATAGCTTGACGTACCCATAGATCAGAGTATAATTATTATGACCCATACAAAATTGGCGCACTCCAAAAAAGTAAATTACATTAATACATACCTAGATATAAGTAGGTACTTACTAAATATGATGTGTTACCCATTTTACATTTTCATTGTAGATTAAAGTACAGAAAGAGAGCACAACTTAAAATTCTAAGAATGTACCTACAACGTTACAACACTTTTTGTTCTAAAACTTAACAACTGCAGGCACCTTCGGCATTCGTTCCATTTTGTTGCGACTCTTCCTAGTAAATAATTATGATTTAACTATGCTATTGTACACTAGAATGTCCTTAAACGGCGGTTATCGAGTTACTGGTTTTACGGTAAGTGATCAGTTGATTAGTGTTAAACAATTCGGCATACTATTTGCAGCTATTTGTTACTTATGTATGACAAACAACCCACATAACAATATCTACATACCCACAGTCCGATATTGAGAGAATGCGTCTGCGTCAAAAAATGTGAATGAAAACATTATCTTTTAATATTTTACTGTGTTAGCTTTTAAAAATGTTATGGTGACAGAGACGCATTCCTTCAGAAACTATAATAATCAAAATTCAGCGGCCAAAGGCGAGGCCCGGAACAGAAGGGGGATAGATGCCCCAGGAGACCCCTCTCCTGGGTTCTCATGGGTAAACGCTCGTTCAAAGAGCTTCCGAACTTAAGAGTATGTCTTCGATCATTATGTGATCGAAGGAGTACGTAATTAATTTTAAATAACTTTGCTTTTTGCTCCTAACTGCCCTTCAAAAAGGAGGGGGTTCTCAATTATGAACCGATTTGAAATAATATTTTTTAATTGAGAGGATATATCTACTTATTTTCAGATTGGTCCCAAAGAAATGTAATTCATTAATTACAATGGATCCCACACAGGAATGCTTCAGGCACAGTGGAAACGTGATATCGATAGTAGCCGTAACAGTCTGGTAATAGCGCCGTGATTAACGTTTCAATAACCACTGTTATGTGCAATTATCAGCTGCGCATACGCATACAAATGTGGCGCGAGTGTCATGGCCGCGAAAACTTACGCAGGCCCACTTATAGGTACCTACACGTAGAGGCAATAAGGCCTCTAGGTTTATAAACGGACAATGTAGGTGCCTTTTAATGGGTCAAAGTTTGGCCGCGATTGCACCTGATGGGAAGCGACTGCGGTCGTAAATGAAGCACGTTTTTGCCAAGTTATATTGTATGATATATATATATATATATATATATATATATATATATATATATACCTACATATACAACACCTACATATACAATATAACTTGGTTTTGCACTTTTATTATTAAGTATGTCGTATGTGGAAAAGTTGTACTTTTTCCCGAAATAAACTAAACTAACGAATAAACATAAATAATTAATTATCCATATAAAAAAACGACTTTATACGAATGTCAGTGGACTAAATTAAAATGGGACCACACGGGAAGCACCAGCTTTCAAATAAAAAAAGAATCATCAAAATCGGTTCACCCAGTCGAAAGTTATGAGGTAACTAAAATTAAAAAAAAAACAGTCGAATTGATAACATCCTCTTTTTTGGAAATCGGTTAAAAATAACGGTGTACGTTGTACTTTTGCTGTTTGAAAAAAATAACAAGCAAATCAACAAACACTTTCGGATTTATAATAATAGTATGATTCGTATTATTGTTATAAAGCACACCAAATAATTGACAGTATTCATATTGAACTAACTTCACTACTTTGGTAGTTTTTGTACCTCAGATCGTACGTACTGCAATCCCCAAGCCGCCTGCCAAGCATGGGGATTATGGCAACACCCCTCTCTTTAAGGGAGGCCTTTGTCCAACAGTGGACGTTAATTGGCTGATGATGTGATGTGTGATGTACCTCAGATCAAACAAAGAGAGATAATAATGCCTTAGAGGTAGGTAAAATTATCGTTCGTGTTTTAATATCAATCATACAAAAACTGGCTGAACAGGATGTACGTACCGATGTCCATTAATATGAAGACGTGTTCAATTGTTCATGTCAATGGGCACACTACATGCAGACGACATTTTTTTTTTAGTTCATTATCCCACAGCAATGTCGGTCATAGTGTTTCCGCATTTTGACTCATTATGACTGAGTAAGGAGGGTATAGGTCACTGAAGTGAGAATTTTTTTCTATACCCTTCTCTTTTCTGTGGTACAGGTGGTTATAGGTCAGAAAAAGGTCAGAAAGAAAAGTATATACAATACCTGACAATACCTATCCGGAATGACGTTTCATCTTTCAAATAAGGTTTTATGGACTCGATTAAATTCACATCTATTTAAATTCAATTAGATATGAATTTAATTTTACTATGCTTTTACCAACAGTGCTAAGGATTATTACTCGATTATTACCCGACGAAAAAAAGGAAGATTTCATTAGTCGACGCGTATTTTAAACCGACTTCAAAAAAGGCGGAGGTATTAAGTGCAAATGTACAAATTTTTTTTCTTCCCTTTGTCAGGCTAATGATGGGATTCCAGGGAAATCGAACAACCCTCAAATTTTATAGTCACTTATTACGTTTTTCCCGGGACCCGGGTATGTCCTAAAACTGCGACCAGAACCACCAGAGGATGGGCAGCAGCATCCTCCAAATTTCATGATGAACGTTCTGCGATCCCCAAGCCGCCTGCCAAGCGTGGGGATTATGGCAACCCCCCAGACATACATACAGAAGACTCCTCAGTCTTCTGTATAATCTGGCGGAGCGTATAATCGGTATAATCGGCCATTATGTCTAGCGTTTTTGGACTATGAAAAAGCCTTCGATTCAATCGAGACCTGGGCAGTGTTTCAGTCCCTCCAGCGTTGTCATATCGACTATAGGTACTTATATCAAAGTGCTGAAGTGTTTGTATAGAAACGCCACCATGTCGATCCGATTACAAGACGAGAGCACGGAACCAATCCAATTGCAGAAAGGCGTGAGACAGGGAGATGTTATTTCTCCGAAACTGTTCACTAACGCATTGGAGGACGATTTCAAGCTCTTGGACTGGAACGGATTTGGCATCAACATCAATGGCGAAATCATCACTCACCTTCGTTTTGCCGACGATATAGTCATCATGGCAGAGTCGTTGGAGGACCTTAATACAATGCTCAGCGACCTCAGTAGCCTTTCCCAAAAGGTGGGTCTTAAAATGAACATGGACAAGACAAAAGTCATGTCCAATGTCCTTGTTGTACCCGTACCGGTAATAGTTGGGAACGATACTCTCGAAGTTGTTGACCATTACACCTATCTTGGACAGATTGTCCAGTTAGGTAAGTCCAACTTAGGCAAAGAGGTCGCCCGAAGAATCCAACTCGGATGGGCAGCGTTCGGGAAATTGCGTGACATCTTCTCGTCCAAGATACCACAGTGATAGACAAAGGTATTTGACTAGTGTGTGTTGCCAGTGATGACATATGGTACTGAGACGTGGTCCTTAACTGTTGGCCTTTTGGAAAAACTCAGAGTCACACAACGGTCAATGGAGAGAGCTATGCTCGGAGTTTCTTTGCGCGATAAAATCCGAAACGTAGATATTCGCCAAAGAACCAGAGTCACCGACATAGCTATTAAAATCTGCAAGTTGAAGTGGCAATGGGCAGGCCACATCGCTCGAAGAACCGTTAACCGATGGGGAAGAAAGGTTCTTGAGTGGAGACCGGGAACCGGAAGACGCAGCGTAGGTAGGCCTCCCACTAGATGGACCGACGACATTGTAAGAGTCGCGGGCATCCAGTGGATGCAGATGGCAGGATGTCGTTCAGTGTGGAGGTTAAAGGGGGAGGCCTATGTTCAGCAGTGGACGTCTTCTGGCTGATGATGATGATGATTACGTTTTTCATATATTTTAGAAGTCGGTTTTAATGTGATCCACTTGTTATATTTTTTTACTTTACGCAGTTTGATTTTGATGATACTTTTTTTTATAATATGTCACTTTGAGCTATCAGACCCCTCCGCGCGATGCATCCGTGGAAAACTTAGCGATAGGGTAAAAAGGTGAGGGTGGGTCTAGCTGCACCCCGCAGTTTCACCCGGTACAGTAATCGTAATTTTTTTTCTGGATAAAGAACCTATATATGCGTAGCTTTTGTTAAATCGACGGAATAAGCGACTTCTACGCCAAATTTCATCCAAATCCGTTTAATCGTTCCTAACGTTCCTAACATAACTTCAATTTAAAACAGCGTTGGTAGTATCAACTATCAACCTAAATATCACCACAACACAACGTTCCTAATTCCTAAACCAAATTATGCCCAGACCAGAGTGTAGACGACGTATAGGTACGTATGCGTATGGAGATGCCGGTGCAAACGGAATGTGGCTATTTGGCTTATGAATAACATTGTATAGACTGCGTAGGAGAGGAGCTGACGTTAAGCTTTTTTACCAGTTCAGAATATGAGTTGTCAATGTGATGAAGCTTCGAAAAAAAAAACTGCGTTGGTCGATGGTCGAGCGGACGTTGGTCAGTCACGCACCTAATTTTCCTTTAAACCGTCATCGAACAAAAAAAAAAAAAAGTTTATCCTCTTTTAAAATCAACATATTTACCCCATACATTACACAATTTGGCAATGTAGACCATTGGCAAGTACTCACTCGTTTATATTCGATCGGAGTAGCAATTCAGTATGACCGATTGTCTAAAGAAGAACTGTGTTGCATTTTAACCGGCGTCATAAGACATGTGGCTAGTACCTTAACTATACAGGGTTACGCAAAAAGGTTGTTGTAAGGTTGTACCCCGAAAGGGGTCCGTTATACTGATCATTATGAATTTTTTTTACAAAGGGATCAATCCTGAATTTGCGATAAAAATATCAGCTGTTCCATACATTTTGTAGAGTGTCAAAAGACCGTTTTCTATGGCACAGCTGATATTTTTTACGTGATTAATTTGCACCCATAGTTAAAGTTGTTCATAATGATAGGACTATGGACCCTTTTCGGCTTAGTAACACCCTTTCCGCGTAACCCAGTATACATACAAAAAAAATTTTGAATGCGCAACTTTTACTAGGGGCCAACACTGAAATTGTGATAAAAAATCAGCTGTTTCATAGAAAACGGTAATTCACACTCGACAAAAACGATTGAAAAGCTGATATCTTTTCGCGATATCAGGGTCCCATAGTGAAAGTTTCTCATAATAATGGGAAGTATGTGCCCCTTTCAGGTTAGCACACCCTTTCCGCGCAACCCTGCAAAATGTATAGAGAACATTAAATAGCACCAAATTACTATTACATTAAAATGAAAATTATTGCCGATGCAGTCTCCTACGCTATGATCACATGAAGCGAAACAGGTTGTTCTTGGCCTTGCTCGAAGCATCTAGATCAGAGGCGAGGGCTTCTGGATACACATTTGTTTTCATCTGTTACTCTGTTAATTTACTTTCTATAAATTATTCATTTTACTCTCAGATCAGACAAACAAGGGAGATATGGTAAGGCGTGGCGGGTGCGAACGCATCAGGCCTAAATTAGGCTTGATACCTTTGTTAAACTCACCCTGCTGACGGTTTTGCAGCCTTTTTTTGCATGTGCTCTATTAGTTAGTTAATTGGTATCGGTGCAAGTTTTTTAATGTGCCGGAAAAAAAATTGTAAAGTAAAAACAAAAGTAAAGTGTAAAGTAGTAGTAGTAATAGTAGTTAGTGTGGCGTACCTACTACCTACTTACAGTTATTACGTTCAGGTGGTTTAGCGTTTGAAATAAGTGGGTAAAACACGAAAACATTTGAAAGTTGTATCAAGTTATATCTCCCTTGTTTATCTTATCTGATTTTCCTAGATTACGGGTTGTTAAACCAAGAGTGCGGGTTACTGAGGTTTTTGCCTCCAATCCAGTAAATAGGCAGTTGCCTTACAAAAAATGATAAAAATAATATATAAGACAAAACAAAGTGAAAAATCAAAACTCCTGTGAAAATGGAGCGTGGTGTATGACTAGAGAATACACCACGCTCCATTTTCACAGGCGATCAAGTTCGTACGTCTAATTAATACAAGAAGGGGTGTTAGATTACAAAACCGCTAGGGCCCGGCCCGCATACAATATTGAATACATCAGTCTGTTGTAATATAAAATGCGACATTATAAATAGGAGCGGTCGTGGGCCGCGCTCAGAACTGTGCCGTGTACGGAGGTTGTAGCAAGTGCGCGGGAAATTTGACGTTTGGTTATTTTCGGACACAGCCATGTTTGTTTTGAAGGTGAGTACTGGCAGGAAATGTTTAAGTTTTTAATCCGAGATGAGGTTTTAAATTTTTGATGTGCCAAAAGCGAAAAGTTTGGATGGTCTGATAAAAATATAGATGAATGGATGAATTACAAAAACTTATCGTGATCTTTGTACAAAAACCTATGTAGCAGGATCTTAGACAAAAATCTAGACTTATTGAAACAAGTGCTGCGCCACCTAATGAAAAGTGGTTATTCCTGAACCTTATGTTGGTTGTGATGGAATGAGTGGTTTCCTGATTTTATTCTCACTGATAGTGGTTTACTAGATCAGTTTATCTTAATCGTAAATTTAAGTAGTTTTAGTGTAATTTAATTTTATATTTTTTTGTTGTGGTTGCGAATAATTAAATGTCTATAATCTTATACATACCTATTCATCACAGTACCTGTTGAACATTACTATTTCATTTTATATAATTGAGTATATTAGTTATTTAGCATCATATTAGTGAATTATTCCTCTGTTTGTCCCCTGCTCTGTTCCCTCAGTCCCCCTGAGGGACAACATATCAGTTTTCCCCCTAATATCGGCGAGAGGACAGATTTAACTAATTATACCCGGTCTGTCAACCTGCTATTTAGTTTTCCTTAAAAAAAATACTACCTACATTAAAATTCTAACCTTATTTTAGATTTTCATAACAGCCATAATAGCTTACTAAAATGTTACTTAGGTATCAAGTAGACTACTCTATAATTGATTTGATAGCCTCTATAATTGAGTAACCCATCAATCTATACCAAGCCATCAGTGACATAATCCATTGCAACATTGAAGGAGGCAACAGGACTATTATTACGTAGCAATACGCTACGCAAGCCTACGTGATTAGCTACAATCTAGTTCCTATTGCGTAACCGTGCTACGCCGTAGCGCGTGCGCATCCTATTTGCTACGAGCTCATCTGCTACGTGACGCTACATTTTCTATGCTGGCTACGACATTTTCTTATCAGGTGAAAACACCATGTTTTCGTCAATATAGGTATGAACGGATACGCTTTAGTTAAAATTTCACTAAGTGCGAAGTTCACAAAGAAGTTCACAAAGAAGTTAATTGTTTAACCGACCGTTTTGATAATTCATCCATCAGTAAAATGTCATTCATACATCATGTTTAACTTTGGTGAACATGGAACTTAATGCGATTTCTCGAACGTATAATGACAATAAACTTCTAACTTACTTATAAAGTAACCATATCTTATGCATAAACGCTCGATAAGCTAATCGGTTCTATAAAATATTATGTCTTGCTTTGACGCGTGTGTCCACGTGACACTTCTCGTAGGTGAGAATTTGACAGAACATTTTAAATAATGGATTAACTTAACGAGCGTTGATTTGCATCAATAGGGTAAATGTTTACAAAAAATATATAAACCGACATCGCCGTCTGTCTGTGCGTCCATGCGTCATCCAGATACATCCAGTATAGAAACGCTGACTGGTCCCATCTAAGACCTCTTTTGTCTCGGTAAATAAATGAAACGCAACAAGTACTTGACTGTCAAAAACATGATTTGGAAACCTTGCCATCGTTACCACGCCTTAATTAGTACCAAGCCTATCTGTAACAAGATTAAAGCAATAAGTACTTATAATTGTAGGTTTAATTTATCAATGACGGTGAATCTCTGGCGACATGATTAATGACTCCAGTCTGTAGCAGCTAATTGCATTTCATAACATTATCTCAGCGCACGGTGATCTAAACGAGTTTTTCCACACAGTTGCCGCTTCTCACGCGTAATATTTATATTGGTGGGTAATAAAAATTACTTTTCAATGCTCAAGTACCTTGTTATAATAAAACATTTAAAATGTGACGCAGACATAAACTTGAGTCATCATCATCATCAGCCAGCAGTCGTCCACTGCCGAACATAGGCCTATCCTTTAGAACTCCACACTGAACGACATCCTGCCATCTGCATCCACTGGATGCCTGTGATTCTCATGATGTCATCGGTCCATTTAGTGGGAGGCCTACCGTTGCGTCTTCCGGTTCGTGGTCTCCACTCAAGAACCTTTCTTCCCCAGTTCTTCGAGCGATGTGTCCTGCCCATTGCCACTTCAACGTGCAATTTTTAATTGGCAAAAAAATATATAAATTCAAATCGGTGACTCTGGTTCTTCGGCGAATTTCCTTGTTCCGGATTTTATCGCCCAAAGAAACTCCAAGCATAGGTCTTTCCATTGCCCGCTGTGCTATATACCTATATACCGACTATTGTTTCATGTACTTACAGTTTGAAGCGTAAGCAATGATAATGTTCAAGACCTTGCGTAATTTGTTTATTCACTTATTATTGTAGCAATTTTCACCGGTTTGTAGGGCCTATTATAGCAAGACTAAAGATTTAAAAAGTATGTAAGAGTAGAGCCTTGGACCCTATTTAGTAAAGCACGCTGACCTACAAGCAGACCTCGCTTGGCACGCACTCAATAACACATTGTTTGGCATGAATAGAAAATAGGCTCCAATGTTAAATAGATCTTGACCGAGATGTTCTACTATTGTCATCAAATTAACAACATTATGTAACTTTATGAATCTACACACATAAAATAAGTAAAAAGTCTTAAGGTGAGGTTTTCCCACTTTTAAGCAACGCTCGTAAAAGGATTAATATATTAAAGTCGCATTTAGTGGATGGCGCTTACACACAGTGGTGTGTTTCACTTCTCCTATTTTTGAGGTTTTTTACATATTTCTCGAAAAGTATAGCTTAAATGTAATATGTACCTCTACAGTTCCCTCCATAATTATAAAATCTGTAAATTGAGATATCGTAGACATCATTTAGTAAATATGTATTTGAATGAACCAAAAAAAAAAACAGAGAGAAAAACTCAAAAAAGTTTTACTTTCATATTTTTTTCAATCAAACGAAATGTCCTTAATCGTATTTCGGTCTTGACAGTTTCCTAGATAAAACATTCAATTTTGATATGACACATTTTTTTTTTAAGCAAACCATGGAGGTTGACAAATTAAAACTAAGTACAATAACCAAAATTACTAAAAGTGGGAAAAGCGGGCTATAAGACGACAATGAAAAATAAAACTCAAGAAGGCTTACATTCCAGCATTGTTTTATAATATTCGAGATAGGCTTGCATTTGTCCATATCATGCTTGATATTATTTATTTAATACTTTATTGCACACTTAGAAATAATGCACAAATGGAGGACCTAATGCCAAACATTTTGCACTACGCAGAATGGCAATGCTTATGCGTTGTGCCAGAAACACGTAAGCATTTTGGTCAGGCATCGCAATAACCAGGCGCCCTAAAAGATTTTTGAAAATGAGGTGGCCTCAGTCCGCGTGGACCCAATGTCTCAACCTCAAATGGCTCTTATATGTAACCACTGCCGAGGTTAACATATTTGCACCGTTTGTGCTGCTCCGCCGAATTGGCAGCTGCACCAGCCCTACCTTGTATCTCAGGATCATGTGACGGTGTCAAAGTTTTGACCCAAGTGGCGTCCCATACAAAGGGCCGTCTCAACATCCAGGGTACAAGTGATTATAATACATTCGGCTTTTCATTTTAATATTAAACTCTTTTTCGGTCTTTTGTTTTCATGCTATTGCTTTTATGTTTGCCATATCAGTTTAAAATGATGCTGATCTACATACCACCAATAGGCACAACATTGATATACATAAGACACAGCCTTATCACTTCCTAATCAGGTGATCCAATTTGTCAAGACTCGTCTAGCCCAGTTCAGAACTTATATAAACGAGGCGTGCTTACAAATTGTATGCAACACCGTAAACAACCCTAGGCTGGTCCTGTCATTACATAATAGGAAATTAGGCACTAATTTTATTGATTACCAACATGTTGTACTCGCTCATTATATTACGTTTTATTAATTAAGCTTGCTGCACCAGACTGTTTCACATCCCGCCCGTCTGTCACCTTAAATTTTATGGGATAAGAATTCTCATGTCACTCTCTGACCCTCCATCTATGCAAAAAATCACGTCAATCCGTTGCTCTGTTGCAGCGTGAAAGAGAAACAAACGAACATGTTTTTGCATTTATAATATTCGAATGATACTGCAACCTTACTCCCATAAAAGTAAACAAGTTACTGACAGGTCTGGCTCAGCGTTGCGCATCTACGTCATGAGCAAAAGGCCCGGGGTTCGATTTCCAATCAGGCAAATTATTGAATGGCGAATTTAAATGTTTGCTCTGGGTCTGGATGCTACTTGTCCGTATCTTAGAGTGTATTCCATGCCATTCCCGACACAGGGAATCCCAGTAAGGAGCTATGACCATGAATCGTTTTTTGTTTTGTATATGGAGCGTTAGAACAAGACATTCTGTATCTTGGGTGCTAAAGTCTTCCTATAGTAGAAATTCATAAATAAATACTTACTTTATATACTAGTTGTAGCTCGTGATTTAGATTTTAATATAAACTTCTAACCCCCTTTTGTTCTCCCCCTTAATTCAGCCTTCTGATAAAAAATCTTACGGACCTCTATTTTATATATACATATACTTAAATATATTGTGTACAAGAAAATCTGCATGTTGGCGAAGTATATAAGCCAGTTAAAAAAAAAAGTAGTGTTGTTTTACATAAATAAAAAAAACTAAGGCGACGTTAGAGGAGACAAGAGCCTCTTTTTAAAGAAAATAAAACATTCCTATTTTTAGTGTATCGCATTCGCAAACTCAGTTAGACTCGTTTGTTTATGTTTTGAAGCAAAGTCTGGTTTTAACGCTAATGCAACGGTATCGCAAGCGACCACGCCTACGTCTTTACTGCGAGCAGAATTATTGCAGGCTGCATTCCTCTCTACCTTGTCACTTTATTCTTGCGATATATCGATGCCTCTAATTATGAGTGTTTGGTCTTTATTTATACATAGGTTCTCATTGCTCATACAACCAAAACATGTAGGCTGTCTCATTTGGGGCCTTTTCAATTTACAACTTATATTTTGCTTACTAAGAAAATCCAACACCAACCAAAATGCCGGCCTCTACTTTGCTCAGAAAGTGAGCGTTGCTATACGGCATGGTAATAGGGCCAGCTATTTGGGAAACAATTTCCACTGGTAGCGGTTTAATAGAATAGTTTTTTTTCTGTACATAATTTGTACTGTATTTAAGTTACGAAGAATGACTCGATGACTAAGACATTCACTTGATTTTGATCCACGGTTTAATAGGTAAATATAAATAATTAAACTGCGTTCGAGAACTTTGAAACTATTTACTTCTGAGTAAGATTTTTATCAACTTCATCGTATTTAAAAAGAAACAATTTATAACATGTTCCAATAAAAATTAAACTTACCGAGGAAAAGCTCATAACCTTATGAAATCAGCTTTTTATCGTTAATTACATTGCTTTCATAGACTCTAAATATGCCAATACAAATTAAACTTTAAAGCTGTAGCGGAAATCTCATTTTTGATTCGATCGACTAATAGAGCTTACGAACATGCAAGGCTAACTAGTTTATGATTTGCGGCAACTCAATTTCTGGAAAAATAAAGCAATTTTCTCAAACACGATCGTATAATATATTTTATTTCTGTGGTGTGGTGGTATTTCCGTGAGTACTAGTAATATATATAAGCCTTAGCGGCAGTTATATTTATTAGGCATTCTCACAGAGATTGAAATATAAAATGTATGCATTAGATTAAAAAGATACTGGCTGAAAATAAAAATCGGCGGAATAAAATCGACTTGGTAAAAATGGCGCTCATTTTGTACCATTGTAAAGTTTTGATACTTTGTGTTTGATGAGAAGATGAGTTTGTTTTCATTAACTTGAGTTTTGATTTTGAGTAGGTATATTTTATCACAGTATGTAGATTGGTACTTGAAAGTAAAGTAGATTACGCACCTTGCTAAACGTAACTCGTGCATTAATACTTTGCGTTCGATGCAACAATCTACTAAAACAACAGGACAGTATTTCTTCAATCATAAACAAAAAAATAACATAATAGGTTATTAAAGATACGACGCCACAGACACATGCACACGTTAAATTTATAACACCCCTCTGTTTGCATCGGGGGTTAAATTTTAGCGCGAGGTGAAAACAGCCCAAAAAAACATTTGTGGGGAAAAAACTCATACAAAAATGACAAAGCTATAAGCACAAAACCTAGTTATAGTGCCACCAACTTAGCTGTTCAAGTGGGCAAAATTGGAATTACAGTTTTGTCTTGGTGAATATCTATGTGGCAATAATTTGTTATCCACTAGCGACGCTGTCAACTGAACAGGTAATGTGGTGGGACTGTACATTTATTACACCTAAATAACGACCATCACACATACATTTTCCCGTCGAGTTGTCATATTGACAGCATATTGCCCCACAGTACCTACTGCGGAATGCGGTTGGCACCGCCTATAATAAGATCGCTTTGATTCCGTTAGTAGTTCTGGCCTAATCTATGGTTACTGTAGGCAGAAAGGTCATATTTTGCCCAATTGGTTTCAATAACATCCATTTAATAACATCTTATTCAATTTCAGTGTATAAAGGACAAACTTGTTTAGGTAGTGTTTGATAGCTTTTAATATTAATTGATAAATACCCGTTAAAAACACAATAGGCTACACCATTCACACTTACTTGTCTAGTTGCCTATATTTAATAGATTCCTGTGTTGACATGGATTGCTCTTTGTTTCTCAACTTTTTCAGAAAGTTTGTTGTTATACCAATAAAACAATTGGACAATCAAATTGTCCACGTATATAGCCATAGCTATTGTCTAAAGTTCGCATTATCCACTAAAATATCCAACAAATGTCAATAGCCTGTAGCCGTATAGATTGATCAAGCTAAGAATATTACATGTTAGTGAGCTGGAAAATATTGCCATAATATTGTTTTACGTTTTTTTTTTTTACCGACTTTCAAAAAGGAGGAGGTACTCAGTCCGACGTTTTTTTAAAATTTTTGTTACATCAGAACTTTCGACTGGGTGAACCGATTTTGATGATTCTTTTTTTATTTGAAAGCTGGTGCTTCCCGTGTGGTTCTATTTTAATTTGGTTCAGTTCTGACATTTTTATGAAGGCGTCTTTTTTATATTGATAATTAGTTAAATAATAGACTTGCGCTTGGCCGCCAACATATTGATAATATAATTTTTTCACGCAGTAGAATATAAAGCGTCTGCATGCCATCAATAAAATATAGTATTAGTTCATTTTACACCATATACAATATTTTACTTAAAGTTACCAAAAAATAAATGAACATTCGTTGGTACATTAGCTGGTCTTGTCTCATAAAGCAATTCCTTCCTATAGCAATCTTTGGACGTTTTTCTTTTTATGGGCAATTACCATTTACCTGGAATGTTTTAATATTTATGGACCTACATTATACATTTTTTTTAATAAGGTTTACCTTGATATGTAGTTAGATATAAATTTGACGACGTCGTAAATTTTTTTGCAGTTGATTTTCAACGTGATCTCACTATGTCATCTGTAGGTGCCATAAATAGGTATATAATAACGTCAATACCCACGTATTTGCAATTCCGCGTACCCAAGGCCGGGACATTCACTGGACGGCGAAGTCACCATTCTTTGTTCGGAAATATTATTCTTTATAGACTGTAACATGTACATTACTCATGAGGAAGGCAAAAAAACGTTCGACGGACCACGTGAAAAACGTAGACCGAGGCACACATATCATGAGTTTATCTACGTCTGGTTATCGCCAAAGTTTTTTTTTTTTTTTCACTTAACGTAAATGTTCACGGTAATATCAAGAGTGTTATGATTTAATAGCCGAGTACGTTTCAGAAAAACATAAACCTACTTAATAAATTTATTTTCAAATGTTTTGTAAATAATCATATTTAATACCAAGTAAATTATAATCATTTTCTGAGTTATTTAATTATTTTGCACAAAATAAAATAGATTATAGAAATGGTTACCTATAAATTGCGTCAAAATATTAAAAAAACTATGTAGTACTGCCTACGTAGATAGTTATTTTATTAAATAAACTAGGTAGAACAAGTAATATCGCTAAATACACAATCTATTTAGGCTATTATTGAAAAAAAAAGGATCACCCTTAGATCGCTGTATGGTTAAAAATAAGCCAAATGTTCAAGCCCACAAACAACTGACAGTGTAAGCATAAGTCGAAATTTTATTCCGTTAAAATTAGCTGCTTAGTAAAAATTTGCTACTCATTTAAATTGACGGGACACTAAAATTAACCCATTTAAGCTTGCTGCTCTTAAAAAGCTTCATATTTATGGTTAAACTATATTTACAACCATAAAAAACATACCATAAAAACGTTCTAAGCACAGATAATTATACATATTTAATTAGGTGTAAAAAAGCTGGCTTCTAAATAGCTGGCCTCGTTTTTGCTCTAAATGGCGCGAATATTTGTAACACAATAGTTATCACGTTACAACCTCATTCCGATGTAACAATTCTATAAGTTACGTAATAAGGGCGGACGTGAACACAAATATAATAGTTAAAACTGTGCTTGTAAATATCTGACGTTTATTCATTGTTTTTGTATTGAAATTAAATACTTTAATTTTCAGATTTGTATTCATAACTTAAACAAATACTAATTGCATTTAATTTGACCGAATGAAAAAAAATTATATTGAAATTAAATAAAAGAAATATCATTAAAATTAACAACTGAATGTAGGATATTGTTTTCTATTTATTGACGGTGTCGGAAGTCGTACTCTAATTTCCACTCGACTGATATTTTCCTATCATATTAGTTTAACATAATCCGTCATTTCCATCCGCCATAATCCGTCATTTCCATCCACCATAATCCGTCATTTCCATGCCGTTAACTAAAAATAAAATGTAGAGTTAATTAATAAAAACTCCACATGTTATTTTTAGTTTGCATCCATTACGAGTATATTGATTATGTGGAGCTAATATAAGTATGATAAAAAAAAAAATGGGTGGAAATTAGACATACTTAAAGTTAAATCATAGCACTTGTTTACACTCATTGCACTATTCGTTTAAAAAACTTTGCTCAAATGTCTTATTTATTTTTTATTATTTAAGTCCACCTACACTATATACACCAATACTTTGTCAAAAAGTTAAAAACAAACAAAAAATGTCTAAATCTCAAATGTAGTCACAGTTGCAGGTGAAGACAGCATGCATTATTATTGTGCGAAAAATGAAATTATAGACATATTTTTTTTATGATACTTGGTGACGAGACGAGCGAAGTCTCTCGCCTGATGGCTCTTCACGCTTGCCCATAACAGCTTAACGCCACTTAGAATTTTGAACTTCAACAGTTCAAAACCCTGGATGGCAATGCACGCGCTCGTCACCCCGAGATATAAGATGTCAAATCTCTGTGTGCCCTATAATATGATACTTGGTGACGAGACGAGCGAAGTCTCTCGCCTGATGGCTCTTCACGCTTGCCCATAACAGCTTAACGCCACTTAGAATTTTGAACTTCAACAGTTCAAAACCCTGGATGGCAATGCACTGCGCTCGTCACCCCGAGATATAAGATGTGAACACTCTCTGTGTGCCCTGTAATATGATACTTGGTGACGAGACGAGCGAAGTCTCTCGCCTGATGGCTCTTCACGCTTGCCCATAACAGCTTAACGCCACTTAGAATTTTGAACTTCAACAGTTCAAAACCCTGGATGGCAATGCACGCGCTCGTCACCCCGAGATATAAGATGTCAAATCTCTGTGTGCCCTGTAATTGAGTCATAAACACGATTGAATATAATTAAAAGACAAATAATGAATTTAAATTTACAAACAATTAAATCTGTTCAGGTAGTTAGAGACCTAACAATTTTAAAAACGAACTTAAATAAATGTTGTTTCTGAAGGTCAAACTATATATCAGAATGGTAAAAAGACATCAGATGACATCAATTATCTTTTTACCATAAACTTTTTAGAGCGTTTAAGCCAACCTTGTATCTGTGTTTATGATGTTCGTGTGCACCGGCCTTTACCTAAGGCCTACTTGACACGGCTCATGCACGCAAGATCAAGGTCGCGGCACACTTGGTTACTGGTTCAGTGATTGTTTTGGTTGTGCAACCATTACAACAACTCGCCTACAACCACAGGTTGTACGAGATTAGAGTGATATGACTGATGGCGATAATGATCGTTTTGTTAGCGCGTTTAATTAATTGATTGAGATCAGAGAAATCGTGTTTTGAAAAGATTTATTTAAAAAAAAGAGGCTCACAGAGCCATTTCACAAGCTTGATTGTTCACACGAATGTTACTTTCAGATTAATTTCCTTTATACTATCGCTTGTTTTTAATTATTTTAATAAGTACACTGTAATATTATGTTACTTTTACAAATCTATACCAATATATAAAGAGGAAACATTTGATTGTTTGCATTGAATGGACTGCGAAACTACTGAACCAATTTTGAAAATTCTTTCACTGTTGGGAAGCTACACTATCCCCGGGTGATATAGGATATATTATATTTTGTAGCGAGGCCGAAGGCCGAGCTTACACCCGCGCGAAGCCGGGACGGACGGCTAGTATATTATAAGTTTATTTTAATCATTTTATTTATATTACACGGGAATTACTCACGTTAGATTACTCCTACTATAGTTTCAACCGCATACGGCGGTCTTTATCAAAGTGAATGCGCGGTGGTTATTTTAATCAATGTATTCTATTATTTTGCACCTATAAATGACTGGTTATTATAATTGAATATTTATCTTAAGCAAACCATTGATGTTTGGTGAATTATTCGTTGGTGTTTCTAAATAAATAAATAAATAAAAAATACACTTTAAACTACAAGGCGTTGTCTAATTGAGGTAAATCTTTGATGCGAATGTGTAAAAAAAGGTCTTCTCGGGCTTATTTGTATTCGTGTTCGTGTATCATGTTAAGTATTATAGAAACAAGTTTAGGTACTATAATCCATTAGCAACCCTTAAAAACTGCAATTTCGATAATCACAAGTGCGCGTTGATGTCTTTTACTGAAAGAGTTTTGGGTTTTTTAACTAGTTTGCATTGAAAATGTTTAATTTGATTTTTTGTTGTTTTTTTTATAAATATTAAGTTAATATCTAATACTAGTACCTTATCCTAACAAAGTTATTCTGAATCTCAGGGAAAATATCAAAATTCAGAATAAAAAGTCGTCAATACACCTACTTGATCGATCGGGCTGTGACCAACGACATTTTATATAATAGACGCCTCACAAGCCAACATCAATGCACTAAAACAGCGCACTTATACTGATACTTATACAGCGTATTTATAGTGATGTCGATCCGCGACACTGAGTAGCATAATCAGCCTTTTAATTGTCCACTGCCCTTTAGAGGTAGGCTTAAGTCCAGTAGGCCTACCCCCGAAAAGATGATTGGGCCATATCCACCACGCTGGCCCAGTTCCGGGTTGGTGGATTCACATACGCCATTGAATTTCTTTTCCGTATTCAGGTTTCTTCATGATGCTTTCCTTCAGCCAGGCCAGGGGTATGAAAATCCGTATATAAAATCCAAAGAGCTTATTGGTACGAGCCCGAGATTTGAACCCGCGACCCTCACGCTTTAGTCTAGCGGTTTTCCTCATAGGCTACCACGGTGACACTGAGGGTGGGCGAAAAAGCATTATCCGGACAAATACCTTGCTTCTACAGGCTGTAACAGATGTTGATCCGTTGAACAGATGATAATAGACTATGGCAGACAATACCATTATACGTCTGGGTGTGACCAAATAACGAGTGAATAGGTCTCTTCTATTCTAGGTAAGCGTGCTCCATCGTAGACTGCATCATCGCTTAACATCGGCGAGTTGGCGATAGTAAATTTAAAAAAATACGTCTTATACCTCAATTGTCTGAAAAAGCTCCAATTTGTAAACGACATGTCTTCTCATTCCAGTCGCTGATTCTGGCAGCCGCCGTCCTGGCGTGCTCCGCGCAAGCTCCTCCCACCACTCCCGTACCCATTCTCAAGCAGATCAACAAACAAAACGACGATGGCTCCTACTCATACGGCTACGAAGCAGCTGATGGCTCCTTTAAGATAGAAACCAAGTACCCCAACGGAGATGTAGCGGGAAAATACGGATATGTAGATGAAAATGGCAAGTCGAGGGAGGTTTCCTATGGAGCGGGCAGTCAGAGAGGATTTGAACCGCAAGGTTAGTTTTACAAGATCTTTCTATATTCGTTTGGTCATGACAGAGTGTTTCCCGCGGCCTAAATTCTCTGAAACAAGCAAGTCAAGGTTACGCAAGTTTTTACTAGTTTCCGGTAAAAAAGGGGTTCTCATTATCTTGATCCTGGAAACAATTTGTATGTATGTTTCACCCAAATTCATTCAAGCAAACATGTTTCAATAAATTTTTGCAAGAACTTAAAATATACATCACATACATCATCAGCCAATTAACGTCCACTGTTGGACAAGGCCTCCCTCATAGAGGTGTGTTGCCATAATCCCCACGCTTGGCAGGCGGCTTGGGGATCGCAGTACGTTCACCGTGTACTATTAGGACGCTGCTGCCCATCCTCCGGTGGTTCTGGTCGCAGTTTTAGGACATACCCGGGTCCATGCGATTAACTTGAAATATACTTTGGTGTAACTTATATCGTCTTTTTTTATTTTCAAGGTTGCGAAATTTAAAATATAGTATAGTCTACCGAGTTTTCAGTGGCGTGTAAATAATAACAAATATCTGGGACATTATTGCACACATGGTCATCTGACCCCAAACTAAGCAAAGCTTGTAATATGGCTGCCAGAGACTGATATACATACATATATATTTTTAAATACATATGTTACCGGCAATCTGTATAATCCGGCATTCTATACATTGCCTAGGCATTGTAAGCTGTAGGCTAAAACGTTCAGGCAATGTATGAAATATTTTTTATTTTATACTTTGCCTAGGCATTCCATACAATGCCAAATGCGCGGCCGGCAATGTGTGTAAAAGACGACAGCGGGAAAGTGGGAGACGGATTATTGATTATAAAAAAAATATAAGAGTAAAAAGTGTTCATAAATCATATAAGTATGTTCCTAACAATAAATATAATTAGTGAGTGGCGACACCGCGTACCCCGATTCCAGGGGGCTTAAACCCCAGACCCCGACTCCTGGCTTGCCTTAACCGGCCGTCTGGGGGTGGAAACTGCAAGAGCTAAGAACCTAAGCTCCAGGGTGGAAGTGTTAAAGGGCATAACGCCGCGAGTAGCTCTTAGTGGAAGTGCAGCACAGTTCTCTACACCCTAAGCCAACAACACCAATGTTGCCCTTCCGGTGGCAAGATACTGGCTTTGTTCACGTCATGATTGCGGAGCAATTAACGAACCTCGATTTGGCGAAAGGCGAATCTTAGAAATAAATGTGGTATAGCCAGGAGAAGCTGGAGGTATCGCACTACCAGCATCTAGACGCCAACACTCGGCAAAATGACAAGCAAACAAGTTTGCCTTCTCTTCAGCGGTGTGAGCCAGCGTCCTATCAGGTTTCAGCAGTGGAGGTAGTGAGGCACAGTAGAAGTTTGCTTCGACTGATTTAGCTAGGGACCAAAACGCTTTACTACCAGCAGGGTACGAAGCCAGTTTGTTCCCTATTCTAGTAATGTGGTCAAAGTGAGCCCTCTGTAGAACTTTTTCGCAGGACTTGGCAGCCTGCCCCACCCAGACTTTGCGGGGCAGCCTTTCGTGAGTGGCTAGTTCACTACTAGGGCCCCTTACTAACTGCAATTGGCAGCGGTGCACCGTGCCTCGGATCCCGCTACCCTCCGCGATTAGATACTTGATGCAGCGTAACAGCGCATGGCAGGACGGTTTTGCAGCTTAAATGCAGAATTAACTTCCGACCCGTTTTCCCTAACGGCGTCACCGAACATTACGCCGTGGCACGGCTAGGCCGCTTGGCGGCATGGATATGTCCGGTGGGTGGTCACCTGATTAGCACCACTTGGGGACCACGTGAGGGGGTTAAGAATAACGATACTTACATAATATTGATAAATATAGACAAAAATATATTTATTTCACACATTGCCGGTGGACCAGCAGGCATTCTATACAATGCCTGGGCATTGTATACATTGCCTAGGCTAAGTATGTAACGTACACTAATTCTAACTAATAACTTCTACTAATTCATAATATTTCATACATTGCCTGAACGCCCCAGGCATTCCATACATTGCCTAGGCATTGTATAGAATGCCTGAATTATACAGATTGCCCGTAACACATACATAAATAGATATTAACACCCAGACATAGAACACACACAAATCTTCGTCACACAAATGTTTGTCCTAGGTGGGACTCGAACCCACGCCCCCAACTAAGTTTGCCTATGAATTTTAGAATACTACTTTTACTCCAAAGTTTTTTTTGCTTGTTTTGTCTAATGAAAACTAGCTAAGTATTCAGAATAATTTTTATCTAATCTTCCAATAAAATTATTGGTAAATATCCGCATTTTACAATCTCAATGACACTGACCACATCTTACGAAAGAAGTATCACATTACCAGTTTACATGTTAACAGCAATCTGTATTCCACTTTTTACACCATTATCACTAATTATTATGTTCTAAGTCTGTGGTATAGTCTGTGCCAGATTTATTGCCAACGCTGAACCTTCTCGTACTTGCAGATTCATAGATGCTGGCACTGTCATTTGAACTTTAGTAGTCTCTAACATTAAACTGAATAGTTGCATCGCATATCAATTATCAGCATGACATCACTTTGAATACGCATCGTAATATCCATATTATTTAAAGACTAAAAAAATAATGTTTGTTCATAAAGGCTGTTTAACTTCCACACATTAGACACCCTCATTATAGTCCTTATAACTGGGATGCAATACAATATTGACACCATTGAAATGACATTAAAAGAAGGATAAAGGATATTAAATGTTTTGTTTATTGCTAGCTATGCGAAACTGCCTTTGTGTGAGTAATTTGGCCAGATTTCATTACTAAAACTTGAATGCTGACAGTTGCCGATAGATAACAGTAAGATGTGCAGACTTAGGCAGTGGGCTTATTATTACGAAGTAAGCCCCGCCTATTACCTTACCTTCAGAGTGGTCGCAAAGTTTGGCACGAACTCTACGTTGTGGTAGTTGTGCTGGCGGTAGGTGGTGTTGGGAAACGCGAGTTTGATCTATTTGTTCTCATCTATTTTGTAACGGTTACACGGTCTGCTTTCCTGTTAATAGAAACAAGTCGAGCATTTATCATGTTAATAACTATAAAACATGACGAAGGCGAAATCTATTTAGCTATGCATGTATACACAAATTGAGGAATACGTGAATTACTTTTTACTAATAGGTACTTAGGAAACGTGCTCATACTACGTGACATTTTATTTTTCAAATTTTACCCACCCCCGAGAGAGGAAGGGCCCTCTCGGTGACCACTCGTAGTATATGCCAAACCACCCCTCCCCCTCTAGTTTTCACGTAGTAATTCATACACATTGTTTTAAATATTTTTTTGCCAGCAGCAAGCAACAGCAAGTAAAAAAAAAACCCATATTTGTTTTTATTAACACAGCGCTTACCGCGTGACGTCAAGAGTGCGTGCATTATTTAAATATAGCTCGAAAAAGCGCAAGTTTTCCCTAGATGATATTGACTACATGACGAAAACCTAAGCCCCCCGGCCCTGTGACCAAGCGTGTATTTGACCCCTGAACGGGTCACGTTAGTTTGGGTACGTTTCCTTAGGAACTAGGTATTATAATACAATGACATACACAACCTAAATTATTTTAACTTAGTAACAAAAAAGATCATTTAATAAACCAAATACGCTTTTCTATGCGTCTTCAATACAAGTAATGATTGTACTCGTACACCAATTATAGTTTATTAGGCTTTTTATATTTTGTAACTTTAATATTTCTTCTGAGTTACACCTATATATTTTATACAACCTTCACGCGCTGATAAGCAATTAAACTATTGCTAAACTAGACTTAAAACGAGAGCAATAATTAAAATAAGTAAGGAGAAACTACATATTTAAACTAAAGAATACCGAGCTCCAGATTGTACTTCCTACTACGTTATATTACATAATACATCTTCATAATTAGACTTTTTATACATAATTGGGGCAAAATTCCAGATGGTGATTGCTATGCATACCTTCATCATTTCAGACTATCTTGTTCCCACTACTGGGCCTCAGGCCTTCTCTCAGGTAGAGAGGAGGCCCTAATCCACTATGCTGACCCAGTGCATGTTAGTAATTGCATACATTAAATAGAGACATTGTCGCCCAAAATTCTGTCCAATTTAAAATCTTGCGTGGTATGACAGCGCGTTCGTTTGCTTCTATATTTACATAGGGTGTTTGGAAGGTTAACAAAGCTTTCAGAGGATGATAACTGGACCAATTTTAGACATTGTTAATCGTACATATGTCTTTTATGATGTTTGATAATTTACTTATCCATCTTTGACATAGTAGGTCCTATAAATGTTAGCTTATAGAAATCTTGTTATCGAATTCCAGGTTCCGGTATAATGGTGCCACCTCCGACTCTCCACGATCCTACCTCCTCTAACGCCCTTACTGATGGACAAGAAGACGACGGCCAGTACCGAGAAGACCCTAAAATCTACGAAGACGCTAAGTACAACAGCCGTGCCCAAGGAAGGCAACCAGCTTCCACCTTCAAGCAGTTCCACCGACCAGCTCAGCCTTCAGCCGCGCCTGCCCCGGAACCTCAGTACCAGAGATATACGCAACCCGCTCAGCAGTTCCAGTCTCAATTCGAGTCCGCTCCGCAATATCAGCCCAACCAGGCCTCTCAGTTCCGCTCTGGTCCCCTTTTCACGCAACAGACGAGTCTGTTCAGCCAGACTCCTCAGCAGTTCCCACAAGAAAACAGGCCCCAGAGTCAGGTCTACCACTCGCAGCCTCAGTTCTCATATCAGGCATTCCAGCCGCAGCCTTCTCAACCCCAGCAGACCTACCAGCCTCAATATCAAGCCCCACAGAGCTATCAGCCTCAGTACCAGCCCCAGAACTACCAGAGCCAAAACTACCAGAACCAGAACTACAATCCTTTCGCGGGACACCCTGCGCAGAATTTCGACCCCAACACGGGTTCCTATTCGATCAATTTCACTGGATAGTTCTTTTGAATTTGTATAGGTTTGGTTAAAGAAATCACTCGGTGCGATCGTTAACAAAATATTTTTTATAGCAGTTGGTTTCTGTTTTTTTTTTTTGGGAAATTTCTTCGACTTTTTTCTTTGATCGTATGGAGTGATTTTGATTTAGGTATGATTTATCTTGTACAAATAGATAATGATGTACATATTATTATATTCGCGTAAATGAGTGTACGATCGAATATTTTTATACGAATTTTGTATAATTTTAGTGCTAGTCAATTTTATAAACCTTTTCTGTTTGGCTTTAACTTTCATAAGTAAGATTCTACTAACAAATTACACTTATTATGTTGATAGGTACTTCTTACACAATTTCTACATATTTATTTTGTTCACTTTAGTTATTGATTTGTATGCAAATGAATTTTTCTGTTTTTCCTAGACATTTATAACATTAGATAAATCTCAAAATGTTTGTAAATGTTCATAAAAATGCTTTCTTCATATTACCTACTTATCTTACGTTACGGGTTACGCGAAACGGTGGTATTAAGTCGAAAGGAGGTCATTGTATTTATCATTATGAACTTTTATAATAGGACCAACCCTGTAAACGCGAAAAAATATCATCTGCCGCCAAACACTTAACGGTACACACCAGTCCGGCAGCCTGGAATGAGAACTGGCTCTCAATTTGAGATGTGTTTACCACCTTTGACAAGCACACCATTCCATTATGTCCGTGCGAGTACTGAGGTAAAATATCGACACGATATCGTCCTAGTTTTTTTTATCCTTATTACCCGAAATATTATGCATGTTTAGAACAAAAAAAAAGCAATGGCCTAACACCTAGCTAACAATAAAAAAATACATTTAGTTGAGTGTGAATGTAATTTTTCCATGGTTACATGGTTGGTCAGGTCAAGTCTAGGGTTAATAGGTTATACCAAGCAAACGTGCTCAATCTTCGGCCGCATCATCGTTATTTATCAACTGAGATCGCAGCCAAACGTTACCTTAGTCCGATGTAAAAAAAAGTACAATAACCTCCTTTCTGATTAGTACCAATTCCATGTGACGCTGTCGACGCTGTAGATAGTATCTTACCATTGTGAATACCTTATCGTGTATGCTATCTTATGATACATGAAATTAAAAGTCGTCTCACTTCAAACCAACTTCTTACAATGTGTCATTTTAACTCGATTTGGTTTCCATATCGTCACCGACAATCTAAAGTGGTTGTAACAAACTCAAAAATACCATTACAACGCTAATATCAAAAGTTGTATCTGATATACAATCACACTAATTGCTACACCCAATTTGAATAAGGCTTATCAAAATGTCAGTTGCCATTTCATAACTAGTTACATTTTATAATGATCTTTTAAGTAATGTAATTTTAACTGCTCTACTATAAAACTGTCTCAGTGTTAATGTCTAATTTTGAATAATTAAAATGTCAATAGTGTTGTGATGTCGTAACATCGATCAATAAAATAAGTGCGCGCGTTTCGAAATGCGACGGGTTGCAATCGGAATACGTGGTCCAAATGTAAATATCGAATAAATAAAATGTTATGTAAATAGTTACAATTGTTTTTGTTTCCTCCTTGTTATGTCTGTGAAAGTTATGTGGAATAATGGTGTGTAATATTCGGTTTTGGTCGAAGACAAGGACGTTCATGTAGGTGGTTGAACTATCATTTGTTTGTGACTTGCAAGCATTTCGACGTTGACAGTGGACGTTCATTGGACGTTGACCTATCATTTGGATCAGCTGATTTTTACAAGCTTTTTTTTTAATGTGAAACGTTTTAAGTTTGGCGGGAAATTCAAATTTCAAACAGTTTTTTGTTTTTTGTAGCTAGGCCGGGTAATTATTGTAAACGATCATGATGTTTGCGAAAATTGATTATTATTCTTTACAAACTCGCGTAAAGTTATTTATTTACAATGCACATTATTACATACATTTGTCAATAAACAAATTTTTGCTGTTTCAAACGGTTTATTGCCAAATGTGAGTAATATGGTGAGTAACTGATTAATAACTATACATGATAATGTAAAGAACGACCAACAATTTTCGCAAACCCTGTGCAATTTCACAATAATTACCCGGCCTAGCTACAAGGACAAAAAACTGTTTGAAATTTGAATTTCTCGCCAAACATGAAACGTATCACCTTAACTTGTAATGTTTGTTAATTTGTTTAGATCAAATCTTGCAAGTTAAATTAGAACCAGTTAGTTCCGTTTCGATTACGCTGAAATTTTGCATACACCTTTAGTTCTGGCGACAATAGAATATGCAATACCCAATATTGTAACATAAAAAAAATGCCGCCAAAAATTAAAAGTTAAAAGTATCATCATTTTAATTAAAAAAAAACGTGATTTCAGATTTAGTCTAATAGAACTGTCAGCTGTCCATAGAAAATGGTTATTCATTCTTGACAATATGGATGAGTATAACAAACCCCATTCGGCTTAGGTTAAAATTTACTTATAGCCTTGTAGAACTAGATGGTACTGGTTTGGACATAGAGAAGGTATATAGAATGAACGCCTATCGCTGAGATCTGGCAACCTCACTTAGCCACTACATCCCATTTAAGTAAGGCGTGGTGAGTGCATACTAGCTTAACCATTATAGTCACATGACATTCGGTAAGATGAAAAACTAACCCAAGAAAATCTCCGTTAAGTGAGCAAGGATAGAGCTCTTTCAAAATCATTTATTACTCTGAACTAACGAAGGCAACCTACGTTTGCTCAGTAGAAGAATTAAATTAGCAAAAAAAAGTTGTGACAATGGGCTCAACTAGTCACGACCAATTTCTTAGTGTCTGTATTACCTGCGTCGATATTTCCATTACCGCACAACCCGACACCGGCAAAAGGCTCACCCCCACATCAGCTTGCGAAGCTTAAAATCTCATACCGTCCAGTTCTGCCGCTTCTTATTTCCGCGGACCTGCAAAGTGTAAAACGTCCTTCCCGCTAAGCTTCAACATAAAGCGTTTTAAAAAAGGGTATCTTCAGACATCTCTCCGGTAAAAAAAGCATTGACAACACTGTTAGTGCTGCAGGTGTCCATAAGTCGCGATTACGTTTGCCATCTGGAAAGATAGCCTGTTTGTCGCTTTTTAGGGTTCCATATTTACTTATAAAAACAAAATGCTTGTCTCTAAGTACTATGCATTAAGTCAGCTAACTAAAAACGAAATTTAGCTAAATATAAAAAAAAAGCAATATAATGCCTGAAAAATTTGTTTAATGTCGAAAAAAATTAATAACATGGCAGTTATAATAATTTTATGAAAGTATTCGTGTCAAAAACAGGGTCCTGTTGTCAAGGGAAGGGTTGAACAGGGTGCAGTTTGCAAAATCACGCGAACGCGTAATTTTGCATGCTATTCGGCCCCGTGTTTAGAGGACGTAAGGCCTCTGGGCGGAAATACCGTGAGCGTCAGACATGCTTTCGGTTAATGACTAGGCGGCCTTACCACACCCTCTGGCATGCGAAATGGAAGCAACATTTAGAATACTTTTTTCCTTAACTCAACAATACAATTTAATTGACATAAATTTGTGTTTGGTATTCTTAAGTTAATTTCTTTAATAGCCTGACTGAAATAAATAAGATCATTAAATTAATTTAGTAGGTAGTACGTATATCTTGGCAAAAAAGTCATGAAACGGAACTAACCTTTTTATTTATCAAATGTCAGAGTAAAATCCTAAAATATATATTATGTCATGTGATGATATTTTATATTTTTAATGCTAACAATGATTATATAGAAAATTATATTAAATTATACTTTTTAAGCTTTGATAAAAGACATGTATTTGATCAAAGCTTATTAGCTGTTTAGTAAATAATTTATTTTCGATAGTGGCGTCCCCATATTTTTCTAAACTTGTCTGCTATTTTTACATACCTCATATCCATTAGAAAATGTCAAGTGTGAACCGCAAGGTCAATGTTGTATTGCGACAATTATTTAAGCATAAATAAATAATTATTTTTACGAGTAGCATGAAGCAAGACATATAATTTGTAATGACTTAACATTGCTTAAAGTAAAGTCAGTATGAACTTCTTTTACAGTACCAATTTATTATTGTAGAGCTACTTTATAAAGCTACAATATTTCATAGTTCCTTCAGTTTTTTTTTTATATATAACCGGTCAAGTGCTATTTGGACTCGCGCACGAAGGGTTCCGTACCATTATCTATAAAAACTACAAAAATAATAATCAATTTTTTTTTTTTAGTATTTATTGTTATAGCGGCAACAGAAATACATAATCTGTGAAAAATTCAACTGTCTAACCTTCGACCAAAATAAAAGAATGGACGGGCCCTAACCATTGAACTTGATCAGTAAAAACGAGTCAAAACCGTCGGACATATACTTCAACACCTAATTATAAAAATGTACAGTATATATGTTACAAAAAATAGATATCGGTTTTATTTGTGTATTTACACTTCGGTAAAGCATACGAATTCATAATTTTGTCAGATGTTTCGTTATCGCGTAACAATAGACTCGTGTTTCACTTCCTACGGCTAGAGACCGACTGAAACGAAATGAGAGCTGGCGCTCATTTTGTAATCTTCAAAAATGCTCTTCTACTGGGCCCGTCCATTCATTTTATTTTGGTCGAAGTGTCTAACTATAAAGGTTCATGAGATACAGCCTGGTGACAGACGAACAATGGACTGACAGGTCCTGTTTTACCCTTTGGGTACGGACCCCTAAAAACTGTATAGACTGATTTTATACTTGTATAGTTCGATTTAGTTTAACTAAATATGCCATCCACATTTTTATGGCAAAAAACGTTTTACTACGGCTCAGGGTACTCGGAAGACATCACTCATTTCTCTGGAGCAGCGACTCCATGTCTTCGGTTCGGGTCTTAGGTTCCCTCCGACACCAGAAAACACCATTAATCCCAGTCCTGCGCTAAAGCTATCTTTAAATTTAACAATAATTAGTAACTAGTAAACTATTTTATAATGGCAGGTACTAGAACAACAAGATATCCCCAAAATTTTTATAAATATCCTGAAAGACATCTACAGCAAAAGCGTAAGCCGTGTAAAACTTGACAGATTGGGACCAAAAATCAAAATATGCAGAGGCGTGAAACAGGGAGACCCGTTATCACCGAAAATCTTTATATCAGTTCTACAACACATAATGAAAGATCTAGACTGGAAACAAAAAGGTATTACATAATGGGGAAAAACCTGAATAACCTTAGGTTCGCTGATGACATTGTCCTTTTCTCAAGATCAGCGAAGCAATTAGAAGAAATGGTAATAGAGCTATGCGAAATAAGCAACAGTATAGGATTACAATTAAACACATTAAAAACAAAAGTAATGATTAACGCTATCCAAACGCCTATACTAGCTAACAATTCTCAGAGTTTGGAGTATGTGGAGAGCTATATATATTTGGGGAAATGCATTTCATTCAGCAATTCCAGAAACAAAGATGAAATTGATAGGAGAATAAACATGACATGGAGTAAGTTTTGGAGCTTAAAAGAAATAATGAAATCGAAATTACCCTTGAAACTGAAAAAGAAAGTTATGGATGGGTGTCTGCTCCCCTGCATGTCATACGGATCACAAACTTGGATTTACAACAACTATGCAAAGGACAAAATTCAGAAAATCCAGCGAGCTATGGAAAGGATTATCTTGAATACTAGGCTAAAGGATAAATAAAAATCAAAAAAACATACGCAAAAAAAAACTAAGTGATAGATGCTCTCCATAGATGCATCTCCAGCATACAAAGCGACTGAAGTGGAAGTGGGCTGGTCACGTGGCAAGATCAACAGACGGAAGGTGGACAGAATTGGTCACCAATTGGTCAGGTCCAAGAGGCAAGAGAGCCAGAGGACGCCCTAGAGAACGATGGGTAGATGAAATTAAAAAAATTGCCGGAGAAGACTGGACAAACAAAGCGAAGACAAGGGCAACCTGGAAATTGTTGGAGGAGGCCTATACCCGTCAGGGGCATAACTGTAATAAAAACTATATAAATATAAATATTTAAGTGCTATTCTGTTGTTAAGGAAATAAAAAAAAGGCTTTATTTTTATTATTACAATTCACGGGTCTAGCCCGGACATTTGGTAGGCAGTGATGGAGCCAAAACCAACACCAAGAGGCCCTTTTGAATATAAAATACATGCAACTATGAAATACGTATAAAAAGGAATATGAAACTATTGTACAGTATAGGATTAAAAAAGACTGGGCTATTGAGGTGAACAACTTGTGGATGGAATAACAGATCTATAGAATGAGAAACGGCACCTGCCTTATCCTGTCTCATATCAAAATATATTTAGGCAGGTGATGACTTGCCACCCACTGAATGGGCCCCCCATAAAGGCTGCCGTATCTTGGCACCGGAGGGGCAACATTGGCGTGGGTGGCTTAGGGTGTAGGGAGGTGTGCTGCACTTTCACTAAGAGATACTCGCGACGTTATGCCCTTTAACACTTCCACCCTGGAGCTTAGGTTCTTAGCTCTTGTGGTTTCTACCCCTAGACGGCCGGTTAAGGCAAGCCAGGGGTCAGGGGTCTCATTTAGCCCCATGGAATCGGGGTACGTGGTGTCGCCGACGGCTCGCCATAAAGCCACCCCTGCGTTTTTATTATTATTATTAAACTATTTTAAATATAAACCTGTCTAAAAACCAGCAAAACAAACGTTCAAACTATTTTTAAACCATATATACGAAGCGCTTTGATTCCACTTTTATTGTGCGAACTGCTGGTCTGTCGAATGCGCTGCTTAAATAGGTGTTCCCCGATAGTTACAATCTAGGTGTCTTCAAATTACGAGTGAATCGGTTTCTTCTAGGCAAGCGTGTTCCATCGTAGTCCGCATCGTCGCTTAACATCAGGCGAGTTGGCGGTCAAGCGCAAGCCTATTTATGCATTAAAAAATACCTAGACTCGGTAATTAAACCTCCAAAAAGTGTAACAACTCTATCGATATGTAATAGCAATGATCTAGAATTGCTAAGGTCACATTCAGACCTTCGGTTTTGTGCCGACGAGTACACGCGACAAGTGTGGGCCACGCCTTAGGTGTGTAGAGTAGGCGCACCGAAGAGAAAAATACCATTTTACCTTTTTTACTTTCATGCAACGCAGAGATGTCTAGATTTTAATATTAAGGTTTATTTTGCATTACAAAGTCAAAGTAATGATAAATATAAGTTCGCATTTTACAGTTCACATATTAATTTGTCCTATACAATTGCCCTTATACAGCAAATAATATTTTTGTGAAACGACGAGACATATTGTAAGCTGTATTAATAATTACTGTACAATAAGTGTAAATTATGTTAATATTTTGTTTCAATATGTCAATAAATAATTCTGAATCTGATTCATGTCTAGACATAAATATAATTCAAAATGTACTTAGCTGTTTAAAATAATTATAACCATTTGATATACTAACACATGGGTATTGGGATAGTACATAAATCTATTTAAAAAAACCGACTTCAAAATTTATAGATAAATACGCAATTTGGTATGTATGGATGACAGATCCAGTTATTTTGATTTAAAAAACAAACTATGGAACCCATTTTGATGAAATATATCTACAAATCTATGAGACCAATTTAAAAGTAGATTTTAAATTATAATAAGTTTTTTTTTTTAAATGGGTTTATAAATGACGGAGTTCTGAGGTAACAACATTTAAAAAAAACAACAGAATTTAAAACTTCCTCCTTTATTGAAGTCGGTTAAGAATTCACATAAAGTGGCTAAAGTTTACCTAATCAGTTATATAAATATAGCGGTAAAATAGAGTAATCCTTAACGCGGGCTCGAATTAGCGCTAAAACAGCGCAGTTCGGAAAATCACGCGAACTTGAACCTTAAAGCGCCGAGTTACGGTTGCGGTCACGCAACTTTTCTCATCATCTAAACATAATCGCTTAAAACAGGTAGCCGTAAGGCCCCATGTCTGGTATTTTCCTACCACTTAATATAAAAAAAAGTTAAAAGTACTAACAATAAGCAAATAGAGACATAAATCATAATATTTATATCCATAATTGGGGTATGTTATGTGTTATTTTTTCTGACTTGACCATAAGTGAACAAAACAAAAAAATATACTTAAGTTAACTTGGTGATAAAATGATGTTTGTGGATGTTCAATAAATTATTCTTATTCTTATAACACCAAGAAATGTATTATCTTCTCTCATAGCTTACGTGGATGGACGTACGTCTCTGACATTCATTACTCTGTCCAGTGCAATGACAGTGGAGTTAAAATATAGCACTTGTATTGAGGCGAAATGTCACTTCCTGGAGTAAACCCAGACTGTTTAATGTAGACTTAACTTTAATTATTAAAAAAAAAAAAAAAAAAAAAAAAAAACTTTAATTATCTCACTTCTGAGAGATTGAATACTGGTTTCAGTACTTACTAATTATTCTGTAATTTGATGTAAGCAAGGTTTATGGCATTTTGGGTGAAATAAAATTCTTAATTAATTTAGAAAATATTCACCTCCTGTAGCATTTCCGAGTAACTATAATCTGGGATTCTTCATAAGGGCTGTTAATAGAGTCTTTAAGGGTTGGTAACAGTTCTGTGATGTCCCTGGTGTTGCAGGTATCAACTTGTGATCGCTTACCATCCGAAAGCCCAATGGATGAAAGATGAAAGCCCAAAGAAAATGGGTAAACTGTTGACACACTGCTTAAATTATAATGAACATCTTTTGTACACAGTTTTTGCAATAAATTTATTCTGATTCTGATTCTGAGCCCGCTAGTTTACCATCTATGACATAAAAATATTGTTGGATGCGGAATTTGGAATTGGTGCCTCGAATGGCAACAACTGATGTCACCTTAAAATAATAATTAAAAAGGGTTATGTTTGCTAGTTCTATAAGCCTTTATTTACAGTTTTTATATAAATTTATAATAGACATAGTCTGTAACCCCAAAGTTGTCAAAAACCATTGTAATCCTAATCACCTTAATCGCTTTTGATTTTTTATCCATATTTTTGGGATATAATCACCAAACCGAATAATTTAGGCTATCCTTGGTATTTAATTTCAACAAGATCTTTAAAATAAAATAATTGTTTCTGCTCTACCTTACGTTGCTTTATAAACATTACTGAGCATTTATCTGATATCTATGGGTAACTGACCAATGACTTATAATGAACTTGTGATTTGCTCATATGAAAGCAATCAAGGCCAGGGCACGACAGATTTTGTAATTATTTCCGGGAATTATCGAGTAGTGTTGGAACGAGAGGTGATTGCACGCCTTATGATTTGTATTCATGTGGTTTCATAATGTAACGGTAACCTTATGGACCCATATGTAA
The DNA here is from genome assembly GCA_949125355.1 of Agriopis leucophaearia. Taxonomy (NCBI): domain Eukaryota; kingdom Metazoa; phylum Arthropoda; class Insecta; order Lepidoptera; family Geometridae; genus Agriopis; species Agriopis leucophaearia. The sequence continues at coordinate 15,462,853 of OX421268.1, read as the reverse complement.
CCTTTGCACTAATTCTGATTTAACATTTTTGTCGACTGCAGTTATGTTCCAGAAGACTAGGAGTTTTGACAGGTTCTCAAACGCTTTATTAGGGACTTAACGATAAGGGGTGGTAATTGGTAAGACTGGTGGATTGATAAGCTGAAGAGGCAAAGCAGTCATTTCTGTCACAGGTATCGTTGATAACCGTTGTTGTAGACGTATTCTAGATTGGAGATAACGCATCGGCAAACGTAGCTTAGAACGCCCTGAGATTTGATGGAGCGACGATATACGTAAGGCAGCTGGAAGTGGCTGGAAACGAAAAGCCGAATATCGGGCTGAGTAGCGTGTCTTGGTGATTATGATGATGATGATAAGGGATTGTAGCAAAACTAGGTGTGAACTAAAAAATGCGATAGAACAAATTTCTCTAAGCCCATTGATGGCAACCTGGTGGTCCAATGTATGTGTATGTACATGGTTCAAAGAAGGCAACAGCCCAATATTTAGTAAAATTTTTTTGTTCATTTATATCAAAAAGTGCAAACCCAAATTGTGCGTTTGTTGAATATGGATAAAGTTCATAAGAAATAAAAATAATTTACTGTTTTTTTTTTTCACTTATACTTTTTGAGATATGAGGTCCCAAAGTTAAGTGGTTCATTCATTGCAACCTTCCCCTACACGGATTTTGGACAAACGGTACAGCTTATTTCATCATCATCAACCCATCATGTTTCCACTGCTCGGACACAGACTTTCTGAGAGGATGGGCCCTGACTTCTCATGCTGGCCCAGTTCATGTTGGTAAATGTCATGTGCCTGAAATATTGAGGTCCTTGGACAGGTTTTCTCACGATGTTTTCCTTCACCGTTTTTGAGCAACGGCATTGAAACTGCACATAATTTATTTAAGCACTAAAGAAGTTATTTTTGCAGGGTCGAGGATCGAACCAGATGCTGTCAGATTGTAAAGCGCACTTGCTATCGCTCAGCCACCATCGCTCTTCATGGCTTAGTTGGTACTGCACAATGCCAATTATGCCTTCTGAGCAAGTCCGAAGTCTAAAGAACTCCCATGTTCGATTCTGTTAACATCCGGCCACTAAGAGAACTGTCATTCACTAATTATTATAGCTTTTAGAACAGGGGTTGCCTTGGAACCTAAACTATCTAATTTGAAGTCTAAAGTAATGCCTATTTACATTACAGTCAGCGATAGCTGCACTTGACCTTATGTAAGAATGTGGCTCCGAGGCGGACCACTTATCTACAATTCTTTGAATACAGACATTATGATTGGTTTTAAATTAGACTAGGTGTACTGTATCTGTCCCTCTAGATTAAATTGAAACCCGAGGGTTTTTGTGCTACGGCAGAATGTAATGTTAGTTTGACCAATTTCATCTGTAGATTAAGAACGTCGACGAACAATGAACACTACATAAGTCTATTTGACTTATGTAGTGTTAATTGGAAGTATTTGGTACAGTTGCCATCGTATTTTCTAACCAAAATAGATAATGCCCCGTGGCGTCCCGTCGTTTTTTTCCTTTCCTCATTTTCCAAATAAGCTGGACAGTAACGGGGCTGGCTGTAGGTAACGGGGTGAACCGTAAATGTCTACTACGTATATCAATATAATTTATTTTTCATTAATAAACGTTTATGTAGCATACACAATATACACATCGTTTCTTTGTCAAGCCCTTAAAAAACTCTGGGCTACCCTTGCTTACCACGCATTATAAACAATTAACAACTCTTTTTCTAAGCTGCTACGTCTAATATCGTATAGGTGAACTTTTCGATATCTACGTAATTAATTCATTATCAAGTAACGTTTTCCCCTTACAGCTAAATATACGTACGTCATCTGTTTCGGTCTTCCTGCTTTCTTGCTGCTTTTACGATGTCATCCGACCAGGAAGCTGGGAGCTACCACAACATCAAAAACATTATTATTTTAATCTTACATGGAATTTTGCCTAGCTTTTTCATTAGCCGCAACGACTATCAACAGTAAAAAAGAGAAACAAATCTCAATGTAAGATAAATATAACAATGATTTTGAGATTATAGCACGGGGTCTAGTGGTCTGCTCCGTAGTAAGTTTTTGGTAATTAGGTCACTACTATGAGATCACTGGGGCCCTTTTTTGCCTGTATGTATTTAAAGTTGACTTTGGCGATCTTTTTTGTGAAACCCATTTACCTCATAATTACCCTTACCGTGCAGTGCATTAGTTATTCAGGGCTCGCTCTAAGGTCACCAGGGCTGCCAGCTGCAACGACGTGGCCCGGATCCAGATTTCACTGAAGTGCGGTGCCAAGGTTACACTGATTACGACCACTTTCGTTATTATTATGAATGAAATGTTTCAAAAAATTAGGTACTTACTTTGTAAGATTTTCACTGTCACCACGACTAAATATACAGCAGAAAATACCTTTAATTTTTTTTGCATTTACCGTTTCTATAACTGTTATAGAACTGGCTGTGCTTCGTGGTTTTATCCTAGAGGACCACCTTTTTGTTCGAAATAGAGTAGCCTATGTAATGTGAAGGTAGCTTATACCATGGGCTAACAGGCCATGGTATAAGCTACCTTCACAGTACTACATATCTTTCGTTTAAATCTGTTCAAATCTTACGTTGGTAGTTGAACTGACAGGCATTATTTAAGAGAAACGAATAAAATAAATTCAATTCGATTTTCAAAGTTTCATGAAACGTGAAACATCTGGAATTTTGTTCAGAATTGTGAGTAAAGTCGATCTAACAATATATATAAAAAGGTTTTTTTATTTAGTTTTTTATGGCTTGTCTAAAACTCGGCGCAAGCGACGACGTACAGTACAATAATTTGGTACCATCGAGATGATCTGATGGGGGAACCAGGAGATGGATAGTTGAACTCTTTTTCAATTGTTACTAGTAAACCCCTCGAGTTCAGTTTCATTTGGTTTGTTTTAACGAGAGATAAGAGTTTTTTAAACTATAATTATTTGATATGCCGTTAGAACACTAACCTAAAAATCAGAACTACGTCACAATTTGTGAATGTATCCCCAATTTGTCTGCAATTTAAATGGATAAGTAGTTTAAACAACAATTTAAATGGATAAGTAGTTTTAACAACAATTTAAATTGATAAGTAGTTTAAACAACAATTTTTTTTTCAGCATTTATGATTATTCAACTTTTTTAGGTTCTATTTTTTTTGTTTAATAGAATATTAGACAAGTACATCCTATCAAATAAGTACTTAAAAAATATTTCTATAGGTAATGATTAAAGGTTATGAAACGTATAAAGTTTTTCAGTATGTAACACCCAGGAGTAGGTAACTGCTTGTTACATTGGTATGTATAGGTAATAATATTTATTTATTGCCAAAAATTCAGAAATACAATACAACAATAATTCAGCAAAGGCTCATGATGAAGCATATCTAATTAACACGAGTAAATGCCGTTAAACTCAACTTAATAGATACGCGATGGGAAAAACAAAAACACGCATTGACACATTGAATAAACATCTAGGTAGTTGCATAATGACATGTATCTCTTTAGTAGTCTCTAAGAGAGTTTAATTCCACATTTGGATGGGATCTAGATTTTCTTTAGAGACATTAAATTTATCTAGATAGATTATTATTTTGATAGTCCCAGTCCAGTTGGTAGAGAACCTCTGGGGTTAGTACGATAACTTGCGAAAAAGTTATCGTTACGTAAACGATAGCAAAATGTATGAAAACTTGAACAGTGCCTCTATCGGACGTGAAAGGAAACTGAATTTTTCATAGATTAGCTATCGTTTACGTAACGATAACTTTTTCGCAAGTTCTCGTACTAACCCCACTGCTTTCTGCGCTTCGGCGTGGGTGCGATTCCCACCTAGGACAAACATTCATGTGATGAACATTTGTGTTTGTTCTGTATCTGGGTGTTCATATCTACTTAAGTGTGTATTAAAAATATATAAGTATGTATGTATATTATTGTATATTAGTCTCTGGCAGCCATTTTACAAGCTTTCCTTAGTTTGGGGTCAGCTGAGCGTGACGTGCAAAAATGTCCCGAATATTTATTTTCTAAGATTGAAAAGATCTTTATTTACAACATGTCTAATCAGGCAAATGTTATTTAAACAAAATACAAGCTAACAATAAGCAGCTCATTTCAGAGATCATTACTAATAGTTTTTCTGAAAATTAATCATGTATCACACAGAAACGACTAAAATGTATGTAGGTAAATATCATGTGATTTTCCAGTTCCATTTATTATTTACATGTATCCTTTTTTGAGTACTATTGGAGCTTTTTTGAGCTACCGGACTAATCATTTATTTTTATTGTCATACTAGCTTTTTTGCCCGCGACTTCGTACGCGTAGATTTTCATATAAACCTTTAATCCTTTTTTCTTCCCTTAATCTGGCCTTGCGCAAAATAACATAGCCTATACTTCAATCTGGTCATAGCTAAGCATATTCGTGAAAACCGCATTTAAATCCGTCCGCATTTTCTTCCAGGGGTGTAGGAGATGTGCGTGAACAAACAAACAAAAATTCTAAAAACTGCCTTAACATGTTCAGCTGCTTATTTTAAGTCGCCCTGTGTGAAGTATTGATAGAAGCATAAAAGTAATAAATAACACCGTCAACAGTTTTCAAATCAAAAAGATAATGTGACCACAGTGCAGAGCATGTTTTGAAATTTTCTTTTTGTCTAAACCATTAAAAGTATATCATGTCATGTCGGTATGATATACATCTCTGAAATTTGGCTGTCCAGTTTCGCTGGCCACGGAACCCTGACATAATGCTTGTCTTAACACGCTCTTGGCTAGTTATTTCTTATTTCGCGTGCATTTGTATGTATACCTTGATTAAAAAGCCATGAAATGGAACTACTCTATTTATCTGTTAAAATATCACAGTAAAATAAAATTATTTCTATATTCTTATTCTTATTGCAAATATACACTGTATTTTTCTAAAAGCTAAGTTTATATACCCTGCATAAAGGGTGCAGCAATGACTTATGTAGTGGCTGTTCACAAAACCAGACCACAGACATAAACATATAAATTTATATATAATATATATAGTTAAATCTATTACATAAATATTATATATACTATTCAAACTTAACCTAGGGTGAAGTAATTTTACAAAACAAAAAAAAACATACTTAGTGTGATGGGTTACTTAATTATATATGAGATGATACAAAACTTATGACGCTACTTTCTCAACTATTTATATATCGATATTTATTTTCTAATTATAATTTTCTAAAATTTATCGTCGAATAAATCTTTTATCTCGTAATAACATTTTTGGGTTAGAAACTTACGAAGTTGGTTCTGGATTTTTTTTATTATTTCTTTCTTTCTTTATTGCGTCCGGAATTTTGTTGTATAGGTTTATTTTCATGTACAAAGGGCCTTTTTTGAATATTTCTATTCGTGGGACTGAATTAAAATAGGATGCGGTATATTTTGTGTTTTAAATGCTAACATAGAATAAAACCAAGAGAATGTAATACTCCTACTCCATGCACTGGAATGAATCACCAAAGAGGTTGTAAGGCCTATAACATGCTTGATCTACACGTTCATTCATCTAAGAAGGTTAAGGAACCTTCTTTAAATTTAAACTGACTAACCGAACACAGTGACAGTTGACAGTTTCAAAATTTTAATGGCTATGTCAATAACATTCTCTTTACTTTGGATCTCCTTGCTTGAGGCTATATGACGATCCTCATATTACGTTTCGGGTAACGAAGAAATAAATTATTGATTTTTATTTTCGTTTATGTAAAAATAAAGAATTAAAATAAATGATATAAGATAGCCTATGTTTTAATCTGGTAATTTCTAAGCATATTCGTGAAAACCGCATTTAAATCCGTCCAGTGGTTTAGGAGATGTGCGCGGACAAACAAACAAACAAACAAACAAACAGACAAAAATTCTAAAAACTGTCCTATCGTGTTCAGCTGCTTATTTTAAGACGACCTGTGTGATATTTTTTTTGTTATCTCGCAATTACAGATTTTTTTATCCCTACGTTTTTATTATATGTTGTCATATAAAAAAGCTGACCATAAATAAAACCAATCACTGATAGCAAAAATAAGGAAGATATAAGCATTTTAATGTCTTGCTAGACAGAGAACGCACTATACTTACTTACTATTGACGTCACTTGTGGATACGCCATATAAACTCCATACTGACACTCACATTGTGGGAGAGGGACAGAGCATCCCATACTAATCCAAATAAATACTTTAAACGCTTATATATCAGGACTTAATTAGCCGATTTAAATATTTTTTTTGGTAGTTATATAACATTTAATTATATTTTTCACTAAGGCTGTTGTTTTTAGCAAATCAAATTACACCATGTCCGATAGCCTATTGTAGCGTCTCGTTTGTGGTGCTCCAAGCATCCCCTAGCCAAAAATATTTATTCAGTGAAAGGTGCGCCCCGTTATGGCTATAAAAGTGGCATGCGCGCGCGCCGCGCCTCCGACTTCTCGTCATGACGGCGTTTGCACGATTGGTACGTTCAAACTGTAATCTAAATAAAAATAAAATAAAAAAGGAAATTCAGGCTCATATCATCAGGAAGTTTAATTATGGATGAATAAGATTGGTTTCTATACGAATTTTTTTATTAAAAAAAGAATTAATTTTCTTTTTTCTTTCATTTTGATTGCAATTTTATTGTGATTTAAATATTTGCAATTTTAACGTTTTTGTGTGTTGACAACATTTTTTTGTGCAGTGTTTTTCAGCAAAAGTGAAACTATTTACTCAGTGATACTAATTTAATTAAAGTGTTCAAGAGACGTGACGTCGCAGTCAGTGATTTCTTTGTTAGCGATAATTGAAGTAGGCGTGGTGTTAACAACCTTAGGGTCATACTAGACTACATCAACTCTACATAGAGCCGACTAGACTAGAACCGTGGTATAATAATATCCTACGCTGGGTATGCTATTCCGAAACACAAAAGTCACATAGGTGACACAATCCTACGTCATCGACGCTGTGTTACCAGGAGTATGAAATCATGACTCCAATTTCCGTCTATACCTGTCGGAATCCGATAAAACTATGTGGTTTTGATTTAAATAATATTTAATATATTAAATTCGCGTTTAACTTGAATGGCTTCGCTTGACAAACCAAATAACAATTGAAATGCTTTTTCTATTTTATTTAAAAGATTATTTCCAAATTTGTTTCCCATTTTCTGTGTTCGCTGCAATGAAGTGACAACTGGACATTGATGTATGTATAGGCTTGTGTCACTCGTGACGTTGTTGTAGTGGACCATGATTAGAACTAATACATTGGAATGTGAGCCCCCGGAACCTACCACTGTACCTACCACCTACCAAAAAATATCATGCAATATGAAAGATTTTCTATTGATACAAGCAAATTCAAATGGTTCAAATCAGGATCGAGAAAACGGTAATTTACCTACACTTCACCAAATGTTTGGAGCAGTTTTTTTTTGCAGTTTTCTCTAAAAGAAAAGTTGTTTATAATGATGACTATAACGGACCCCTTCGTACAACCTTTTCACGTAACCTTGTACGTATGCATAAAGCCAAAATCATAATCCTCCTTTTTGCTGTACTTAGTCGGGTATAAAATGATACAGAAAAGTTACCAGGGGCTTTACGCTTAACTCTAAACGTGGGCCCGAATAGGTGCAGTTTGCAAAATAAGCAAACGCTCCGCGCCGAGATACGGTTTGCGATCGCGTGATTTTGCAAACTGCACCTAATCAGGCCCACGTTTAGAGTTGGGCGTAAGGCCCTAGTTACAAATTGATTGGTGTCAAGTTAATACAGTGTGCTAGTACCAATAAATATCTAATATAGGTATCTACAATACGTTTTAAAATTGCGATAGTGCTTTGCAATGATAAGTTGTAACTATGATGTATGCTGTACCGTGGAGTCGTGAAGTGCAATACTGTGAAATTGGTAATTTCTTTATGGGGTGCTTGTGTGACAATCAGTGATTTATTGGACTCTGAATTGCTCATATTTTATTATAGTCATTGTATGTAGCTTTTATCTTTACGCAAATCATTTTGATAAGTTTATTGTAATCATGTCAGGGTCATAGACACCTTAAAAGTTTGTTAATTCTTCACATGATAAAACGTCCTAGTGTCAATAGGTCTCGTGCACTGAGGTTTCCGTACCATCACAGAATAACAGCGTATAGGCCAGTGTTTGATTTGTTTTAATTTAGAATATTACATCAAGAAAGCGCCCCGAGTTGCGAGAGACGGTTCTTAGTTTATACTTTTAATCTTTATTAATCTGCTGTAACATTACATATTCTAAGTAAATTTTAAATCGCGCGACCGCAAACTTTAACGCGCCGAGATACGGTTTGCGGTCGTAGGCCCCTGGTCATAAATATGGTGCCACTAATGTCACGTACAGCACAACGAACGAACGCAAACGGGCTAAGGCGAATGCACTACTAGACACCACATGCTCGTTCGCCATCGCTACACACATGTCCGAACGTTTCTCGCTCGCAGTATACCGACCTATGCAAGCACTGGCAAACGCGAGCGATTTCTTCGTTCGCTTTCGCTGATACAGCTACGTCATCATCAACACTTATCTCATGTTAGTCGGCAGTGCCTGTTCGTGTACACGGTGTAAGACAAATGGCATATTTTTACACGGGATTGGAGTGTCCTATTCGTTCCTCAGCATCTCAATTTACTACCATAATTAAATCTTGTTTGCTCGGATCAAAACTGTGTTTGCAACATTGCACTCTATTGGAACTGGTTTAGGTACATGCTCCAATAATCAAACTACCTTGCAAATAAACATGTCCTTTTAAACTCGACTCGACATGTGACAAACAATCTCCGCAGGAGGCAGGACATTAGGTACGTTGTCGGTCATTTGTCCAATCTTTGACCGTTCGTACATGAAGGTGACTTGAGATAGACGGCTACTCAAATAGTGACGCGACTATTGCAGTGCCATTGAATAATTAGTATAATAAATATAATTATATATAGAAACTCCTTATTGCGCACATCAGAAATAAATAAATTCGTATTTATTTATTTCATTCTGTCCTTTATATTAATACTACTAGGTTATAAAGAAAATCACATCGAAATTCTGACACGTTTTGATATACCTATCTATATACTACTACTACTACATATTTATATATATTATATCTATTTTATATATATTATCTTTATTATATATCTATATATTATAATATATATCATTTGGTAGTATTTATTTAATGGTATCACTAAAAGTGTTTTAGCATCCCCCGTCGATCCTGTTACGTAAACTCTTTCCAATGGTTGCCTGGAAGAGATCGCTTTTAGCGATAAGGCCACTTGTGGTACTAGCTACTATTAGCTACTAATTTTTATTTCTGGTGTACACAATAAAGAGTTACTATCTATCTATCTATCTATCTACTAAGCATAGAGTTAACAAATGTAGACGAGATTTTAAAATGTTACAAAATTATTTTATTATGAGCCTTTTACACAACTGTTAGGATCTTAAACGTTGTACGCACGCACACTGAGACATTCGACGAGTTAATATAATTGGGGCAAGCTAGTTTGATTGAAATATGACCACACTTTTATTCATGTCAATTTTTCTTAACTCTTTTTCGGCTGTGACCATAAATGTAGTTTTATATAAGGTACATAAATGGTTCTAATAAAGTGACAGGAACCAAAAAACATCTAACAAATATCGGCGAAGGATATCATACAAACGCGATGAAAGTCTCGACCGTCACTACTAAGTCTGTGATTTTTGTCGTCTCGTGTCCGACAGCTCTTTGCCGCAGCGAATGGGTCGCGTTATCAACACGTGTTATCAAGGCACTCAGATTGTAATTGCCCCTGTGGTGATTTCAAACTGATATGCAAACTGTGGATTTAGCATACAAACTTAATACCTAAGTTTGCTGTGGTAAGTACATACATTTTGCTAATTGAAGTGTGCGCTAGGAGTACAGCAGTTAATGCTAAGTTGTAGCATTTGATTACATAGTAACAAGTGATCTTGCTCAGTTGCACAGTAAATAAACCACTATGATTAATTTTTAATCGACTTTATAACTTCTCATTTGTTTTTTTTTTTTAATTCGCTTATAGGCTTGCATTTGACCGCCAACTTGCCTGATGTTAAGTGCGATGCGGTCTACGATGGAGCACGCTTGCCCAGAAGAAACCGATTCACGCGAGATTTGAAGACACTTGTTTGTTTCCTTAAAACTCGTCATTTATAAACAGATTTGGAAAAATATTTTTTTTATTGAAAGGATATACTTTCTGATTACTCTCATAGAAATTTTATGAAATGCGGTTCAATAGTTTGGCTTTTAAATCGTTTAAATCAAAATAAATGGAAAATGTTGTTACCTGGATGACAGTGTGATCATCCAAGTAACGATTTTGGGAATTTTATATAAATTTTGTGAAGTCAGTTTTTTAAATTGATAATAATTATTATTCAATTGAACTATATAGAGCTGTTAAAGAGTTGTCATTACTACCGGAGGGGTAATTAAGCACAGACTTCGTCCTCCTAGGTTTCATTGCACTGGTAGGTTCACTGCAGGATATTCAAATGTTGAATGAAATGGTTATGTCCATAAATTACGGAGATCAACATACACTGGAATTGTATTTCTCCTTCTGAATTTGGCTTTACCTTATTTTTAACAATAGACATACAATTAGGAGTAATATTATGTACACTGTCAGAAGCCAAGCCAAGCTAAGATACAAGCCTCGTGCTTAGTTCCGGGCTCACCGATTAGCCTTAATATACATACATATACTAGGAATCTAACCATCCTGTGTTTACTTTTTAAATATGTTTCCAAAAAAAATTACATGTATTCGTTGTATACTGTTATTTTCTGTGACATAAATTATCTTATCTTATCTTACTGTCGGCTCTTTTACCTTATATTCAGTAAACTCCTTCACTAAGATAAACATAGGTATACCTAGAAGATTTTACTCTTTATCTTCTCATGCGTCTTCCGCTAACTTTTTGTTTCTTCTCACATAATTGTTTTCCTTTTCCGTATCCGTAACTGTCAGTATAAAACCGGTCAACCCCGTCTGGGCGAGCACCAGTGAACGTACCGTGGCCTCTAAAACACCACACCACCACTCACTGGCCCTTTGTGCAACTTATTATCAATAAATTAATAACATTATGCCATATCTGCAGTATTAATCAAAGTCCACCAATTTTATCTGTCCGTGCAAAAATGTATCATCGACTTAACACTCCACGTTGATTTTATTCTACGCCAACTGTCTAATGAGGGGAATTGTTTCGGGTATAATTATGATAGTCCGTTACTATGTGATCTCTATATAACTTAAACGCCTTCATACGAAGTCCAGGATTTTTTTCTAAAACATTTTCTTTTATTATTTCACAGAAGTATATAATTTTCTCACCTGGCTGGTAACTGCTACAGTATTAAGTTCAAAAACCTAGCGAACGTGAGAATTCGTTTTTTATAATCAGCTTTTTATAGTGTCAATACAGCTGTCAGAGAACATTTAAAAGACGGTTTTCTTAATTATATTTTTGCTATTAGTGTATAGTGATTTAATTAAACAGGCACCAAAATATATTGAGGTTTAGGCCTACTCTATAATTAAATTTGTCGTTGCTTCACTTATTGAGGTGATTTTAATGTGATTTTCATCATTAGAGAAACAACTTCGAACTGTAATTTAAAACACGTGCGAAGCCTAGGAGACCGCTAGACTTGAAAACGTGAGGTCGCGGTTTCAAATCTCGGGCCCGAGATTCCAAAATAGGCTACCACGGCTTTTAAAAATAACTTGATCTATAATCTATGAATCTCAATAAATAAATTGTTCAACCCTGAAACACTTTCGGAACGTGATCATATCCGTAAATCAATAAAAACAAGTTCCCAGTTTAAAATGTCGCCGTTGCTTTTTTTTATTCCTCTACAAAAGTAGACGGGTATTATAATAAATGTTAAGTAAGCAAGTAGGAAATTTTCTAAGGTTAAAACAATTTGGACATGTTATTACTAGTTTGTGTGTATACCGCAAACAGACCAGCGACCCGCAAGCAGCACCCGATTACGAGTATGACTCGTGTGCCAGCCATCGCCCTCCTCAACCATATCTGAGGGAAGAGAGCGACCCGACACACGACGCCGCAGCAAGAAGGGCCTTCGATAGTGAGCATGAATGCTCTATAAATAAGAGTTCAAAGTTGTTTCTCTATTAATGAAAATCACTTTAAAATCACGTCAAACCATAACATTGTATAAAGTTGAAAAAAAAAAAACTTCTGATTACTTATTTGTACTAGCTTTTCGAACGTAAGATTAAATAATTAAATATCTGGTACATTATTGCACACATGGTCATCTGACCCCAAACTAATTAAAGCTTGTAATATAGCTGCCAGAGACATATATATTTTAAAACACATACTTAAATAGATATTTACACCCAGATAGAACAAACATAAATGTTCATCACACAAATGTCTGTCCTAGGTAGGAATCGAATCCACGCCCCAAGCAGAAAGCAGCCCCAGCTACGAGATTGTAGCTGGTAGCTAAACATAATTCAATATAGTACAGTAAAATATTTATAGAAAATGTCAGACTCTTTTTTTACAATGCTAATGAAGCTGTTAGACGCATTCTCTTAGCAGCTGCACTGAAAATTGGAAATCCTTAAAAACAACAGAATCTTTCTGTCATTTCTATGTTGTTTCGACAACTACTAAGTTCTACTGTGTGTCACTTAGTTTCTCCACAAATGCTGTGTAGCAACGACCATTTGACACGTAAAGCCAACAATGCGTAGCAATTCTATAATATACCTACTAATTCTAATATATATTTAGCAATTTGGAAATCTATGAAGTATAATTTTATCATACAACATATTATAAAATATATATACAGATTATTTATGTGACGAAAGTATTTTTAACCGACTTTTAGAAACAGGTTTTCAATTCGGTCCGTTTTTTTTAAAGTTTTTTTTCAAGTGCCTATTAATTTGGCAATTGCGATAATTTTGGTCGAGGGCTTACTAATTTTGAAGGTGGTTTTATAAATAGACAATTATTAATTCCTGAAGTGTCACGAATTAAACGCGTCTTTATATTGCTGATAAAAAACGCATTGTAATCGCTCAGAATTATAGAGCCCAGGGGCCTTACCCCTAGCTCGAAAAGTTGACCCGCATAGGTGTTATTTGTCTAAACGGTACCATCAACTACGATAAGCGGTAGTTGTTTGATAGCCGCAGCTATCATACAACTACCGCTTATACCGTATAGACAAATAACACCTATGCGGGTCAACTTTTCGAGCTAGGGGTAAGGCCCCAGTACAGAAATTTATATAAATAACATCCAACCATAAATTATTAACTATTTTCATAGCATAATTTTCAGAGACTAGCTTCATCACCATATATAACCTGATTTTTTAAAGATACCAACAAAATTTTCTACAATAAATAAAAATATCCGAAAAGGTATGTACAAAAAAACTAAATCCCCATGACTTCTTTTTTTATTAATTTGTCTGGCAAATGCAGCATCAATGTATAAGAAACTGAGCAATATACCTCACTATTCATAATCTAATTATTGCGATTGCGATAATTAAACAACATTGTTACCAAGCAGTTAGATATCAAAGCTGCGCCAGACTGCCTTGAAATATTTAATTTAATTATAAACATACCTCTACAGACGCAAGTGGTCCAATACTTATTGCTTTGAGTGGAATTTCAAACTAGAAACCTTTGTAAGGAAAAATTGAACAAGTATCTAATATTTTTACAAGCTTAGTTTGTTTAAGTCAAATCTTGCAAACTGTAACTGATTTTGCTGAAATTAAGCATACAAATACAATAATTTATATAAATGGCCGCTAAAATAAAAGTATTTAAATAAAATTTAAAAGAATAATTTAATAAAAACTTGTTTTAAGTAATGTATTTTTTTTATAGTCATTGGACACCTACAGTACTAGAAGGCCACATGTATTTTGTATTTAGCCTCGGTTGTATTGTCATTATTGACAGTATTGGCATACTTCGTTATGGACAATTGGATATGCGTGCTTATTTGTTATCTTTAAACCTAGCGTTCCAGAAAATCGTACTAAAAATTGTATCCGGTAACTAAATATGTCACAAAACAATGCTTACAGTATTAGCTTTTGTATCGTAATACAATTACTATGAATAGAGGTAGATTAGAGCGAGGAGTCAAGGTCGTTTGCGGTCATTTCACGGTTGCTTTGCGCTAAGTATTTTGTAATGGAACCAAACTACCAAATATTTCATTGAAAAATGTGAAATGGAGCAACTTTATCATATCTGACACGACAAAAATTTTGTTCATTGTCACTTACTTACAAAAAGTAAGTTCTCTACTCAACTTTATTTTTTATATCATAAACCAAAACCCCCACGCTTGGTAGGCAGCTTAGGGATCGCAGTACGTTCGCCGTGTACTAATAGGACGCTGCTGCCCATCCTCAGGTGATTTTTGGGGTCGCATTCGAGTGCAATGTATATAAACTGTACTTTATATATTTATATATTGGACTTTAAAGTAAATCAAGCAAGGAGATTGCAATCAGACGAGTGTCTTGCTCGTCTCGTCAATTGTATGTTTTTCTAGAGTCTAAAATGTAGACAATAGTTTCTAACTAACCTTTAAAAAGTATCTGATACGAACTCTTTTATGCGCGTTTTCGTAAAAGAAGTAACAAAAACTATTTTCAACTAAGTATTTCCGAAAGAGTACAATATAAAATATCAATAGATGAAGACTATTATGATATGATTCTTCCTTTTTTTTTTTCAAACATGCTTAGGTACTCATTCCTGATACCATCGTGGTATTTCGTAATAACCTTGGTATTTTACTTTTTTTTTATCCTTAGTAAAGATTAGGTATTGGAACACAAATAAAATAACTTATTGTGGTTGAATTAACCACGTCATGTGTGCCTCGGCTCCGCTTCAGCTTTTTTTTCACGTTTATCTATCAAAGCCATTTCTACTTGATGCGAAAGTAATTGATGTGATTCTGGTTACTATAATTAAAATCGTATCAGAATCGTATCGTGTATTATAAAACACCCAGACAGCACTGGGCGTAAACTGATTTCTTCACCGCACTGCGTAGGTTCCAGTGTCGGAATTAAGCTTATAATTTAGGCTATCTAACGCAGCTAAGGCTATACCCGCTAAAATTATTAGAATGTTTATTCTATACGCCAAAACTATAAATAGAGTATTCTATGTAGGTGTTGAATGCTAATATTGACTAATCGAAGTGACATTGTATTAAAAAAACTTGACATACTATACTAAATGACATTATATTTTGTAATACAAATACTATATAGGGTAGTATCGTTACTTATCCAAGTTGAAAATAATGAAGATTTAAAAAAAACTTTACACATTCGGTCAAACAAAACTGACGTTTCACCTTTTCAGTTAGTCCTCTCCGCATATCAATCTAATGCATGTGATGTTTGTGTTGCAGGTGGTGGTGTGTTCTTGTGTGTTGTGGTGTGCGCAGGCGCAGTATGCCGATGACCGCGCGCCGCGGTACATCGCGTCCGAGCCCAAAGCACCTGCCACCACGCCCGTGCCTATACTCAAGCAGATCAACAGGTACAACACCTTAGAGAAATGCAACTTACCACTAATACTTAAGAAAGTATATGTAGATCTCAGATCAGATACACAAGGGAGATATGTCATAGTACAATTAAAGAATAAATTATATAAGGTCGGGGAAAAAGTTTCTTCGTATTTTTTAAACAAATTCAAGACATATTTTTTTCAAGTTTAATTACATTTAATTATAATATATATGTGCCATTTTGTTCGATAACTTGTTGCCATCTTGTAGGTAGTGACATGATCCCGTTGCTGTAGAATTTTTGGGACTTCTGATCAAAAAAATGCAACAAGTAGTTTTGACAGTCCTCTCTTGATGTTAATCTAACACTACCCAAAGAATTCTGAAGAGATCGAAACAGGTGGAAATCTGAGGGTGCAAGGTCTGGGCTATATGGTGGATGCATTAACACTTCCCAACCAAGCTCTCTAAATTTTTGCTGAGTGGCCAAAGATGTGTGCGGTCTGGCGTTATCATGATGAAAGACCACACTCTTTCTGTTGATCAATTCCGGCCGTTTTTTCTCAATTTCTTGTTTGAGTCTCATCTGCTGTTGGCAGTAGAGATCCGAATCGATGGTTTTGCCCGGCGGTAAAAGCTCATAATGAACGATGCCCTGCCAATCCCACCATACACACAACATCACCTTATTACGTGTTAATCCGGGTTTCGCTACAGTCTGTGGTGCTTCACTGCCCTTTGACCATGATCTTTTGCGCACATTCTTGTCGTAGGTGATCCATTTTTCATCACCAGTGATCAATCTTTTCAAAAACGGTTCGGTTTCGTTACGTTTCAATAGAGAATCGCAAATGAGTACACGATTCATTTGGTTTCTTTCAGTGAGCTCGTGTGGCACCCAAATATCGAGTTTTTTGTATACCCAGTTTTTTTCAAATGGGTCAAAACTGTTTTGTGGTCAATCCCCAGTTCTTCAGCTACGTCGTAACTACTAATATGCCGATCTTGGTCCACTTTTTCAGAAATGGCATCGACTTTATCCGTAACAGGGCGACCAGAGCGAGCTGCATCTTTGACATCAAAATTCCCGGACTGAAAACGCTTGAACCAACATTGTGCTACTCTTGATGACACTGCATTAGGTCCATAAACGTCACAAATTTTATTCGCGGCTTGTGTCGCATTTTTCCCTTTTTTGTTATAAAATTTCACAATATATCGAATTTGTTCGTTAGATTCACTCATTTTATCGAACAAAAAAACAATTGAAAAATGGCGGGAAATTGCTTTTTACGTTTTGTATTCCTTTTTTTAAATGTCATCTTTTTAATGGTATCAAAACCAGCCAGATACAAACAGTACAACGGATAAGATTTTTACTACAACTTTATACATACAAAATACGAAAAGACTTTTTCCCCGACCTATTATTATTGACATTATCATATTTACAGCTCACTTTAGTTGTACATAATAAAATACTCCTTTAAGGCTGGTAATTGTATTAGTTTTAATTCCGATTGTATTTGAATTCCAGGCATAATGAGGATGGTTCGTACACTTACGGGTACGAAGCCGCTGACGGGTCGTTCAAGATAGAAACCAAGTCCCCCGTCGGAGAGGTTAAGGGAAAGTATGGCTACAAGGATGACACTGGCAAGGTACGATCTAAAAACTGTACTGAACTGTAAATTTTTGGGATAAAAAGTATCTTATGTCACCATTATGTCACATTCCGGCCCTCCCAACTATTTTTATGCAAATACCTCTTTTTTAACGCAATTCTTAAGTGACTGCGAAAAATTACGCGACCGCAAACCGTAACTCGACGCGTTAAGATTCACGTTCACGTAATTTCCCGCAGTAATCTAATAGCTCACGGTACGGTCCATATTCTGTCAGTGTCACTTTTACTACATGAAAGAAGAACAAACAAAGTTTCGCATTTATAATATAAATATGATTACGTATATAAGGTAAATGGTAAATAAATGTTTTCTACAAATGTTTTCCTTTTGTCTATAATTAATGCTAAATGGAATAAAGTGCATAAAAGATTATAAGAGTTAAGTTTTTTTATCGCAGTTTTCATGATAAAACGTATGGGAACCAACTCAATTTTTATTTAACTGTATTTTTTATATATCATCGTGGTATCGAAATAACACAAATTTTCAGACACTGATTTATTAATGTAAATAAAAAATATTAATTTTCGTTAAGTACCTATTGTAAAAGATAATTGTGAATTTTAACTGACTTCAAAAAATATGAAGGATGGTTTTCAGTTTAGCCCGCATTTTTTTTAATTGACATCCTCTTAGAATATGATGGCTGTTGTCGTCCTATTTTTACATATTACTCCATTGTCGTAAAATGATATTGTATATAATTCAGGTAATGCTCTACATTTACGTCGTCGCTTGCTCAAGATTAAGAGTTTTTTTGCGAATAAATTCGTGTTTGACCACCAACTCGCCTGTTGGTAAGCGACGATGTGGTCGAAGATGAAACACGCAGACTAAGACCTATCCAACTCTTGCCTTGAAAAGGTCCAGATTATATCTCAGGAAACAAGGAAGCCGGCAGGTTGTTCCAATCCTTGGCTGTACGGATTAGAAACGTAGAATCGAAACGTTTGGTACGTATCCAAGGAAAATCCACAATGGGTCGTAATGGTCCGAAAGTTTTAGGTATGGCTTATGAAAATTAATTTTAAAAAAAACCTCATTATTTTAGTAGTTATATCGAAGGTTAAATGTTTTTTTTTTTTAAATTGAGAAATAGATTAAGCGTCTCATGTAAAATAGATTGATTTCATGCCTTGTTAAACGATATAATATTTTATCCTTATCCGGTTTATTCATTATTAACTTCCAGCTGCGAGTGGTTGAGTATGGCGCCAACAAATTTGGCTTCCAGCCAGCGGGTGAGGGCATCACCGTCGCACCCCCAACTCTCGTCGACGAGTCGGCTAAGGAAAACCAACGGCAGAACAATGGACAGGTGAAACACTATAGGCATACCATTGTTTCCATGTAAACTGAAGAAAAAACAACAATAAAGATTTGATCGGCTAGACGTTTGACCACAGCTCATGTTAAGTGACGGATTAGCACGCCTAGCCTGGAATGGGAACTGGCTCTTAAGTGGATACTGCCAGAACACACCGTTTGGTGGTAGGCAAAAGATTTAACACACTGTCAGATACAGTTTATTTGGCGATATGTTAAATTTTATAGATTTTTTGTTGACAAAACTAAAGTTTTGCTGTCATAATCGAACTCGCCTGTTACGACAGGGAAAGTGCAAGTTTTTTTACACACTATCATTTTACCCCAAAATAAGCAAAGCTTGGAATATGGCTGCCAGAGACTGATATACATACATATATATTTTTAAATATATACTTAAATAGATATTATTACCCAGATATAAACAAACACAAATGTTCATCACATGAATGTTTCTCCTAGGTGGGAATCAAACCCACGCCCCCAGGTGCAGAAGGCAGGTTCACTACCAACTGGGTCAACGAGGTTATCAGTTTAGTTATGTCATTTACTATTCAAAATAGACTTCAATGCCGCCTAGCGCCTGTCAGGAAGTATATTCGTCTGGAATCAATATTTATGTAAAATCATCTACAAAAAAATTACAATTTCAAATCTTCATATAGATTATCACTGCAAAGAGACTAGTCAAACTTGTAAAACCCTTGTAGCACTCACTGCAAAGAGCAATTCCCATATAAAACCGACTATAATGCCGCCTGTCAGCAAGAATAATCGTCCGAAATCATTATAATATTTATGTAAAATCACCAACAAAAAAATATATGTTCAAAAGTATAATAAAAAAAAAAAACATCACTGCAAAGGGTCTCAGCCTTGTGACCTCACATATAAGAACAAGCCCCATTTAAAATTGACTACAATGTCGCCCGTCATTAAGTATAATCGTCTGGAATCATATAGATATTAATGTCTCTTGGCTTCGCCACAAATTTTACGTTCATGCATCAAACGTCCCTTTTTATCATGTCACTGGGGGGATGTATTATAATTATATGCTTAGTGACAATGATGACGATGGCACTTCACAGGGAAGCCGCAACCAGTACCAGCAACAGCAGTCTGACTACGACTACGATGAGCCCGCCCCCTCCCCTCCACCGCGGCCCGCTCCACGCCCGCAGCAGCAGTACAGAGCGCCTCAACCGCAACCGCAGCAGCAGTACAGAGCACCACAACCTCAACAGCAATACAGACCTTCTCCGCAACCTCAACAGCAATACAACGCGCCGCAACAACAACCCCAGCAGCAGTACAGACCTGCGCCACAATCATCAGGTCCTACACCACCCAAGGTAGGATTTTTCACAACGCGGCAGTGTTCAGTTGTATACCCATCAATACAAGTCCGCTCCGCAACCAAAAATACAATACTGTATGCCGGCAGCAGAATTTTCCTGCGCCGCAATCATCAGGTCCTACATCCAAGGTAATATTTGAGATAACGCGGTAGATTTCAGTCATCAGCAGCCATACAGCCCCGCGCTGCAACCACAGCTGCGATATTGTGTCGAGATGGCAACAAGCTATTTCAAGTTACATAACAATATTGTAGTGCTACGGCGTAGATGAGACCGCGTTGATGTCTTTTCTACCAAACATAATCTTTAACTAACATTCACTACAATGTTTTTTTTTACTAAACATTTGTAATTGTAAAATAAAATTAAACCACTATATTAGATCGCGGATATCTATTCGCAACGATGTTATTTATCATATTCATAGTTTAAGCGATCTCACCTTAGAAATGCCTTAAAACGCCACCTTAAAAATCATCTGTAGTTCTTTGGCGTAGACTAACGCCAAAGATGACGCGTTGATGTCTTTTTAGTACTTTAGGCCCAGCAATAGATGACGTCTTCATGGTGATCAAAGATGACACTCGATCCAGTAATGCTGATGAAATGTGTAACGTTTCAGCCCCAATTCTTCTCGGGCGCCGCACCTGCTCCCTCGCAGGACAGCTTCTTCAACCCGGAGCCCGCGACGAGACAGTATAAACCCAAGCAACAGGACTTCAGGCCTGCACCGCAGGTAAATCTAACAACTTCTTGTCCGGTTTCTATACAGGGTTATTGGTAACTTAGCAATGTAACATAACAAAAGTTAAACACTGTTTTAAACTATCAAGGTTGTTCAAAAATTACTAAGTATGATTTAGTGAAGCTGCCTGCGAGAAGATAGCTTTCCATATTATTTGATTTTTTTCCATCAGATCAGGCCGCTGTCAAATGATAGCATACTCCAATGTAAAAAGAGTAGTTAAGAAGATTCATGGACATACATAGATAGCGAAAAACAAAACCGTAGTTGGGTAAATGACCGAACACTTATCTAAAATGTGGTTTTACTACCAACTTATCGATAACAAGAATTCTAGAATTAACTTCATATAATAATAATATTAGCTGTTCCATGGAACAGATGATGTAAGAGATTTCAGGGTTAATAACAGAATAAAAAAATACATAATGATGAGTACAATGCCATCCTTTCTGCTCGTATAAGCCTATATTAATTTCAGAGCGTATCTATTGTCGGTAGAGCGGCTTTACGGTGTTCTGTCAGCGTTTCCATTTCCCCGTACGATATGACATTTTCCTTCTCGTTTATTTGCTCTCAGAATGGTCTCCTTGGCCTTTATGATTTTTTCATTACTCATATTCGGAAAGTAGGTCTGAAATTGCCTGAGGTGCGGGTTAAAAGTAATACATTTCAGCCCTAGGGAGAATAACTTTCAACTGATAGTGACAGTTGACAACTGACAGACACTCAGATTATTTAAAAAAAGTATCATCTGAACTTCTTGGTTCTATTTTCACATTTGTATTGAACCATGTTACACCTTTTTTTTTCTCAGAGGATTATGGTCCCGCACTTCTCGTCCATTTGTCAGAGTCAGTTCATGTTTTTATTTTTAGTTTCCTTGTATACGTAATGAGAAGCACAGTGTTTACCTCGGGGTTAAAGACTTATTTTTACCCCTAGGATAACAATGTACTATTAATTCTAGGCCCAGGACTACCAGAGCTTCGCCCCTGCCCAGAACCCCGAGCCACGCTTCGCTCCTTCCAGCTTCCAGCAGCCCCGGAACACGCAAACCTTCTCCATGCTAGACCAGCTCCTCAAGGAGTACTCCCTACCCGCCGGCGGGTCAGCGCCTCTTCATGACATCACCTTTGGATCCTACTAGAGTTATACTAATGTTTGTAGTATGTAATATAAGATGAAATCTCATTCTGTAAATATGTAGAATATTTTTGTACTATTAAATGTGATTTGTTAGGTCTCAATCCATTCTTTTTTTATTATTTTTAAACCCTATTAGGGTTCCGCATCCAAAGGGTATAAGCCTATTAATAAGCCTATTGTGTGTCTGTCCGTCCGTCTTAACTTTTAACGTCTGTATCTTTCTAACCGTAATAGATAGCCAGTTGAAAATTTCACGGCACGTTGTTATTTTACGGCGAATTAACTAAGAAACAATTAAAAAAATGAAAAAAAGTAAAAACCCCTTATACAGCAAGTGTTTTTTAGAACTTATTTTTGTATTTGCTCTAATGTAAAAACGGTAATACGTACAAGTGTCAAATTTGACATGATTATAGTACATACTTAACTTACTCTAGAGTAAAACAACAAATAATAAATAATGACGGAGAAGTGCGACACGGTGCAAAAATTAAATTTTTTTTTTTTTTTTTTTTAATCTGATATTTATTTTACACGAATATTTTGTAGGCATTAAATACTTAAGCATTTTTTATACCATCAATCAGTTCATCAATTAAATAAAAAATACAAAACTAATGAAAATATTTAAAAGTTTTTAGTAATGTTGGGTAATTCCCCATACTATACAAGTTGTTCACAATGATGGGTTTCATGATCCCCTTTCGACTTAATACACCCTTTCTCCGTAACCCTGTAACATCTTGACAGCCCCGTGAGCTCAGTTGGTAGTGTACCTGCCTTCTGCGCTTGGGGGCGTGGGTTCGATTCCCACCTAGGGCAAACATTTGTGTTTGTTCTGTCTGGGTGTTAATATCTATTTAAGTATGTATTTAAAAATATATGTGTATATCAGTCTCTGGCAGCCATATAACAAGCTTTGCTTAGTTTGGGGTCAGATGACCATGTGTGCAATAATTCCCAGTTATTTATTTTTATTTATTCATTTATCTATAGACAAAGAAGGCCTATAGATAGTTCAAACGTTCTCTAATGTCAGGAAACGTGCACAAAATGCTGGCCGCTGTGCTTCACTGGATTGTGAGTACTTTTTGCCCAAAGTACAGGCCAGCGTTTACGTCACGTATAGAATCCATCAATCAATTTAATTTGATTTAGTACTTAATTTAAATTATTTAATACTAGCTGATATACGTTGTCCTTTCCAAATAAAAACAAATAAGAAATAGTTATCTTCTCAAAAAGCCCATAGAAATAACCACCTTAAGTTTTCTCTGAATTTTTCAATTTTCCGGGCAAATTTCAAAAAAAAAAATAAGCTAAGTGAAGGTAAAAAAATAATTCAAAATGGTCGAGCAGTTCAGATATTCGAGTTTTTGCGGGACTAACACACGGCAATTAATTTTTATAGATAGACATTCAAATCGAAATAATTGTTCATAGTATCATTAGTTCATCTTATTTATTGTTATAATAACATGACTTTTTAAGGCTTAAAAACTTTGACATTAGGGCTGACTAACCAGCCTTTACAAACTCGTGGATATTCTGAAGGTTAAAAATTCACAACGATTTGGGTCGTTATTTATGTGGAACTCCCTGCCTTTTTGTTTCCTGAAAACTACAATCTGGGCATCTTCAAGGGTGGATTGAACGGACTTATTTTTGATCAACGTGTTCCATCCTCGGTCACATCGTCGCTTACCATCAGGCCAGTTGGTGGCCAAACGAAGATATATTCAATGTTAAAAAAAAAACTGAACTATTAAAGTTTCAAACGGAAGCTTCGGAGGTCATCCATGACACTCGATCAGCCACTCTAATTACACCACTAAAATAAAATATAAACTACTTACAAATACGCACCACTATTGTTTATTTATCAGCAAAACCTCCGGGGCCGTGGGAGTCGCTCCCATGGTGTTACATGGGAACCAACCGTATGTGGTACACATTGCGTCATGTGCTGTTATGTGGGCTTTAGATGTGTTCTACACAAGTCTTTTCCTTTTTCGTGAATCACATTCCATTTAAAAACTAAGTGTGGCTAGTTTTCAGTTTTTGGGCATTTTTAAATATTAATAGTATCCTCTTTCCGTTTTTAATACTATAAACAGATTTGCGGTTGAGTTTGTTTGGTATTGTAGACCATGTTATGAAAAATCTAGTTTGCAATAGCAAAGTCATCTCTGGCGTCAGGGTGAGTATCCAACTCGGGAGCTTCATTTATATATTATAGAACTTTATAGTATATTTATAAAACTTTATAGTAAATTTATATTTATAGTATATTTATTCTGATGACTCTCTAGTGTATTTATTTATTTAATTTATTAGTAAATACGCAATTTCGTTTACTTGAATGACAGATTTTTTTTCTATTTATTTTGATTTAAAAACCATTTACTAAACTCATTTGCTTTTGAATTCTATAATGTGCAATTAAAATAATGATTAGAATAGAGTTAAGTAAGTAGTCCTAAATGATAATTAATTTCAGGTAGAGTGCCCAAAATGATAGCCGCGTTGCCTCGCTGGATGGCGAGGCTAACTTTCTGGCACAAATAAGTAACCTCTGTCAAGGCTGGAATATTTGCGTCACCCGCCTATTTTGAAGTCTCTGGAAGGTGAGACGATGCCTGTGTATCAACGCATGTAGCGTACACTAAAGGCCGTCCTATCTTCCAAGGAATGAGTGTCATGGAATGAGTGTCATTCCGTCGACAACTCAACCGATTTTGATGAAATTTATATAGGATTACTTCTTAAGTATGGCCTACATAACAAAATAGGAATCATTAAAATTAATTTAAAATTGGCTCCTTTTTGATCTCGGTAAAAAAGCGAAATACTATAGGTACTCACTCATTCACTGACTCATCTACTCATGACGAAATATCCATAACTACATGCACATACGAAGCTGAAATTTGGCAAGTAGATTTGTTATGGGCTGTTGAGATCCACTAAGAATTTTGTGAAAACACCGAAATAAACGTGACAAAAGTTTTTTTTTTTTTTTATATAGTTAAGTATTTCCTTTTAGTTACAATCTAGAACTAGAAGAAGCCGATTCACTAGTGATTTGAAGATACCTTTCAAAAATGATGCGATCAAACGCAAGCCAATTACTAAATAATAAATTTAAAAACTCTACGCGTACAAAGTCGCGGGCAACAGCGTATATACAGATGATATTCAATTAATAACAATCGATAAATTAATTAAAACCGACTTCAAAAATATATGAAAAACCTAATAAGTGCCTGTAGAATTTGAGGGTTGCCCTTGATTTCCCTGGGATCCCATCATCAGATTCTGACTTGGTGACAATGGGACCAAATTGGAAGTATACCCAAACAAAAGTTTTTTTTAAATCGGTCAACAGTTGGCAGAGAAATCGGAGTTTTTTTTTTAAGTACAGTGGAACTTTTTTTTTTTTTATAGGCTTACGTTTGACCGTCAGCTCGCCTGATGTTAAGCGATGATGCGGTCTAAGATGGAGCACGCTTGCCTAGAAGGAACGAGACATTAACCGGATTGTAACTACAGGGGAACACCCATTCAGGTAGCGCATTCCACAGACTAGCAGCTTGCATAATAAAAGTGGAATCAAAGCGCTTCCTACGGCTTTTCGGAATATCATACACTTAAGTGTATGATATTCTGAAAACCCGTACGAACCCGCTTTATAGCGGTGTCGATTTTTTATGCCCGCTCTGGCAGTCCGATAGAAAAATGGTCAAGAGGGAATCAGATCATGCAGATCCGATGCACATTCTCCGAATGTATCCGATAAAAAACCGATAGACTAGCAACTTTACTTCGATAGAACAGTCCATTTTTGAAGTCGGTTAATAATAAATAACGAACTAATTAAGGTGTACGAGGTCACTGTTAGACTTTATTTTTACGCGAATAAGTCCGCCTTTGACCACCAACTCGCCTGTTGGTAAGCGACGATATGGTCGAAGATGAAGCACGCAGACTTAGAAGATACACTCTCGCTCTCAGACTATCCGGTGCATCAGTAAACTACCGTGGAATTATCTAGGTAGAGACTCGAGCATCTCGCACATTCCATAGAGTATGCGTGTGACATGCTCGCTCACCCCTGTATTTATGCAAGAGCCAACGCCGTGAAGGCTGACCATTGTGGCTGCAGTACAACTGTAGCGTTTGGGAAAATCCTTGAAAACACAATAATAACAATATGCATATTTCATGCTAACAGAGTAGTTAATTAAAAGACGTTTGTCTTGGATGCAATTTGTTAAGGTGCTGATGAAATAAATACACTCGCAAGTTTCGTATTTAATATTTGTACTGGGAACGTTTTAAATTTTTTTTTTGTCATTGAGATAGAAGTTTGTCATGAATTACTTCAATTTGTTTTATTCTATGGCAAAAAGTACCTACTATTTGCCAAGAAACAATTTTTTTATTCGGAAGCATCTATCTCAATTATTTGGGAGACTACTGGCTCTACATAACAGATCTAATGACTGGCGCATATTGGGCGTATGATTGATAATGACAGTTTGATATATGTATTATGTCACTGATGGCACAACAGTAGGACGACCCATGCTGACAATGATTATGATGACTCGTAGTAAATCTGCTGAACTGACAAACCAAACTAATTTATTATTGAAAAAAATTTGGAATTTTATGCTATACTTAGTTTGTAGACGATGTAATTA
The DNA here is from genome assembly GCA_949125355.1 of Agriopis leucophaearia. Lineage (NCBI taxonomy): Eukaryota > Metazoa > Arthropoda > Insecta > Lepidoptera > Geometridae > Agriopis > Agriopis leucophaearia. Next base: position 15,436,132 of record OX421268.1, on the reverse strand, counting down.
AAGCTATCACAATCTGGCAAGTACATGTATGTTACTGTATGTATTGTATTTTATTGTTATCTTGATGAGAACTTTTGTGAGCAAGTGTTATGCTATAGTCTGTTTCAAATAGCAAGGCACTTGACAACCATCTCTAACAGACTAGTTTTCACTACTAGTTTTCATAGTAGCGCTTAGTTATATGTTTTCACCGCAAAATGTAAATCTTTAATTTAGCTCTGTGACGTCACATTTAATATTTACGATTCAGGTTCCATTATATCGTAATTTCAAACCACCTGTCAAGTGCCTTGCTATTTGAAACAGACTATAGTTCCCAGCTCTATTGATCAAGTGTAATTCGGGTGGGCGTTTGATTTACAATGACAGTTTGATATATTGTTACTGTCTTTTGTCACTGATAGAGTACGGTAAGTTTCATACAATCATTGATAGCAATGAAACTAAGCATTGCAAAAATCTAAACGAAAAAATTCTCACTTCAGTGGCAAAAATGTAATGTATGTTTTAATTTTATCGTATTAGTCCTCTGAATTAGTATCCGTTGTATTTTTTCACTTCTCGCAATGTAGAATAAAATCAAAGACATTTTATAGACAAATCATTTCATTACCACAAAATATACAAAACATATTTACATTTATGAGTATTTCTACAGTAAAATATCACTGAATAAATTAATTTACCAAGCTACGTCAATGCCTTTGAGATGATCTTTTAGCCTCGTCTACTGAACCTTCTTCTCCGAGGATTTGGACATTTCTCACCTGTTTCCTCGGTGGAGTAGCGGTGGTGAGCTCTGTGGGGGGCGGAGGGGTTGGCAAGAAGTCGGGATTGATGGCCAGTACCAGCATCTTCAAGAGTAACGCCTCCCGAATCTCCGGCGGCAAGAATTCCGGAGTTTCGTCTATACGGTTACTCGAAGAACCCACGGTATCGTAAGGTCTGGGATATAACCTCCTTCGAGGCACATACCTTTGACTCTCATATGGAGGGTTTTCGTAGCTTGATACTTGATTAGAATATACTTCGCGAGGTTCGTATCGATAATCGTAATCGTCGTCGTATTGCCTGCGTTGGTACCGATAGTCCTCTGGTCGGTACAGAGGCTGGTAAGGACCAGGCATTACCTGATCCATGAGGCCTTGCAAGCGATTCTGTCGCAGGATTAGTATTTGTAGCAGCTTTCTCAAGTCTCTTGTGCTAACGGGCGCAGTTATTTGATACATTTCATCCATTTGGTTATATCGTGGCTGGAACAATTGCTGAGGCTGTGGTTGCCTATACGCGTTCACAAATCTACCTTGATACCCTTGTAGAGGCACTCCTCTCTCATCAACGGGAACTGGTATAATCCGTGTCACTTGCCGGCCATCGTAAGGTTCTTGAGTAGCAGCTTCGGTTGGTTTTGCTTGAGGAGCAGGAGTGGTCTCTCTTATAAACTGAGGCTCCAGTACTTTAGTCTGGTATTCGTATTGGAGAAAGGGCCGCTGGTTTCCAATAGGGACGGGAGCTCCAGGGTTGTCTCTCAAGTACTCACGAGTACGGAACTGTGCTGCTGCTGCCGGACGTCTGTATATCGGCTGCTGGTGGTAAAGCTCATCATCACGTTCTCTATGATCTCTTGGCGCCGGAATGTGAATCACAGGTAATGGATTCGTAGTCACAATACTGTCATGATCAAACACTCTACCAGTACTCGCTTCTATTGTCGTCTCCTGGTCATCATTTGCCGCATCCTGATACTGCTGTTGTATCCGCTGTCTAGCTGCCACTAGAGAGTGAATAGGTACTAATCGCGCTCGAGGAGTTGTTGTGGTAAACAATGGACGCACTGTTCCGAGTGAAAGATGGCTACCGTACACATCAGTAGAGTCATCACCTACTGATTGCTGAAGACTCACCATGCGAGGATTGTTACTAGTCCCTGTAAGCTCCCGTCGAATCGTATTCGCTTTGTTCGCATCACTTTCTGATCTTTTATCAGATTCATGAACGTATACTGGTTTCAAAGTCACTGGAATTTTGGTGGTTGTTTGTCGGGTGATGAGATCATCATTCGCAGATGCTGACATTGGTTTTAGCACTTGGGTTCGCATTTTAACGCTTTCATCTGTTTTTGTTTTGTACAAATTCAGTATGTTAGTGGTAGTTTCTTCTGGCTTCTGTCTCTCGGTGGTGGTTTCAGGTGTGGTGATAATTCTAGTACCAGATCTCCGTCTTGGTATAGGCTGAATAACTGTACCTCTAGTGGTGTAACTGCTCCCCTTGGGATAAACAACTGTGGGCAATGGTCTTCTTTCTTCCGGTCTTCTGGTCGTCGACGACACTGTTTTATTCACTCTCACTATCATAGCAGGTGGACTTGGAGTGGTCGTAGTAGTCACTGGTATCGGTGTTGGCGTGCTGTCACTTGAAGAAGAATACGTCACGCGTTTTATCTCTCCATCTTTGTCAATATATCCAAAAGTCCCTTTCACATTTCCTAACACATCTCGACTTTCAATTTTAAATGTTCCGTCATCGGCTTCATATCCTATCGTATAAGAGCCGTCTTCATTGAGTCGTTTTATCTGCTTTACGATTTCGACCTTGGAAGGATCCCCGGTCTCGCTAGCTTTGAGGATCTCTTTATTGGTGGTGGTGCGGGGAGCTTCAGTGGTGACATCTTTGGTGGAGTTGGTTGCGGACACGGAGGCAAGGCACGCGAGGAGCACAAGGAGAAGCATCTCGCTAGAACAGCCACAGCGGCATGTCTGCGCTCCGGCTGCGCCCGCGCTTACCACTCCCCTATATAAAATACAGCCCCACTCGCGTCCTCGGCGTGCGAATCTTGCGCAACCACTACCATTGTTGTCATTTCATTATCTGAGACGGAAAATCTTTTTTTCTTTCCACCTGCTTGTGCCGTAAGCTCCCAATTGTTTAATTGTCCAAACATTTTTGTAAACTCGCTATGAGTGGCGACAGATTTCGTAGGTCCTAGGGCGGTATAAGCTTCGAACAGTCTAGAAACGTTGTGCGTTGCTGTTGTGTTATTTTAATTGCTCCATTGTTTGTGATGATGTGGTAAAGAAGGCACGCCTGTCTGCTCCCACAGCAGTCAATGTCACATTCAAATTGTGCGCTCGACATTTGGGCAATCGTAAAATTAATTGGCGGAATCATCGGCCTGAGATAAACTCACACAATGTTGGATCTACCTACTAATGTTGCGGCGTACCGCATCGACTGAGCTTATTTATCCTTAAATATTTCTTAAAATTACTAATTTTCTTCTCATAAAGGTTTGTTGTGGTATGAAGCATGGCGTCTAGAACTCCATTATGGGCCGTGAGAAGGCAGGATTATTGTAACCTACTGTGCATTGTCGTACAAACAAAGGTATCATTGTTACGATTGTCTTACTACTGCCGCTACAAGCTAGATAATTTGCAAATATGTTTTTGATGACTGTGAATTAGTTTTATATTAATAAATATGGTAGCTAGGAATAAACATAATTTGGGCAATTTCAATCTGCGTGTATATTCACATGACCGTCAATCAGTATTGTTTCTAAGTTCAAAAGGTGGGTAAATCAGTTTTTAATAACGTATTCATTTACTACTTTACGTTACATATCTCAATAAACTAAATGCTTGATTGAGAAATGTAAGTAATAATTGCGTTCTTGATAAATAGTTTTACATGATAATCTAAAGAATAATCATCGATTTTCGCAAACACCGTGATCAAATAACCAGTCACGTAAAAAAACAGTGTAAATACTAGTCACGGTCACCCATTTAAAGACGTATTTGATCGTCCTTTGTTTAATTTTGGTCATGAAATACGCCTCACGCGCAGAAGTACTGACGAATATTTTTCAGGGTTCAGACGTGTATTTTTAGGTAACTAGTTTCTTGAAATATAGATAGAAACTCTTTATTGTGCACACCAAAAATAAAATTTACATATAGAGAAACTTAAGAGCTTGTGCCACAAGTGGTCTTTTCGCTAAAAGCGTTTATTCCAGGCAACCATTGGATGGATAGAACAATAAACAATTTTTATAAATTAAATCTAGATTGTACGACGTTGCTCCTTTTTATGTATTAAGAAAATATTTTATTCAGTTAAAAATAAAAAAACAGAAAAAAACCGCTGCACGGGAAATGAGTCACATTCATAACCGGCAATGACTCCATAATTTTCCACTCTTTTCCACTCTTTCTCACTCTTCAAATTTAGTTGGGACGACCCTTAATTTGAGACCTTCTTATTTTGAAGTTGGCTTAAAATCCTTTTGACAATGTTATGGTTGTTGATGAGGCAACTTTACTATTCTCGCGTTACTAAGTTTATACATATTCTTTCAGCTAAATTTGCATGTTGCAAATCGCGTGTATATTTGATTGAGTAACTACCATTACTCATGCACAATAAATACTAGGAGTTCGTTGAATATTTTCAAAATTTGTTTTTGATTGTGTTTTGTATTAATAAGTATACATAGACAATATACAACAATAGACTAATATTTTAACTCACCCATGCGTTTAAAAAAAATGTGTGAATGATTTACTCCTGTTTGTGAAAATAAATTATCTTTTTATGTTTTTTGCTTTGCGACGTCGTATAAATAGTAGAGCAGAAGTACACAAAAGTTTAAGAAAGTTTGCAAAACTAAACTACATAATATCTAGTATCTAACTTTACTCTAACTCTCGTTGGAGTGACGATATACGTAAGAAAGCTGGCAGTAGCTGGAATATGAAAGTCGAAGATCGAGTTGAGTAGCGTGCATTATGAGAGGCTTATGTCCAGCAGTGAAATTAGTATAGGCTGGTTATGATGATGATTAAACCAAACTGAACACTACTGTGTTCCGGATTGAAGGGCAATGTTTCCAGCGAAATTACAGAGCACACAGAGATTTGACATCTTATATCGCAGGGTGACGAGCGCAGTGAACTATTGAACTATTGAAGTTCAAAATTCTGAGTGGCGTTGAGCTGTTATGGGCAAGCGTAAAGAGCCATCAAGCGAGCGACTTCACTCGTCTCGTCACTCAGTATCATAAAAAAAAAAAAAAACTTTCGCGCCAATCTACTAAGTGTGGTATGTTGGAACGGCAGTACTAATCCTAGATAAGAGCTCTCTTTGGATTTCATTCGACTTGCCTTGCGCGGTCTTGGTCCCGGAAGCTTTCCTGCAGCTTAATCTGAGATACTCCCGTAGATTTCTGAATCTATAACTTGACAAACACTGGCAATTTGTTGGGGTTCTCAAACAAACCTTTTAAATAAACACCTTTTCAAAATTGGGTTTACAGACAGTCCCCTATGACGAAAACTGAATAAACGGCCGCGCATTTGGCGAGGCAGTATATCGAAAATTGTCCTAAGATCACCGAAGATGCTCTGGAAGCCTGCGCAGAGACCGGGTGGCTAAATTAACATCAGCCAGGTGACGCAAAATGGGCCAATGAATGGCCTAGTTGCGAGAAATACTCTCTACACAAGTAGCAAGCAAGAAGTCCCCCGGTCCCGGTCTAGAGACCCGTAAGTAAATTCAGCATAATGCATGTTGTATCACATTTCCTGGTAGCAGAATATAGTCTTTATGTAGTTTGCTAGATCATTGTTATTGTTGCACATTGATCTTTATCTCGTTATGCATATTAAGTATAATAACACCGCCAGTGAAAGCTTTCTTTAGAATGTCTGCTATTAGCATGTATAATCATTTCTAATTCCAGTTTTTAATAAACCTCTTTTTCATGATAATGTAATCATTAAACTTTCAGTGCCTACTTTTCTCTACTGGGTTACACGAGAAGGGTGTGAACTGAGCCATAAAGAGGTCCTTATACTAACCTAACCTAACTACTTATCACAAAAAAAACAGCCAATCCATAGAAAAATTTCATTTACACTCAACGAATTGCATGGAACAGCTGATAAGTTTTCGCGATATTTCAGGGTTGGTCCTATATAGTAAACGTTGTTCTTAATTATGAGAACAATGAACATCTTCAGGATTAGTAGGTACACTCTTTAACAGTGTAACCCTGAATAATAGAGGGCGTCTCTATCTATAGTATTATCCAAGGAAATGCCTTTATTATTTTTGGCCAACATAACTGTTAACAAGTGGATCAAATTAAAAACAGACTTCAAAAATATATAAATAACATAAAAAGTGCCTAAAAATTTGAGGGTTGCCATCAATTTTCCTGGAATCCCATCATCATCCCAATTTGTACGTATAATACCGTTTTTACACTGGAACAAAGACAAAGCTACATTTAACGTGTGTAAATTGATTTTTAGGGTTACGTACCCAAAGGGTCAAACGGGACCCTATTACTAAGGCTCCGCTGTCCATCTGTTCGTCCGTCTGTCACCAGGCTGTATCACATGAACCGTGATAGTTAGACAGTTGAAATTTTCACAGATTTCGACTGCCCCGGTGGCTCAGTTGGTAGTGAACCTACTTTCTGCGCTTGGGGGCGTGGGTTCGATTCCCATGTAGGACAAACATTTGTGTGATGAACATTTGTGTTTGTTCTATGTCTGGGTGTTAATATCTATTTAAGTATGTATTTAAAAATATATATGTATGTATATCAGTCTCTGGCAGCCATATTACAAGCTTTGCTTAGTTTGGGGTCAGATGACCGTGTGTGCAATAATGTCCCACATATTTTATTTATCATTTCCTGATTTGGTGACAATAGAACCAAATTAGAAATATACGCTACGGAAAAAAAGATTTTTTTTTGAAATCGGTTAACATTTGTTGTTAGATTAATCGGTGACATTTTTTTTTAATACAGTGGAACATAGAACCATCCTCCTTTTTTGAAGTCGGTTAATAAGCAGATAATGACGTTTTTGTTTTGTTTTTAATCCATTAAAAATACTTTACGTTTTAAAGATTCATTATTGATTGTGACAGTTTCATTCTCTCCCTTTTTTGTGTAGCTGTATCATTTAAAAAAGGAACGGCTCTCATGGAAGTGTCATGGTCACTGATCAACATACTGGATCTTGCCTAGGTAAAAATATTACCAGATCTACAGGTCACCAACCTTGAGCATAGCCTCAGTGCGAAAGCTCCATCTTTGTATAACGTGCTACGGTAATTTGAATAAATACATTCACTTTGCACAAAACTGAAGGCTCTATTTCATGTAGTTTTATAAAACCACCATCAGATGTCGTTCAAATTAACATTACTTACTGGTATTCTTTACTATATAAAAATGCCTCTTTTTAATTCTCACCTATTACAGCAGGGTTTCTTAAAGTGGGGTCCATGGAACCCTATGGGGTCCATGACGCGAGTGCTAGGGGTCCACATTCCCGAGGTTTATTTACTAGAATTCGTTTGAAGTATGCAGTTCTGTTATTTAAATAAACAAAACCAAAAATCAAGTAACTGTCAAGTAACACTGTTTTCTTATTTTAAAATTCTCTTCGCAAGGGGTCCGTACTGTTACTGAAACATTGAAAATGGTCCGTGGCTACAAAAAGTTAAAGAACCATTGCATTACAGGTTCTGATATTTATTTATTATTCTTTACTATAGAGTATTAACTTAGTATATATTATCTTTACTATAGAATAGTAACTTAAGTATTAAAGAAGTTGTTTTGTGTTTTACTATTTGTCAACGTAAAGAAGACATCCACTGCTGAACATAGGCCTCCCCCTTTAAGCTCCACACTGAACGACATCCTGCCATCTGCATCCACTGGATGCCCGCGACTCTCACAATGTCGTCGGTCCATCTAGTGGGAGGCCACCTACGCTGCGTCTTCCGGTTCGCGGTCTCCACTCAAGAACCTTTCTTCCCCATCGGTCATCAGTTCATCGAGCGATGTGGCCTGCCCATTACCACTTCAACTTGCAGATTTTAATGTTGAGATTGTCTATTCATAATTTATAGCTTGCTTTTCGGTTTATAAGGTCTCAAAAATTTTTTGGAAACATTTATTTATATTGGCAATTTAAGTAGGGTCTTAAAAATACATTTTCGTAATTTTTTTCACTGCTAACGCATTATGGGAAACTTTTATCTGTTTGGTACCTTTTCACTACTAACCAACTAAAGCAATCTTGATGAAGTTTGGCACGGAAATAGTGTGCGCAATATGTCCATCCTGGACATAGCACACTTTTTATTTCGGCTGATTTCCAAGTTTGTGGATAAACCCGAAAAACGTTAGTAATCTAAAATACTTTAGTCTTGTTAGGTAAGTACAGATACCGGTAAATAACTTGAAAATTACCTTGTCTGCGTAATAGTCGATTTCGTCTCTTTGGAGGACCGAAGAGAGTAGATACAAGAGGATTTCAACCAAGTGAGTTCAAGCAATAGGTTGAAATTATGTGTACGTACGTGTACATGCACCACCTTTTCCCCGTCTCCTCCCGTTCTCACCTTTTGCTCAAGATTACGCTTCGTTCGCTATATGTTCTGGTGCAATAATAAAACAATCATTATTATGTAAAAAATATAATTTATTATATAAACAAAATTACAAAAGATCTTTTGTATTGTTTACAGAACGCGTCCTGGACTCACGCTCCGAGCTACCATTATTTTACACTTAACGACTATTTACTAGAATAAGTTTAAGGTACTGATTAGACTGTACACCGCGCGGCCGGCCGCCCCCTCCACTAGATATACATTAGATCATCAACTTTGGACACGATACGCAGAACAATATTTCATAGAGCCAGGTCTTTTATTTACAGCGCATATCATGTCCGACTCTGATCATCAAATACATTTACACTCGACTACACTATGCGACCAGTCTCCGAACTCGTACTGTTATGGCCAACTGGGGTGAATTTGGACTGGTCAATAGCGAATTATCTAGCTCGGCTACTTTAAAGTCTAAACTAGAACTGGATGCCGTGCCCTCTCAGGAAGGCGTCGATCTGTCCCGTCGACGCTTGTTCTCCGCGGGGAGCCACGTAATAGAACTGAGGTGCGGGGGAGGCCCTCTGTGGGGCTGACGCCTGGCTTTGGACGCCTACTCTCTGAGCTTGAGCCCTCGCCGCAGCCCTATCTCTCTGCAACTGAGTCTGCTGCAGCTGTTGCTGCTGAGCAAACAGCTGCTGGGAGTTCTGGAACTGACTCTCAGACTGTTGCCTCTGATATACTTCTTGGGGGTTTTGGATCTGGTGTCGGTACAGGGGACCGCTCGGTGCGGGCGAGGCGGAGATTTGGGGAGAAGGAATAAACGGCCTCTGGGCCTGAGGTTGCTGCTGAGCGACGTACGGCTGCAGTCTTTGGTTCAAGTTCAACTCTCCCTTCGTTTGGGGCAGAGTCTGGAACAACTGAGTGTTGTATGATCCACTGGAAGGATCGTACACCAGCTCGGTGGAATAGAGAGGATTGCCGCTAGGCGCTGGTGAGGCGCCGGACGACTTGGTCGGTGACGCAGTGGCGGGGTTGGACTGCTGGTTGTCGCGGTGGAACTTGGCAAACTCAGCGGCGAAATCAATCTGTCCGGGGCTAGGTCTCGCAGTTGTGCCTATAGACGGGGCGGGGGATGGAGAGTAGTTTGGCTCGGGACTGTACTGAATCTGGGGTTGGGGCTTAGCGGTGATTTGCAGAAGCTGGGGCCTGAATGTAGTCGGAGGTAGAGCTCGGGCAGTAGTGGCCACGGGCAGTGGGCGGGGAGTGATAGCGATCTGCTGGGATTGGTAGGCAGGCCGTCTGATGGCCGGGCGCTGGACGACTCTCTGCCTGATCTGTTGAAGAGGTTCTTCTTCAGCTTCATCTTCATCGGCGTCCCTGAAGTCGTTTTGGAAGTAGGTCGTGGGTGGTCTCGCGGTCGTTGGCCTTTGGGCTGGTCTGGTCGGATAGTTGGGCTCGGGGTCATCTCTTTCTGCGGACTCAGGGGCGCCGGGGGCATCTTGTTCCTCATCGTCGGGCTTGTTGGGGTCGCAGGGGTTGCCGGAGACGTAGGTGAACTCTCGCTTGTTGCCGTCGGGGTCGACGTAACCGTACTTGCCACGCACGACGCAGTCGGTGCCGCGGGTCTCCTCCTTGAAGGATCCATCGGCGGCTTCGTAACCAAATGTGAAACTACCGTCGTCGTTCACCTGGAAAAGTAAAGAACTCGGTTATTAATATGTTTGATGAAATCACTCTAATAATAATAATCATTATCTGAGTCCTTCACCTTTGAGGTACTCTCAAAGGCTTTCATTAATTGCAGCTAAGTTGTAAATAGCAACAATTACTTGCTAATTGAGTCCCTGGTTATTGCTACCTAGGTACTTCATGACTAATTGAGTCCCTGGTTATTGCTACCTAGGTACTTCATGACTAATTGAGTCCCTGGTTATTGCTACCTAGGTACTTCATGACTAAGCATGACAAAACATAAACATGGGTTATTTCAATTTGGATCTTGATTATAATTATGTGAACCTCATCTTTTTCTGTTTTCACGTCCAGCGATAGTATTGTAATTCTGGTCTTGTGTGTTTTGTTCTTATGTGTTAAACCATTTAAATCCACATTAAATGGTATAAAACTCGAAAAAAATCGTTTTCAGTGGTTAAATCAGTGTTACCAGATAGATAGAAACAGCATTGAAAATACTTCAACAACGCGGAATTTCTACCAAGAAACGGAACCCACTATTACCTACTACTTTAGTTTGCTCTACAAGAAAGTGAAAATGTGGTTGTATCTGATAACACTGGGTTGAATGCAATAAACTGCAACGTAAAACAGGGGGATGTTCGCTTCTATGAATTCTGGATAGTACTGAAGTGTTATAAGCAAACGTGACGCTTACCATCAAGCGAGTGACTTGCTCGTCTCATTGCTCAGTTGCATAAAAAGTAAATTTTCGTTACATTTCGTATTATTACGGCAAACTGTAGTGTCAAGAGGGAGTGACAGAAAAGTAAGGAGGATTAAAAAAAAAATGTTTTTTGGAAGAAAAAAGCTTAAAAAGCCTGCTTTTTTAGGGTACAGACCTTGTTATAGTTCCGGATGGTCTGCACAGGTGGTTCTTTAGGCTGTTCCTGACGCAGCACTGGTTGTTGCTGCTGCTTACGGAGCGGCTGTCGCGCGCGGGGCTCGTACTCCTGGTCCACTCGGTCATTAGAACGGTACAGCGCATACTGGTCTGCTGGAACTAGGACCACCTGGAAGCAGGAGAAATAGCATGGTGAAAAAATAGTAAGTATGTGGTTAAAATTAGTAGTGATTGCATTGTACTAAAATAACGATACGATTTCCGCGACGTAAAATCTGACGTAAAAAGGTAAAACTCGATTTTCATAATCCTTGATTTAAAATGAAAGCTTTTCAGACTGAAAATTTCAAAAAAAATATAGATGGCAATGCAAGCTCAGATTTCTATTATTATTTTTTTAATTTCTAATGCGCTTGTCTTACTAGTTAGTGTCTTGATATTTACATTTGAAAAAAAAAGCGCCACATAGTAAAATTTACAGAAGGCAAAGGCCACAAACAAGTATCATTTATAAACAATCATAATCAGAGTGATACGATATAAGCGAGTGAGACAGCGTAGGTCAATGTGTGTCTACTCAATTTTGCCGTACCAGGCCACGCGAGAGTAGGTCGCTTCTCTTCTTCTGTTTCTTCTATGTGGTCTGAACACTAGACCACATAGAAGTTCTACAAGATTGTATCCATATGGTGTCTGAATCTACAATTTGCTTTTTTAATGAAGTAAGATGATAAAAGTTAAATTAATTTGTTATTAGTTGGTTTTAATGTTAATATATGTTAGTTTATAACTTAATAAATATTATTTATTTGTTAGGTTTTCATCACGTAATCAATACCCTGTAGGAAATTCTCATGTTTTTTTCGAGCTATATTCAAATAACGCACGCACTTTCAGCGTCACAGCAAGGGCCGTGTTAATAAAAACAAACAAATAAAACAATATTTTTTTAACTTTCATTATGTAAAAAAATATTTAAAACCATACTTATGAATTACTACGTGAAAACTAGAGGGGAAGGCACGATGGTCACCGAGGGGGGACGGGCTTATAAAGTTGTAAAAATGGGTCACGTAGTATGGGTACGTTCCCTAAATGGATAATGCTTTTTTTTTAAATGATTATTGTGACGAGACGAGCGAAGTCGCTCGCCTGATGGATCTTCACGCTTGCCCATAACAGCTTAACGCCACTCAGAATTTCGAACTTCAACAGTTCAAAACCCTGCATGCGTATTATGAAACTTTGATCGGGATCGCGACTTGTCAAAATTATGTAAAAAAAAAAAAAGCATTGTCTATTTCCAATTTCATACTACGAAATTGGAAATAGACAACGCTGTTTTTTTTTTTATTTTGCGTCATAACCCCTTTCAAGTGTCAAAGTTCTGTCAATTCTGACACTGACTGACCCCGATCAAAGTTTCATAATACGCATGCTGGATGGCAATGCACTGCGCTCGTCACCCCGAGATATAAGATGTCAAATCTCTATGTGCCCTGTAATTTCGCTGGAAACATTGCCCTTCAATCCGGAACACAGTAGTGTTTGCACACTACTGCTTGGCGGTTGAATAACTGAAAAAGGTATGTGAATGCTAAAGCATTTCAGAAATAAAGTGTTACTTACTAGAAAAGAGGTTTTTTTTCGTGGACCTATTTTACACATTATAACCACATTTTACTATGAAACCACATAAAATTTTCAGAGGTTGTAAAAATAGAAAAGGTAACCTCAGTTAGGAGATAAGTCCATGTAAAATATTTACCTGGTCTCCTTGCTCCTGCGCCTGCGGCTCGTAGTCGTACTCTTCCTCCGCTGGGGCCTGGATCCGTGGCCGCTGGCGAGCACCCGCCGCCAGACCTGCTGCTAGCACCAGGCATAACACCTGCAAGATAGACAGGCGAATGTTAGGGAAAAATATGGAAAACTGGCTGTTGAAACCGCATCATAGATTAGTTATAATTTAGACCGGTATTTTTTGTCAAATAGCGGGTAGGAATGGCAAGCAACCTGTCTAACGGTAAGTGCGGTTTCTGCCTGATAAGAACTGCTGAAACAATAAGAGCCATTCCAGTGCGTTATCTAATCTTCATTTAAAATACTCTAGTCTTAAGCCGGATCTCCTGCGCCCAAAATCTAACAAATTAAATTACCAAAACATGTTTAGCTAACATCTGGCTTATTGTGGAGTTCGTTCGTGATTTGATCACGATCGCGTACCATCCCGTACGAACGGACATCCATAATAAGCCAGATGTTAGCTAAACATGTTTTGTTAATTTGTTTTGTTAGAATTTGGGCGCAGGAGACCCGGTTTTAGGCGATGTTTCAAATAATAATTCTTCTCTCCAAGATATATTTCTGAATCAATAGCAATTCTGAGGATGACCACAAACTAGACTCAGTGCAAGTTTTTTTGCTCTGACAAATACAATTACATCTTAAAACAATAATGATTTCTTATTATAGTAGCGTATAAGCTGTAATGTAGATTACACATAGAAAAAGAGATTCTTTTTAGCTTTTTCTACGTCACGTGTTACGAACTCTATGCATAAATCAGCAACAAATGTAGTGTAATTTCAGTAATCTGGATCCCAACTCCGTCGACACCGCGTATAATTACGTATTACGTCGGAATGCCTATAAATTATAACATATCGTAACAAAGTTAACCAGGGCGGAACTCATTAGCCTTGTATTGGTCTGATACGTTTTCTCAAACTTGTTTGTACGCCCTGAACTTTTATCGCTCTACGCCAGAGGCATGCTAACCTGACAACCTTGTGGTTATGGTTCTAATCCATCTTATATTAATGGAATTGGCCCATAAAATAGTAATTTATTTGCTCTAAATCTTTATCAAAGGAACTATTTATTAGGTTATTCATTGGAACTGAATCCCATATAATAGAAATATGAGGGTCATTTGAAATTGCTTGAAATTGCTTAATAAGGGCCATTACTAAAGATAGGCATAACCAATGGAATTTATTGTCAGCTCATAGGCTTTACGAGTGGGTACGTAAATTGTTACATTATTTATTGATATTTAAAGCAATTAAATTTTACCTAGACTCTCACGGTTAATCTATGCTTAAAAATGCTCTGTCTCATTCAGTCAGCTTCGCATACGCGAGAAAAATTAGCAGGTCAATACTTAAGCTAACTGTTTTTTAAATTAGCTTACTAACTAAATATAATACAAGCTAACACTAACACTACACACAGTTATACTACCCATAGACCGTTGAAGGTCTAAAAATAATCCAATTGCTGTTTGTAGTAGGTAATATTATTTACTACAATGACGTAATGTTTTAAATAAAATAATTATAACTTAGGTAGTTATCAATAAAACAAAACCATATCAAAAGAGTTAGTGGGAGTCTTTATTATTGTTTTGGTGTCAGAATATGACAGGCCACTAATTTCATCTAACCTTGCGTGTCGCTGTAACTAATCTACGCCTTGTGAAATGTCTAGACAGCCTGACGACTAGAAATTAAAATTGAAAAAATAAAGAATTAATGGGTCTTGAAGCTTTATTATATATCCATTTTAATTCCTGAATAGATATTTTTTTCGCAACTAGGATGTTGGACGTTTACTTAACTGTACAACAACCTTTTGTCAGACGTGTGTTATGGACAGAGGCTGAGAGGTTCAATTTCCACCAGTGTACAAACCTTAATTAAGAAGATGTTGGGTGGTGTAACAGTGTGCTAACTGATCCCTTATCGGAGGAGTGCAGAATACTGTGCAAGATAGTTGAGCTATGTATTAAAAGAAGAACACAGATTTGAGAACGAGCCAATAAGGGCATGGTCGTATCTGACCAAACCCTCTTTTAAAAAAAAAGATTAAAAAAAGGGATTGTTTCAAGACATAATGGTGTATATGAAACAAAGTTTGAAATATCACTTGACCTGATCGAGTTTTCACGATATTATTATGATTTTATCAATCTTATTTACACAGTATTATATATTGACCTACGTGCATACGTGTACACAATGTTCATTATTAAACACACAACATCAAATAAGTACAGCTTCTCTACAGTAAAAAATTCTAACTATATATAGATTTTTCATTGTAGTTCCAGGTGGAACTTTGGGTAAAGAGTACTATAATATACCAAAGAGTATACTATACTCGTAGGTTCCACCTAATCGCTATAACGACGTATTAGTTAGGTAAAGCTACTACGTAGAGTCACAGAATAATAAAGACCATAGATCCGTCACGTGATTGACAAAGCATACAAGACCGTCTGTCAAATTGTATGTAGCATTTGGAGCCTTTTACAGGTCCCTAGTACATTAAAATAGTGTAAGCTCTACAATTTGCCGTCCTGTTAAAAATATATCTGTTTCGTTCTGGTAACAACAATTTTGGCATATGAGTCGTAAAGAATGTAACATGTTTTATTTGTTTATGCTAAATTAGCACTACTTCTATGCTTTAGTCCTTTTTCTGAGCGAAGTCTTTATTATAACCCTTATAAAGCCTTATGAGTCATAAGAAGCTCATCAAACGTCACACGATGGCATGTGACATACGTCATCAAGTACCGCTAAAACAAGGTCGGAAGGTCGGTCGGCGACCTGTCAATAAAATTACGTAATAATAATACAGATAAAACTATTAAGGAGATTGGTGGGTGTGATGCTATTGTGACGTACCTACTAGTGATTTAAACTGTAATCATTTGTCTGCATTCCGTCTCGTCTTTTATGAATCAATGTCTAGATACTATTTGAAGTTTGCTTTGTGATTTTGATTATAATTTCTAGGAGATAAAATGCATCATCATCATCGTCAGCCCGTATCAACCCACTGGTGGACATAGGCCTCCTCTCCCTTGTGCCATTTATCTTGTGGATATAAAATTCGTGATATTCAATTTGTTTTAGTCAAATTATTTAACATTTTGTTATTATGGTCAAGCTTGATGTGTGACTACAGCTCCCCTTGTGTGATTGACGAAGGTTAACTTAATCTAAAATAGGAATTGGCTCTCAAGCGCGGCTGCCAGAACCTGTTAGACGTGTATATATAGCCAGATTAAAGTTAGCAAGTTAATGCGAGCACTAGGTTCAGACTAATTAGAAAAATCTAAAATTTGGCCTGAAACGCTGTTGTCACTTTGAACTACGGTCTCAATTAGTCTACGAAGTTACGAACGATGTTTCTTTTAACACGTATCGACATTTTGGAAATTATGTTAAGGTTTATAAGTCAATATTTTTAGCGCGCTAGACAACGACACAAAGCACGTATGGCTACTCCTGATTCTAATGTAGTCACATTGTTAAACATTGTGTCAACACTACATTATCAAACGATCGACAAAACCCACGACACTTCAGCATACAAAGTTAATGTCTTTAATAATTATGTTACAGCTGCAATAAAGAGACTAATTACAAAACTTGGTCGCATTCCGGCCTAGTTGCGTGCACGCACGCTGACATAACCGCGGCGCTAGGGCGACCATGACGCAATACTGATACACTTCTAATTAAAAAAAGGGGGAAAACTAGTTGAGCCTAAACAAGCTGGGCTTTAGATATGCGTGACCAATATGGACATGTAGAACATAGCAAATATTTATGTGTTTTAAGTGACTTCAAAGACAGAAAGTTTCACAACTCGACTGTTTGTTTTCATATTTATCGGGACTTATCGCGCACTATTAAATATAGGTAAAAATAGATACCTTTCGCTCGACGTTTCGACCATGTTACAATGGCCGTGGTCACGAGCTGACTGACTGTTTGGTTTTATATGTAGCTAATCGTGAAATCGATTATTTTAAATAAATAAATATCTGGGACACATTTGCACACACGGTGATCTGACCTCAAACTAAGCAAAGCTTGTAATATGGCTGCCAGAGACTGTAGACGTGGGTTAGGTACATATATATTTTTAAATACATACTTAAATAGATATTAACACCTAGACATAGAACAAACACTAATGTTCATCGCATGAATGTTTGCCCTAGGTGGGAATCGAACCCACGCCCCCAAGCACAGAAGGTAGGTTCACTACCAACTGTGCCACCGGGGCAATAAATTTTTTGTGACTCAGTGCTATTTTATTGTACCAAAAACCTCTCGCAGGCATTTTTCCTTCATAACTAATAACATAATTGATCACTTTATCCATATCTTTTTACAAACCTTAATACATTTACAAAAAAAAAAAAACTGCGTAATTTTTGGTTGCGAGAATCAACTTTCTGGGCCCAGACGATTTCATTCATTTGAGAACTAGTAAAGTAAGTTATTAACCTAATAAAAAAGTCGCTAAGTAAAAGTTGTTAAGTATGATGTAAAGAAAATGCCTACGAAAAGTTTTTTGTTATATTAAAAAATAACCTCTTTATCTAAATGACTAAATCTAACCTGATCTTAACTGACACTGCACATGTATAAAATGTTGTTTTCACAAAATTCAATGTTCATTACCTCAAGCTATATTTGGCGAACAAAAATCCGTTTCTCACGTTTTGACATTTATAAGTTACCTCAGCGCAACAGAAAATTAGACACATCCATAAAAGCGCGTGGTAATGACTAAACGAAATGAGCAGAAACCGGACTTGTCCTAATTTTCCTCTCGACATGTCCCCCCTAGTCATGCTCATGCATAAACAGTGAAAGTCAAGTGAAACAAGCAATTGCTAGAAAATGACGTCATTTTATACAGAGTGTAATAGAAGTGACTCATTTCCTTGGACATTAATAAAATATTATTTGATACAAGATGAAATTTAACCCATAAAAGATAATTTATATTTATCATATAAAGAGTGTTAGATAACTTACTTTTTACTGGTGTAGGGGTCCACACTAGTAAAAAGTATGTATATAGATATGAACTTTAAGCAGCGGGGGGCTTATAATGAAAATCTATTCGTGATTCGGACTGTACTCATGCCATCTCGCGCACGCGTGTGGTGCAAGTAAGTAGAGTAGGATGGTATGCAAATAAAATCACTAATGATCACTATCAAACTTCCGTATTAATCCCACAGTGGGACTGCATGGGACGTCAAGTTTGGCTTTTAATTATAATCTATTCGTTATATTTTTTTCTATTCTTTTCTTCTTCTTCTCAATATAGCTTAATTACAAAAAGCATTTTTTCCTGTTTCGGTATTAGTTATAACAAACCGACTTCATACAAATTAAAATGGGACCACAGGGGAAGCACCAGCTTTCAAATAAAAAAAGAATCATCAAAATCGGTCCACCCAGTCGAAAGTTCTGAGGTAACAAAAAAGGCGAATTGAGTACCTCCTTCTTTTTGGAAGTCGGTAAAAAATACAATCCACTTATTAAAAAAATATAAGTAAAAAAGTTAGAGGTATTAAAACAATAGTCTATTTTGAACCAATTACCAGACAAGCTATGAGTACGATAGGCTTAGATAGACTCAGATAGGATTTACTGATTTGAAACTTACCTTTCCTCATTTATGTGACAACCTGTATATTTTTAGACAATTCTCAAATGGTCTCGCGATTCGTTGTGAAAGTTTTTTTTTACGTCGTATTGTCATCATGTGAATAGTTGCAACATGAGATTGTGAATTTTTGTTATTGCTATCATAATTGAACCTTTTGGCCTTATTTCTCGCAAGTTCTTGTTTAACGAGATCATTGCTTCATTGATAATTGTTATTAGTGCAAAACCTAACACAAGCCAAGTTAATAACTAAACTATGTAATAAACTATGGCTACCCAAATGTATTATTTGTTCTTATCTCTCATAGTTCAGACCTTGTAAAAAAGTCACGCGCGTAGTGAGAGCTTTTTCAACCCCTACCGCAAACAAAGAGTGTTATAAGTTTAACGTGTGTATATGTGCTGTCTGTAACATCGTAGCTCCCAAACTGCTGAACCGATTTTGATTTAGTTTTTGCTAGATAGTGTTCTCAGCTATGATTCAAGAATATCTGTTCAACCTTTTGAAGATTATTAGCTCTTTTACTCTCTCGATCAAATCATAATATTTAAAACTAAGAAAAACTAACGATGCCACAGACAGATGCACATAATATGATACCTACACACGTTAAGTTTATAACAACCTATTTGCGATGGGAGTAAAAAAAACTTTATTAATAAAAGTTTTTTTTTTTTTGATAACAAGCTTTTTCGTCTTCTTCTCTGCAAACTTTTTCATTTGATACCCATATCATGATGGTAGTGAGAACATTTTGTCCGCCATCTCGGGGCGTCCGCCATATTAAATTTATCATCCAAGAGCAAAGTGCCTGCGAAGACAAATCTAACGAACCCAAACTCGACGGTGCTACGTCGCCGTCGATTCGTTTAGGACTTCTTATGGCCACCTTCTGTCTCCATTTTCACCACCTCGATGTTCCATAACATTGCATTGTCACTGAACTTACATAAATGTGCCAAATTTCAGCTCAATCTGTTGAGGATAACTGAAGGTTTGCCCACACATTTTTTTTATCTATCCAGAAATAGGTTTACTTTTGACCGCCAACTCGCCTGATGCGGTCCACGATGGAGCACGCTTGCCCAGAAGAAACCGATTCACTAGAGATTCACACATAGTTACCGCGAACGTACATACTAACAGGGTAAGTTAAATACAAGCTTGTAATATCTACGCTAACAATCTACCAGATATTTTCATTTGTCAATGTCAAAAAGCCGAGCTAAGCTTTTAAGATTACTATCTCAAAATATGAATACGGAAGTGTATAAAATGCATTATCGCGCATTAAGGTGTTTGCTAAGTATTTATTAGGTGATTATGTAATTCATCGACAACCCATTTGTTATTCCAATGTAATAGACTGCTAATGATTGTGATGATTCGAATCAATAAATCTGATCTAATTCGATATAATTATCATAGCAATTTGTAAACTGGATCTAGTGCGCAATGACCGTAATTCTTTAAGGCTATCTCTTTGAAGGTTGGTATGTATAATTAATTAAGAGTAAGTCGGTGTGATCTAAGGTCAGTATTCCATCGAAAGCTTCTTTCATGATGATTTTGTTAAAATAATCCATTTAACGTACACTTCTGAAGTTCCGCATCACACTGGTATGCGGCATCAATGTTTTCCCATAAACCTAAACGACTTCCTTCCTTTTTAACACGCTTTTAATAGCTTTTTATGTATGTATGTAACGGAATCTTTGAACTTGATTTCCAACTACTTCAAAACTTCGAATTAATTGAAATTTTGCACACTTATCAAGGACCAATGACAATACAATAATTTAAATAGTTTGTCCCATTAAAGCATTTTTTTAATATATTTATTATTTATATTTTCATTTAATGTGCATGTGATATATATTTGTAATACAATTAATGGCAACGTAAAAAAAGATATTAGAAGTAGAAAACAGGAAAAAGTGATTAAAAGTAGTCTGGTCGCTAAAAGCATTACTTTGCCCATTGATGTTTTACCTTATGTAATCTTACGCAAATAAATCATGTACTTATCTAGTTTGAACTTTAAAAACTCTACTACAGCAATCCTATTGAGTGCCCAAGGGGACAAGGTTAACGACAGTGATATGAATAACATGTTCACCTACTGACTACAGATGTCTGATTGAATAACTATGCCTGAAGCTAACATTAACTTCCATTTGTATATACTATAAAATAAACGAAAAAAGATTTTATAAAGCATCTACAATTCTACATTAATTAATATGTAGAACATTTTATGATGTGAGAATTGAATATTGGATTGCGAATATCGTCGAATTACTCCAGTTAGCATATTAATTGATTTAATGGTGTCTACAAGGTGTAGACAGAGATTTTTGTATGATACTAGGTGACGAGACGAGCGAAGTCGCTCGCCTGATGGCTCTTCACGCTTGTCCATAACAGCTCAACGCCACTCAGAATTTTGAACTTCCACAGTTCAAAACCCTGGATGGCAATGCACTGCGCTCGTCACCCCGAGATATAAGATGTTAAATCTCTGTGTGCCCTGTAATTTCGCTGAAAACACATTGCCCTTCAATCCGGAACACAGTAGTGTTTGCACACGGAAACACTACTGTATACTTTTTTGCACATATGAGTCGGTAAATCGATCTATTGATTCCTAACATAGATACGGAACCTTACCACGAGTATGTCATTATACGCACTTGACAATTTATTTTATTACTAGCAGCATCTCGTGGTTGCACCTGCTACCTAAGGTTACCTGGCAGATATCGCTCTTTGTGTTAAGGCTGCCGATTATTGCACTAGTTTGTTTAAGGTTTTTTATCGTGTGTTAATTTGTGGTGTTTACAATAAAGACTCTATCTGTGTATCTCTAGTAAGATAAGAAAGACTACGTTGTTATTCAGGGTATAATCTACCTTTATACCGAATTTCGTCTAAATTCGTTGAGCCGTTATAGAGTCGAATAAGGATATTTACTCAAATACGCACTCACACACACTACACAATAAAATTTCGCACTTACAGTGTTAGTACGATTTTCCAGGTCTTTCGGTGTTCGTCACAAAAAAATATTAAAATTAATTCTAGTACATACCAAGGTTATATTATACAATATCTATTTCAATGTCCCAACAAAAGAAAGCGGTAGACGCATTCGAAATATTAAATAGGCTTGTCTGAATAGACTCAAATGTAACACCTTGCTTTGTAAGGAAACATAAAAAGTTTGTAGGTTACTTGTATTTAGTAGTTGTATAGTAGTTAGGTAATACACTTGTTGGCTTAACTCTGAATAGGTAAATAGTTTAAATAGGTAGTTTAAGTTTAAACAGCATAGTTTCATCATTATCAGCCTATCAGAGAGAGAGGGCGGATTGGCCCTAATCTACCATACTGGCCCAGTGCATGTTGGTGAATTTCATATGTCTTTGTGAATTTTTGAGATCCTTGGACATACCATGCAGTTTCCTCACGGTGTTTTCCTTCACCATTTTTGAGCCATAGCATCGAAACTGCACATAATTTACTGAGGCATTAAATAAGTTATAGTTGCAGGGCCGGGAATCGAACTAGGTGCCATCGGATTATAAAGCGCACATTCTACCACTCAATAACGCTACTTACCCGTCAAAACAAATATTATTACTTCGTTCCTGCGCTTCAAACTGAAACTTTACGAACCCTCTTATACTCATCATTTTGCTTTTTTTGTTAACATATTTTTTTTGAGTTTGTATATGTGTAACAAAATAACTACTTTTATACACAAAATTATGATCAAATCAACAGTACGCGCGATATCATCAAACACAGATATAAATAAATGCTTGCGTAATGTGTATGCGTTGATTTTTTTCAGTCGAATACGACCATTATTTTCAGAAATATCTTCTATAAACAAGATTAAGAACAATAATCTTATCAATACATCAACAGAATCATGACAAATGACCTCCCACAAAAAGCTAATTCGTCTAATCGTCCACAATCGGCCCCTAACGAGCCATTGTTACAAACACGATAGTTTTGCAATACACTAACGATATTCCTTGCTAAGCCTCTAAATACGTAGAGAGAATGACAATTTTGTGCTAATAATGAATTAGTTTGAAACAAGACTTGGTAAGTTGAATATAATAAGCTAGAAGCTCGCAACACTTGTCCCCGTGATAGGCCTCAATTTTAACCGACTTCCAAAAAGGACGAGGTTATCAATTCGACTGTATTTTTTTTATGTTTGTTACCTTAGAACTTTCGACTGGGTGAACCGATTTTGATGATTCTTTTTTTCTTTGAAAGCTGGTGCTTCCCGTGTGGTCAATTTGGTTCTGATATTTTTATGAAGTCGGTTTTTTTTATATTAATAAATATATATCTCGTCGTGTTGTCGTAAGCTAAGTTTGAATTCTTATTATTCCCACAAATATTTTGTTTTATTAGTTTTAGTTTATAAAATATAGTTATAAATTTAAAAAACCGACTTCACAAAGTTAGTAAAATACGCAATTTCGGTTACACGGATGGCATACCTAATATTGTCACCAGAATAACTGAATTTTCCTCTTATTTTGATTTAAAAGCCAAACTACTAAAATGACTGATGGAATTTCTATGGGAGCAATCTTAAAGTGTATTCAAAACTGTTTTACTGATGAATTTCTAGTGTAATTCCGCTTCTACGTCGCTTCAAGTACAATAAGGAATTTGTGATAAATTTACCTGGTAAATATTTGTTGATAATGTTAATTTTATTGAGTTTAATTTTGCCTAACCTGATATAAAATATTAATTACATAAATTTAAAATTAACGTAACCTGAAACGAAAATTAATTAATTCTGAATTATTTTTTATTATAAAATTATTAAAGTAATCTGTAACAAAAATTAATTAATTCTGACACATGATATACGATAATACTAAATCTGAAAACAAAAATGTATTAATTCTGAAACATAAAATATATAATCATTGAAATGACATGTATTTTAATTGAATTTAAAAAAGTAATAAATTATACCCGTTTTCTTAGTGCACTTTGTCTATGCAAAGTTTAATTAATGACGAAGTTCTGAGGTAACAAACATTTAAAAAAAAACAACCACCAAAATACCTACTTTTTTGTCAGTTTTTTTAAACCAGGCCACTTGCCTCTATTTTTTTCGCCATGCTACGGACTATGTCATCGGTGTGTCATTGCCACAATCATATTCACAAACCGTGCGACGTACCACTCCCTCCCCCCTCCTTATCAAGGGGACTATCTGACGTAGTAAGCTCGTTATTTGTACCATGCTCATGATGACATTAGTCATTATCGATGAAGTTGTTTCATCAGAACAGTTCATCGCCCAGGGCAAGTGGTACAGTTTTCGACCTCGTTGCCTCACAATCTGATCGTTATTTTTATGAATTCTTAACCTTTATTTTTAGAACGCAAATAGCTTTAGTAAATTCTAAAAATAACCGGCCATGTGCGAGTCGGACTCGCGCACAAAGGGTTCCGTACCATTATCTATAATAACGGCAAAAAAAATCTTTGTTGTGTGGGTTTGTTGTTTATTTTATTCTGTTTTTTGTTATAGCGGCAACAGATAAATCATCTGTGAAAATTTCAACTCTCTAACTATCACGGTTCATGAGATACAGCCTGGTGACAGACGGACAGACAGGCAGACAGACAAACGGACAGCGGAGTCTAAGTAATAGGGTCCCGTTTTACCCTTTGGGTACGGAACCCTAAAAAGATTTTAATTGCGTCATACAAACTGACATTATTAATGCGAAAGTGTGTTTGTTTGTGCTTCTTTTACGCAGCAAAAGAGCAACAGAGCGACGTGATTTTTATATAGAGTTAGTTGGAGGGCCGGAGAATGACATAAAATACTATTTATCCTGGAAAAATGAATCTACGGCTCCCATGGGTATGATCACGCGGGTAAAACCGCGGGCGTAGATAGTATTAAAATTTGTCACTTCATTCAACCTTCGGTACTTTTCCAGCTGACTATAATAATGAAAGTCACTGCCTATTATTACGGATAATTTGAATAAATACAAACTGTTACAAGTTGCCGTAACCCTTTTACCACAAATTGGCCAACTACGTTTACCTGACCACATTCCGGCAGTGCAACAACCCTGTGTATTAAAATAAGTACTTACAGCTCACCTATTCCAAGAAAAGGTAACCAAGCAAGAACAGAGCTTATGGGAGCTGGTCTCAGTGGGTGGGTGGCGATGGTAAAATTATTATTACAATAATTATTAGGCAGATTTTTGGACGCGTTTAGATAGAGGGAGGTTTTTAAAATCACAATCTAAGAGTACACATCATCAGCCAATTAACGTCCACTGTTGGACAAGGCCTCCCTCATAGAGAGGGGTGTTGCCATAATCCCCACGCTTGGCAGGCGGCTTGGGGATCGCAGTACGTTCACCGTGTACTATTAGGACGCTGCTGCCCATCCTCCGGTGGTTCTGGTCGCAGTTTTAGGACATACCCGGGTCGCGGGATCTAAGAGTAGGTACCTATATTCTTAATTGTTTAATATTTTGACAGCCCCGGTGGCTCAGTTGGTAGTGAACCTAACTTCTGCGCTTGGGGGCGTGGGTTCGATTCCCACCTAGGGCAAACATTCATGTGATGAAGATTTGTGTTTGTTCTATGTCTGGGTGTTAATATCTATTTAAGTATCTATTTAAAAATATATATGTGTACTTACGTATATCAATGCAGCCATATTACAAGCTTTGTCAGATCACCGTGTGTGAAAAAATGTTTCGAATATTTTATATTTATGCTAGTCTATAAAGTACTAGCTGCACCCCGCGGTTTCACTCACGGGATACCATAACCAAAACCAAACCAAGTAACCAAAGTTTTACTCGTTATATTATCAGCTATTTGCCAGTGAAAGTCCCGTCAAAGTCGGTCTAGCTGTTTAAGAGTCCATAAGAAATATACATTGTATATATGTATCACTTTTTATATATATATATATATGAAGATTTATGATGGCAACTATAATGTAAAATCCTGTCGCCTGGAATAAGAAAATGATTTGATTTAATACATAGTTTTCTCCTAGAAACTTGTCATCGGTGGCATTATAACTTTAGTTTTAAACACAGTTTGATTCAGAAAAAGCTACTATTACCTTTGGTTCAGTGTTAAAAGGCAGAACTATTCAATTAAACTGTATCTATTGCCTTTATATGAACCAATAAAGTAGAAATACCATACAAACAATACACTGTTATCTATATTGTACAATAAACATAAAGTATGTTGAATGGTTATTCTCGCATGCAATCCCATATGTCAGGGCTGTGGTAGAGATGTTGAAAGCATCGATAGATCAGATGAGTGTACTCACAGGAAATGTGCTGCAAACGACAAATAAATAGCTCCGATCAAACTATCATTTGAATTTCAGAATTTCAACATTTACGACTCTTGCTAATTTTATTATTTGACGAAAATTATCCTTTAAGACAATCATTCCAGGCTATAAGAGAAATTGCTTTCTTACTATCCTGAGTAAAAAACTTACAAAAATACAAAAGATTTAAAACTATGGATGTTGGGTTAATGCTCTAAACTAAAAGTTAACAAAAGCCATAAGGGTAATCTATGCATTTAGTCCATATTTGTTGCAAGCTATATGAGACATTGTTTTGACGATATATGATTTAAAGTAATTTGTCGGTATTTCTATAATATATCCAAATTTGTATAAATAAACTCTTTTTTTTGTACCCCTTTGTTTTGGAACTTTTTTTAAGGATTTTTGGAGTGAAAACTTCTTTAGCCGCGTTAAACGATTGTTGGTAGAGGCAATACTTATGGGTTCCCGTCACCGATATGCTTATGTGATAGTATTCCAAAGTTTTAAGTTTTTACTTCTGTCGGCAGTCCCCATGACTATCTTTTTTTACTAGAACCAACAGACGAGTACATTTGTTCATAAATCAATACAGTAAAAGTAGAGATGACACGCAAACTTTTTATTACCTATGGCTTCTTCATAGTTTCTCACTTTCTGAACGCAGCTTATAGCTCATTTTGCCTCATTAACGTCACCATAAAGACAGCTTCACACTTCCTGACACTCGTAGATACATTACACCGCAAACTGTTAAAATTAACAGCGGCCGCACGATAAAGCCATTTCATGTTGATATGACGCTAATAAGAAGCTATTTGGTGGTTTCCTAGTTACTTGGCTTATTTGAAGAAGGTTAGTGACCCTTATATGCTTCATGCACATTTACAAGGCAGAGACTTATGCTAAAGATCGATAATAAGTTTCCACGGAGCAGTTACAAAGAAGAGATGGCATACCTAGGAACGATATTTTTCTTCGCAGAATTGCACGGAGTGTCACATTACACCTTGCCTTTTCTACTTTATAATAGATGGCGCTCTTTACCATGGCATTATGCTGCCTTTGTTCTTCTTCTTTTTCTATTCCTACGTGTAGTGGGTGTACATCTACGTGTGGTGGGGTCGACTCTCCGATCGGTCCGGATGGTCTGTCT
Source organism: Agriopis leucophaearia (assembly GCA_949125355.1). Taxonomy (NCBI): domain Eukaryota; kingdom Metazoa; phylum Arthropoda; class Insecta; order Lepidoptera; family Geometridae; genus Agriopis; species Agriopis leucophaearia. Next base: position 15,409,099 of record OX421268.1, on the reverse strand, counting down.
TAAGCCGTGTCCGCTGCGGCATGTTTTCGTGTTAGCGAACTCACTATTTGTTAGCTAACACCACAGTCACATCCACTTTTCGTGTCAGTAACATGTTAGTGTATTAGCTAACACGAAAACATGCCGCAGCGGACTCGGCTTTAGGTTATCAGTTTGTGCTGCCTTTTGTTGATTAGTAAAACAAGAATTTATTCAAAAGAACATCTTTATAAACAAGCTTTTACATAAATGTGTTAAATTTTTGAAAATATTGCAATATTGTATATTGCCTATTGCATATTGTATTGTCTGTGTCACCAGAACTAAAGGTGTATGCTACATTTCAACAAAATCGGTTATTTCTAAGTCTGTTTCTAAGTTAAAGTTCTAAGTCTAGTTTCTACAAAAATGACTGTGTCGTAAGACTATCACGGTGCTAATTTGTATGCACCATCTCTGTTTTGTTTTTCCCTGTGAAATTAAGGTATGAGCTACCATCGTAAGATTAAGTAGATGTATAGTTAATGTTCTCCATTAAACGTTAATTACCACAACTTCACATATATTCAAATCACGGTCATAAAATACGTATTAAAGTATCCTACCTGAATACAAATAGCTTTCCCTTGAGACAGGTGTCAAGCTCAGTTTAGAATTAGAATAAGTAATGCTAGATCAAGTTCATAATCTAGGCACGTCGGAGAAAGCTAATTTCGTTTAGAGTAAGGTCTCATAGAGTAGGGTTCAGTTAATAATGCGTTTGCATGCAGTCTAAGATGCACTTACGTGCTCGTCGTGGCTTGCTCTATAGTCAGCAGTTCGTACTGCGTACATATGCCTGCCCCGGTGGCTCAGTTGGTAGTGAACCTACTTTCTGCGCTCGGGGATGTGGCTTCGATTCCCATCTAGGACAAACATTTGTGTGATGAACATTTGTGTTTGTTCTATGTCTGGGCGTTAATATCTATTTAAGTATGTATGTATTTAAAAATATATATGTATGTATATTAGTCTCTGGCTGCCATATTACAAGCTTTGCTTAGTTTGGGGTCAGATGACCATGTGTGCAATAATGTCCCAGATATTTATTTATATATTACATATAAGTCTTCTATTCACGGTACCATTCGTGTACGACGTTAAAGGTTGCTTTGCTGCTTTATATATGTTCTGTTCTCTAGACTTAGTTACTCTGGTACCTCTATCAATCACATCAGTTCAATTCTAGTGTACAGAATAAACTCATGAAAAGGACACAGATTTTGATAAAAGTTTAGACAGTCAACATATTTGCGTACCGCGGTTTCACCTGCTTGGGCAATCCCACGGGAACCATCAATTTTCTGGAATAAAAATTAGCCAATATAATTCTCCAGCCCCTGAATTAAAACCCATGCAAAAATCCGTTTAGAAGACCATGCTCTCTATTTATTCCCAGAGCGAGCTCTAATTACAGAAGCAATAGTTATCTGTTAAGAGCAAGCCGCAGTTTCAATGCTATAGCTACTCAAAATTACATTAATTTATTTACCACATCTGTCCAGCAGCTGAAGAGGGTATTAGCAAGTGCATTTTTTTATGTATTTAGTTAATATTTTTTTTTAGTTTATTCCTTTATATTCACGTGTGGAATCTTTTAAACGGCCTTCTGTATCTTATATATTAAATTATGCTTTTTTTAATAGCTATTAAGCTTTATACCTAGCTGTAAAATATGTAAAAATTCTAGCAGTGCATTGCCATCCAGGGTTTTGAACTGTTGAAGTTCAAAATTCTGAGTGGCGTTGAACTGTTATGGGCAATCGTGAAGAGCCATCAGGCGAGCGACTTCGCTCGTCTCGTCTCTCAACATCATAAAAAAAACTATGACTATTATAAATCATCAGAGTCGTTGCAATACCCGTATCATCAAACCTCTTATTATCCATGCTTCGTTATTTCCAACAAATGGGTCCAATTAATAAAACAAAGGGAACACTTTCACAAAATCACTTAAACAATTAAACTAGTAAGTCAATTAAATATCGTTTTTAAGGAATCACCTCCATTGTTTGTAGTACATCATGTTTGTGTAATAAATGTTCCGTGAGTAAGATAAATTCTGTTTGAAATGGGCGAAAGCGGACGTGATACGCATTTTTGTAGAGCAGACACGCGCTGTTATGTCTGATGTAGTTTTCAATTTACAGTGGTCATTTGTAAATATATTTTGGACGCGTCACTTATATTACCTAACTACCTAGTGTGTGTCTGTAAAAGTAACAAAATCTTCAAGACATAATGATTTCTTATATAGCTTTCAAATCATCATGCTTTATTGTGAAACATTTTTATCCCCCGAAAATATTTGCATGAGTAACTATTTATCATCATCGCAACACTATAAGATTCCTTGTTTCTTTGACATTTGTTTGTTTGATGTAAAATAACACTGGCATATAATAATTTTTTTTTTAAATTAAATCAAAGCTTGAATGTTGGCGACTGTCTGAATATTTTCCTTTTTTAAACAAGGTTTTCTCGAAGATCTTTGGTTTTTCTATTTATTGTGTCCATGTCAGTCGTGTCAGTTTTGACTTGAAGCCTTATCAGAACTTCAGTGTGCAAAATTAAAAAAAATATATATAACACGTTTCTGACACCATTGTGCTTATCCTCATCAACACCAGCCGTCAGTCCACCCGTTCGCAAACAATTTTGGTTCTTTCCCCTTCCAACTGTGCCTTTTTATATTCTCTTAGTTCTTTAATTTAAACCTGTAAACAAAATCATTTAATAACAAATGTCAAGTCAAAGAGTTATTAAAATGTCCAACACACCAAACGGACACAAAGCAGACAGGTTTCATGTAAACTAACTACATCAAGGACATGTCATTCTTTTTTGACACGCAATTACAAAAAGTTAATAATCCAAAAGGCGGCTATACACGCAGTCAAGGCCACGAGAAAGCACGAGCTTAGCACGGTAAAGGCAATTAAATCGATTCTAATATATTAGATCGATTCAATTTTATGATCGATTGGTTCGGACGTTTTATATAAAGGTCGAGGTTAGTGTACATCGATTAATGTTATTGAGTGCTGTTAAAGTAATTTATGGTGAATTAAAATGATCGATTTAAAAGAAAGCAATCTACTCTGTAATTGAATATTTGAAGCAATGCTTTTTGTGATGTGTAAATTTGACGCGTAGTTTGATGTTACACTGTTTCAAGTAATATTAATTTGGGTTAAGTACTTATCTATAATTACATTTCAAGTTCAAGCCTTTCATGTAACAAGCAATACATATATCAGAAACACTTTAAACTAATTTTTTATGTAGCAAACGGCTTAAAAGAAATTATATTTCTTCCCAGCAAAGCGTGACACTGCAGGGATTGGAGGGGGCTTAATACCCCGCCTTCTTCTACTCATCGATAGGTGGCGGGAAAACTCACCATGGTACATACAATAACGCATACAAAGTGACGCCATCTTTTGTTTAATAGGGAAATACATGAGAACTTATCAGTGTTTAACGCATTCAATAATGCGCCACCTTTCGTTGAATCGTAAAACGTCGTTAATGATGACGCCAGAATAACTTGGAATCAGGATGCTTAAGTTCACTTAGTTGCATGGTCCACTGATGGTCCACCTCTGATTTGGTTTTTCACCGCGCATACTAACCTCTAACCCAAATTAACTAAAACACGCGCCAAACAAAGCCGATTCTAAAGTTCAATTCCATCACAATGATCGCAATATTCGCCACAATTATATTTATATAAGTCATTGTCATTGACCGCTGTGGTGAATTATGGTTTTTAAGTCGCGTGGGCCACATGAGGTCAAACATCACATATGTATGTAGTTATGTTGGATAACACGTCCATTCATAACAACTACTAGCAAATGGTTCTTGGTGATTATGAATGGAAATGACTTTGATTAATGGTGTGAAAAACTTCCCAACAACACACGATTTATTACTTTTGACACCACCATTTCCATTTGTGATATCATGGCTTCTTTCCTGTCGTAAATGTAAACAAAATTTTCTTTTAACATAGAGACAGCTCATCTTAATCATTTATAGACAAGCAGATGGTATTTTGAATCAGGCGCTACTTCGCGGAAGTTCATCTAGAGAAAACAGATCACTTTGTAAAATTATCGTATCTATTTTAGCCAAATGCATTTTAAAAGTACTCGTAAAAGTGAGTTATAGTAATTTGCTGGTTGCCCTTACAATGAGGACGATTTATTTTTGTATTAAAGTTAGGATAAGATAGCAAAAATACCTATCTTATACGCGTATTTCTTTTTTTTTATAAATATCTGGGACAATTTTGCACACAAGGTTATCTATCCCAAACTAAGCAAAGCTTGTAATATGGCTGCCAGAGACTCATTTTGATATTTCAAGGAGTTGGGTTGGCTCGGGCTACTGCTGGCAAGGGAAAATGCACAATACACCCCAAGCGGGACGTCAGTGCAGGACTTATCGCCCCTATCTCGAATACGAATAAGAATAGTTGCCAGAGACTGATACACTTTTTTTTTAATACATACTTAAATAGGTATTAACACCCAGACATAGAACAAACACAAATGTTCATCACATAAATGTTCGCCCTAGGTGGGAATCGAACCCACGCCCCCAAGCGCAGAAGGTAGGTTCACTACCAACTGAGCCACCGGGGCAGTTAAAAAAGTAATTAGTTACGATATGTGATCAAATTTATAACTAATCGTTTACTTACACGATAGTCAAATTATTTATACTTAATACATCTTTCAAGATGGTTAATTAAATAACACGCTTTTAAAAGATGTTGCCTCTAAGTGGTTTGTGCAAGGCATTGTTTGTTTCACAACTATTGATTCTGCTTGTTCGCTGCGCCGGCGCCGATGGGAGCGCAGCGCATTTTCTCACACTTTTCACGGTGTTGGGTTCTGACGTGTTAGTTAATGTGCGTTTAATTTATAAGTCCCTGTTTTCCGACTTTTGGCAATTTTGATCTTTCTAGTTAACGTTCGCCTACTTCTATGGTTAGCTTAAAATTATAAAAATGGTGTCATACCAAATTTTATGTTTTTTCTAGGAAACTCCAAAGGCCGAAACACGATTCAGGATATTTGGCTTAATAGAAGAAAAAAAAAATTAAAAAAAAAAAAAAAAACACTGATTTGCGCTTTACTCCCATTTTTTTTTATCATTCATATCTATATATTAAAATGATGTCTAAATGACAGACATACAATACAGATACATTATTAGGTATCCTCATTTTATTAGTTGGTTGACAGTTGATACGTACGTACGTAGGTATAGTTGTTAACGGACTTTTGTAAGCTTTGTTCTTCAAAGCTACGTTGCAACAACAACGTCCAGTTCCAGAAACGTCAAATTATACGCCTCCGTGGTCCAGATCACGACCGTTTGCGACATCTCAATCAGCCGAAATAATGACATTTTTAGGTACTCACACAATAGGTAATTTTGTTTACCTAGATACTCTTTTTAACCGACTTCAAAAAACGGGGGTTTGTATTTCGTTTTTTTTTTAATGTTTGTTACCTCAGAACTCTGTCATTTATGAACCAATTTGGAAAAAAAATAACAAGTGAAATGGCGGTCATATCCACGTCTATATAGTAGGCTGTAAAAAAATATACCCATTTTAAAATACAAATTAGGCTCTTAAATTTTTATTCTAAATTTGGTGACTATAAAAGAAGTGGCTGTGCATTGATTTCCCCGATATATACTGATCTATGGCATTGATATGTCAGTCAATGATCAGTCAGGACTTTGAGTTTTATGTACATAATAATCAAGCAACTGAGTTTTGTTTTATTTCAGAACTAGCTTTTTTGCCCGCGACTTCGTACGCGTAGATTTTCATATAAACCTTCAATCCTTTTTTCTTACCTTAATCCGGCCTTGCGCAAAATAACATAGCCTATACTTCAATCTGGTCATAGCTAAGCATATTCGTGAAAACCGCATTTAAATCCGTCCGCATTTTCTTCCAGGGGTGTAGGAGATGTGCGTGAACAAACAAACAAAAATTCTAAAAACGGCCTTAACATCTTCAGCTGCTTATTTTAAGTCGCCCTGTGAGTGATTGAGTGTATTGATAGAAGCATAAAAGTAATAAATAACACCGTCAACAGTTTTCAAATCAAAAAGAGAATGTGACCACAGTGCAGAGCATGTTTTGAAATTTTCTTTTTGTCTAAACCATTAAAAGTATATCATGTCATGTCGGGATGATATACATCTCTGAAATTTGACTGTCCAGTTTCGCTGGCCACGGAACCCTGACATAATGCTTGTCTTAACCTTCGACCAAAATAAAATGAATGGACGGGCCCAGTAGAAGAGCATTTTTGAAGATTACAAAATGAGCGCCAGCTCTCATTTCGTTTCAGTCGGTCTCTAGCCGTAGGAAGTGAAACACGAGTCTATTGTTACGCGATAACGAAACATCTGACAAAATTATGAATTCGTATGCTTTACCGAAGTGTAAATACACAAATAAAACCGATATCTATTTTTGTAACATATATACTGTACATTTTTATAATTAGGTGTTGAAGTATATGTCCGACGGTTTTGACTCGTTTTTACTGATCAAGTTCAATGGTTAGGGCCCGTCCATTCTTTTATTTTGGTCGAAGGTCTTAACACGCTCTTGGCTAGTTATTTCTTATTTCGCGTGCATTTGTATGTATACCTTGATTAAAAAGCCATGAAATGGAACTACTCTATTTACCTGTTAAAATATCACAGTAAAATAAAATTATTTCTATATTCTCATTCTTATTGCAAATATACACTGCATTCTTCTAAAAGCTAAGTTTATATACCCTGCATAAAGGGTGCAGCAATGACTTATGTAGTGGCTGTTCACAAAACCAGACCACAGACATAAACATATAAATTTAAGTATAGTTAAATCTATTACATAAATATATATATACTATTCAAACTTAACCTAGGGTGAAGTAATTTTACAAAACAAAAAAAAACATACTTAGTGTGATAGGTTACTTAATTATATATGAGATGATACAAAACTTATGACGCTACTTTATTAACTATTTATATATCGATATTTATTTTCTAATTATTATTTTCCAAAATTTATCGTCGAATAAACCTTTTTATCTCGTAATAAGATTTTTGGGTTAGAAACTTACGAAGTTGGTTCTGGAAAAATGTTATTATTTCTTTCTTTCTTTATTGCGTCCGGAATTTTGTTGTATAGGTTTATTTTCATGTACAAAGGGCCTTTTTTGAATATTTCTATTCGCGGGACTGAATTAAAATAGGATGCGGTATATTTTGTGTTTTAAATGCTAACATAGAATAAAACCAAGAGAATGTAATACTCCTACTCCATGCATTGGAATGAATCACCAAAGAGGTTGTAAGGCCTATAACATGCTTGATCTACACGTTCATTCATCTAAGAAGGTTAAGGAACCTTTTTTAAATTTAAACTGATTAACCGAATGACAGTTGACAGTTTCAAAATTTTAATGGCTATGTCAATAACATTCTCTTTACTTTGGATCTCCTTGCTTGAGGCTATGTGACGATCCTCATATTACGTTTCGTGTAACGAAGAAATAAATCATTGATTTTTATTTTCGTTTATGTAAAAATAAAGAATTAAAATAAATGATATAAGGTAGCCTATGTTTTAATCTGGTAATTTCTAAGCATATTCGTGAAAACCGCATTTAAATCCGTCCAGTGGTTTAGGAGATGTGCGCGGACAAACAAACAAACAAACAAACAAACAGACAAAAATTCTAAAAACTGTCCTATCGTGTTCAGCTGCTTATTTTAAGACGCCCTGTGTGATTTTTTTTTTGTTATCTCGCAATTACAGATTTTTTTATCTCTACGTTTTTATTATATGTATAGATAGATATATGTTTGGAAAATGCCTGGTATCCGTTTTTTGGCTACTGCCACGTTAGGTAAAGCCTGGAGAGTAACTTTGCCATAGACGAGACGGCAAATAAAAGGCAAACTTTACGTAGGATTCTATCGCGTAATCTATATAAAGTACATAAAGATCTTTTCACATATCTCTCCAATAGATTCTCACATCTTCCATCTCATTACTAGTATTTACCTGACAGCGTACCGTCCGCGTGACCATGTGGCTTTCTAGTCATGACCTCAGAACCCGTTCTACGATGGAGGATGCTGGTGGGCGGTGTCATTAAACTCACTTGCATTACGACTTGCATTGGAGCATTCTAACAGAGAGGAAAAGTAGCTCTAAGCGCTTAGCAATGTATCGAGATGTAAGTGTAAATATTATGTAAGTATCTCAAAGTAAGCCTAGGTCTCAGAGTGTACGGGAGCAGGTTGACGTTAGTATATCACACTTTACATCACATCACACTAATTTTATTAATGCGAAAGTAACTCTGTCCGTCTGTCTGTTTGCTCCATAATCACGGCTAAACGGCTTAACCGATCTCGATAAAATTTTGCGAGGTAATGACAGTATGTATCATGAGGACGGACATGGCAATTTTTTTCTGAAGAAATCGCGGACGAAGTTGCGGGTACAGCTAGTATAATAATTATGTTTGTGAGTTTATATACAGGGTAGCGTAAAAAGGGTGGGGTGTGAAATATGAACAACGTTTACTATGGGAGAAAATCTGAAATCGCGGAAAAAAATATTAGCTGATTCATAATATTTTGCCGAGTGTCAATGCCCGTTATCTATGGAACAGAACAGCTATATTTTTTCGCGTATATATATACTATATTTATATACGTTTGTTCGACGATATATTGAGTACCGCTGCTCTGATCTTCATTGTATTTCAGTAGTTCATTTCATTACAATGTTTAGGTTTATATATGAGTAAAATCGGTCCAGTAGCTTACTTAGTCTGTAGGTCAAGGGTTTTGTGAAGATATAAGGATGACGAGGTCACAGTACGGGGGGAAAACTATTAGTCTGTCTGCCATGTGTCATTGAGGAAACACTGTGGAAGCGGTAATAACTTAGGGGTTGAGGAGTATTAAAGTGGCGCTAACTGTAATGGGACTGTAGCTAACTGTTGTGGGACACAATGGGACAGATCTGTGGTAATGGGCATTGTATATTCATAGGACATTTTACTTATATGACATTTGCAATTTTCCAAATAGCACTGTAAAAAGTTTGCGCCGGCCAATCGAATAAATAAATAAAAGACTTTAAATGTACTCATCTAAGGTCGAGTACCTTGCACTTGGCAACTAAATGGTATATATTTATTTACCATTCAAGTTCATACCAGCCTTGAGCTTCTACCGTATGATGACCTAGATGATGTAAAAAACCTAACGAGATAGCAAAAAAGCCTCCATCTCTTTTCTGCATTGCTAACCTATTATAGCACCTCAATATCCGCATGATGTACCTCCTACAAATACAAATACTAACAAAGACGCGTTGGTTTCAAAATTCTGAAGAACAAATACATATGAACCTTGCGAGCCTTATTGTAGAAGTCCTAGAGCCGCGGCCACGGACCAACCTTGGCCGGCTCCTTTCTAACACCATTCCTGTGTGACTGTAGTTAGTTGGGAGATAAAAAATACGGACTATTCTGGTCTGTCCTCCGTTGTGTGTCTGTCTGTCACTTCGTAGTTTGTATTCATTATTGTTTTTGGGTTGAAGGGCAATGTTTCCAACGGAATGAAATTATTGGATACACCTTTTTTTTTAAAGGTGCGCTTCTAAAAGGCACCCCTAATTTCATTACATCCTAGCCTAATGGAAGGTTACTAAGTATTATTCCCCCTTTATTTATTTTTACTCGTATGGCTTAGGGTGTTGAGAGGTGTGCAGTTTCACTGTGCGCTACTTGCAGCTTTATGCCTTTAACACTTCCACCCTAGAGCTGAGGTTCTTAGATCTTGAGGATTTCACCCCCCAGACAAGCCAGGGCCTGGGTCTGATTTAGGCTCATGGAATTGAGGTGCGCGGTGTTGCCAACTGACCGACGGCTCGTCACAAAGCGGCCCCTGCGTTTGTGTTATTACTATTTTATGATAAATCATTTAAAAAATCTACACTTTTCAATCAAGTGTCTAAATACATATCAACTTATAACACACATTTCACGTGTGGTCAATCAACATTCATTACATAACGATCGTCAACGTAGCGTGAACGATGTGCACGCTTGCTACACGTCCGTCTGTCAGTTGATCTTCCGTGTGGCTTCTCGCCAATTAAACACATGTATTAGTCATTATCATACTTACCTCAGATATGAGGTAACAGAGCTCAGTACAGTAGCATAGAATTTTGAAGTTCAGAATCCTGGGTTACTACTTATAAATTTGTGATTTTAGTTGCAGTGAGGCATATACCGGGTGTTTCTCTAGACAACATAATTAAGGATATCATACTCACTACTTTTACTTTGGGGCCTACCCTGATATCGCGAATAAAATATCTGTGGGGTCATAGAAAAAAGTATGGAACCACTGATTTTTTTTCGCTATTTCAGTGTTTGTTTTAATGTATTTTTTTATGATGATAAGTACAATATTATCATTGAATGTCTTCTAAAGTAATACCCCGTAGAGTGTGATTTTTTTCGACAGGTAATACACGGATATTGCTAAGTTCTTTATGATTTCAAGCTACTGGTAACACAGCGTCGATGACGTAGTTGATTGTCACCCACGTGACTTTGGTGTCTCAGAATGCCTGCGTCAGTATAACACTTGAATGATTAATGATATTATGTTGGCTCTTAAAATGTGAACCTATTTTTAAGGGGTAATAAATTACATCTTTTTATTTAGATCCATAAATTAATCTAATTATAAAGGAAGACGTATAAATCTTCGTCTTCAAAATTGTTGTTTGACATTTACAAAAGTCGTTGAGTTAATTTGTCGACATTAAAACAAATATGATTGTCTGTGTACAAATTTTCCGCGAAGGAAACATTTTAAATGACTAGCTGTTGTTGCCCGCGACTTTGTACATATCATATAAATTTTAAGCTTTTTGCCCCTCTTAATTCGGCCCTTTCGCAAAATCTTTTATCAGATATCTGCATTCTATAAAGCTATCTATATTCTATTATGTTTTACCCTAAATAATTTTGTTGTTGATACTAATTTAACCCGACCTGACAATAAAATTGTTTAACAATGTTCTGTAACCACATCATTGTTTAAAATCAGGCAAGTTGGTGGTCAAAAACCATTTTTTTTTATAACATAAAGTTTGTAATTAAATGAAGAATTAAGTTAACAATTTCAAACAGAAACCGTTATTTCCCGTAGTTTTCAATCATTATCTCATTTGGAACCATAATAGGTTTTACTTTATTTGAGTTGAGTATAATTAAAGACACAAATTATCCCTATATATAGTAGTCAAGGTCCACAAGAGCATTAAGTGCCCACTGGTTCTTTCATACCAGTTTATAAATACCGGAAAATGCCCGAAAAGGTTTTTCACGCAAAATTACTGCCCTCTGACTCATTCGCAAACTGGACAAACATACGCCTTATTTCCATGAAATAAAGTTTAAGTATAAAAGTCATGGTGTACACTGATTGGGACGGCACAATGCCGTTTTAAATGTTAGGACCTTATAGGAACTTGTAATCTACCTGCATACGTTCATGGTAGTACAAATAAGTACACAAGTAATCAGAAACTTGTCTATTACATCCTACCTTTTATTAGAATTTATGCAAAAGTTTTTTTTTGTTTTTCGGCTGTTTAAAAATGAGAAATAATAATAGTTTTCTAAAGTTATATATTTATTTACAGGATATTTACCGTGGTAAGGTTGTGGAAGGGTGTGGTCTTCCCGTGAACATGGTGCATGTAACTGCGCCGAAATATCGGAAGCTCCTTCCACAACCTTACCACGGTAAATATCCCGTAAATAATCATATAACTTTAGTGAACAACCGTGATAGTTTAAAACGGTGTTTAATAATAGTTTTTTTTGTTCTAACCGCCGTGTGTTGTTTTATAGTTTTAACATACATTTTGCCGTTGAATATACTTTGCCATTTATTGCTTCATCTGTATCTATGGAGAGAAATCTTTAAAGAATTTTTCTTCTAACGAGGAGTTTTCCTAAAATAGAATGTGTGAATTTGTGTGCTTTATAGTTTTGCAATGAGTTCTTGGGGAAAAGATTCATAAAGTTTTAAATAGCATAAAGCCGCACCAGTATGTGTACTTATTACCTTTATATCTATCCCAAGAGTGAAATGTGACAACTCGCTACTTTTTCCCAATGGTTATAAGTAGGTAAGTACTACTCTTTTTTTCTGTACCATATCCTAAAAAACACCAGAGCTTACTGCACGTATTATAGAATCTCCAACAGGAACTTACCTGAAAAGATAACAAAAAAAAGGTTATAATCAAAATGATTGGCTGTAAACAAGTTTCTACAAATTAATAAGAGACAAACTTTTATGACAAAATACAAATAAACTTAATAAAAACATCTGAACTGAAATGGAACACGCTTAAATCCGGGAAGCATATTCCTATATTCATTATAGGTGATCGCGTATTCCTGTTCGCTCTAATTTTAAGGAGATCATAGTTGTACCTAATAGAAGCATCGAGAAAATTTCACTCTCTGGCTAGTGTCTGCTATATAGAGTGTGAGCTTCTCATAAGTCCAAAACCAATGTTTATTTTAATATATTTGCAAATTTTTTCCCCTATTTTTAATTTAGGATCTAACCATAGATTTTCATACTATATCGTATCTTTGGATAAAACAATGTTATTCTGTTTACGACTTTACTAAAGTTTGTATGATGTTTTGGAAACAATATAAAAAACACACTTTCCATCTCATTATATCACTTCGCCACACTCGAGCTCATTCACGAACACTTATTATGTGACAATCCGTCATTATTATATATTAACATTCGAAAATACACAAGATTTGCAGAATAATACAATTAGGTGACATGCGTTTTCTTCAAGTTTAAAAAAACTCCAACAAAAAATATGTGATACTTTGCTACGAAGGTATGAATATTTGAATATTTTTTTCATGCGCACTACATTTTTCTGCTCGTTTTGGCTTCGCAAATATTTTATCAATGTAAATACATTGATAAAATATTTGAATATTTTTTATAAGATAATATTGATGTTTTCTTAGTTAAGATAGGAACCTCCTGGATTTAATAAAACTTGTATTTACTTTGAAGTTTATATATATATATATCATCATCATCACTCAGTATATTTATATATATAAAATTTCCATGTCACAATGTTAGTTACCGTACTCCTCCGAAACGACTTTACCGATTTTTACCAAATTTTATATGCGTATTCAGTAGGTCTGAGAATCGGCTACTATCTATTTTCCATACCCCTAAGTGATAAGGGTTGTTCACCCTTAAATATTTTTATTTTTGTTTTTATTTTTTTATTAATTTATAAGGCAAAACAACGTTTGCCGGGTCAGCTAGTATATATATATATGTACGTATATCAGTCTCTGGCAGCCATATTACAAGCTTTGCTTAGTTTGGGGTCAGATGACCGTGTGTGAAAAATGTCCCAGTTTAAAAAAAAAAAATATTTATTTAAAGAGGTTGGAAAGTTTTAATACTGACTAATGTGAAAATTAGACAATAGGCATCATGTTCGGATTAAGTGGACACTCGCGCGCAGAAATTAGCCGATAAAGAGAGCCTTTCCAATCTGGTAAAGTATTTAAAAAAAAAAAAAAAATTGTAAACTATGATAACTACTGATACTTAGGCAAATAGGTTGTACGTACAAAATTAAAAAAAAAATACAATTGAAAATATGTTCTTATTAAATTCCAAAACAGTAAAAAGCTAGTAGTTAGTAGTATGAGCCAGCCTATCGTTCTATCTATACCATTTACCCACGGTCAAAAGCTTTGCAAGTTAAGGTCGTAGTGATTATGACGCAACGTGATCATGCATCCCATCGCTTGATCTTGGCCACAAAGTACTCTCATCGCTTCGTTTCTCAAATCTTGATATGTTTAACTGTAGGTGGGCAATGATCTTGATATTTGATAGGTCTTAATTTTTCTCAAATTACAGTATTTTTGGCAACGTTTCTGTGATGCCCCTGGTGTTGCAGGTATCGATAGGTGTCGGTTATCGCTTACCATCTGGCGGCCCGTCTGCTTGTATGCCACCTTTGGCATTGAAAAAGTATTGAAAAAAGTTACTTAAACTTATGTGACATTTGAGTCGTATCAAGCAGCGTTGCTTAAACGTTAGTTTTGTAACCTTATTTGTTTTTTTTTTTGACCCCGTTGTCATCACCAAAATAGTTTATTTAGAGGATAGCTAAACGGTTTTTATTAGGTTTATATTTGTTACTTTTAGACTTGTCATGCGTTACTTTTGAAAAGCATGCCCGGGCAACATTGTACACGGGACATTGATCGCAACGCAATATCTGTTAATTTTATTACAAACTTTTTCTAGTAATGTAATTTTTAACCCTTTACTTATACGTTTTTTTTTTCAGCACTGACCACTTTTTTTGTTATTTAGCTATGATATCTGACCTCTTCCCTAATGTGTGCGTATCAAAGAGGAAAATGATCATTATGAAATTTCAGATAATAGAGAAAATTTTCTCATTTTCTCCCGTTGATCAGACGGCGGTTCGTCAGCCATGTTAACATGTCTGTTACGGCTCTTAGAGATAAAATAGAAATGTTTTTCAATCGCTAGTTAGATCTTTTTTGATTATTCCCCACATTATATTGTTTTTTTTTTTTGTAATGGTAGGTCTCTTTTGCAGGGGTCCGCCTGGGGAAGTAACACACCTTTGCCAGTTATTCAACCACCAAGCAGTGGTGTGCAAACACTACTGTGTTCCGGATTGAAGGGCAATGTTTCCAGCGAAATTACAGGGCACACAGAGATTTAACATCTTATATCACGGGGTGACGAGCGCAGTGCATTGCCATCCAGGCTTTTGAACTGTTGAAGTTTAAAATTCTGAGTGGTGTTGAGCTGTTATGGGCAAGCGTGAAGAGCCATCAGGCGAGCGACTTCGCTCGTCTCGTCCTCAGAATCATAAAAAAAATACAAGATAAAATTTTCTCTTTCTCTCTCGTTGTTTGGACGGTGGTTCGTCAGCCAAGTTCGACACATCTGTTACGGCTATGAGAAACAGAAGCGCAACTTTTGTAAAAGTGTATCTATGGGGAAATTGTATCACTGCGAAATAAATCCAATTAACCAATCAGAGTGAAGTGTCATTTAAATTGCTGCTTTTGCCAACAATCTAGCTCATTCCGTCATTTAATAACATGACTGGAGCAGTTTCATTTCTTACTTCTGTTAAAGTTAAGCCGATTGTTAAACTCTCTGTGCTATTTAGGTACGTTATAAGTTTTATTAATATAGCTTACGTAACGCTTGCATAATAAGCAACGATTTAATAGTACTAAACAACGGTTACTGATTTGTATAATGTTACATGAATTGTGCAAAAACTGTTGTTGGTTGTGGAGTGATAAATCGTTTAGCGCTGTATGACATATCAATGTTAGCATAGGTTCAGAATTGCAGTATTTCTTTTACATAATACTACATACCTACATACAGATGGGCTCACCAATATATTTCTTCCTATACTAGGTGACTTTTCTACTGTCTAACCGATAGTAGAAATATTCGGCGTTATCATTGTACTTATTATTAAGAACACCTTTCACTATGGGACCAACCCTAATGTCGCGAAAAAAAACAGCTGTTTCATAAATTTAGTAGAGTATTAATGAAATTTTTGTATGGAACAGCTGATTTTGAGTTACGGCGCCAACATAAAAAACATGTCGGTGTCGACTAAGTAGAGAATAATAGTAAGTACTCTACTTCTTCACTTTAAGTTCGTGTTTCCCATCTTCGACCACACTGTCACTTACCTTGTTTATCCTGTCAATTATAAAAAATCAAACCTATCTCGTGGGCATAACGATTTGTTCTTTTAGTGGCATAATTTAGTGATTATCACTCTTAATTTATTTTTATTCAAACTATTATTATTGGTTGCCTGGAAGAAATTGGACCCTGGATCGCGATGGATTAGCGATAAGGCCGCTATGTGGCAATGACTCGTAAGTGTTTTCCGTTTGTAATATTGATTTATGGTGTGCCTACACAATAAAGAGTTTCTGTTTATCTAAGTATTAATACCAAGAAGGCCTTCATCTCACTATTTTATATGAACATTTCCGGTAATCCCACTAATATTATAAATGTGAAAGTTTGGATGGATGGATGTTTGTTACTCAATAACGCAGAAACAGCTGGATGGATTTGGATGAAATTTGGAATATACATTGCTTATGTCCTGGATTACTATATACTACATATACTACTTTTCATTATCATCACCGATTTTCATCACCATGCGGGTGAAACCGCGGGGCGCAGCTAGTATATTAATAAAGTTTTGTGACCTCTATAAGGAAATCATTGTAATAATAAGCTTATTTTAATTTTCTTTTGAATGATTTATTATCTTATCAAACTGTAATCTAACAAAAGAGAAAGCTAATTATGCCATTAAACCTACGGCCTACTAAACAATTATAACAACAACTCGTTTATAATTACGTAACTAGAGTGAACCAGTTCTAATCAGATATGTAAGTGGTATACAGTGGGGCAAGCAGGGCAAAGGGCTGTATTTGGGGCACAAAAGTTTAATCCTCGGGGTTGGCGCATAAATAGCACCTAATTTCCACCTGTGAAAACTTGAAAAGCTGACAGTGACGATTCTGTTGTGCTGTTTGTTTGAACGAAATTTGACATATTGACTTTGAATCGCAAAAACCTGAGATATCATTTGACAGCTCAATTTTTTTTGCCGTTCTTCAATCACATTTTGAAATGAAAAGAGATGCAGTTAATTTAATAGTATAAGTATGAAATGTTTGATTTTTAGTCCTTTCAGATTAGTTTAGTGAATAGAATGATAGAATCGACGCTATTTTATGTTTTTATTTTGTTATGGGTATTATTTTCATGGACATGCCATAAGCTTTTTAGATTTTTAGCTTAGGAATAAGTTTGATTACTGAATAAACTTATTCTCAAGCTAAAAATCTAAAAATTGTTTGAGAATAATCAGTATCGGGGCAAGTAGGATAAAGGGCGTATCCGGGGCACTAAATCCAAATCAAATCATTTATGGCACATTATGCTAAATAGGTGACACTTCAAAAAGTAAACTAAAGCAACTAAAATAGTCCTAGGAGTTAGCATATAAATGGTTAAGAAGCAATGGACTGCCATACTGCCTTACTACTATTAACTCTACCTTAGGCAGAGTTAATAGTCGTAATCAGAAATGTAACCGGTAGTGGGGCAAGTAGGACAAAGGGCACTAAAGTTTAGTCCTTGAGGTTAGCGTATAAAAGGTTAAGTAGAAGTTGACAGTTCGCCTGAGGCCTGGGTCACAGAATCGAGGAGCTTATGTTAAGTAACAGGTTTTACCTACTAGTTTTCATCATAGTTAGCCCTGCGGTTATACTTAAGGCATACATAATATTTTCTTAAGTTTTTGCGATTATTATACAAATTAAACACTTTTTATTTCTATCGCGTATTTAAGTTCACGGTCTATGGACAGTGTCACTGTTTTTTTAGTGTTAGCTTGTGTTTTGTTTATTGACTGCCCCGGTGGCTCAGTTGGTAGTAAACCTAACTTCTGTGCTTGGGGGCGTGGGTTCGATTCCCATCTAGGACAAACATTTGTGTGATGAACATTTGTGTTTGTTCTATGTCTGGGTGTTAATATCTATTTAAGTATGTATTTAAAAATATATATGTACGTTTATCAGTCTCTGGCAGCCATATTACAAGCTTTGCTTAGTTTGGGGTCAGATGACCGTGTGTGCAAAAATGTCCCAGATATTTATTTATTATTTATTTATTTTAAAAAGGCACTTAAAAAAGCATAAATACATTCAAATTAATAATTAATTGTTGACTTTTTGAACACTTTGCTGTGTCCGTAGTCACAGCAAGACTAGATGTTAGATCTACATAGAAATGTTATTAAATAAGTCACAAGTACCGTCAATGATATTAAATCAAAACGTTCCCTATCCACGCAGTAGTCGCTCACGGTGTCCAGAAGTCTAGAAGTTCTGCTCTATCAGCGATACTTTTTAAGCTTGGACAATCATTTAAAAAATGTTTTTTTAGCGAAAACTTTTTTAGACGCGTTGAGTACTTTTTGGGTGAACAAAAATCATGGAACTTGCGGCATCGTCACCGAACGCTGTACCGTGTATTTTAAAACAGCGCCATCTCTTGTAGAATAGGTGAATTACTAAGTTTTCATTTCTGACGTGCAGTCCTATGACTGATGTGTTATTAGGGTTCCGTACCCAAAGGGTAAAATGGGACCCTATTATTAAGGCTCCGCTGTCCGTCCATCCGTCTGTCACCAGGCTGTATCTCATGAACCATGACAGTTAGATAGTTGAAATTTTCATAGATGATGTATTTCTGTTGCCGCTATAACAAAAAATACTAAAAAACAGAATAAAATAAATATTTCAGGGGGCTCCCTTACAACAAACGTGATTTAATTGCTCGTTTTCACTCGATATTGATAACGGCAAGAGGTAAACGCTTGTAATATTCACAGAATATTTAGTTATATATCAAATTTAAAAATAAATTATTAAATTACAATAAAATTTATATTTAAGGGGGGCTCCCATACAAAAAACGTGTTTTTTTTTGCCGTTGTTGTAGATAATGGTACGGAACACTTCGTGCGCGATCCGACTCGCACTTGGCTGGTTTTTTATGTTGAAATAGAGAACAGTAGTTATTCGTAAATAATTGAAAATTTTAGTTTACGTGTAATTTTCTATTACAATTATGCAACTCGAAAAAAATATATCAAATTTTGCAACTGAATCCCATTTCATATAACGCGCTATTATAATTATAGCACAATATACGTCTGAACCTGTTAGAAAGATATAATGTTTTTTATGATTGTATTATGTTTTGTGTGTAAAATAAATAATATGTTTTATTTATTTTTACCAAATATAAATCACAGATTATCCCCAGGTCCAGTAACCTGCAGAATGTAAACTGTATCTATAACGACAGGAGAAAGCGTATCAGGTTAAAACAGGAAACTGTCCAGAGTTAGATAACTGTATAATCACTACTATTAAATTATTGATTAACGACAACGATCACTTGGAACTAAGTGATAGAAACTTAAGAACCAGCGTTATGTTAAAAGCAATCAACTTTTATCTTTACATTTGACGGATATTGGTGATTATTACTATTGAATTAATTTAATGCTTGTAATTTGATAATTAAGTTAATAGACAATAGATATCCTTCAAATGATTCACTAATTTTTTTTTTTTCCTAATTCAGTGGACATATCTGACATGCTTTATAAACACAACTCTACCAAACTGCATAGCAGTTTGTCGGCAGATCTCTAATCTCTTTAATTTTATCATTGAACTAGGAACACAACATTTTAGATACTTATAATAAACTAGCCGTCCGCCCCGGCTTCGCATGAGTGTAAGCTTGGCCTTCGGCCTCGCTACAAAATATAATATATCCTATGTCACCCGGGGATAGTGTAGCTTCCCAACAGTGAAAGAATTTTTCAAATCGGTTCAGTAGTTTCGGAGCCTATTCATTACAAACATACAAACATACAAAAATAGGTACAAATCTTTCCTCTTTATAATATTATATAGTAATAGTAATATAGTAATAAATATATATGATAGAAATTTATTGTTTACTAGGTGTTCCGCGACTTCATCCGCAGTTTCTTTAGAAAAAAATTGCCTATGTTTGTCCTCAAGATATATACTATTACTTACCTCGCAAAATTTTATCGAGATTGGTCAAGCCGTTTAGCCGTGATTATGTAGCAAACAGACAGACGGACAGTTACTTTCGCATTTATAATATTAGTGTGTTATATATTCGCAATGACCCGGGTATGTCCTAAAACTGCGACCAGAACCACCGGAGGATGGGCAGCAGCGCGCAGCGTCCTAATAGTACACGGTGAACGTACTGCGATCCCCAAGCCGCCTGCCAAGCGTGGGGATTATGGCAACACCCCTCTCTATGAGGGAGGCCTTGTCCAACAGTGGACGTTAATTGGCTGATGATGTATATATTCGCAATAATTCAAATCTTCATAGTAAAGACTTCAACGTGCGCGACATATATATTTTTTGGTCGTTTCCGTATCTAACTACAGGATTACTTACAAGAAAAAATATTACACAAATATTTAAAATAAAACAGAAATACTAAAATTAAACTAGTTGTAGGTACAACCCTGAACTTGTGATCGTGCAATCTTTACTATCTCTAGATAGATTTTGCTCATACTATGTACTCGTATTGACTCGTTTCAGTTGTCCCCCGGCGAAAAAAGTATATGTGTCTATAGGTTAACACATGTTATGTATCTTTTTGTCTACTTTGTAGCTCCCAAACGGCTGAACCAATTTTGATTTAGTTTGTTTGAAAGGTGACTTGATCAAGAGTGTTTTAGCTATGATTCATGAAAATCTGTTCAGCTGTTTTTAAAATTATCAGCTTTTTACCGGGGGTTTTAAAACTCAATTAAACTTCAACCTCGATTTAAATTTTCAATTTAATTCGACGTTTTGAAAGTAGTTGCAAATCAATTTGAAAGATTCCGTTTCATATATAGATTGCTAAGCTAATAAAGCGTGTTAAAAAGAGCACCATAATCGGCATGTAAAAAAAAGGACCAAAAGAAAAAAAAACACATCGCACAAACATTTCTGAGTTCCGGATTGAAGGGCAATGATTCCAGTGTAATGAATGACTGGCATAAAGCTCATAGTGCGCAGTGCATTGCCGCGCAGAAATTTAAAGTTTGAAGAACGTTTAAAATTCAAAATTCAACAATTTACTGTTATGGCTTAAGCGTAGCGCTTGTCATCAGGCGAGCTACATAAAAAAATAGAGCACGTTAATCTAGATAGCCTAGAAGATATTATCATAAAACTTACAAGCTCATTTAAAATAATATAGTCGCTGCTTATTGTATGTCGTGTAGGCGTAGAGACTGTGGGCGTTGATTCAGTTAGCACAAAGGCTGCAAAGACAAAGAAATTTAAAGAAATGTGCGCTGCCATCTCACCTCGACCCATATTCAAATGTTATGTCATTGTGTAGCCTACATTTGCGACATTACTTGCTGGAAGTCAATTTCAATGTCATTTACATTTCTTAGCTAAAATCATTGATTTACAAACATTTACTCGTAGATGTTGGATCTAGTACAAAATTGCACGGTAAAATCGTCCGAAGTATTATCTGTACAAATAAATGTTTTAGAAATACTGACTCTCTTATATAAGTCATATAGTTAAATGCTTATTATTTAATACAAGGTTTAGTGTAGGACTAAATGCACAGTGCATGATGGTGCATGTGGTTTCGTATACTTTTGGTCATTTTTAAGCATAGACCCGATATCCATATCATTAAATATGTTTTGTTTAAATAGCTATTTTCATAACTTAAAACACTGTTTTCATAACTTAATAATTTAAATAAATAAAAAAATACATCGGTTATCTTTTTTGCCAAAACGGATAATTAATGTAAAATATTAAATCCTCAGTTGTATAAAGAAGTACCATAAATATTTAAAATTGTCGATCCTAAAGTTCAACTCCATATAATAGAGAGATTTGATTTAAAAGTAAAAAATGAAAAAAAAAATAAGGGAGATATGCCATTATTCGTCATCAAAAGTCTCCCAAGTTTCTTCCACTTGTTTCACTATCACAAAAACAGAAACTGTAAGTACGGCACACTTCTGATGTCTCTACTGACTCTACGAAATGAAAAAAGTTGAGTATGACAGGTCATGTACCAGCCATATTACAAGCTTTGCTTAGTTTGGGGTCAGATGACCATGTGTGCAATAATGTCCCAGATATTTATTATTATTATTCTCTACTTTTTTCATTTCGTTCATAAATTCGGAAAACTTTTTGTCTAAAAATTTCAAAAGTAATGTAGCGAAAGCAACAATTATCAGCCCGGAAGATGTTGCAAAATTGCTCTATATTATGGTGTTAACTTTCTAAAAGAGTTAACAATGATTAAATACCGACCATGTTTGACCAATCGATCGGGTTGATTAATAGTATAGTGGTCTAATAACATGCTTTTAGGCCTATTCTTGCCGCACACGGTCATTGTGTGACTGTAAGAACCTGCTTTGGAGATCGCAACCTGAGATTAGAATATGGCAGAAGACCATAAAACCGCCGCCGCCGTAAAGTAGCGAGTCTGTCAATTTTCTATAGGATTCATTTCGGAGAATGTGCATCGGAGCTACATGACCTTATCCTACCATCCCCTTTCTACTACACGACAAGTAGGAAAACGGCCCATTACCAACGTATACGTACGTATCCAAGGAAAGTCCACAATGTATGGGTAGGGGTACATTGTGGACTTTCCTTGGATACGTACCAAACGTTTCGATTCTACGTTTCGATTCTACGTTTCTAATCCGTACGGCCAAGGATTGGAACAAGCTGCCGGCTTCCTTCTTTCCTGAGAGATATAATTTGGGCCTTTTCAAGGCGAGAGTGAATAGGTATCTTCCAAGTCTGCGTGCTTCATCTGCGAACACATCGTCTCTTACCAACAGGCGAGTTGTTGGTCAAACGCGGACGTAGTCGCGTTAAAAAAAAAAAAAAAAAAAAAACATTTAAGCATTTATGGAAAATCACCATTATTTTCAATGTTTAAATAAGCTTTTAACTTCGAACTAATAGACTTTCAAGTGAGCTTTTTAACTCTTTCCTCCCCGTTTTAACTCATTCCTGTCGTAAAATCCTTTATTAGCAGATGACTAACCCACATAAAATCTAGCTGCTAAATTTCGGATTCGTAAGTACGTTTTCGAGATTTCGAGATCGGTGTGTGAGTAGTATTTCACTTTTTAACCAAGGATCCGCCTGGGCGTAACCACCTTTGCTAAAGATTCAACCGCCAAGGAGATAGCCGGGTGGACAAATATCATATTGTGTTTCGGTTTCAAGTACAAACTATCATCTAAAATAAAATTGCGTGAAGGCAAGCTGCGCGCCTTTGTAAAACATCTACACACAACGAGTAAGTATAGTCTATGTAGGATATAACTCATTGCTTCAAGTCGATGATTGCATTGTACATTTTAGGCTTCCCCAAAACCATGCAAAAAAGCACTACAATTACAGCCAACAAAAACATTTCCACATTTCCTTTTCAGAGTTGAGTCTCTGTACATTTTGCAACAATCTGGTATTATGCAGTTTATTGCAAAATGAGAAAACTAGATCTTCGCGTAAAGCTTTTGTATTGAGTAGTTTGATTCAAAGCCGGTTTGATTATGCAGATAGCATGGCTGAGTCATTGAGCTGGATGGAACCGGTACAGGATCACTAGTTCAGGGGTCAGCGTCTAGTTTCCATTGTAAAAATGAGACGGATAAGAGAGAGGTTTACAACTGTAACTTACGGTAACTTTTTTAACGAAATGGAAAAATTATAGTATGACAGGACTATTGTGTGCTCACTTTATCTAACAAATGCGTTATTTCTCCCAAGTACTCTAAGCAACCTTGTAAAGATTCTTCTTTGTACGTCTATACATACTCATTGCATTGTTAATATTATCTCTCTATCGACCTTACTTCTCTAGAAGCATGTAACATGTAATCAAACAAATAACCGATTTAAACACAACAGTAAAATAACACAAAAATAACACTTCCTGTCGAAGGTTGTTATAACACTCAGACTGCTTTATTTTGCTGCAAATTGATACCTACTTAAGATTTATATGCTCAAATTTGCATTTCCGTTACAGAAAAACTTAAATATCACTAGATTGTTTTCAATTCTGGGTTACTGTAAGTTATTTGTTGATATTTATTGAATATCTACAAATGACTTACAGACATGACTTA
This sequence comes from Agriopis leucophaearia, assembly GCA_949125355.1. Taxonomy (NCBI): domain Eukaryota; kingdom Metazoa; phylum Arthropoda; class Insecta; order Lepidoptera; family Geometridae; genus Agriopis; species Agriopis leucophaearia. The sequence goes on along the minus strand of OX421268.1, from coordinate 15,385,050 downwards.
CTTACATATGTTTTATTAGTTACTAGCATTTCACGGGGCTTTGCTCGCACATTGTCAATAGTTATGAAGCAGTTCCAGAAATTACCTCATATAAACATTCAAATCTAATGTTATTTTTTACCTCTACATTTACTTGTCTTGATATGATGGTGTAAACTGAAAGATAGATCAGTGTAGTTGAATGATATTGCTGCTCTACTATGGCATAAAATCGGAAATTATACTACAAAAAATATCAGCGGTTCATTTTGTCGGTGCGTCTGAATTAGTCGGAATATTAATTTTCGCGATGTGAGGGTTTCTCCTTTAAATAACTCTATATATATATATATATTGTATCTTACCGTGGTAGAGCACCAATATGGTACACTCCAGGGTTTTTAGTGTATTACTATACACTAAAAAGCCGCCCTTCAAGTTAAGACTGACCACCCTGGTCATCCCCCCGGGGCCGATAATATCCAATTTAATTTTCCTTAGGTAAAAAAAGTATTGAAGAACCCTATCACCCAGCTGCCATCTCTTAATTTACACCTTGTAAGGACTTACACTTATGACAGAGCCTATCTCAAATCTCTAACCCTATCATTATAATGTGCCTAAAACTACTCGTAGTATGAAATAGCCACAGAAGTTGCAATAGATTTTTTAAACCAAATAAAACCTGAAATTGAATTAGAATATCACAAATAATCAGGAAAATTACTTAGAACTGACAGGTAATCTAAGTTTCGTCAATTAAGTTCATGTGACAGCAGGTATATAAAGCTTTTTACAGATGTGCAACATGTAATGTAACATGAAAAACAACAATTCTCATTTTGAACTTGCTATTGGTAAGTTCATTGGAAAGAAAATTTAAATTAGGAAAGTAATTTGTACATTATGAACCTTACTTAAAAACGTTACTCAAGTTGATCTATGTTTTAAAATGCTTTCTTAAATTCTCGCTGACGGCAATCGTCACACGCGAAAACAAGACGGAACATATTTAAGCGTATGTCAACTTGAGTAACGTTTTTAAGTAAGGCCCTAAATTGTTAAACACACACACACACACACTTTAACACACTAGGAAAAACATTAAAAAAAACCAATAGCTTGGTTGGTCGTTTTGGTTAATTACCTACCTATTGTATTGTATTGTAGTTTGCGCAGGTTCAAATCCTGCTGCGGTCGACAAATTTTCGAAATGTTTTTAATGCCTAAGGTGGCAAACAAGCAGACGGGCCGCCTGATGGTAAGCAGTCACCGTCGCCTATGGATACTCTTAACACCAGACGCATCACAAATACGTTACCGACCCTGAAAACTTAACCTTTTGAAGAATCAGAATGCAATTATTATATAAACTGTGTACATGGATGGTTAAGTACGAAACGTAATTAAGAACTGCATGTTGTAGGTACATAATATAACTATAACGGGTCGCTGGTCTGCTCGCGGTATACACATAAACTAGTAATAACATGACTAAATTGTTTTAACCTTAGATTAAGTATAACTAACTTCCTCTCCCTGTATTGTGTAATGTAAATTCGTTAAAGTTAACAAAATAATAGTAAATTGTAACAAAAGTCACGGACCCCGGTGTCTGTGGCGTGATATTTTAATTATAAAAAAAAAAAAAAAAATATATAACTATAACATTTATTCAGTAAGACTTCAGTAGACAGTCCTGTCCATTTATAGTTTATTAACAGAAGTACATAAAAAAAGCTTTATCTCCGCGTTCGTAGTATGTTCGTTACTTGACACGTTGCGTTACAGAATGTCTGTACGAAGTCTTATGGCAAAGTGAAGTGGGACACACTGGGACTAGCAAGTGACCTATGCGATGATCACGATCGACAAAGTTACACTGAGCTGTAACTGCGTGTACAATAAAGAGTAACCGAGGTTCGGCTTGCTTAACTTATATCAAAGTTTTGACTGCCCCGGTGGCAGTTGGTAGTGAACTTAACTTCTGTGCTTGGGGGCGTGAGTTCGATTCCCATCTAGGACAAACATTTGTGTGATGAACATTGGTATTTGTTCAATCATCATCATCATCAGCCAGAAGACGTCCACTGCTGAACATAGGCCTCCCCCTTTAACCTCCACACTGAACGACATCCTGCCATCTGCATTCACTGCATGCCCGCAACTCCCACAATGTCGTCGGTCCATCTAGTGGGAGGCCTACCTACGCTGCGTCTTCCGGTTCGCGGTCTCCACTCAAGAACCTTTCTTCCCCATCGGTTATCAGTTCTTCGAGCGATGTGGCCTGCCCATTGCCACTTCAACTTGCAGATTTTAATAGCTATGTCGGTGACTCTGGTTCTTTGGCGAATATCTATGTTCCGAATTTTATCGCGTAAAGAAACTCCGAGCATAGCTCTCTCCATTGCTCGTTGTGTGACTCTGAGTTTGTTCAATGTCTGGGTGTTAATATCTATTCAAGTATGTATTTAAAAATATATATGTGTACGTACAGTCTCTGGCAGCCATATTACAAGCTTTGCTTAGTTTGGGGTCAGATGACAGTGTGTGCAATAATGTCCCAGATGTCCCAGATATTTTACTTACGCTAAAGTGTGACGTGCTGTGTTAAGTAAAGCAAGTTGGACTCCAGCTACTCTTCTGTCTGTAATTTAACAGCAATTAAAAATAACATACTGTCAGTGCCGTAAATATGGCTGTGCCAGCGGTGCCCAGGCACAGGGCGCAGACTCTAGAGGGGCGCAGAAATGACCACACAAGGACCAAGTTTTGTTTTCAAGAGCTCAGTTATAGAAGCTCGCACCGGCCGCAAAAGGCTAGTTACGGCACTGCATACTGTACTAGCTGAACCCCGCAGTTTCACCCGAGTGAATATTCCTTTAATTTTCCTAATAGTACACGGTGAACGTACTGCGATCCCCAAGCCACCTGCCAAGCGTGGGGATTATGGCAACACCCTTCTCTATGAGGGACGCCTTGTCCAACAGTGGACGTTAGTTGGCTGATGATGTGTGTGTGAATATTCCTTTAAGAATCGCAACAAAAATAATTCAAAAAAAATCGGACGGACGGACAGACAGACAGACAGATGGACAGAACGAATTTATAAGGGTGTCTTGTTGGGGTATGGAACCCTAAATTCATGTATAATGTATTAACTATAGCTTTCCAGCCCTCCAACATATCTATGCAAAAAAATCACATCCATCCGTTGCTCTGTTGTTACGTAAAAAATAATCAAACAAAACCAATTTCACATTTGAAATATTATAGTACAGTATTATTAAGTTTTATTCAGATTGAAATTGTTTTAATAAATAAATAAACAAATTATTTCGTGCAAAAATATACGAGTACAGACGAGTAGAGCAGTACTTTCCACGTTTAAATGTATTTTAACAACATTTAAAACAAAGTTAAGCTTTAAAGTAGAGTATTCCATATCTTTTTAATAGTTTACTTTTTTAGATTCTCTTTTAAGTATTTAACTTGAAGGTTAACATTCATTAAACATAAAAACAAGCCTCAACAAGCCAAAAAAGTTACATGAAGTTTATTTTAGATAAAAAAAAAAAACAAGAATTTTTGGCGGATTGTAATTTCGTAAACGGTACACATAAACCAAAAAATCATCATAAAATCAAGCCTCATTTTCAGTTTAAAAGACCGAAAGGCAGCTAACTACAACAGTATCTTTTAGCTATTAGTATAGCCGGGTAAAAATACAAGGTGTACTGCCGTCTTAGTAGCCACTATATTTAGGCATTATTTTTAACTTCACATATATGAAAAAACTAGAATTCTAGAGTCTAGACGGCTGGATATAAATCACAAATAATATTTGAACTGCACATCAACACAGAGCTAGACTATTGCTTCTCAGATCATAAAACACTGCAATTGCTCTACAATATAGAAAGTAAGATCGTGTGAAATGCAATAAATACTTTAGAAAACGTGGAATGTTATGTTAGTACGTCGAGTTAGTTCAGAAGACTTTATTATTACAAAAGCATTTGAAAATATTTATATGTATTTTCATTTTCATCATCATCATATCATACTCATCCAAAAGTTGTCTGGAAGAGATCGCTTTATATTGTGCCTCTATTTAAACTATTCATCTTGTAATGGTCCTTTCTGTGGGATCAATGAAGTGTTAATGTATTGTATCAACAAGGAATGTTTGATTTCCATCATTTATTAATTTAAAAGGTTAAAACATTGCAATTTTAATGCCTTCAAAAAAACACGGCGAATTGCTTAACAAATCGTGATGGTGCTTCGTGTAAATACGATTGGACACGGAACTCCGCGTATTAGGAAGACGTATTGTTTATACTGACCTCTGGGTACAAGCGTCTTTAATTACATAGCGACGGTATTGAGTGGATATTACTAAACCGTTAAGCTATGCCATTGATTAATTTATAATTAGTGATTGTTGGAATACCTTACCTGCGTCGTCGAATGCCTGTGTAATCGGATATGAACAATTTAAGTGTTTTTAAAATATATCACATCATAAGCCAATTAACGTCCACTGTTGGGCAAAGGCCTCCCTCATGAGGTGTTGCCATAATCCCCACGCTTGGCAGGCGGCTTGGGGATCGCAGTACGTTCACCGTGTACTATTAGGACGCTGCTGCCCATCCTTCGGTGGTTCTGGTCGCAGTTTTAGGACATACCCGGGGCCAAAATATATATTTTTATTATAGTATTCGGCGACAATCTTAACCAGGATTTAGGTGTTCTGTTTTTTTTTTAATGTTTTTTTTTGCCAAAAAATAAATAAAATAGTACGCCAGCATTCTTGTGACCATTCTCTATATTGGTCTTTTAGTTAAAGTTTTTATTTAGTTATTGAGTTTAAGTTTTTAGTTTGCTTTGAGTTTTTGTTTAATTGTCTGTTTTTTTTATTTTATTTGTGCTTAATTTATTTTTTATTTCCTATGAATCATCAATTAAAGTACACTTTTTAATACCACGAGAATTGATTATGTTAGTAAATACACATATTTTTACGATGAAGCCGTCTAACTCTGATTGTAGTAACTGCCTTAGATCTTACATGAGTGAATCACGTACAAAGAAAATGACATTCATCATCATCAGCCAGAAGACGTCCACTGCTGAACATAGGCCTCCACCTTTAACCTTCACAATTAACGACATTCTGCCATCTGCATCCACTGGATGCCCTGATCTAAAATGACATATTCTGACATTATTATAAACCATGTTTTTTCTTCACATTATGATTGTTTAGGTTTTTAGACTACTTCACATCCACTATAGTATATGTGATATACTTTAATTATTTTGTAAATATGACTTATCCAGTGTCACTAGAAATTACGAATGTTATAAAGGTCATAAAGATTTTTATTCTATTATAAAAAAGTGTACAAACACAACAGTTCCACTAATAACATTAAAAAAAATCGTCACCTGGCGCCCTTGTCGCTAATAGCGATATCTTCCAGGCAATTTTTTTTAATTAGAAATAAGCTCGCGTTTGACCGCCAACTTGCCTGATGTTAAGCGATGATGCGGTCTACGATGGAGCACGCTTGCTTAAACCGATATTTTTCTAATAGATATTTTTCGATATGATTTTTTTCTTATAGATGCGTTACTGGAGTTGTGTTGCTACATCTATTCATGTGTACTTGTAACTAACACAGTTAGATTTATTGGTCTACTCGTTGACCTCGAAGTTTTTATGGTAGGTTTATTACCTACGCGCAAAAATCAAGTCATCAAATTTTTTTTTAATTTTAATTACATATTTATTGCTAATTTATTTACAATCTGGAATTTTAACGCATTGATATCTATACCGCAGCCAATTAAGTAATTTTGACATATCGTCAAAATGTCAGCACCTTCTTCTTATTATAATTCAATATACACTGAAAAACTAACTTTAATTCGCATAGATAGAGTTTATTATACTTGCATAGCGGTACAAAGCGACAAACTTATCTGAAAAGTTGGCCAAATGGAGGAACTATATTTTTTTATGGAGCTGTTCGTTTTGTTTAGAAGATTCGATGGTGGCTCCATTCAAGTATGCCAATAAGTTGGTAACTATGGATACTTGGTTGTAAAGGTGTATGGATAGAGTAATGTATGCACGGATCCCCGACCGTGGGAAATCACTAGTTCGTCTTGTGAACAGAAGATTTGACGGTAGCCATCCGTAGTTGCGAAAACTAGTAAGTAATACATAATCTTTATATTTCACCGACTTCAAAAAAGGAGGGGGTTCTCAATTCGGTTGGTATTTTTTTCTTAAGTTGTATTCATTATTCACGTTTTGTTCGAGACCTAATCCCTGTCACAGTGAGCTTTGTGCTAATTACTCACTTTGAACTTTAACAACTTTATGTCAGTAATTTAACGAAATCCACTCTCAAACTTTCCCTTCGAAAGGAGGTAATATGGAGGTAAGGGTAAGGTATAATGGAGGTGATATGTTGAGTTTTTCCAAAATTTGAAGCCGTCATTTTCAATAATAAATGCAGATCTATTTATTACAAATTATGAATTTTCTATAGATATTTATATTTGATGGCAGCAGAATGCCAAAAACCCAATTGCTGCTTTTTTTCTTCAAAAAATGTGAGAGGGCTCTTAAAGGTAGAATATTTTCTTCAAATTTAACGAAGACCGATGACCGCAAGATTAAACCTATTAAATAAAAAAAGCCTCACATAAAAGTATAGAAATCAAACAGACGTTCGTAAAACATTTAAAAAAAAACACACCACATTTTTTTTATCATACTGAGTGACGAGACGAGCGAAGTCGCTCACCTGATGGCTCTTCACGCTTGCCCATAACAGCTCAAAGCCACTCAGAATTTTAAACTTCAACAGTTCAAAACCCTGGATGGCAATGCACTGCGCTCGTCACCCCGAGATATAAGATGTCAAATCTCTGTCTGCCCTGTAATTTCGCTGGAAACATTACCCTTCAATCCGGAACACAGTAGTGTTTGCACACTACTGCTTGGCCGTTGAAGAACTGGCAAAGGTGTGGTACTTCCCCAGGCAGACCCCTGCAAAAGAGTCCTACCACTACAAAAATTTATTACAATCTGATCACATAAGCCTTAAGGTACCTTTCAACAGCGGAGCTTTAAGCTTTTGTAACGACTTACACAATAAACAAGTCGTACAATTACAACAATAAAAATAATTGACTCAATTACTACATAATCGACATAATCGAATTATGGCAGTCGTGCCTCGATAATGGATTCGAATTGGTTTTACTTTTAAAAGCTTCTATAGTTTTAGGAATTGTTGGGCTTACAATTATCGCTTTGAGTTGCGATTGAATTATATTTCCGTAAATTTATTATTCAGTTACTGAAAGCATGACTAACTTAATACCAAATCATACTAACTAATATTTTAAATGAGAAAGTTTGTTTGTTATTTTGTTAGTTCCTCTTTTACGTAGCAACTGCAACGAACCCACATGATTTTTTGCATAGAGATAGTAGGAAGATCAAAAATTGACTAAGGATACTTTATCGCGTTATAATGTACGGTCCCTGATAGAATATCTACGCAGGTGAAACCGCGACATGCAGCTGGTTTAGATAGAAAGATTCTCCCTAGATTAAAACAAAATTAAATACAACCTTATTTTCCTTATTTTACATATATAGAAAAACGTGTTAAAATTCAGGTATTTAAAATTAAGATAGAATAATGAGATAAGTTATACGCATTGTTTGACCTTTTCACCTTTTTTTTTGCTAAGGCGTCATTGGAGTTTGTTTTTAATGTAACCGACGCGACGTTTGATCTAAAAGTTTGGAAAAAAACATTTCAAACTTTTAGATGATCGTATTTATTTCAGTTAATCTATTTGGACAAAACCATTAATATTATAAGTCTTTTTAAGCTGTTATTCTAGCAAGAAGAATGCTGTACGAACTACGTCCATAATGAATCTTCAAAAAATATATTTTGTAATCATACTTCACAAGCTCATTCAAATTCACGATTCTCACTCATACATATTTCATGCACAGATCTTTGCGATACATTTAGTCGATCACCGATAAGAGATGTTTTAGTAACAAACGCCTATTGTTGAGAACCAGTGACCTGCTTCATATAATAACAGGTTTCAGCGAGTAATCATAGGCTTGCTGGGAAAAGGTGTAATTTTTAATCTTGACCTTATTTTCATGGGAAATGGGACTAAAAGCTATGCGATATGAGAAGGTATACGTTTTGCAAGCAGTGGACATTTAGCGAAAGGGATATTCTGCGACGAACCTTTGTTATCTACGTGTGAAAACTTTAAAGTTTTTTTTAAAGCAAAAAGTTGAATTGCTAAAGTTGTCCAAAACCTTGCTGTAATCCAAATATTTGGAAAATCCCATTAAAAAAAACAATCGTAACTTGACTTGACTATGACTTTGACTATATGGCTTCAGGACTAAGTATATCATACAATTTCATTGTGTTATTTATTGTAAATATGGGTATTATTGATAATTAGAATTTTGATGCATATGGAATTAGTGTTTTAGTAATAAATTGAATTGCACATTTGTGGATTACTCAATGTAATTCCTCTTTGGCAACCCCGTCCAGAAGCAGAATAATTTTTCATTTAATTTCATTTAATTTATTCAGTAAACCTACAAAAAAAAAAAAAAACATTGAATTTACATTTTAGATTTAAATCACGCTAAAGGCGTTTGATTCTATTAAGCATTCTTACATATTTTTAGCCCTTGAGAATTAGAACTATGAAAAAACCTACATGAACCGATTAAAAATTATCTATAATAACTTCAAACATTGTCAGTTTATCTATTTATTTATTTTTGTTCTTTCCAGCATTAGAAAAAGTATTTTTGACATTCTTGACTGGGTTAAAATGTTATCAAACAAAATAATAAAACACCTTGGAGTCAATATGAGTTGAAATGACCTCTCTGTAAGAAATAGATTTCTGTAAAATAATTTCTAACCGCCTCTTATCTCTCTAAGACCCTGCGACATCATAGCACTTTACATACTCTAGGACTTTTTCTCAAGAGATCAAGAGTAGTAAAAAGTGGCTTCTCACGAAGATCCTGACTTCCTCCTGCGCTGAGAATGGGGCCAGTTACGACACCAAACGTGACCCTAGCGGAGCGGGTGCGTGAGAAATTATGCATTTCATCTTAACAAACCGTAAAAAAACATTCATCATTTTTATAAAATGTTTTTTTAAACCTCCGATAAAGCTGGTAATCTCCAGACGGCTGAATACATTATCTTGAATCATAGCTAAAAACACTCACAAGCAAGTCAGCTTTCGAACAAAAAAAACTAAATCAGTTTAGCCATTTGGAAACTTTAATGCCACAGAAAAGACAGACAGATACATCCCTTTTTTGCGTTAGGGAAAAAAAAAACCCACAGTAAAATTATCTTAGTATTTATATGACCAGATCATTTTATTCTCCTCCCATACAAAAGATTGATGGTCAAAATGAATCACAACATTTACAAAACAGGCGAAATGATTAATTAGATAAGGTAATGGTGCAATAGATCGAGCTGTGCCCACGCATCGAACATTACTGTCCAATAGCGACTTGCACGCTGTTATTAACTTGTTTACTGAGAGAACCGAATAGTCTGTAAACTTTGTAGGTGGTCATCCTACTTAATACTAATAATATTAAATATTAATGCAAATGTGTGTTTTGTGCCTCACCACAGTTCCTAAAGACAAGGGTCTTTTAACCAGTATGTGTTGCTAGTGATGACATATGGTACTGAGACGTGGTTCTTAACTGCTGGCCGTTTAGAAAAACTCGGAGTCACACAGCGGGCAATGGAGAGAGCTATGTTCGGAGTTTCTTTGCGCGATAGAATCCTGAACGTACCGACAGAAACACCGACACAGCTATTAAAATTTGCAAGTTGAATAGGTAGGCCACATCGCTCGAAGAACTGATAACCGAAAGGTAACAGAAGAAAGGTTCTCGAGTGGAGACTACGAATCAGAAGACGCAGCGTAGGTAGGCCTCCCACTAAATGGACCGACGACATTGTGAGAGTCGCAGGCATCAAGCAGATGCAGATAGCAGGATGTTGTTCAGTGTGGAGGTTAAAAGGGGGAGGCCTATGTTCAGCAGTGGACGTCTTTTGGCTAATGTCAATGAAAAGTGCGTTTTTTGTTTGTTCTTTATTCACAAAATAATTTATGGACGGATCGACATGATTTTTTTTTAACCGACTGTGCAAGATGATTGCATAAAGATGGTTAAAAGGTCGATCTGTGACATATGATACTTTTTAATCCCCGACGCAAACAGTTTGTTATAAATTTAATGTATGTATCTGTGTGTCTGTCTGTACCTGTAGTTTATAAGAACCAAAATGCTACACACCGCGCATTTTATTGTAGTTTTCATATTATGTTGGAGAAAAAGCTTATCACGTAAGTACTACATTTAAAGAAAGACAACATTTCATTGCTTTTTTTAGTGCATACGATTAGGGTCGGGTTTGATGCAAAATAAAAATATATAATAAGTATAGTTCTCTAAGTAAAGTTAGATCCTCAAAAAACATTGTTTTAAACAATCACGGTTGTTAAGGTAGATTTAAGGTATCATATAATTTTCAAAGCATCAAATTGATTTTAAATGGTGGGCTTTACTGATATACATGATGGTACTAAAAGTAACTTAATTCTCCTGTAGAGAATAGAGGGTGTTCGTTTATCTGGTATAGCGTCCACAATTCGAAACCTGCAGAAATCTCGGAACTGCAAATATTTCCGGCAGCTTTCTTACATTTTTATAGATTTATTTGCAGTAAACACATTAACTGACTACTTCTCATCTAGACGTTAAGGCACCGTTTCCTGCGTACAATTTCACTTTCCGTGGCGTCCGCGCTCGCTTTCAATATTTTCACTTTCGATACACTTCGGCCTTAGTTTAAACTCGTACAGTGACGTAATTCTTAAATGCGATGCGTAACGTGATATAAATCTAATTCAGTGTCGGACCTGTGGTTGGACGCAGTTTTTCGTAGCCAATAAGTTTGCCGTAAGTTATTTCAAATGATGTTGTTTCAGTTCTACTGAAGTATGCATGCAATCATCTACATTCTACATAATTAAAAACATAAATAAAATTAATAATAATAAAAACTCTTTTTAACAACAAGATTTTGTCATATTCTTCTTAGTATGCCCTTTTATTTGATACCCATATCATGATGGTAGAGAAATTTTGACCGTTATCTTGGGGCGACCGCCATATATAATTTAGTATGAAGTCCAGCGAATTAATTCGCTGATGAAGTAATTTATTTAGTAAATTCGTTTTATTTTTCGCATTCTTCTTAACCAACCCTTTCATTTGATATCCATATCACGGGGTTGCGTAAAAAATAACTGGTCCGCCATCTTTGGGATTTCGCCATATCGGATGTAAAATGACGTCTATCCATACATTAGTTGTGTCATCCAAATTTTATATCTCCGCAAAATTTCAGCTCAATCGGTTGGGGATAACTGTTTTAAATTACGGTTGCAAGGTTTGGTCCATACTGGTAAGGCAAGTTAAATAAATTCTTGTAAAAACACGAATGCCTTACTTACGAATTTACTATGCATGTTTTTTTATATTTTTAGAATCTGCTGAACAACTTGTCACAAAACAACCGTCAAGTGAATTGGCATAAAAAATTATTGTCAAATTGGTTAGATTTTTTGGGGGGAAATAATCGAGTCTATTTTTATTCATGGCCCATAGTCGTCGTATTATTTTTTATGAGACTAGGGATAAAACTAGAAATCTAAAGATACTACTCACAAAAATCTATACAGACGTTTAGAAGTTCTAATGGAATTAGGTAATCTAATTATTAGATAATCATAAAAATACTAACACTTCTATTTTGGGCAATTCGTATAAAAATGCTTATGGTACAGATAAATTAGATTTGACACTAAGTATAGCACTAACACAGCCTACAGAACAAGCAAGTTAGAGATAAATTCTAGAGTTTAATGTTTCATGGCTTTGTTAAAGATTGACTAAAACTTCAAATACTTTTTGACCTTAAAAAAGTAGTGAAATGTCAAAAACTAATATACTCGTATTTAGTCCCAACAGACAAAAACCAAAATATTTATACAGGGTTACGCGAAAAGGGTGTGCTAGTCAAAAGAGGTCCATTATACTTATCATTATGAACAAATTTTACATTTTGTCGAGCGTCAATGACCGTTTGTCGTCTATGGAACAAACAGCTGATGTTTTTTGCGATTTCAGAATTGCTCCCATACTAAAAGTTGTTTATAATGATGGGTACTATGGACCCCTTTTAGCTTAGTACACCCTTTCCACGTAACCCAGTATAGTAAACCTTTTCATAAGCACTAAGTATCCTATATTCTCAAGGATTGAACCAATACATAATTAATTCAACATTGTAATCAAAGACAATAAACTTGTGCGAAACTACATAATTTGAGCAGTAACCAAGTATAAATGACTTCCCATCGCATCTAGGAAATACACTCAAGGATTTAATCTTCCAAATTAAAGGTCAAAAGTGCAAAAAACTTTTCGATTGCATTTTTCATTCCTTATTCACTATCTATTCAAAAAACAGTTCCGTGACTTATTTAAATATTTAACTGCGATGTAGAAATAACTCGAGTTATTTCAGCATCTCAGTTAAATATTTAGTAGTGCAGCCTTGGACGACAATTTCTTTTTAAAGTGCAAGGACAGGCTTGTTTCATCTGTTCCCTCAATCTTTTCTTGGTAGTAAAAGATGAAGAATTGTTACATAGATTCCTTGGAGGTTATGTTTTTTTTTGTTTATATTTACCCCTGTAAGATGGGATATTTACATCAAACCCAAAGACTTCTTACCATCGAAGACTAGACCACATTTCAGGTTGTTGCTTCGTCTTAGTAAATTAGTAGCTCGTGGGGTGAAACGTAGTATTTTTATAGTTCATGGGAATATAACCGCTTGCTTCTAGAATCTAGTTTTTTTTTTAATTCAACTTGAAGACTAGCAAATAGCTTGCCTAACGGGTATTAAACAGCGTGATGTTTAATACCCATTAGGCAAGCTATTCTTCCTCATAACAGAACCCGGAATCAAAAAAAACATAAATAGTATCTACAGTTATTTGTATGATAGTATCCATTACCTACTGTCTAGTATTCGTTTGAATGTAAAGTGTATCACTTTTCATTTTCACACGACTGTTGTGACACTTAGCGACCTTAAAAGTGTATCAGTGTGTCGTTCGCAAGCCGCTGAAAGCAAAAGTGGAGGGTTATCGACCCGGACTGGCAATTGTCCTTTACAAGCCTCCCGACAATATCTGCCTATTGCTTCACTCCACAACAATTACAACGGTTGCGTCTAGAACATACTAAATCTTTTACTCAAGCTTTTAAAATGTTAGTTTTTACTAACTTTAAACAATAGGTGATGTAATACAAAAAATACAATTCAGTGTGTTTCCAACAAGAAAAATAAGTAAATTGTTGTATGTGACCCGAAACAATGCGTGAGAAAGTCCTTCCATTAGCATGGTTAGATCGACATCACAGACGTGAAGTTTAACATTAGCCACAAGCCAGCACGAGTAACCACTAAAGCAACAATGGTGCATAAATGTGGCTAGAACCACCTTCTGAAACACAATAGGTGCACATCCGATCACTTGTCCACTTGGTGCGTTCTAGACCACATTCTACACTTAATTTTGACACTTACGTAAATTTTGGCCGCCATTATTTTTGGGGGTGTCAATGTCACTGTTCACTCGCGACGCGGGCGCATGCGCGGAGGGTATGCGCGGCGAATGGCGCCCAAGCTTACGAGCGTACCTTATAACCTCCCCACCATAGTTATAATATATTAATTACATTCGATGTTTTCACTGGGCGATGCCGATCGATCTGGATCATGCTTCCTATACAGATAATCCCGGTTTAGGAATGTTACGTCCGTAAGTAGAGAAAGCATGAGTCGGGGGCGAGATGTTTAATCAAGCATTTCCTTCATTGTTCACACGAACCGGCAATTTGCTCTGATTGCATACAGAGGCTTGATGAAGAGCGGTGAAATCTCATGAAAGAGAGCTTTAAGAACAACGTCACACATGGAAATGTAAGTTTATTGCGTATATATGTGTACACAGGAATTAGGTGGAAAAATTACAGTAAAAGAGAGCCATAATCAACCTTTTGGCATGCAAACAAATTTTAATAATTATTAGATATTTTTATTACAAACATTTTAAAACAAAAAATAGCTAAATCGATCCTGCCGTTCTCAATTGACGCGCTTACCGACGAACAGCACTTCTTTTTTATTTATATAGATAGATGCATTATGTAATAATGTACCTATAGGGAAGTTTTTTTTGTTTCGTAAACAAAAAAAACTTCCCGTACAACGTAGGTACATTATTACATGATGCATCTATCTATAATCTATCTTTTTAACCGAGAAAAAATTAGTTTACAATAAGACTTTTTTTTGTTGTATGATATCTTCGCCGATTGTGAACTGATTTTAATAAATCTTTATTTATTGAATAGAATATAAATCAGGCTCTTTTTATTTTTAATTTAGAAAATATTCCACCTCTATGAATCCATATCGCATGAATCCTGTTTATTAAACTTTTTGTAAAAAAGTATTAATTATTTTCAAATTTTAACCTAAGGAAGGCTATAATCCATTCACTCGGTATCAAGATATTTTGAAGGACCAAAATCAAACAATAACGATAATAAAACACGGAAAAGCTAACAATAAATTTTAAAAACGTCGTTGTCTCTCGAGCAAAAGTCAACCCCCGTCTTTTTTTTTCTTATCTTTTTCTTTTTCACAGATTCCACAGACATCAAAACTTTTGTCGTAAACCGCTTTCAAGGACGTTGTAAAGCCTAATTTTTTAAATAGCTTAACGAGCTGTCAAGGATATTTTAACATTGCCAAGGACAGCAGTTCTTCTAGGTGTTGCCAACATTATAACAAAATCTATACCTATTGTGATTTCATACTTTATCAAACAAATAATTCACTTGAACGCCAATATCGTAAAAACACTCTTAGATTATTACGCATCCAAATATGGAATTATAATCAACTTTTTATACGTTTCAACCCGTTCCTAAACCAGTACAATAAGTGAAAAGACGTAAAAACTAACAAGTGCCCGCTGGAGATATAAACTAATAGTAAGTTAATTACCTACTTAGATTACGTAGCTACATTAAACTATTACAGAGCTGAACTTGCATGTGCACTGCATGCGTAACTTAAACTTGATTTCATTTTACTTGTTATGTGGCTTTATCAAAGACATTTAGAAGGGTAGACCCCGAGTTCACCTACTTTGCATGTATGTTGCCTGTCTTAAGTTGGATCAATGCTCCAACTAGCACGCTGCATTGTTTAGTTCTATTTCCGTCGTCTTGGCAGTAGCACCAGGGTTGCAAACCGTCCCCGACTCTGCCGGGACAGTCCTGATTTTGAGGATATTATCCCGTGTTCCGATAATCTATAATGTTGATTTTTTTATACCATGCGATGATCGCTCAATTCCTTCAGACTCACAGTGCAATGAAAGGGCGTAAAAAATTCAGCGTTGACTAGAGGTCCATTCATTAGTTACGTAAGGATGATTTTGGCAATTTTCATCAGCGATGACCGACCGACTGTCCCGACTTTTTTCTTCTTCATAAAGCTGGCCACCCTGAGTAGCACGTCAGACGTGAATACAAGAAATGACAAAACTTTTCGATAACAGTACCCTTAGTACAAGATTTGACAGTTTTCGAAAACTTTTTTCGTTTCCGTATTGTCCCATACATTTTAGTAAAGTGCCTCTAGCGGAAACGCGGATGAACTAAAATCGGTAGTAATCGGCAGTATAGGTTGCTTCACTCAAATACGAAAAATTGTTTTGAATAGCTTTCAGCCCAGCAATGTATGCATCAAAACGAAAAAAGTTTTCGAAAACTATCAAATCTTGTACTAAGGGCACAGTTGGTCTTGCGAAGAGAGTTACATTATCCACAGCACTGAAATACTCTCGTGACGTCATAGTAGGTGCAAAACATCTGACAAGCTGGGTTTTCATACAACTTGACGTTGCGGTGTCTATCTTTATAAAGACCTGTAGGGTTTACTTTTATCTTATAGGAACGGCTGCTGAATTTTTAAATAACATTTGTAAACAACGACGAAACGAGCAAGTCATTTACCTGATGTTAAGCGTTACACGCTTGGCTATGCAGTAATTGCACTGAACAGTGACACCAGTAAGTATAGATTAAATAATTATCAATATAAAAAACTGACTTCATAAAAATGTAACTGGACCAAAATGAAATGTAACACGGGAAGCACCAGCTTTCAAATAATAAAAGAATCATCAAAATCGGTTCAACAAGTCAAAAGTTCTGAGGTAACAAACATTTTAAAAAATGCGAACCTCCTCTTTTTTGGAAGTCGGTTAAAAAACCCAGTAGATTACCAAGACAAAAAACATCAGAAGCAAAAAAGCCTGCCTATATTTTATTAAGATTCAGTTATGAAAAATGTAATAAAACATAAGTAGGCTTCCGGAAGAAATTTCGCCGAGTACCTAAGCCTTGGAAGTGCATTGACCGCAAGAGAAAAGTGAGCACAACAAAATAAATTCCATCTTAAATCGTCTGTTATTTACAGCCACTTCTCGCCAGCTTATTTTTAAACGTCAAGGATACTTTCTTGGATTCTGTAAATCAAGTTATCGTTAAAAGATCGTTAAACCTACTTATGAGTAAACTGTGTATTTGGTGGCTTATGCAAGTTTTAATAATAACTGATATATCTTAAGGTTGCTAACGTAGTGCAGTGCCGCGTAAGACTATTATTCAAAGTTATTTCATAGCCTCTACGTTCTGGTGATTATAGCATATAGGTAACATAAGACGGTACTAGAGCTAGGGTCATTTTCACCAGAGCCGTCTTTACCTATTGTGCAGGGTGTGCAGCGCACACGGGCGCAGGGTATTAGACCCACCTAAGACCCGTTTTTTTTTTTTTCATTTTGACTGCACCTGCTAGAGGGCGCCAAGATATTGATTGCACACGGGCGCTACATGGGCTAGAGCCGCCTCTGATTTTCACACAAATGTGCTGTGGCAATTTTATAAATATACTTACTAATTTTCATCAAAATAGAATGATTCGTTTCCGGATAATTTAATAGTTACGTTTGAATGAAAAATATGGTAATACCCGAGCTCCGGTCCCGTCTTGAAGCTAGTGCCACAACTGGGGCCGATTGGGGCCGATTTCACTTAAAGCGATTTCTTCCAGGGGCCTTACCCCTAGCTCTATTTTTGCGAGCCAACTTTTGGTAGGTACCTGATAGGTACCTAAAATTAACCAACTCATTTAAGCTGCATCGTTTAAAAGCGTCTAACTTGAATGAACGAAAATCCGTTTTACTATGCGTGTGTGCGTGATTATCGTTCATTCAAGTTAGACGCTTTTAAACGATGCAGCTTAAATGAGTTGGTTAATTTTAGGTACCTATCAGGTACCTACTAAAAGTTGGCTCGCAAAAGTTAAGCTAGGGGTAAGGCCCCTGGAGTCACACAAGCGCCGGCCCTAACCTTTGATCAAGGTAGAGCAAGATTGTCTTTCGGCGCGTTTCATTTCTGAAAACTATCGTATAGGAATCGATTCGGTATAAAAAGTATTTCATGTGCAGGATGTAAACTATTTCCACATCAAAATTGTATGCTGGTTATAAACAACACAATTCTGCCGCTTGCCACGCCGCGCCCTGCCACGAGGCACAAGACGCCATCAAAATTTTATTTTTCGCTCACGTTCGGTATTTCGGCGCCCCTTGCTAAGAATTTATCTATCTAAATGATGTTTTAAAAACGCTTTAAAATATTGTAGACATATAAAATAGGTACCTAACACCTTAGACGAAAACAATTGTTTTCATCTAAGCCTAACAGAATGCTGTTTATGTTTTAATCGCCGCAGGAAGGCCATCCCGGCTTCATTAAAAAGCGTATTATTCCTCATCTTCACGCCTGAGCAGCAATAGACCCGCGTGGCTCGCATGCCGACACATGGCATTCAGTGAAGCACCCACACTGCATACTAAAGCTGCTTGCCAACCGCACGGTTGCAAAAGCCTGCGGTCATTCGCGGTTTGCCACTACACAAACTAAGAACCGGTAGATGGAAAACTTGATAGTTTTGAGGGTTCCGTAGCCAAAGGGTAAAACGGGACCCTATTACTAAGACTCCGCTGTCCGTCTGTCTGTCTGTCAGTCTATCCGTCTGTCATCAGGCTGTATCTCATGAAACGTGATAGACAATTGAAATTTTCACAGATGATGTATTTCTGTTGCCGCTATAACAACAAATACAAAAAAAACAGTAATTTTTTTATGATACTGAGTGACGAAACGAGCGAAGTCGCTCGCCTGATGGCTCTTCACGCTTGCCCATAACAGCTCAACGCCACTCAGAATTTTGAACTTCAACAGTTCAAAACCCTGGATGGCAATGCACTGCGCTCGTCACCGCAAGATATAAGATGTCAAATCTCTGTGTGCCCTGTAATTTCGCTGGAAACATTGCCCTTCAATCCGGAAAACAGTAGTGTTTGCACACTACTGCTTGGTGGTAGAATAACTGGCAAAGGTGTGGTACTTCCTCAGGCGTACCCCTGCAAAAGTGTTTTAAGGGGGCTCCACAACAAACAACAAACGTGAATTTTTAACTCGTTTTTATAGTTAATGGTACGGAACCCTTCGTGCGCGAATCCGACTGGCACTTGGCCGGTTATTTTTTTAATGTTTTGTCTCAAACATTTTGTCTAATAGTCAGCGTCAAAGATGTCAAAATGTTCAAGTAGTCAACAGTTGTAAGTTTTAGAAGATATATTCAAATAAGTCACAGACAAACTCAAGCAAAGTAATGGTCAAGTTCAACTAGTAGACACCCTAGTAAATTGATGAAAACTTTACTTCTGTGGCGGAACTCTTTTTCACCAGTGCGACCTTCGCGGTCGCCTTTATTATTTTATTTCAATAGAGTTGTGTTTTGTTTTATAAGAGATCTGTCAAGAGGTGAAAAATAGATGTTTTCGATTCCGCAAAATAAATTGTTTTAATAATAGGAGTAATAATATCCTAAATTGGTGACCCCGATACGAACACAACATAAATTAAGACGATTCGAACACAAGAAGAGCAAAGGTACGCAAATATGTACGAGTACTTTCTCTGGTGGTACGAGTGAAGCGACCACGGTCGTCTGATTGTTCGTCGACGAGAATACGAAAACGTAGAAAAAGAAGTGGTGAATTCGACTACGAGAGCTGTGCTGCTGACTGCTGGCAACAATCGCATGGAGCGCGTCAAGACTAAAGTCGAAGTATCTTTTGGAAGAACCAGTGTGGACTAAAAAGACTAAGTGTGATTTATATTGTTGTGTGTTTTTGTGTGTGTATTTAATTTTATTTTATTTTGGTGAATTTTTGTACATATTTTTAAGTTATTTTTATACCAAAGTTTTTTGTAGGGCATTCGCACACCACACTCCCACGTTTCTTTTGTTTTCAGTTTTTGTTTTTGAATTTTGTTTTTCTCTTAGCATGGTTTTTCATGACAGCACACGTCATGAGTGACAGTGAGCAGGAAGACTTCAAACCAGCTTCCGCGGGTACGGGTGGACGTGAAATGTCAAGCAGTGACAGCAGATCTGGCACAGGCGGTACGGAGAAGGTAATGATTAACAGAGTATCTATACGTACCCCTCCATTTTGTAGAGATCGCCCGGCCCTATGGTTTGCGAGTTTAGAGGCGCAATTTTCCATCAATAATATTAGCCAAGAAATCACGAAGTTTAATTACGCAGTTGCGCACCTCGATACCAATTGTACTCGCGAAGTAGAGGATTTCATAATCCAACCTCCGAGGGAGCAACCCTACACGAAATTGCGCAATGCAATAATATCTAGGTTCTCAGATTCTCGGGAGCAGAAAATACGCCGTCTTCTAGAGAAGGAGCAGATCGGCGATCAAAAGCCGTCGTTTTTTCTGCGTCATCTGAGATCATTAGCCGGTGCAGCATTTCCGGAGGATATTCTGAAGACAATTTGGATGAGCAGGTTGCCACGATATCTTCAAACTGTCTTGGCTGCTCAACGATTAGAATCGTTGGCTGAGCTAAGCGAACTAGCGGACAATTTGGCTGAAATTAACGCTCAATCAACTTCATTGGAGGTATGTACGGTTTCGCCTAACTCGAATACTGATCTTGTACAGGAGCTGACTAAAAAAGTTGATGAATTGACCCGTTTAGTAGCGTCACTTTCCTCTGCTGGTTGCAGCTCGCATGTTGGTACGCGTAGTCGTGACTTCAATCGTAACCGTAATCGTAGTCGCAGCCGATCACGTTCACGTAACTATGATTTGTGCTTTTATCATGACCGTTTTGCGACAAAAGCACGTAAATGTGTGCCTCCATGTAAGTGGTCCGGTTCCCCGCCTAGTGATCAGGGAAACCAAAACAGCAACTGTTAAAGGCGACATCCAGTTGCTCGCCAGCTAGTCGCCGCCTTTTCGTGACCGACCGGAGATCCAACCGGAAATTTTTGGTGGACACTGGTTCGGATATTTGTTGCGTTCCTCGTAGCTTTATAAAAGGACGTACGCTTCAGCCATTATCATATAGTTTAGTTGCAGCTAATGGCAGTAAGATTATCACATATGGACTGGTACAGTTGAACTTAAATTTAGGGCTACGACGGGATTTCACCTGGAACTTTGTCGTGGCGGATGTGGAAAGTGGTATTATTGGCGTAGATTTTTTGTCGCATTACCAGCTTTTACCCGATTGCTCAAAAGGTAAGCTGTGCGATAGTAAAACTGGGCTTATTTCGTCCGCGGACCTTTATACCGCGGAACAGCAAAGTGTGAAGGTAGTATCTCTTCCTGACTCGCCATTCACAGCGATCTTGGAGAAATACCCAAGTATAACGCGACCACCTGGTGCACCTAGAATTATTAAACACAGCACCGTACATTATATAAACACTACCGACGGTCCCCCTGTGACATCTAGACCGCGTCGGTTGGCACCATTAAAACTGGGCATTGCAAAGAAAGAGTTCGAAGATATGGTCCGAGCTGGTACTTGCCGACCATCTGATAGCTCTTGGTCATCGCCTCTGCATCTCGCACCTAAAAAGGACTCAACGTGGCGTCCTTGCGGTGATTATCGTGCATTAAACGCCCGAACGATTCCTGATCGCTACCCTGTCCGATACATAGGTGATTATGCGCACAACTTGTCTGGCTGTACCGTTTTTAGTACTATAGACTTGGTCAAGGCCTATCAACAGATACCCGTGAATCCAGGCGACGTGTGCAAGACAGCGATAACTACTCCATTTGGATTATATGAATTTCTGTATATGACTTTTGGTTTGCGTAATGCTGGGCAGACTTTTCAGAGATTTATCGATGAAGTAGTCCGTGGCTTAGATTTTTGCTATGTCTATGTTGATGACATTTTGGTTTACTCAAAAGACCAAATAGCGCATGCGCAGCATCTGGAAATCTTGTTCCAGCGATTGCACGACTATGGCGTTGTGATTAATACAGCCAAGTCCGTATTTGGTGCCGCAGAAGTATCTTTCCTTGGGCATCGAGTCAATGCTGCGGGCACGCGTCCTCCTGAGGACAGAATTCGTTCTCTGGTGGATTACCCGCCCCCAAAGACAGTTCAGGGTATGCGCAGATTCATAGGCATGGTCAATTACTACCGCCGGTTTTTGCCAAGTACGGCTAAGTACCAAGCGCCGTTAATTGAAGCAATCACTGCTATTCAAGGCAAAGGCAATAAACCTTTTGTGTGGACTCCTGAGCTAGAAAAGTGCTTTGAAGAATGCAAGAAAAGCTTGACGTCCGCTACAATTTTAGCACACCCAAATAACAGTGCTGAGGTTGGGTTGTTTACTGACGCTTCAGGAACGCACGTTGGTTCTTGCCTACAACAGCGCGTCGATAATGATGATTGGCAGCCACTAGCCTATTTTAGTAAAAAGCTGACTGCTAAACAGGCTCAGTGGCCGGCGTACTATCGGGAACTCCTTGCGGTGTACGAGAGTGTTCAACACTTCAGGCACCTGTTGGAGGTACAACACGTCACTATCTACACTGACCATAAGCCGCTAATATACGCTTTTGTACAACGACGTGAGAAATTGCCGCCTATCCAATTAAACCAGCTGTCTTTCATCAGCCAGTTTACTACTGATGTAGTGTATATTAAAGGGGTTGATAACATCGTAGCTGATGCCATGTCGCGCGTTGAGTCTATTTCTCTTGAAGAGGATTTTGCTGCACTCGCGTTATCGCAAGAATCGGATGAGGAGCTAGCTAGTATGCGTGGGAATTCGTCTTTGAAGCTCGAACCCATCCTCATCCCTGGCACAAATATCACAGTAATTTGTGATACTTCAACTGAGCGACCACGTCCATACCTGACACCAGCATTCCGTCGAGCTGCATTCGACAGGTGTCACAACCTCAGTCACCCTGGCGCGCGGGCAACCACTCGCTTGGTAACTGAGCGTTATGTATGGCCTCAAGTAAACGCAAATTGCCGTGAATGGGCTCGAACTTGTTTACGCTGTCAACTCAGTAAAGTAACTCGACATATTAATTCGCCACTTGGAGAGTTTAAATTACCGTCAAACAGATTTAGGTCGGTGCATTTAGACATTATTGGACCACTTCCTCACTCGAAAGGGTACAATTATTGCCTGACTGCGATTGATAGATACACACGGTGGCCTGAAGTATGGCCTATGTCATCAATCACAGCAGAAGAGGTAGCAGATACATTCGTAACTGGTTGGGTTTCCCGTTTTGGGGTACCAAACATTTTGACAACCGACCAGGGCCGGCAGTTTGAATCTGTGTTGTTTCGCCGTCTAATGGATGTATGTGGTACCAAACGGGTGCGCACGACTAGTTACCATCCTTGCGCAAATGGTATGGTGGAACGCATGCATCGGCAGCTTAAAGCATCTTTGATGTGTCATAATGACACATGGGTAAGAGCTTTGCCGTTAGTTTTATTAGGGATGCGAACGGCGCTCAAAGAAGATTTGAAGGCATCTTCTGCAGAGCTCGTTTATGGAGAGACTCTTCGCTTGCCTGGAGAACTCGTCATACCTCCAATAACATCGCAGAGCCCAAGTGACGTTGTAGATTTCGTCCGTAAGCTGCGCAAATATATGGAAGCTCTCCGTCCTGTCCTTGCTACACGCCACGCCCAGCCATCGACTTTCATATTTAAAGATTTAGTTAAGGCGTCGCATGCCATGCTACGCGATGATTCAGTGCGAAGGCCGTTGCAGCCGCCTTATTCCGGTCCTCATCGTATCATCGGGCGAAGAGACAAAACGATCACTCTCGATATTAATGGAAGGGAACGTACAGTTAGCATAGATCGCGTTAAGCCTGCCCATTTGGATTCGGCGTTTGGCAATTGTGAACCAATTGTGCCGCCTGCGCCAACTCCAGCTAGCAGTTTCACGCCTGCGTTGGTCCCTGCACCTACACCAGCTCCTGTCATCACCCGGTCCGGGAGGAGGGTGAAGTTTAGAAATATTTTAGATATGTGATTATCTTATTTATTTATAAATTTTTCAGCTTATTCTTCCTTTCTCCGTGGGGGGGTGGTGTGGCGGAACTCTTTTTCACCAGTGCGACCTTCGCGGTCGCCTTTATTATTTTATTTCAATAGAGTTGTGTTTTGTTTTATAAGAGATCTGTCAAGAGGTGAAAAATAGATGTTTTCGATTCCGCAAAATAAATTGTTTTAATAATAGGAGTAATAATATCCTAAACTTCTATGGAAAATTGGTAACAGCACAAAAATACACTATTAATTGCATTGTATCATGTGCATTTGTGCAATGCGCTGCTCATCCTGAGATATTAGATTTGCCACGTAATTTAATTTTCAGGTACAAACTAAGAATCTATTGCCGAATAGTTATCCATCTGGTCCTGTCTATTGTGTGACCACTTGCCAAAGTATTGTTGGTAACGCGAGCCATGTCCGCATTGTCTTAATTAGATACCTACTGAGACGGGTACTTACCGTGGAAATATGGAGCCAGCAATGTGTGTCACATATTTGTTACATTAACGGATCTGTTATGGGTGTATTCAAGGTCGTCGGCGAGAATAGAGTTAAAACTAATAGAGTGATTGTCGTAAATGGCGTAAAAAGAATGTCCAATCGTTTTATTATTCATACTTAGCTAATTTTTATCTTATAAAATGTTGCAAGTTTACAGAAAAGTGTGCTCTGGCCGATGAACGATGCCTTAATAACCCTAAAGAGTAGGAAACGCACCGTCTTTAAGACTCTAGTAAAAGTAATGAGCAAAGTCCTTGTAGAGTATTGTAGATACTTGCCTGTTTGCCATTGTTTTTACTTTAAAAAAACTATAACAAAAACAGTAGGTACCTAGCTACATTACTTAGCTCAAGTCCGATCGTCTGTCATCTTTGGGAGGGTTCAGCCAAATACCACCAGTTTGAAGCTCTTGAATAAGTGGATCGGCGTGCGACTTATAGGCCATGAAAAGTTAGTGGCTAAGAAACTTCTCAGTCTGAAACACCGCCCTTAAGTAGCTAGTCTGTTATTTTTCTATAGGATCCATTTCGGAGAAAATTCATCGGAGCTACATGACCTTATCCTACCACCCCCTTTCTACTACAGGACAAGTAGGTAGTGCCTAATAAAATCCATAAAGTATGGGTGTTGTGGATTTTTCTCGGAGACGTATCAAACGTTTTGAATCTACATTTTTAATCCGTACGGTCAAGGATTGGAACAACCTGCCGGCTTCCTTGTTTCATAGGGCCCTTTCAAGGTCAGAGTGAATACGTATCTTCTAAGTCTGCGTGCTTCATCTTCGACCACATCGTCGTTTACCAACAGGTGATTTGGTGGTCAAATGCGGACCTAATAGTAATAAAAAAATATTTCTACTTATCAAGTGATTGTCTTGTCAACCGCAACTGGACACCAACGATATTTTGCCACCATGAAATTCATCCGCAGCTCACGCGTTCACTTTCAAGTAGGTAGGTAAGTACTTACCGCCTGGCGCGGACGGAGTCAAGGTCGCAATCTAGTTTATCGAGTACTTGGTAAAATTCTGAAATGCGCAGTATCGAGGGCTTTTACGAAAGGACTACACGTCGAATGTTGAGTAGGTATCCATACTGAAGTAGGTGAGGATGGTAATTACTACAGGCGTGGCAGGTAAAAAAGACATTAGATGGAAAAACGTGTAAAAATGTAGGCTGGAGTGGGACTGAGGCACACATAACATGCTACATGGTTTTATGCCTATTTAATCTATATTTATGCAGGTTTGTAAGCTTGCTAGTTGATTGAATCGCAGGCGTTAGTTTGCAAAAGTTCATCTTCAAAACTGTTTTCTTTGAGGAATCCTTATATACTAGTATATTTCCGCTTTAATGATTGTCGTGACGATCTCCAAACAATACAAATTTATAATTAATAATTGCGTAAGGTTGGTCTATCTTGGGGTGTAACGCGTAACTTGAAGAGTGTCACGAAGATAGGGCAAGAAATAAATGTTATTCATACCTAGAATGTTTTGTGTCCGTACTGTTAGTCACTTTATATGCCTTCCAGTTCCGCATGCGTTCTCTCTTTACCAGTTGATGCTATGATGAATGATGTCGCTCCACCTGTAAATTTATGACACGATGACACCGACTATCTCAGTGCCATCGTGCTTGTGTAATGTGTATGTAATGTTGTTTGGTATAATGAAGTTGTGTAAGATTGTTGGTCAAGACAAGAGATAAGGTATATAATATGCATGCATTCTATTACTATCTACATTACTATCATACATGTCTACTGAGGCGTTTATCGCGGAGACCTGCAATCTGTACCGCAATTGGTACTACAGAATTCAATCGTAGGAAACATCACAAATGTTTCCCTCATCTGTCTACCAGCGCTATGTCATACAGAACTCACATATCTGTGAGGGTCACGGCGTACTTCCAGGGAATCTGCATCACCTCCGTACAGACCCCCTACATACCACGACACACATGGCTACGGAGGCGTTTATCACGGAGACCTGCAATCTGTACCGCATTTGGTTCTACAGAATTCAATCTTAGGAAACATCAAAATTGTTTCCCTCATCTGTCTACCAGCGCTATGTCATACAGAACTCACATCTCTGTGAGGGTCTCGGCGTACTTCCAGGGAATCTGCATCACCTCCGTACAGATCCCCTACATACCACGACACACATGGCTACGGAGGCGTTTATCACGGAGACCTGCAATCTGTACCGCATTTGGTTCTACAGAATTCAATCGTAGGAAACATCACAAATGTTTCCCTCATCTGTCTACCAGCGCTATGTCATACAGAACTCACATATCTGTGAGGGTCTCGGCGTACTTCCAGGGAATCTGCATCACCTCCGTACAGATCCCCTACATACCACGACACACATGGCTACGGAGGCGTTTATCACGGAGACCTGCAATCTGTACCGCATTTGGTTCTACAGAATTCAATCATAGGGAACATCAAAAATGTTTCCCTCATCTGTCTACCAGCGCTATGTCATACAGAACTCACATCTTTGTGAGGGTCTCGGCGTACTTCCAGGGAATCTGCATCACCTCCGTACAGATCCCCTACATACCACGACACACATGGCTACTGAGGCGTCGCGGAGACCTGCAATCTGATATTAACAGAACTCACTTTATACCGTGAGGGTCCCGGCGTTCTTCCAGGGAATCTGCATCGCCTCTCTATACAGATCCCCTACATACTGCGACACACTTGGCTACTGAGGCGTCGCGGAGACCTGCAATCTGATATTGACAGAACTCACTTTACACTGTGAGGGTCCCGGCGTATTTCCAGGGAATCTGCATCGCCTCTCTATACAGATCACCTTCATACCTGAGTTCGCTTCACAGACTCAGCGTTGCATTAACCCGCATACTAGTTTGCCCAGACAGCTAAATTATCTATGTACATGCTACACTACAAGCACAAATTTAACTTGTATCATAATTGTTGAGTTAGTTGGAGTCATATAATACTTAGATAGGAGATATCTTGTCAATACTTCGTCAACACTTGATTAATACTTAGTTAATACTTAGCTTATATGTTTTTAGCTGCGGGTACGTTTCTAGCCTCTTACTTTACATACAAAAAGTATATTATTTGCCTCTTGAAAATAAATTCAAATAAATTCGTACAAACAAAATGCAATTTGACTCACCACAGATAATATATACATTTTGAAGGTTCTTGTGCAGAGCTGTGGAGTTGCCAGTCTTAATAATTTTGGTGCATTCGCGAAACGTCGCGACACACCCCAACGCCGGGCGATTTAAAGAATATGTAATAGGTTGCGAGTCTACTCTCCTGACTTCTCTACAGCTTTAATGGCCGCACCTCTCTTTCTCTTGTTTAATTTTGACCCCTTTGAATATCCTCTGCCACCGACTCTTCCAGCCATTCTCTATTTTGTGTTATATTGTAACTTTTTTCGATTGTAAATTCTTCTGCTGTTGGCATCATATTAGGAATATATTCTACTTCGAATTCCGAATGATGTTCTTGGCCGTTTAGTTCGGTTCTAAATTAAGATAATCTTCTTCATTGATTTCTAGAGGATATAGGTCCTTAGGCCAGTCGCCATGAACCTTATGAATTCTTTATCACCAAGTTTGATTTTGGCAATTCTACATAAGCTATCATCTCCTTTGATTAGTAAAATAATTTTCTTCTCCAATATTCACGCTTTTCGTCTCTCCTTTAATTTGCACGATTTGTGCTGACTTTGGCTCAATATTTGCTGTTATTCTTGGTTGTTTATTCATACGAGTATATCCAAAAATATATTTCCCGCGTTTTTCTCAAAACCGCCATTTTGTAAGTACTGCATTTGTTATAAGGAGGGCAGCATTTCTTTAAACTCCTGTAGGATAATGAGTGCTCTTCCAGCTCTGAATAAAATGTCTTGGTCACAGTACCATTTTCTACTGAAAGTGTTTTGGAAATTTGTACACTGATATGTTTTCCTACTGCTAATAATAGATATCATTGTGAATTTTCAATATGAAGTTGTTGTATCTACTGCCATCATGGAATCTGTGACATTTGGCAGACCCTCCCCCGTCAAAAGGGCATTGCCCATCACACTCTCAAAGTTGATAGACCATGACTCCGGTTTTTGTGTAATAAAGTTTGGTCGAATAAGCCATTCCCTTTTGTCTTTGGTTGAATTGGTTACTTTAGTTGCTACACAGCTGCCTTGGATCTTCGATTTTCCGAGCAGGGGCAAAAACTTGACATTGGCGCCCCTCACCTCTATCTAGTATTAGAGATTAGCGATTTAAGAAAGTGGGATTTGGCGCTCACTTAAGCTGCCGCCCGGGGAGCTGGCGCCTTTTTGCTCCTATTTGCCCCCCCCCCTGATCAGGGGGTGTTGCTACATCTACAGGGTTTGGTTGAGATGGGACATGTTTTATGACCAATTTTTTATTTTTTGCTATTCTTGTCCCTTTGAAACAAGTAAAGTTGTGTGAGGAGTTTGTCCGACTTTGCACATTTTATGACAATTTTACGGTCAGTCCATAAAAATGTTCCAGTGACAGGTTGCAGATGTGCTAACAAATGTTTAAGAACAAATTCAATCAGGCTACATACAGCCTAAGAGGACTGCCAAAAGTTCCAAGCGGGGTATCTTCAGGCTGACTTGATCCTTTAAACGTACTAGTCATGATTTTCCAATGACAAGATTTATCTCATTTACTTTCTTTGAATTATTCACATAGAATCTGGGTAAGGACTAAGGACATATAGTGTGCCTTATGTCATTTAGGTCATCTCGTATTGATTGGTACCATTTTTATTTTAAATTATATCTTGCGGTAAGACTGTATCCAATTTGATTTCCGATTTCCAAAGTTTTTGTAAGAAAAGCTTTGCTGACAGTAAATAAGGTGTAGCAAAGCCGCGTGGATCGTATACGGATTATATTACCTTAAGAACATTGTGAGAGAAATGTCTATTATGATTGGTGTTTTTTTTTTTTTTTTTTTTTTTTTTTTTTATTATTTTTTGTAGTATCCCGTTCTTTCCTAACTAGCTATTGCAATTGCTGTCTGTAGTATAGTAGAACTCCTTATATTTTATTCAGATAAAGTGATTTCTCCTGAGAGCTTTGTAGGGCATACAGCTCTGTTGTGTAGCCCAAATTTTTTACAGTGTACACATGTTTGTTGAGCCTTGCAAAATTTTGCAATATGTCCTTCACGTAAACACATGAAGCAACGTCTATCTAGTATATATTTTCTTTCCCGTAGGGTTTGGTATTTGTTACATTCATCATTAAAGTGATTACCACTGCAGAAAATACATACAATTTGTCTTCTTCGTTTCATGTCTTTCCTAGCATTTTCATTTTCATGAGTTCGTTTATTTGAAGTGTTAATTCTATTTTTGTATGATAATCGTGTATCATTATTCCTCTCAGATTGCCTTACATCAGTTTCTCTATTTGATAGTATTCCTGGTCTTTTGTTGTCTTGCATTATGTGTAGTGTTTCTGTTGTATAACTTTCCTTGACTGTATTTTCTCGATTTATCCTGCTGGCCTCTTCCTTAGCAGATATGATGATTTCTAGTTGTTTTCTGATATCTTCCACAGAATCTGTTTTAAGAGCTATTTTCATCTCATATATCACTTCAGAAGGGAATTTTTCTGTTATTATAAATCTCAGATGATGATGATTAGTGTCTTGTCCTAACGAGGTAAGAACTCGTACGTGTCTTTCGATCTCGTTAAATGCTCTGCGACAATCTTCTGCGGTTTTGTCAGCAGTTTTAACTTTGTACAAAGCCGCATAATGAGCGTCAATTACTTGATTTTCTTTTCCATATCTTTCCTTAAGTGTTCTTATAGCAATTTCATAGTTTTTGTTAGTTGTCTCTAAACCGTCAATTAGTTTTTTAGCTTCACCTTTGAGTGATGCTTTTAAATATAGTAATTTATCTACATTGGCTAGATTTCTACCATCAATGTTTGAAGCGAAATAATCCCAAAATTCCTGCCATTCTAGGATATTTCCAGAATATTCAGGTAAATTTAATTTTGGTAATTTGCAAGTTATATTGTTAGATGTTTTGGGGTTTCGGATTTCTTTATTAGCTTTTACTTTAAAATTCAACTCTGCAAGAGTTTCCTCAGCTTCTAACTGAATGGTACTGAATCTTGATATTTCATCGGCAGATGGCTCTGCACTCATGCGAAAATATTGGGTCAATTCAGATGAAAATCTAGAATTGAAAGTCTCTAGTTTTTTGCAGATAATTTCAGCTTTGTCTACTTCAAAATCGTCTAACTTTTCCTTTGACAAAAATTCCTTGGATTGTGTAGTAAAATCTTCGAGATGACTAATAATGTCTTGTAGTCTTGATATCAGTATTGCTTCCATATTTCGTTTGTTTAGATCTACCCAGATTGCGTTGGTAGAAAGTTAGTGCTCTCTTTCGAGAGATAGGTATCTCAGTTGTTCGTTGACCGGTTTATGCCGGTTGGTATTCATTCCTAAGGGTAAGTTCGAACATTTCATTAACAATGTACTTATCAGAGTATTTTTCTATATATATAAGATAGGTACTAGTGTGTTTTATGCTTTTTCACTGGGTAACTAAGTTTTTTCTCGAGTTAGACTCTAGGGGTTTGATATCTAGGAAACGTTAGAAAGTAGCTATAACAAGATATTTGTCATGAATACTTACGTAGTCGTTTTTCTTTACTATAATAAATACTTTCTCGTATCCCGAAAACACCGAAATCACAAACTTTTCACTTTATTTACTTTGGAGTTTAGAAAGGAAAAGCTTAGGAAAAATGAAACAATTAGGGATGGTCGATGTAAGGCACCGATATTTCAACATCGATTTTTATATATGCTAAAAATCGGAACATCGATTATCAACGCTTGACTTCTGCAATATTATGTCAGACGTCGATAACCTATAAACAAATTGAGATGCTGCCATCCATTTGAAATAGTGTGCTGTATTTAAGAATTTCTAATGTTCTTAACAGAAAGAAAAAATCGATGCTAGCTAACGTCGATGCCTTGTGGACAATTATAATCGAATGATTGATGAATCGATGTCAAGCCATCGATATTTCTACAACTTTGAACATTTCTACCGGCGACTTGACATTGACACTGACGTTGGCGCTAAAACCCTCTAAACTCATTCAGGCCAAATGTAAGACAACTAGCGCTACTAAAGTTGGGCGGATAGACGTATCCATAACAAACATAAAAGTGTTAAATAATTAGATTATATTGGATTTGTTAGGAACACTTTGTTTATGTATTATGATATTAAATAATGTAATTTTTTTTTTCTACTTAATTTTGAACGTATAAAGTTGAGTAATTATAAACAACACACTGATATGAAGTCGGTTTTGATTACACTCGAGGACGTTTACTTGTACCGGGACTATGTCGTGGCCGCCGTTTGCAAAACTCTACTGCTTCCGACAATTTAATTCTTATTAATTTATATATATATTTTAATTCTCGCTAGCTACAGCTAAACTTAAATTATAATTACATTAAATTATTTTATAAATCAAACAGTAAATTCTTATAAAAAATAATATTAAATAACTTTGTTTATAATTCAAACGTGGCACCTAGCGCCATCTAGCGCGTAGTGCCCTTACGGCTAGGCAACTCCAACCTCAACACAAATCCCCTATTTTAGGGGGTTTCCCACCTCACATCATCAACCATAGCACATTTTTTGTCGTAAAATATTTTATAGCAAACGCAGATAGGAACAGGAAGGCGAAAGGACACAAATATATCGAGATTTCTGCATTAATTTCCACTTATCCAAGAAACCATTCATCTTCATTAGTTCCGCCACTCCTCCATAGGTGGCGCTAAACCTGCTCCGCTCTCTCCAAACGCATTTACATTATTTTTGCCCTTTAGCTCTGCCTGTGTTCTTTCTTTTCTAGCTCTTATATCACCAGTAATCACCACCATGTCGTGACGATCTCCAAACAATACAAATTTATAATTAATAATTGCGTAAGGTTGGTCTATCTTGGGGTGTAACGCGTAACTTGAAGAGTGTCACGAAGATAGGGCAAGAAATAAATGTTATTCATACCTAGAATGTTTTGTGTCCGTACTGTTAGTCACTTTATATGCCTTCCAGTTCCGCATGCGTTCTCTCTTTACCAGTTGATGCTATGATGAATGATGTCGCTCCACCTGTAAATTTATGACACGATGACACCGACTATCTCAGTGCCATCGTGCTTGTGTAATGTGTATGTAATGTTGTTTGGTATAATGAAGTTGTGTAAGATTGTTGGTCAAGACAAGAGATAAGGTATATAATATGCATGCATTCTATTACTATCTACATTACTATCATACATGTCTACTGAGGCGTTTATCGCGGAGACCTGCAATCTGTACCGCAATTGGTACTACAGAATTCAATCGTAGGAAACATCACAAATGTTTCCCTCATCTGTCTACCAGCGCTATGTCATACAGAACTCACATATCTGTGAGGGTCACGGCGTACTTCCAGGGAATCTGCATCACCTCCGTACAGACCCCCTACATACCACGACACACATGGCTACGGAGGCGTTTATCACGGAGACCTGCAATCTGTACCGCATTTGGTTCTACAGAATTCAATCTTAGGAAACATCAAAATTGTTTCCCTCATCTGTCTACCAGCGCTATGTCATACAGAACTCACATCTCTGTGAGGGTCTCGGCGTACTTCCAGGGAATCTGCATCACCTCCGTACAGATCCCCTACATACCACGACACACATGGCTACGGAGGCGTTTATCACGGAGACCTGCAATCTGTACCGCATTTGGTTCTACAGAATTCAATCGTAGGAAACATCACAAATGTTTCCCTCATCTGTCTACCAGCGCTATGTCATACAGAACTCACATATCTGTGAGGGTCTCGGCGTACTTCCAGGGAATCTGCATCACCTCCGTACAGATCCCCTACATACCACGACACACATGGCTACGGAGGCGTTTATCACGGAGACCTGCAATCTGTACCGCATTTGGTTCTACAGAATTCAATCATAGGGAACATCAAAAATGTTTCCCTCATCTGTCTACCAGCGCTATGTCATACAGAACTCACATCTTTGTGAGGGTCTCGGCGTACTTCCAGGGAATCTGCATCACCTCCGTACAGATCCCCTACATACCACGACACACATGGCTACTGAGGCGTCGCGGAGACCTGCAATCTGATATTAACAGAACTCACTTTATACCGTGAGGGTCCCGGCGTTCTTCCAGGGAATCTGCATCGCCTCTCTATACAGATCCCCTACATACTGCGACACACTTGGCTACTGAGGCGTCGCGGAGACCTGCAATCTGATATTGACAGAACTCACTTTACACTGTGAGGGTCCCGGCGTATTTCCAGGGAATCTGCATCGCCTCTCTATACAGATCACCTTCATACCTGAGTTCGCTTCACAGACTCAGCGTTGCATTAACCCGCATACTAGTTTGCCCAGACAGCTAAATTATCTATGTACATGCTACACTACAAGCACAAATTTAACTTGTATCATAATTGTTGAGTTAGTTGGAGTCATATAATACTTAGATAGGAGATATCTTGTCAATACTTCGTCAACACTTGATTAATACTTAGTTAATACTTAGCTTATATGTTTTTAGCTGCGGGTACGTTTCTAGCCTCTTACTTTACATACAAAAAGTATATTATTTGCCTCTTGAAAATAAATTCAAATAAATTCGTACAAACAAAATGCAATTTGACTCACCACAGATAATATATACATTTTGAAGGTTCTTGTGCAGAGCTGTGGAGTTGCCAGTCTTAATAATTTTGGTGCATTCGCGAAACGTCGCGACAATGATGTATGTATTAAGTATATTATATATGTATGATATTTTCATGCGAAATATCATATAAGCGATTCAGAAATCGAGCCCTGGGTCTTCGAGGGCGCGCGTAATCCCTGAAGGAGCTCTACTGGCTCCGGAACCGGTTGCTCGTCCCGACCGATAAACATAACGTGAGTGTAAACCATTTTGTATTATATATATATATATATTTCATAGTTAAATATGAGTACCTAGATGTAAGTCTATATAAAATCTAGCTAATTAATAAATTCAAAACCGGATTGCATAATTCGTGTTCCACTTAAGCAGTGTAGTAGTTGTTAGTCATCTGAAGTGTCATTGTCATACAGTGACTAGTGTTGCTCCATAGCATTGGGGCCTTACCCCTAGCTGATAGGTACCTAAAATTAACCAACTCATTTAAGCTGCATCGTTTAAAAGCGTCTAACTTGAATGAACGAAAATCCGTTTTACTGTGCGTGTGTCCGTGAAAATAGCAAAGCTTGGCGGCTATCAAATAACTACCGCTTATCGTAGTTGATGGTACCGTTTAGACAAATAACACCTATGCGGGTCAACTTTTCGAGCTAGGGGTAAGGCCCCTGGTGTATCTAGTATCTACTGCAGTCATGAATAAGCCCATTCACACGTAATTGCAGCGCTCGGGCGGAGTCGGAGACAAGGTCGCGCGCGTCCGGCTGTCCGTCTGTCCGTCGGCGTCGTGCGTGCACGTTGCGACTAGGATTACCATAACCATAAGTAATATTGAAAAGTCCTGACTTAAAGCCGGATATTTCATTGAAAGTCCGGACATTTTACAGTGTTACATTGTTACGCACGGCGCTACAGTGGTAACAGAGCAGTGGTATTACATCGCCCAAGCAAATAAACCGGACAAATTACGAAGCCGGACAAAGGTCTACAAGTCCGGACAAATTCTGGACGTATTCGGCTCCTGGCAACACCCAACACTGGAAGATTTAATTAAAACACCAGAATTCACACTATTTGCCACAGATCTGTATAAAATGCAGCGGCGGCCTTGGGGCAGAGCAAGAGAAGCGGACATTATAGACGCCAGATATAAAGGGGTGCCAAAACGCCAAGAGAAAAAGAAAACGAGAAAAAATTTTTTTTTTTGTTCTCGCATCGTGTTGGGGGCACGGCGTGCCCAGAGGCCACACAGTGTTGTTTGTGGACAGAATAAAATGTTGATGTGGAAATACCTACTTGGAAAGGGAGGAATAGTTGGAAATAGTTTCCTGCATTAGCACATGGAATACTTTTTATCCTGGAATAGATTCTTGTACTGTAGGATAGTTTTCAGATATGAAAAAGAGAAAAGCGCGCCGAAAGAGAATCTATGCCGGCACTGCTAGATTGAGCAAATGATTCACAGATAAATAGTAGGTATTTGAAGAAAGGGCGTGTTCTGGAAAGTTTTTGTTAATGAACACACAAAACACACCCTTTTAACCGACTTCCAAAAAGGAGAAGGTACTCAATTCGACTGTATTTTTTAATTTTTACATGTTTGTTACCACAGAAAATTCTACTGGGTGAACCGATTTTGATAATTCTATTCATTTTTATGAAGTCTTATACTTATGTTTTGATAATTATTTGGAGTAGGTTCAAGTTTGAAAGTGCGTTGAAAGTTTTAGTTCCAACCTTCGGATAAGTTGGTCCCGCTGGAAACTCGTGTCTCAGATTTACGTTTTGATTGTTTTATGAATGGTTTATCTACCTAGATCTTGTATTGGTCCCGGAGCTGTAGAACAGAAGCACAATTTAATTATTATTATTGGTATAGATTTCTTGTCGAGTAGTACCTCGGACGACGTCCTAATTTGTATCGCTAGTAGGCCGTAATGTTGGCTCCCCTGCACTTCCCATACACATTACAGGGAAGTGCAGGGGAGCCAACATTACGGCAATGAAACTCTTTGGTGAAACACACTATAGTACCTACCTATTTCGGTCAACATTATTTATCGAGTTTTGTCAAAATTTAGGAGACTGGATTGGATCGAGAAACATGGTACGCCGAATTGAAGACTTTTATTTACCCTTAAGGTAATATGTAGTGCGTTTCACCAAAGAGTTCCCTCGCCGTAATCTTGGCTCCCCTGTACTTCCCATACACATTCCAGGGAAAGTGCAGGGAGCCAACATTACGGCAAGGGAACTCTTTGGTGAAACGCACTATACGTGCAAATGGCAATACGCACTTAACTGAAACTCAAGCCTCGTGCCTGCAAACAGAAAATAGTTGTTCCGTAATAAAATACTACTTACTTATTTGGATTACAGAATAAGTGGCAGTGCATTTATTAGCTGAGTTCTTTTGTAAATCGGTTGCACTGATCTTTATCATGGCAGACCCTGCGAGTTTTCAGTTGCATATCTGTGCCTACCTATTGGATCAATGCACCAACAAGCACGCTGCATAATTCAGTTCGATCTCTATCGCCTTAGCAATAGCACGTCAGACGATTTGTCCGGACATGTCCGTACTTTGAGACCTTTGTCCAGCTTTTTAACTTGGGCGATGTAATAGTCAATCTTGATTAACGTCTCCCTAAACACAAAAAAACAACTTGTTTTAAAAATTAACCAACATACTGAAATGACTTTTATTGATTTATTTGGCTTTAGGTTAGAACTTTTAAAATTTTGATATGGTAGGTAACCCTAGCCATAGTAAACTGTCAAAACCGCTTGGAAAGCAGTTGACCTTTTTTAGGCTTAGTGTCACCGTTCCTTGTAGCCCTGTTTGGCTGTAAACTAAATGAAATTGTACTTTCAAACATGTATCAAACTGTTGCTATTTCTATATTTGGTCTCTTACTCAAGTGGCTGCATCCGAGATTGTTCAGTTTTCCCGCAATTTTCTGAAATAAAAATGCTATCTATTACCAAACATCAAGACCGATTCAGCCGCGTAATCGTCAAAAGTTAATGAACAGACAAGAGTTCCTTTCGTCACTAAGTAGCTAATAAGTCTGATTGCTCTCGTGATCTTATAGTAGTATAGTATAAAAATGAAACGCACTGGGTTTGTCCTCATCATATGAAATTTTGAAAATATCTCTCAACTTTTTGCTTTGTTAAGACGCGGTGTCTATCCAAAGTTCTATGATCTGTAGAGTAACTTCCCACGCCCCTTCACCTTGCTTTTTGCTATATCTACTCCATTAGCTCGTGATCTATGGAACTATTCGTCATGATGGCGTTCTAATGGAATAATAACTGTTTCCGGTTCGAATTGCCTACGTGTTAATAATCTTTTATTTATAAAAGGCTCGATAGATTAAATAATTGGCTGAAAAAACTGTCTGCGGACCTTGTATTTGTACCCTTTGATAATATATAGTTTGTATCTGCCTTTAAAATCAAGCTAGTAACGAAAAAGTCTGCCAAAAACTGAAGGGGACGAGGTAACACATATTGCACATGCACACTGATATATTCTTACTAGTTCTACAAACGCACACTTCAATATTGAGCGCACACAACTGCAAATGATGTGATCAAATGGACGACCGAAAGGGGGTGTAAATGCCAAAGGGGAAACAGTAGATATAACGCTTCCATTTATTTATTTTTCTGAGTTTGTACTTAATAAGTAACGTCGTGTTTTCATGGCGATAACAACCATAGATAACCTAGAATTTAATAACTACGGAACGAACAGCCGTCGGTTACGCACTAAATACCTACCCAACACCTTCTACAAAGTATTAAAAAACCTTATACAGGTATTTTAAAAAAAAACACCCTATTTAGATAAGTTATTATTACTTTTAAACGGCGTTTTTGTCTTTGATGAAATCTAGCTAAGAATTACCGCGTTGAATCATGCTCTCAAATGAAAAAAAAACGCATTCAAATTGGTCTAGCTACGAGTATTTAGATTTTTGGAGTTATGAGCACTACGACAGGTAAACGCATCATGTTTTGCCTAACACCTAGGTATAACTATAAAGCATGCGTTTTTAAATGTCTGTATGATTTACTCGTGTTTTGTGCAAATAAGTTTTTAGCCAAAAAAAATATCTTTTGGGATTTGTAAATATAACGTGTTTAGTAAAGAAAGGGCTTAATGAGAAAATTTCAATCAATACAGTCAATATAGTAATGTGACGTCTATGCATGTATAGGTATTTAGGTATGTGTGGAATTGTCATGCTTCTAGTGTTCCCTCACTGCAAAACCATTAATCAGATGTTAACAAAATAAATTTGTTGGTAAATTTTTTTTTCGTGGGTTTTTGGGTTTTTTTCTGGCCTTTGGACCATGTTTCGTGATGTGTCTGAACCACGGAAAAGAAAATTTTACCGTGGACTATTCCATAAATTGTAAGTGAAATGAAAAATAGTTGGAATATGAAAAAAAATATTTATGGCTTTTCAAAATAATCTCTTCCAACCCCAATGCATTTTATGCATTCGGAAGAACCAGCTTTCGAAACCTTAGAGTATTTATAATCATAAAAAATCATAGCATGAAAAGCTTCCTGCGAGACATCCATTGGTGCAAACAATAGAAGACTACAGTTGGACTACAGATAATACCAAGAGAATGCAATACTCCTACGGAGAAGATAATATTGGAAAATATATTTTTAAAGACCTAACACATAGGTGGCCAATGATTTTCACCAAAGAGATTTGTATTGAAATTAGCCGTCAATTCAAAATAGTTTCAAGAAAAAAGAGATTGTATTTATTCTGTGGCTAAGAATTTTCGGAACAAATATGTATATTATGTTATGATGTCACACAAAATCCAACATGGCTGATTTTGTGACCTGAATTCACACTTTTTTTTTTTTGTGATAAATGCATAGTGTTTGGTATCAAACGAAAGGGCTTAATGAGTACATTTTAAGTATATAATTTGTCTACGCTATTATTCTTATTCATTGTAAAAAAAAAACTTTGTCGGGTTTTAGTTATTTTAACCTCTATTCCTGTATCTTTACGCGTACCTACGAATTTAACAATACGCGTAGATATGGTCATCGGCACAATGTCTTACAATCAGCGTGGTAATCAATGCCTAAGCATTTATCACAGCTTGATCGACATCCAATCAGCAGGGCATTGGAACAGTCCATCAGCGAGCAGTGGTCAGCCTTTCATTCGCGATTGTCTTAGCAGAAAGGTCGGCGGTCAAGGCGCTATGCGGCGCGCGCGCACATTGTCTTGTAATCTGATGCTTAGGAGGCCACTACCCTGTGCTGTGACGTGGGGGCTACTGCTCGCTCAATAGAATTAAGAAGTCAATAGTTAAAATAGTCTAACAAGCAATACAATTAAAAATCACAAATTCATTAGCTCACAAATTTTCTAACGCGCCGCGTCGTCACTCTAATGGCTATATCTAGTAAACTACTGCATATAATGTTACACTTACCTACATTAACACAGAATATAAACAGAAGTACAAAGTTATATAGTATTATTAAGAAAAATAAAAATAATATGATTCATTGATGCGTTTCAAGTTTCTTAGAGTGCGTGAAAAATGACTAAGCAGGTCGTAACTACTTGCAGTTTTGCGTTGCCGGTATAGCCTTTCAACACGAGCGATAATTGTACTAAGGTATATATCTCCCTTGTTTTTCTAATCTGTTTTCTCACAATGTTGTCCTTCACCGGCAGCTCAAACTTATTGTTTTTGCTCAAAGTTACTTTCACATGCAGAATAAAAAATTACATACAATTTACTAACAGCCGAACTAAATTCCGATTAACAATTAAGGTTAGCCATAAATATAAATAATTAAAGTTATACAACTTAATCTGTTTGAGCAATTTGACACTCACTTTTACGCTCACAAAAGTGGATATGGAAAGAAAGTACTTTTGCCAAACAACCGAGGTCCTTGACATATCTGGAACGGCTAAGACTGAGGCAATACCCTGCATGTGCACCTAACAATCGCACATTTATACGAGCAGTTACGCAATCCTTAAGCTCGTTGTATAGAGTTTGGATTAACAGTTCAGAGTGTAAAGATAACGTGGTAATTTTTCACTTGCGATGCTGTCCACGGCTAAATTATTCGTTTCGGTTGCGTTCGGTTATCGTAAGAATTTACAGGTGGAATAGCTAATGTTCCGTAAGGGACTCTCGTACTTGACATGGTGTTTGTATGCCTCATTTACATTCAACCGCTGCCCTTGCTGCTTGCAATGGCGGAAAACTTCCCAAAATCTGCGGCAGCGTCAAAGGCAGTATGTGTTTTATTCTGCTTCATTAATCAGTTCCATTTAGTCTACAAATAATGACGGACGTCGAAATAGAGCTTTAGTAAAACTTACAATCCTTCTAAGTTATATATAGGTTATTACTAGCTTGCCAGCGCGGCTTCGCTCGCTTAGTTTATAAATCCACTTTACTCCCTCCCTTCCTGCCTTTCAATTTCAGTTCTGCATCCGTCCTGTAATCAACTCTACTCCTGTACCGCCCTTTCAGTTTCAGAACTGTATTCGTCCTGTAATCCGCACTCTAATCATGATCGCCCTTTCTGCTTAAGTACTGCATCCGTCCTGTAATCCACTCTACTCCTGTACCACCTTTTCAGTTTCAGTCCTGCATTCGTCCTGTAATCTACTGTACTTCTGTACCGCCGTTCTAGTTTCAGTCCTGCATTCGTCCTGTAATTCACTGTACTCCTGAACGCCCTTTCCACTCAAATACTGCATTCGTCCCGTAATGCACTCTACTTCCGTTTCGCTTTTTCCGCTCTAGCCCCGAATCCATTCTGTAATCCACTTCTTAATCCACATATACTGCAAGCTACATTAAACATGGTTTTAACGATGTAGGATTTATACTAATTTGTTCGTATTTATATGGGGTGTGTTCGTATTGACCATGTGTGAGTAGTTGTTTTTCGCCGGTTCTGCCGCAATGACGTCATTGCGGCAGAATCGGCAACATCACTTTGGTAGTGGCTGGTGACGTCATTGCGGCAGAACCGGCGAAAAACAACTACTTGTGTGCAATAATGTCCCATTTTTTATTTTATTTATAAAATGTATCTAAATTAAAAAAAAACTCAGGACACTACGACAGTATTCCGACTTGTAGTTTATTATAACCAAAATTATAAATTAAGTAATATGTAATCTGTGATTCCCCCCTGGTGTTTATTTTATTTATTTATTTATTAAAACACTTATAACACCATTACAGATAAACTAAAGCGATGCTATAACAACTATAATATTTTTTACTATGGTAAAAAGTATGTATGTATGTGTTAAAGGTATGAGCGACGGTGATCGCTTACCATCAGGCGGCCGCTTGCTCATATCCGTTACCTTGTTTGCCACCTATGGCATTAAAAAAAATGTTGTCAAAGCAAAAAATGCTTGGACTAAGATTAGTATGAATTATTTTAGTGAATAGGTCAACCGCTATTTGTATGAACAAGACATTTGTGATTTTTGCAAAAAATACAATTTATTGTTCATCAGAAGTGCTTTTGCAATAAATTCTAGGAAATGTGAATATCATGATCGCGTTATTGCGGAAGCGATGTAATTATTAATTAGTAATTAAACATCATTAGAGCTCGCTACAGGATACTAAAATAAACCGCCAGCCTAAAGTTCAAGGTTGTTGATTACATCTAGATTGTTTAACGTTAGGTATGACGGGTTGGGCAGAAAACATGTACTAAGATGTAAGCAAGGCCAGGAATTCATTTCGGAGGGGTCAAGCTCTGGACAAGGCCTTAGCCAGGAATTATTTCTTAGTACCAGTAGAACACTTACTACTTCGCTTCGCATTCGATTTGTTCAATACTAATGCTGTTGCCTGCGACTTTGTACGCGTAGATTTTCATATACAGTTTCAACCCTTTTTTCCTCTCTTGATCCGGCCCTTGCGTAAAATAACATAGCCTACCTATACTTTAATCTGATCATAGCTAAGCATATTCGTGAAAGCCGCATTTAAATCCGTCCAGTGGTTTGTAGTAATGGACCGATTTCCTACTTGTCCTGTAGTAAAGAGGGGATGGTAGGATAAGGTCGTATAGCTCCGAAAGCATGAAATTTAAATACTTATAACTTATTTATTTTTGAACATATTTTACTTAGTTTTCGTTGGTAGGCTCTATCCATAATCAGCTTTTTTGTGAGGTAATATAAATAATCAGGACATTTGCCTATTCTAAGTGCAATTATCCCCTATCAGTTTAGCCTACCTTTTCTGAAGTACCTCTAGATGGAGGCTGCCAGATGCTGCCGTATCAGATCTGAGACTGATTTCTTTGTGGTTGACTAATCTCATTGCTAGGCTGACATTAGAATTGACCTCCTTTTGTAACTTATTTAGGTGAGGAAGTACCTAACTGGAATACCTCGTTAGAAATAAAAGAAGTCAAAACCAAATTACCAGATTAGGTTTAGATTAAAGTCGGTTACAAATGCTACAGATGATTATAATTAGCATTAGATACCTACACCTAGGTACAGCGTGGGCCTCAGCGTAGACAAGGGAGATATGATAAAGTGGCGTGGCGGATGCGAACGTATCAGGCCTAAATCAGTGGCCCTAGTACGAGCACTTGCGAAAAAGT
Organism: Agriopis leucophaearia; assembly: GCA_949125355.1. Lineage (NCBI taxonomy): Eukaryota > Metazoa > Arthropoda > Insecta > Lepidoptera > Geometridae > Agriopis > Agriopis leucophaearia. The sequence continues at coordinate 15,342,319 of OX421268.1, read as the reverse complement.
ATTCGTTCCGTAAACGATAGCAAAATGTATAAAAAATTGAACAGCACCTCTATCGGACGTAAAGGGAAACTGAATTTTTCATACATTTGCTATCGTTTACGGAACGAATACTTTTTCGCAAGTTCTCGTACTAGCCCCACTGGCTTGATGTCTTTAGTCGAAATCATCCTGTCAAGCAACCTTGCCGCCCTTCTTTGCATGTGGACTATTAGTTAGTTCACTGATGTCCCCGCAAGTCTCTTAGTGTTTGTAAAAATGAGTAAGTGTACCGTATACTTACAGTTTTTTCGTTAAGCGGTTTAGTGGTAACTATAATGAAAAATATATATATGAAACACGGAAATGTTTGAACATGAACAATAATTATTGTACTAAGGCATATCTCCCGTTTTTCTGATCTAGGTGTGGGCGCAGGCCACTCTTCCCCACTGGGCACTCTGGGCACTTGCCCAGGGCCCCACGATAGATAGGGCCTAGTTCCTGCCAGATCACCAAACGATAACCGATATTTAAAACCGAAAAAATATTTATTTAGAAAAAAATCAAAGGGCTGACTGACTACAATACCTACTTGGTTATTAGCTTTTGCATACGCGAAGCTACTCTACTCTCGCCCGAAAATAGTGCTCTGTTAGGATCATAGGGGCCCCATTATCCTAATGTGCCCAGGGCCTCCAATAGGTTAAAGACGGCCCTGTAAGGGCGAAGTAAGAGTATTCGATACGTAAAAATGGTACATATATCGAATTCCACAAATTTTCTAAAATTTTGTTTGTATGGAACGATACGTATTTTAGGTAGGTACTAATATTTTATTTTTTTAATATGTGTGTAGCTTTAAGTGTGTGTGGATTTTTGCTATAAATAAAATATTGTCTTGTCTTGTCTTGTCTAATAAAATTTTCGTACTTCACCCACTATTCTATTTACTACCTTCGATATTAATCAGCATTACCTATGTGATTTTAATCAGCCTCTTTCGTCTGATGCTGCTGGGTAAGGGCTGCCTCCATTTCTTTTTAGTGTTAAATTATTATGTTTTAGAGTCAATTTTTTAATCCGCAGTTAAACGGTCAGATAGAAAAAAAACAATAAAAACCTATCAATCAATAAAAACAAATAAATAAAATTATTTATACTGTCCAATAAATTTACAGCTTTTACTCCGCAGATACCTCTGACCTCTGACTATTGAAAAATTTGAAATCATGCCTTTCCCATTTTCCCCCTTTCACTTTAACATTATCCCTGATGCAGTGGTGGAAAATTCTACACTGAACATAAAAACCCTTTTACATTTATCTGTAAAGTTTCATTTATTCACCATTTTATCGTATTATTTTTCATAATTACTGAATCAAAAAGCAATCTTATTGCAAGCAATTAAGCGTCACTAATGCTGCCGTCGAGGCTGTCTTTCAGTTAGCACATGCATGTTGCGTTCTATGGAGCCTTCGTTTTGTTCCTTTCCGTACTTGATGTAGAGAGACCTGAGTGTTATTAAAACCACGAATAGAATCAGCGTTCCGACAGCTATCTAAAAAATAAGAATTAAAACGATCGCATTAGGCACCGTTCTCATAGCAAACGGTTCGTTCGGAGCTTTACGTTCAGTGTTCATTATCTATGCCAATACACACATACTTTTTTTTTCGAGGCGAAATCTTCCAAAGGTATCTGGCTGCATTTGGATGCAGCCAGGTTATATGGGATTGTACCCACTAAAACCCACCCTTAGTGCTTGACAAGAGGGCTCCGGGATCTCCCGAGGAACGCACTGGAGCCCTCAGCACTGCGCTACGGCTCCTCCCGAGACAACTGCGTGTTGTCTGAGCCCCTCTACTTGCGACAACGTTGGTCACACAACATTGGTCTCGCCCTGGGCATGCTTAACAGGATAGTCAGAGCCCCAAATTTGACCATCCCGAGCCCATTGGTCCCCTTTTAGTAGCCTCTTACTACAGGCAGGGGGTACTGGTGCCGTATTCTATTGCCCCGGCGCCAGGGCTTAAATAGCACATACCTAATTATTTTTTTCGGAGCGCAGGGGCCTTATGGCTACCTCTTATTAACGAGAGAGCTCGAAACAGCGCTGAAATAGCGCAGTGCGTAAAATCACGCGAACGTGAACTTCTACAACAGTTACCGTGAAAAGCTGCAAGTTACAGGAGTCCATGCCTTTCATGCTGGATTTTGGATGAGTCTTCATGTAGAGAGTACGCTTTAATCTATGTATCTTCGTTTCTCTCCAGGGTAAATACATTTAGCTGTCTGTAGAAACGTCTCCTTTCATTCATTATATGTAGCTTTGAAAGTTTTTTGCGTTAATGGTACAGCACTGGAAGCAAATTAAGTATTTACTTACTTAAAAATAAATAAAGTATATCCAAAGATAATGTTGGGCCTAGAATAGCATGTGGATAGACCGTGTGACCTGAGACGAAGGACATACGTAAGGCAGCCAGCACCGGACCTACCCATGGATCAGGGTAGAGCGAGATTACGTTTAGGCACGTTTTATTTTTGACTGACTTCAAAAAATGAGGACGGTTCTATCATCCACTGTATTTTTTTTATGTATGTTCACCGATTTCTCCACCAACTGCTACCCGATATCAAAAATAATTCTTTTGTTCAGTAGGGTATACTTCCAATTTAGTCCCATACATTCCCATCAAAAACATATATGTGAAATGAGAGTCAAGTCAATATTACGAGTATGATATATGCCTCGGTTGTTGACTTCAACGACAAAATAAGTGAGATCTAAATGTGAGATCTAACTTAGGATAATATATTGAAGCCTAAGGTCTGACTTAGCTAGTTCGAATAAATGAAGAGGTATATAATATGTAACAACTAACTTGAACCCTGCCTGCCTTTGTTGTTATGTTTGTTTTCAACATTTTTGGTCGCGCGAAAGCGGACAGATTAAAACACAAGTAGATTAAGACATTCATAATCTACTAGTGCGTATTAAGATCATGACTATCTTAAATATTTACTTGAATCCCAAGAGTTGCTTTGATATTCAAGTCCTGTACAAGTATAAATTGAAAAAAAGCCCCGTCAAAGAGAGTGTGAGTCGCGAGCATCCAGTGGATGCAAATGGCAGGCTATCGTTCAGTGTGGAGGTCATAAGGGGAGGCCTAAGTTCAGCAGTGGACGTAAAAAAAAAGAGCTGATAACAAATGGCAAACGGCTGAAAAGTTTTTCTTTAATCATAGCTAAAAACATTTTCAAACTAAATTAAACTAAATCAAAATCGGTTCAGACATTCGAGAGTTAGCTATGATGCTACCGACAGACACAAGATACACACGTTAAACTTATAACACCCCTCTTTTTGCGTCGGGGGTTAAAAATACTTTAACTGAAACTATACAAGTTTGCTACTTTTTTTTTATGGGCAAGTGCCTTTATAAACTAAATAAAATACAAGCTAACACTAAAAAACAGACTGTACATAGACCGTTGAAGGTCTAAAGACAATCCAAATGCTCAAGCCCACTATCAGTTGGCAGCGTACCCAGCATGCTGGCGGCATTACCACGTTGAATGGCAATGCTTATACGTTTAACCACATACACGCCAGCATTTTGGTCACGCGTCGTGTTAACCAGGCGCAATCGCTACTTACTTGAGCCGTTTTTAATCTGTTTTTAAGTACATCAAGTACAAGGATTTTGTTATGATGAGGATAACAATCAGCCCTCCGATCCACGCGACGATATTGCAAAATTCTACATGAAATGACCATTCCTCTTCACTCCTGCCTAGGTGGAGGCATTTCTTGCCCACCTCCTTTAATTTTCTGTAGGCTGCGCGAGGAAATCGTTTGCTTTTCGCATAACATTGCATTGTTTTTATTCTGAACGTTTCACTTTTATGCGGTGATGTAATGGGTGCAGGCAATTCATGTGCAGGAGAATTGGAACTCATTACGGGATATTTAAATATGTTGGACTCATTAGGTACTGGATTTTATAGTTGATCTTGCTGTTTTTTACCATCACGGATGGTCGGATGCTATTTTTGGTTTTAATTTATTTATCATGATTGCAATTTTGGTGGCATGCTAGCATTTTTGAATGGTGACCTGTGACTTTACGACAACTAGGTTGGCGTTTGGCATTAATCTGTGACATTCATGATAGATTGCGAATGGAGTATTTATATTATGTTAACTTGAAAGTTTTTATAGAAAGAAACCAAAGAAACGCACTCCTATTTGTCCTCGCACACTGCATTTTCCGAGTACATACATTTTTATGTCGGTAAATTATCTATTGGTTTATGTTTTTTTTACTATAAATGGTTTTGTGATTGGATCTTGTCAGTTGCATAGGACTCGAGTTTATGTCCTAGGGTCTAGGCAAACTGTGGCCTTAGTACGAGCACTTGCGAAAAAGTTATCGTTACGTTATTATTAAACGATAGCAAAATATATGAAAAATTCAGTTTCCTTTCACGTCCGATAGAGGCGCTGTTCAATTTTTCATACATGTTGCTATCGTTTAGGTAACGATAAGTTTTTCGCAAGTGCTCGTACTAAGGCCACTTACACAGAGTCCCAGCTGCGCTAGATGTTGGCGCCGCTAAGACATCTAATTTTACATGTAATTTGTGTGTACTAGAAGTCGAATATGAAACATGCATGCTCATGCAAGAAATAATTTTTCTCTTTTTAGGATTCCATGCCTCAAAAGGAAAAAAAACGAAACCTTTATAGGATCACTTTATTGTCTGTCTGTCTCTCTGTCGGTCCGTGTGACCTTTTTTCTCAGGAGCGCATATCAATTTGAAATTCCAAATTTTTTCATTAATTTTGTGGGTACTGGGTCCTTTTGGCTAGCTGTTAAGCTATTCTGTTTAGGTGATGAGAAAAGTTGCGCGATCGCAAAGCGCGCTAACTTGAGCCTGCGTTAAGATTTAGCCGTAAGGCCCCTGGACCCAATATATGTGATTGTAGATGGCTATTTAAAGTACCTACCTTACCTACTTATTATCCTTCCATAATTTAACTGCATCTTCATTTATGATCTTTATCATGTAGGTAACTGTGCCGAAATTTCGGAAGAGCTAACCACATCCTTAACCACGGTAAATAACTGCAAAGTAAATAACCGTGATAGTTTATAACAGTGTTTTATTTATTTTAATTGGTAACTTAAGCACATACAGCGCAGTTCCCAGTAACTACCTAATTCAATTCTCAACCTACCACGATCACAGAGAGGTCAAGGCGCGCCAATATTGTTGTTAAATCCTTTGTCTGGTGTCCATTTGTCTTGTTCGTACTGACAGATTGCGCCCTCTACTGGAACTATTTGAGATAGCCACGAAAAGGTCGAATAATTTTTTTTGGTTCACTGTAAGGTCAAAGGGGATATAATATATAATTATGCAATGCGACATCGCAAGCAACGCTGAAAATAAAATCACAATCCAGGGGCCTTACGCGCCGAGATACGGTTTGCGGTCGCGTGATTTTCGCGTGAGTTGGGCGCAAGGTGACAGAAAAATTCGAGTCGATTTTAGTCACCGGTCACCGGCTATCGTGGCAAACATCAGATAAACATTTTTATTGTTAATAATTATAATCCTGAAAAATAATCAGGTAAGTAAATAATAAAAAAATATTATAAAATTATAAATAATAGGTAACATTTCAATCATATTAAATTAATTCATAGATAAATATTTCAATTAACTAAAGAAAATTTCATTTCATTTTAAATATACATATTCACTGGATGTACCTACTATTGATATAATATCCTTCAACAAACAGTTATAGGTATATTTCTGCCCCGCTTTTTGTGTAGGTACCTACTCACTACCTACCTACGTGTTGCGAGACTGTTCGCGTTACAGAGGTTACACTGAAACAAATGGCAGGCTCGTCACCTCTCGTCCTCACGAACGCGTTTATGTGTGTTGGCCCTAAGTGCAGGCACCCAACCTGATGGTAAGTGGTTACCGCTGCCTATGGACATCCGCAGTTGCCGCAGGAGCTGTAGCTGTAGGGTTCAATTTATCTACAGAAAATTTAACCAGCTTCGATCTATTGAGTCGGTTAGACATTACTTTTCAATCATGTCCCCAGACCCAGTGTGCCTTAAGACGAAAGTCTTCAACCAGTGTGTGTTGCCAGTGATGACATACGGAACTGAAACGTGGTCTCTCACTATAGACCTCATTGGCAAGCTCAAAGTTGCACAACGAGCTATGGAGAGGGCTATGCTCGGGGTTTGTTTACGAGATCGAATCAGATATGAGGAGATCCGTAGACGAACCAAAGTTACCGACATAGCCCACCGGATTAGCAAGTTGAAGTGGCAGTGGGCAGGGCACATAGCACGCAGAACAAATGGCCAATTAGGCCGAAAGGTTCTCGAATGGAGACCACATACCGGTAAGCGAAGCGTAGGACGTCCACCCACAAGATGGGCAGACGACCTAAAAGAGACCGCAGGAAGACGCTTGATGCAGGCCGCTTCCAACCGGCCCTTCTGGAAATCGATGGGGGATGCCTTTGTCCAGCAGTGGACGTCCTATGGCTGAAATGATGATGATGTCCCCAGACTGCAAGCATACCTATGTTATTTCTAATAGCTCTATTTACGACACTAGCCCGCTACCCGTCATTCCTGCGTTCCATTCTATTGCACAACAGAAGGTGATAGTGAGTTATATCAATCTTATATCACAATCGGTCCCTATATACAGCTGACGTGAAAGAAAGCTATGTCCTTAAACGGCGGCGCGCGCGTGCGCTGCGTTGACTAAGTAAGTACTATCAGTGAACACCGAGCAGAAAATCCGTTAGCCTGAAGTTAGCCCTGAAAAAAAAGAAAAAAAAAATGTTATCACAAGCAAAAATGTGTTCTGCACAAACGGGTTGGCCAGTAGATACTTTTTATAGATAGCGCTAGCATAGCTTGTAGCGAAAGAAGATTTTATGTCAAATGTCATGACATTTTATGGTAGGTAGTCTTATAAAAACTCGCAAAGCAAAATTCCCATAACACAGGTAGATACAGGCTATGCTAGCGCTAGTTTGAGAGTTGCCAACCCCTTTCTAAACATTAACAGCAATTGATTATAAACTCTATTTTACTGCGCATTCTCTTCGCCAATAATAATACAATATTAGAATCTAGTAATAAAAATAATTAATAATTATTCTCAAAGACTAGGTCTATAGTTTGTATTTAAAAAAAAGAAATTTAGTGCCATCTATGACACTAAAAAAACAAACACCGAAAACTGCTAGAAAACTGTCCATTTTGCTGGTTCAGCAGCCTGTCCTGGAATATCAGTTCATTCATGATCATCATCGTCAGCCTGATGGTCCTATTGAGACGAGTGAATTTAAAAAAAAAAACCTATATAAATATATATTTCCGGTTCATTCCATGGGCCCACAGGTAATAACTGTTTATTTATTTAGTTCACATCTAGCGCATGCAACTTACAATCAGGCGGACAACCTGTTCGCGATTGACTTTTCTATAGATCTAGGAAACATGCTATGTAACCCTATCAAAGTACTCTGTACGTTAATATTTGTATATTTTTTTTCAAGGACTCGTCCCAATAGAACGAACTGCTGAGCCAGTCCATAAAAAATTTGCATACAAAATTTCGTAACTTTAACCCCACCGTAAAAGTATGTGATGGTGCAGTGATAGATTTATATACATAAATGGAACTGCTCCGCTGTTAATCAATAAGGACTTCATATAAATAAGTACTTAATGGATTGCCTGTCCATCACTGCCACTGTTTTCAGCTGGGGTCGAAAACGTAGGGGAAATATATATTTTCTTACCTTGTGGGTGTTCTAGCATATGTATTAAGTGCTGAATGCCAACTAAGCAGCTGGCTTCTCTGGTCTCCTTAGATTCGCCAAATTCGTGAATTAGGCTTGCATACTTGCTCATGCGGTCCTGGTTGAAGTGAGAAGCATCGCGACCAAAAAATGAGCATGTGGTACGGTGTTCCAAGTCGCCATTTTGGTAAGCATCAATATACTGACAGAAGGCTGACAGCGAAAACCACGGCTTGCAAAAATTACCTAAAATAAAAGTTATTTTTACATATTTGGTTTAAAAGATACGAAAATACTATGGTGAAGTGCAATGTCCTCATGTGTTTTAATTCATCTCATAAGATGCCACTCGGTATAACGTTTCACAGGTAAGTTTCGTGTGTTATAATAGAGCTTATTTTGAATTGCTATTTTTTCTTGTTATTTTTCATAAACACTGTTTTAGACTATCACGGTTGTTCACTAAAGTTAAATGATTATTTACGGGATATTTACCGTGGTAAGGTTGTGGAAGGAGCTCCCGATATTTCGGCGCAGTTACATGCACCATGTTCACGGGAAGACTGAAGAATGCGGGTGGTTGGTGAAAAAGTTAGGTACAGACAAAACGATCTACCCTCTTTCTTAGTCTTTTGCTACGGTTATCACTGGAACTCGAACTCGAACCTAAGTCTCGACAAAACAAGTCAAGTATCGGGAGCTCCTTCCACAACCTTACCACGGTAAATATCCCGTAAATAATCATTTAACTTTATTTTTCATAAACTTTACAATTTGAAGGCTTGGGAAGATTGTGTTTCTTACAATTTCATAAATGTACAAGTTTGGTGGGTGTAATAAAAGTTAATAAGTAGTTTTCTTTAAAAAATTATTGATTCGATCATTGTTTGGCGTTTGAGGTACTTAGACATTGTCCAGGGAACGTATTCAGTAATATAATTAGATAGATAGATAGATAGATAAACTCTTTATTGTTCACACCACAAATAACATATAACACGATAAAACAGCTTGAAACAAAACAAACTAGTGTAACAATCGGCGGCCTTATCGCTAAGAGCGATCTCTTCCAGGCAACCTTAGGATGGAGAGGATTCATACAGAAGGTAGAAGGCGGGGCGTGAAATAGTGAAAAATATGTTACTTACATTCTAATAATAACACATTCTAATACTTAAATAACCTAAAATAACTATAATATACTTACTAATATATAAAAGTATATAAAATATATAATTATGATTAGTTGAATAAATAATAGCAACGTCAACAAGGTGGCAACTGCGACTGATAAAATTGCTTAACACGTTCTTTGAAAATATTGAGCGACTAGCTAATGCCCGCGACTTCGTACGCGTAGCGCAAAGTAATTAGTGGGTGGACGATTAGACTGACATATCCAAATATAAATGTTACACTAACGAACACGAACGGAACTTTAAATAGGCACAAATCCATCGGATTATTTATACTGAATATTTTATAGATAATACCTACACATATGACATGATTGTAGATTTATTGCTCTCCATTTTAATGCGGATTGTCATACTATCGTCATAGTATATATATATATGATTTTAGTCTAGTTTTAATCTGACTCGATACAGGTATCCCGACATGTCCATAGTTTCAAATATATTTCAAGCAAATAATATATTACTTTCACTGGTTAAATACGTTGGAAGTGTGGAGCCATGGAGCCAATAAGGAAAAAAAATTGGTATAAGTCAAGCGAAATGTCATGCATGACAAACGTTATTATTGAATTATTAGTAAATAGTAAGTAGGAAGCATGGAGCGGTATCTATAATTAATCGCTGTTATTTAACATTACTCCGCGTAAAGACTGCCAATCAATGATGTCTAAATATTTTTTGCCCGCCTTCTGCGCCTCGACCCTTCCAACAACTAAACCGCTTTCGTTCACCACCATAACATCCAAAATAGCTGCTAATCATAGATCAGTAACAGATTAGATGCCGCGAGTTCACCTACTTTGCGTGTCTGTTATTGGTCTTAAGTTTGATCCTGGCAAAAAATGTATTCATTTTAATCTCCGTCGACTTGGTATATTAGCTGTCAGAAGTCAATACAAAAATAAACGTACTTTAAATTACGCCATAATAAACTGTAAAACCTCTTCAAAAGCAGTTGGCTGTCCTGAAAATAACAAACACAAAAAAAACTATTTGGTGCAGTCTATCGGAAGTTATGCGGGTACATACATTTCGGCGATTCGTTTTTATTTCATTATCATCATCAGCCAGAAGACGTCCACTGCTGAACATAGGCCTCCCCCTTTAACCTCCACACTGAATGACATCCTGCCATCTGCATCCACTGGATGCCCGCGACTCTCACAATGTCGTCGGTCCATCTAGTGGGAGGCCTACCTACGCTGCGTCTTCCGGTTCGCGGTCTCCACTCAAGAACCTTACCTACTTCCCCATCGGTTAACAGTTCTTCGAGCGATGTGGCCTGCCCATTGCCACTTCAACTTGCAGATTTTAATAGCTATGTCGGTGACTCTGGTTCTTTGGCGAATATTCTATATTTTTATTTACATATAGATTATATGGCAACAGCCGCTTCAGTCTTCCTACCTACCATGTCTGCGAGTAGAAGTCTGTCATTACGACAACATTACTATAAAATAAGCTAGATGGCGTTATAAATAATTATTAAAAAAAAATATTTTACTATTTATTATCATAAATTAATATAGCCTATGTTTCAATCAGGTATTTTGTAAGCATATTCATGGAAACTGCTTTGAAATCCTTCTAGTAGTTTAAAAGATGTGCGCGGACAAACAAACAAACTGACAGCCGTCAGATTTGTAGTTCCATAGTTTGAAAATAGATTGCGTACTAAAACGATGTTTTGCGAAAAAATTGTAAATTTGCTTAAACTTTACGAATAATATTATTAAAAACGTAATAAGGTATTCAATAATTCCTAAAATAATGAGTGTAAATGAATCGTAGTTTCACAAATATGAAAAGTGCGTCTATTATAGGTAAATACGACACTTTACCTGAATCACGCAAACGGGTTTTTTTTTGCAAGTTAAACCGATATCCGGTATTGCTTCTACTTAGTTAGAAGTCATGTGTGAAGGTATTTGATCTACACATTTATAATATGGTAGGGATGGCGCGTGTCTGATAGGCACGGGCAAAGCGTTCCACAATTGAACTGCTCGAAATGCAAACGATTTGCCATAAAAAGTTTCTGAGCGCACTGAGGGGGACTTAAGGGAAAGGGTATCCTTTGATCTAAGAGGTCGAGTATGATAAGAGTGCCAGAATGTAAAGCGTTCTTTCAAGTAGTTTGGGGTGGTGGGATTGAAAAGGATATTATAAAGAAGAGATAGTAAGTGAGCATTCCGGCGAAGTCGAATAGGTAGCCACTTGAGCTTTGCACGAAATTGGGAAACGTGATCATATTTGCGTAGACCAAATATGAATCTAATACAGTAATTTTGGAGGCGCTCAAGTTTATTTAGCTGGTCCTCAGTAAGATCAAGAAAGCAGGCGTCAGCGTAATCTAGGATAGGAAGAAGGAGAGACTGTGCAAGCGCAACTTTGGTGGCAGTTGGTAGAAAATTACGAAGCCGTCTTAGCGAACCACCAGACGCAAATAATTTGGAGCTGATTGACTTTATTTGACTGTCCCAACTTAATGTACGATCAAACATCACGCCAAGGTTTTTCAGAGATTCGCTAAACGGTATTACAGTGCCATCAAAGACTACCTTAGGAATTGTAGCCCAACTTATTCTAGAGATCATGTAAGTGCTGCCTATGATTATGACCTGCGATTTAGTGGGATTGACTTTTAAACCATAGGAATTGCTCCACTCTATAATACGGCGCAGATCAGCATTAATGGTAGCTATGGCTATGTCCAGATCGTTGAGTCGGGCTTGCGAATAAATTTGGAGATCGTCTGCATATAGGTGGTAGGAAGAAGAAAGGCGCTGGGAAATAGAATTAATGAAAATAGCAAAGAGTAGAGGAGATAAAACGCCGCCTTGAGGTACACCAGCTATTGTATTGCACCAAGAAGAAAACATATCTTCGAGGCGTATACGCTGCCGGCGCCCGTACAAGTAACTGTGAAACCAATCGATTACCAATGGAGATATGTTAATAGAGCGTAGGATCGCCAACAAAATGTCAAAGTTAACGGCATTGAAAGCATTACTGAAATCTACCAGGGCTAGAACAGTAAGCTTGCCGTCATCCATACCCAAGCGTATATCGTCGGTGATCTTTACAAGCGCAGACACAGTGCTATGCCCAGGACGGAAACCGGATTGGAGTGGATTAAGGAGGTCTTGCCTATTGAGGAATTCATTGAGTTGTCTGTGAACAAGACGCTCGAGGACTTTGGATAGAAAAGGAAGTATAGAAATTGGACGGTATTCAGAAAATGATTTAGGGTTGGATTTCTTAGGCAATGGAATAATCTGCGCATCTTTCCAGATTGCAGGGAACACCCCACTTGAGATGGAGTTATTAAATAAAATACAAAGAATAGGAAGGATGACATCAAGGATAGGCATAAGCATGTTCCGACTTATACTGTCACCGCCCACCGCGTTGGAGGAGATTGACATTAGACTCTTCTTAACATCACATTCGGTGAATCGATTAAATGCAAAAGGTGAAAAATCGGGAGTTGGAATGGCAGAAAGATTATTAATAGTAGAAATTTTATCCGCATCCGGCATAGTCGAGGCAGAAGAAAAGTGTTGATTAAGAGCATTAATATCAATATTATTAGGAATAGAATTCTGACGTGATTTGCCAATTCCCATTGACCTGAGGAACTTCCAGACTTTAGCTGGATTTTCATCATCTACAGAAGCATGAACATGGCGACGCATTGCATCCCTACACACCATATTGCAGCGATTTCGGGCCTGAACATATTTAACTTGATTGATATCGATGGGACGCAACTTATACCTAGTTTTGGCTACAGCTTTCTTATTCATCAAAGATTTTATTTCATCCGTGAGCCATGGTGCAGGAAGATGTTTTATTTTAATAGCACGTAATGGAGCATGTGCATCGTATAACTTCGTAATTAGCGAGTTGAATAAGGTGACTTGCTCGTCCACTAACTCAGCACTAACAACAGGACACCAATCAATCTTTCTTGCGTCTTCAAGAAGGGCCTCACGATCCATGCCACCGAAATTGCGCTGCAGAATTATTTGAGGTTTCAATTTTGGCGGGCGAATTTTGTAAGATAGAAAAATCAAATCATGGTAGGAAAAATTATCGGCAGGGTATTGGCCGTGCTTAGCAACATTATTTGGGGAAGACACGATCATCAAGTCAAGAAGAGATGGGGTACAGTTAGAAAAGTGATGAGTAGCATTAAGAGGGAGAATTTGCAAGTTGCAAGATTTTAATATGGATTCGAGCGAGGAACTGCGATAATCACTCTTAAGAAGACATGTATTGAAATCACCCATAATAATGGAGTGATTATAAGAAGGGATAATGTCATGTAAGAGATTTTCAAAAGAGGTAAAGTATTTAACATCTCTAGATGGACTATAATAGACTCCGAGAACGACTTTAGTATGTGAAAGAACTACTTCGATAAAAAGATGCTCGCCAGCATTCTCTGGAGGCGGCTGTGGCGATTGACTTAAGATGGAGAAAGGAATATTAGCTTTTAAGTAAATAGCCACACCACCACCACCGCGAGGCGTGCGATCATTTCTTATGAGTATAAAACCCGGTAAAGAATACGACGTTGTTGGAAGACAAGGACGAAGCCAAGTTTCGGAGACCAGTATAGCGTGAATGTTGTTATTGTCTAGAGAGGCCAGCATTTCAGGATATGAAGACGGAATGCTCTGCGCATTTATATGAACAACGTTGAAATTTTTAGGCACATCGACAAAACTGCATTCCAGGAAGTCAGACAGTGGTAACAGGCTATTAAAACTGTCGTCGCTGCTGCCCGTCGAATCAGTGGAGGATGCCGATAGGTATTCATCGTCACTGTTGTCGTCATTGTCACCATAAATATTTATCATACTAATAAATAAATAAATATATTATAAATATATTAATACTATCAAAAAATTATAATAATAAAAACTAGACTACACTAAACAAAACAAAACTTATAATGAAAATGAATCCACCTGCCGGTTGTGTAAGAAAGAGATTGCAAAAATATTTTGCATAAAAACTATGTAGGTACAGTCTAAACATTACACTTCACAGAGACTAACTAAAAAAAAAAAAAAAAAAAAAAAGAACACACAAAAGATTAAAAATAATATAAAAAGTTGTTTATCACTGGCTAAAATACATATGTGAAAAGTGGATAAAATGTTCGAAGCCAAAACTTAATAAATATATTGCTTGTCAACGTCAGTGACATGACAGTATCTAATCAATGAAAGGTACATAAACAAAACAATAATTACTGCATCATTTAACCATATCTACCCGTGATTTTGGATTAATACACTTCTAGACTAGGCACTCGATTTAAATAATAAACAAAAATTTTAAAACAAGGAACCACAGCTGTTATCTACTATTTAAATATATACTTTGGGCTTCTGCACTCGTCGCGACCTGCCGCTGGCTACAGGCGCCTTGGCTGCGGCTGCATTGTCGGCATCGGCTGGAGTCACTCCCGGCGGCACCCCGACTTTGTCTAGCTCAGTTATGGAGTAGACCCGATGCCGAGTACCTTCTGAACCCAGCACAAAGACTACACCATCGCGAGTCCAGCATTTTGACACGCCGAACCGCTGCCGCGCCGCCATGAACGTATCATGCCGCACCTTTGTTAAGAACTCAGACAAAGTAATTCCGGAGCCCTTGAGATTTGTTTTTGCTGCCCATATCTTGGCACGTAGAGGTACATCCCTCACCTTGAATAGGATGGGCCTGGGACGATCAGGGGACGCAGACTTACCCATTCTGTGGCAACGTCTCACATCTTCGGCTTGGAATGCACTTAACTTAAGAGTTTGAGCTACCAACTTGGTAATGACAGCCACAGTGTCCTCCCCCTTGTCCTCTGGAATTTGTTGTAATTAAAAAAGTATAAGTTATTTTCTTTAAAAATTAATTGTATCGATCATTGTTTTACGTTTACGGTATTTAGACATTGTCCAGGGAATTTATTTCAGAATCAGAATTCGTATTTCAGAAGTATAATTAAAATAGATGATTCAGCTTGATGTGATTATGATGACATGAACCTTTTTCATTAATTACTAGCTGCTTTTCTTAAGTAATGTAAATAAAGTACCTACCTACCTATTGTGGTTCATGTCATATATATGCGTAGTGATCTAGATAGTGTAATTAAAGGGTTATTTAGACATATGTCAAGTAACAAACATTTTTATTACATTTTAGATTTTCCCAAGGATGAAGAGTTGAGAAACGCATGGTTGAAGAATTTGAATCGAGAAAATTGGCAGCCCCGTGCGACAAGTTTTTTGTGCTCAAACCATTTAGAGGCACATTTGTTCAACCGGACTGGTTTCCGTACAATCCTTAGAGAGTACGAGGTGTAATGCTTATTGGAACAACAGTTTTCAATGATCAGTCGCTATCACTGTCATGAATCTCAAGTTGTACTACATTATGATAACTTGCATGTAATAATTTTCAGAGCGATAACATACCAAGTGAAAAGAAAGCCACAAAAAGAGGTGTTACTGGCAAAAATGTTCTGCGGGAGCTGCAGAATACCTCATTTCCATCAAATTCAGATCCTGCAACCACATGACACATCTGGCAAATTGTTTTATACAAAAATAAATGATTTGACTTGGTCTGGTGTGTTTGAATATTAATACCCAATGGGACCATCCATAAATTCCATCACATAAAGAGGAGAGGAGGAGGGGTCGACG
The DNA here is from genome assembly GCA_949125355.1 of Agriopis leucophaearia. Lineage (NCBI taxonomy): Eukaryota > Metazoa > Arthropoda > Insecta > Lepidoptera > Geometridae > Agriopis > Agriopis leucophaearia. Next base: position 15,326,564 of record OX421268.1, on the reverse strand, counting down.
AAGTGTGACTGACAAGGGGTAGGGAGGGGTCGTAAATTTTGTGACTTTACATTTCAGATACAATCTAATAGTATCTGTTAGCACTATTATAAAAAAATGTCCTTGAGTCCCGCCCGCGTTTTGCAAATGTTTGCGTGTAATGTATATGTAGTGTATTTTGCATCAATATTTCTGTGGCTTGTTGGTCTGCTTGGTATTATATGTCTGTGGATTTCCCCAACTTTAAATGAGGTTGCCATTTTGGGAAACAATCTAAATTATTCTGAATTGTAGTTTTTCGCTACGTGTTGCCAGGGTAAATATTAATCACCAAAATTTTTAGTTCAGATGACAGGAAAAAATCTGTTGATATATATCAAGATAAAAATCAATTAATAACATATATATCCGCTGATATATATCTGCGAATCCTGGTATTTTGCATGCATGTTCGTAAATTTTACGCGACAATTAAAGTTGAAATTCCACTAAATAATGAAAACAGTAGTGATTTCCATTCCTATACGAACATTTGTGACAAAATAATTCATGCAACCAACCAACCATAATTTTTTACCAGCACATGAAATAAAATACTCATTTCTAAATTCCTTTCAAGCTCTGACGTAACGATGCCTATCAATGTCATGGTCAACGATGATCGGTCGCTCATTTGCTATTTCTATAAAAAGTTCACATTTAACGGATTACAATAAAACTGTTTTCTACGCTACAGGATAAATCAGTAGATTAATTTGCTTTTTTCTCAAAAGTTTTATTTACATAACGTAATCACTAGAAATAAAATGGACCTCTGTAGCGATTCCAGTAAAGGTACTAAGGTAGAGGGGTCTGGAGGGTGCGGCTGATCACTCCGCACTCCTCGCCCTGACAATTCATTCAATTATCTAAAACATTTCAACCCTTACTGCAACGCTGACAGTCGCCTTGTGTATCCCTGCCTAAGTCCCCCGGATGGTTGTAATAAATATGTATTCCAACAATATTTACTCAATTATTTTTCAGATTATGTCACTGAATCTTCGAATTTGTCTGTCATCTAGTGAAAGAGCTCAGTAGTGGTAAATGGGGTGAATAGAGACGAAACCTTGTTTTATCGTCCCATTTCCAGAACTATGAAATGTGCCAAATTAGTTCAGGTAACGAATCTGGTACATTTTTGTAGTTCAGTTAATTTACATTTTGTATCTATTCGCCCGGTCTTACGGTGCTCTCTTATGTCTGTATTATATGGTGATAAGACAACTCTACACTAGATGACACATTCTGAAATTCGGTTAATAAAATCTGACAAGGAATGGTACTTAATATTGATATATAGTTTTATTCATACATAAAACTGTACATACATGGGGACTGAAACAGTGTACTTACACAGTCGCAATAGATGAGTAACAACTAAATTAAGTTACAATTGTAAATAATTGAAACAAAATTATAGACTAATGATATTATCTATAGAATTTACGAATAACAACATAATAATACAACCGATCTAAGTATTGATCAAGTTGTTGGCTGATCAGTAGGAATTATATTGTTTTGGTTTGGGTAATCAGTAAATATAAAATTTCAATTCAATATAAATAAATAAATAAAATTAAAACTTATGATTAGTGGGGATCCGCGGTGAATGTTTTAAAATGTAAAATTGTAATTCAATTTAAATAAATAAATTAAATTAAAATCATGATTAGTGGGGATCCACGGTGAACGTTTTAAAATGAAAAAAATCAAATCAATTAGAAATGTAAATAAAATTAAAACTCATGATCAGTGAGGATCTGTGGTGAATGTTTTGAAAAGAAAAATTGTAATTCAATTTAAAATGTTAATAAATAAATAAAACTAAAACTCATGATTAATGTATCACACATGAATGAAAATAATTTTAGGTAATTCCATTGGTGTTCAGCAGTTGCACTAGGCAGGCATGTATTTGTAACTATAAATACACATGGTATATAATAAAATACATCTACATCAACATTTATGGATTGCTCTTATTGGTGTTTCTTTGCGATTTTGTATTTTTTTATGATACTGGGTGACAAGACGAGCGAAGTCGCTCGCCTGATGGCTCTTCACGCTTGCCCATAACAGCTCAACGCCACTCAGAATTTTGAACTTCAACAGTTCAAAACCCTGGATGACAATGCACTGCGCTCGTCACCCCGAGATATAAGGTGTCAAATCTCTGTGTGCCCTGTAATTTCGCTGGAAACATTGCCCTTCAATCCGGAACACAGTAGTGTTTGCACACTACTGCTTGGCGGTTGAATAACTGGCAAAGGTGTGGTACTTCCCCAGGCGGACCCCTGCAAAAGAGTCCTACCACTACAAAATATAATTACATAACATAGTATTGTACATATATTTATACTTTGTATAAAAAAAGTAATTACATTTTATAACTTCTGAAAGAAACAACAACAATCACACATCATTCTTTTAACTAGAATGCTGTAATTATCAAGTTATTTTGTTTATTGCTTGTATATTGGCTAAAAGATTCAAAAGTATTAACTAATTGTAAATATATGTTAATTTGGTGGACAAAAAAATTTGCAAGTAACATGATAATTATCAGTTAACAGATTGCGCCTAAGTTTATAATAATGCAATTTGAATACATGTTACAGATTTTTTTATTATATTGTGCAAAAATATTTTGTTTTTGTTTATAAGAATTCATTAATAACAAATTTACAACCGAATATTTTAACATCACTATAGTAAATATATCTTTATACGTAGTAATGTATAGAAGCAAATTTAGATCGTTTGAAAATATGATACATCATGTGGATACATCGTGTTTTAGGCTAAAACGTCTGCATGCTGTTCTAAGACGTTTTAACCTAAAATAACATAGATAGCAATTTAATTAAGGGTAAAAATAAAAATAAATATATGGATATGCCACGCGTAAAATGAAAAGAAATATGTAAATAAGTGTTGAATTATGTTGATTTTTAAAATATTTACAAAGTTATAAACACAATTTCGTTTGAAAATATGATACATCATGTGGATACATCGTGTTTTAGGCTAAAAAAAATGATAAAACAATAAAATGCAACATTATAATTATCAGTAATCAGACTTAATGATGGTAAAAACATTCAAAACTTCCTGGGGATGTTGTTTACAACATGCGTCCCCAGGACGCATGTACACATGTCATACATGGACATGTATGTAAACAACTTAGTATATAAAAATATATAGTATATTGTATTGATTGGGTTCGGTTTCTGTGTTAAGCGATAGTGCAGGGAGGCGGTCGCGGCGCGGACGCAGGCGCACAGGCGGGCGCGGATGGGCCGCCGCCACCACACGCTCACGTCAGTCTTCGCTGCACGAATCTTCGTTGTCCGCCTCCTTGATGTTTGTGAAGAATGAGGTCAAAGCCATCATCATCACACCTGCCAATATAAAATACCTACATCAGATTCTATCCATCCAGTCTACTGGCAAATTATCATCAAATTTCGTATAGTAAATAAGTAATAAACCATCAAATATTATTATTTATCTTCAGCTGTAATTATTGTGAAATGTAACTCTGTTTCATTCATAAAATTATATATATTTCTTGATATTATATTAAATAAAAATTACAGCGAAATTACAGGGCACACAGAGATTTGACATCTTATATCTCGGGGTGACGAGCGCAGTGCATTGCTATCCAGGGTTTTGAACTGTTGAAGTTCAAAATTCTGAGTGGCGTTGTGCTGTTATGGGTAAGCGTGAAGAGCCATCAGGCGAGCGACTTCGCTCGTCTCGTCACTCAGTATCATAAAAAAAATTAAAAAATTTGATGGTTTATAAATTAAATTGATAACCTTCTTATGCTCTAAATTGGTTGAAAATGTATTAAAATTATAAAATAATAGAACAATAATACAAAGTAGAATCGATTTAGAATCAATGAGAAATTAGAACATACCTTTGCCTTCCGGATCTTTATCAGATTTTTCCCAAGCTAAAAATCCATCTAAAGAAATAAGATATTGCTCATGCAAATATTGGAATATCTCTAAAGTTAGCCCTGAAAAAAAAGAAAAAAAAATGTTATCACAAGCAAAAATGTGTTCTGCACAAACGGGTTGGCCAGTAGATACTTTTTATAGATAGCGCTAGCATAGCTTGTAGCGAAAGAAGATTTTATGTCAAATGTCATGACATTTTATGGTAGGTAGTTGTTGGTTTCGTTTATAATTAGTTCGTAAGAAATTAACTAGATGGCGCTGACCAAGCTTAAAACGCGCAAACGTTTGGTCGCCGATATTACATACTCTGTCTAGTTATTTAAATAAATCAGATTCCTACCCATACACGTGGTGTTTCATTCGGACCAAGGAATTCTCAACCATATTCGAGCCGGATCCAGCAGGATCTGTGGTACACGTGACGGTCTTTTTGGAGGAGATTACCGGCACTTATAGCTGGCGCTAAAGTAGTGCACGCCGGAGGATTTCCAGCCTCTTACACCGGAGGCAATAGTTGGAAGTCAACAGCAAAAGTGGTTCAACTACTGGCCACGCAAAGGCGGCAGTGGGGGAACAACTTAACGGCGGGGCAAGAAATCAACCGGAAATCGACTCAAGTTGGAGCAGAACTGTGGTTGGTGCCAGGGGGCGCTTCGATCGGAGTTAAACAGAAGTGAACGAGATTGGCGCTTGAGGGCGCTGCAATCGGAATCAAAGTAAAGTGCAAAGAAATCGTGAGTACAATTTAATTCATTCAAAGTGATCGTTCATTCAAGAGTAAAGTGATAAGTGAGTTTGACAGTGACAGAATTTAGGGACTTTAAATATTTGCATGCTAGTTTAGGACTTAGAATAATTTAGAAATAAGTGGTAGAAACGGGGAACCTACGGCCGATTTGAGAATTTTTCACTTCGACAAGGTTCCACACACTTGTAAAATTTTCTGTATCCATCCGAGACTTAGCAAATTCTCATCGTAAAAATATAATTGTGACAAGGTTCCATAGACTTAGTAAATTTCATCCTAAAATTATTTGTAAAGGTTTTGTATTTTTTAATCAAAATGGATCAGATGTATAGATTACAATTAAATAAAAAAACAATCATTGAAAGGGCAATAATAAATTATAGAAAGTCACCCAAAGAACGCATCACACGTTCTTATGTACAAGCCAGATTGGATCAATTAGAAACTATATGGAATGGCTTTATGTCTACGCACACGTCTATAATTCAAGCAGCTTTGCATGAAACAGACCCGTATTTCACGGACAATGTTTATGAATTATCTGAGGAACTGTATCTAAATCATAAGAGTGATTTAATCGATGTTTTAGATAGGTTAAAGTCTGTGCAGCTTGTAGTTGATCAATCAGTCAAGCGTGTCAGTAGTGTCAAACTGCCAAAAATACAGATTCCAAAATTTTCTGGTGTATATTCAGAATGGCCCACTTTTAAAGATTTGTTTAGTTCATTAATCCACAACAACAACACATTGGATGATGTGCAGAAGATGCACTACTTGAAAGGTTTGTTAACCGGTGAGGCCGAGCAACTTGTTCGCCACATCCCTATCACATCAACCAATTATAAGGAATGTTGGGAATTAATTGTTGTTAGATATAATAACAAAAGGTTTTTATCAAATTCTTTGTTAAAACGGTTTCTGAGTCAAACTAATGTGTTAGAGACCTCAGATGGCATAAAGGGTTTGTTGGACACCACTATGGAGTGTCTCAATGGCCTCAAAAATCTAGGAATTGATGTGACTTCCTGGGATGTCATCGTCATTTACATAGTAAGCGCTAAATTAGATGAAGAATCACGTAAACTGTGGGAAATGCAAACAAGTACTAATGATGAAATACCCACACTCGCACAATTCGAAGATTTTCTGAAGGCACGGTTCAGAGCACTCGAGTTTTTGAATGAGTCTAAATCCACAAAACCCAAAACATTCATTAACAAACCATCGTCTTCTCGGCACCATGTGCATCATATTGTCAAAAATGGCAAAAATGCTAATGTAACCAATTTATGTCCATTTTGTAATGAGTATCATAAGATTGCATATTGTAAGCTTTTTGCAAAAGAGAGTCACGATTCGCGCCAGAGTTTTGTTCAGAACAAGGGTCTATGTTTCAATTGTTTAGGATCAAACCACTCCGTCAGACATTGCCGCCAGAGCACATCCTGTCATATTTGCAAGAGACGTCATCATTCGTTGCTTCACCCAAAGTCTGCATCAGCAGTATTAGACACTGCCATTGAATCTGCCAACGTAAAATCATCAGTGTCTAATAATCAAGCAACGTTATCAGAAGGCCGACAATCAACGTTAAACGTAACATCACATTTTTCAAAGGAGTCTTCAGTAGGGACGCAAGTCTTGTTAGCCACGGCACTTGTCGAAGCACAGACAATACATGGCTCAACACAACTGCTGAGAGTGTTAATGGACCAAGGGTCCCAGGCATCATTCATAACAGAATCAGCAGTGCAACTCCTTGGGCTTAAGAAGAAGTCAATCAAGTCAATAATATCAGGTATAGGTGGTGAGAAAGGCTCTTTAGCTTCAGATTACATAGTCACGGTGACTATTCACTCACGCCTAGATCGCAACTTTAGTGTGCAAGTACATGCGTATGTACTCAACAATATAACATCACTTTTGCCATCGGCAAAGGTTGTTCCTTGTGACTGGCCTGAGCTAGAAGTAGTTAGCCTAGCTGACCCAGAATATCACACACCAAACAAAATCAACATTTTGCTTGGTGCTGAAGCTTATGGCCAAGTTTTAAAGGAAGGTTTAATTCAAGGTCCGCCAGGGCTACCAGTCGCTCAGAATACAGCTTTTGGCTGGATTTTATCAGGAAGTGTTTCCTCAACTAGTGACACCGTCAATTGTCATCATGTTTCTATCAGTTCACAAAATCAAGCTGATGACAATGAACTTCTAAAGAAGTTTTGGGAAATAGAGACTGTCATTCCCGGAGTTCAGAAGAAGACTCTTTCAGAAGATGAATTGCGGTGTGAAGAGATTTATTCACAAACTACCTACCGTGATAAAGACGGTAGCTATGTTGTCAAGCTTCCTTTCCGCGATGAAGATCCGCAATGTCAATACGGGAACAGTAGAGAGCTTGCAATCAAGAGATTCCTGATGCTAGAAAATAAATTCAAGAAAAACAGGGATCTTGCGATGCGTTATTCCGAGGTATTTCACGAATACATTGACCTTGGCCATGTAGAACGGGTACCAGAAAAGGATTGTAAAGTATCTACAGCGGTTTATTTACCCCATCACGCTGTCGTACGCGACGATAAGACGACAAGCAAGGTCCGAATTGTATTCGACGCTTCAATGAAGAGCTCTAATTCACCGTCGCTCAACGACGACTTATTGGTTGGTCCCGCGTTGCAACAGCCGTTACGTCATATCATTATGAGGTGGAGAATGCACCCCATAAGCATCTGTGCTGACATCATCAAGATGTATAGGCAGGTGAAAGTGGCTCCTGAAGACGCTGATTTTCAGAGAGTAGTATGGCGCGACAATCCAGCATCTGAAATAGAAGAATACAAATTAGTACGAGTTACATTTGGTACAGCATCAGCACCTTACCTCGCAGTGAAGACTCTGCAGCAGGTTGTGGTTGATGAGGGTGCTCGTTGTCCCGAAGTAGCTGAAAAGGCAAAAAATGATTTTTTCGTAGATGATCTCATGACAGGGTGTCAGACAGTTGAAGAGGGAAAAATTATACATAAAGAAATGACAGAGTTACTTACCAAGGGTGGATTCCATCTGCAGAAGTGGGTGAGTAGCTGTAAAGAGTTAAATGAGGAAATTTCAGAGGAAGGAAAGGATAAGGTAGCAAGTGGTAATCAGGGAGAAGGAAGTAAGGACATAAAGGAAGATGGAATTATGAAAATTCTAGGAATTCGTTGGAATCGCGAACGGGACGAGTTCCAATATTCAGTCAATCTTCCGCCACAACAAACTCCAGTGACCAAGAGAAAGGTCATATCAGATATTGCGCGGTTTTTTGATCCACTGGGATGGGCAGCACCTTGCGTTGTTACATCAAAAATATTCATCCAGAAGCTTTGGCTCTCAGGTCTTGATTGGGACGAAGAACTTACACCAGAATTAATGACTGAATGGCAAACTTACCGCAACAACTTAACGGAGACGTGTAGTTTCAGTATTCCTAGATGGATCAATACTTACGATAGCGACGATTCTGTAGAACTGCACGGTTTCTCTGACGCGTCATTATCAGCATACGCTGCGGTGGTGTATCTGCGAACAAAAATAAAGAACGGAGAAATTAAAGTAAGTTTGATCACATCTCGAACAAGAGTAGCACCTGTTAAGCAGCAATCCGTACCTCGTTTAGAGTTGATGGGAGCAGTGTTGTTGGCTGAGTTGACAGAAGAGGTAGCTGAAGTCATGAAGATCCCGAAAAGTAGCATTCATCTGTGGACGGATTCCACAGTGGTCTTGGCGTGGCTTAGCAGCCATCCAAGCCGCTGGACCACCTTCGTTGGAAATAGGGTATCGACCATCCTATCTAGCTTTGAAAACAATCACTGGGCTCATGTTCAGACCTCTGAAAATCCTGGAGATATCGCATCAAGAGGATTAGGAGCTCGAGAACTAACTGGCAATGTATTGTGGACTCAGGGACCACCGTGGCTAAAGAATAATACTATAATTTACTCCAGACCTAAGGCAATAGCCACGAGCATGGAACAGCGATCAATCAAATTACATGTTGTCACTGAAAACGCACAAGAAGATCCCATTTGGACTAAGTATTCAACATTACAGAAGTTAGTGAGAGTGATAGCTTACTGTCGAAGAGTTTTGAAGTGGAAAGCAAACGAGTAGAGAAAGAGAGAAGATTTCAAACATATCTAGAGAAAGAAGAAGCTATGAAAGTGTGCTTAAAACATGTGCAACAACAAGAGTTTGGTGAAGATATTAAAGTAATAAAAAGAACAGGGCAAGTGAAGTCGAAAAACAAGTTGACATCTTTTTGCCCCATGACAGATGATGATGGAATTCTACGCGTAAGTGGTCGTATAGAAAGAGCCAATTTGGAGGAGAACTCCAAACACCTCATTATTCTGCCACACGGAAATCACTTCACCAACTTAGTAATTTTAAAGCACCCAGGAACCGACAAAATCACACGAGTCGTTACTCTCAAATGCAACGGCTCAGTAATCAAGCGCCCATTATCAAAATTATGTATTCTACCTGTAAAGAACTACTTATAGTTAAAAGTTTAGCATTAAATTTCTAGTATCAGATGTACATTGTTTAGATGTTTCATATTAATTAGTTGTCACTTGTACATTTATTAAGGACATGAACAGATGTCCTTGGTGGGCGATATGTTGGTTTCGTTTATAATTAGTTCGTAAGAAATTAACTAGATGGCGCTGACCAAGCTTAAAACGCGCAAACGTTTGGTCGCCGATATTACATACTCTGTCTAGTTATTTAAATAAATCAGATTCCTACCCATACACGTGGTGTTTCATTCGGACCAAGGAATTCTCAACCAGTAGTCTTATAAAAACTCGCAAAGCAAAATTCCCATAACACAGGTAGATACAGGCTATGCTAGCGCTAGTTTGAGAGTTGCCAACCCCTTTCTAAACATTAACAGCAATTGATTATAAACTCTATTTTACTGCGCATTCTCTTCGCCAATAATAATACAATATTGGAATCTAGTAATAAAAATAATTAATAATTATTCTCAAAGACTAGGTCTATAGTTTGTATTTAAAAAAAAAAAATTTAGTGCCATCTATGACACTAAAAAAACAAACACCGAAAACTGCTAGAAAACTGTCCATTTTGCTGGTTCAGCAGCCTGTCCTGGAATATCAGTTCATTCATGATCATCATCGTCAGCCTGATGGTCCTATTGAGACGAGTGAATTAAAAAAAAAATACCTATACAGGGTGTTTGGTAGAGGGTCCGACAAATCAAATGAGCGTGTTCGGGGGCCCATTTGGAAAATACAAGTTGGCCAAAAAAAATCCCTGACCCTCCAATTTTTTTTAAGTTTTTTATTGTGAATTTTCCCATTTTCACCAAAATTGTACCTATTTACCTCCATAACATTTGTAAAATCTGTTTTAGACCGGATGTTTTTACTTGAATTTGGTCTCTAATACACCTTCAGGCCACGCAAAGCAAAATTGGGTACAAAACAAAGCTAACTAACTGATTTAGAGCTCATAGAGTGAAAAAATGAAAATAAAAATTACCTCATAGTTCAACTTTCACAGTGATCTAAAAAAAAAACACTAGCAATTTGGGAGGTAATATGCATTTAAAAACTTCTCTATTTATTACTTATTACAATGACATACTAAGTTGGTATAAAACTTACCAACTTGTTGAATAAATGAGGCAGAAGGGAAAATTCAAACAACAGAAATAAATACAATTATTTATTTAATTTAAATTTTGTTCGAACACAGCTCCTCTGTTATGAATACACGCCCGGCATCTACGGCGTATTTCTTTTGTAGTCGTGTTCAGCGTCATTTCTACTTTCATTTTTGAAAAAGCATCCCCAATTCTCGTCACCAATTCTTCTTTTGTGTTTATTTCAACTTCGTACACCAATTCTTTAGCACGTCCCCAGACATAAAAATCGAGTGGTGTTAGGTCTGGGGAACGTGCGGGCCATTCAATTGGGCCACCTCTCCCAATCCATGAATTGGGGAAAACGTTGTCTAGGTACTCGCGTACTATGTTCCGGTAGTGAGCCGGGCAGCCGTCATGTTGAAATACAACTGCCCGGTCATCTTCAAAAATCGGCAGGTCACTCATTAATTCCGGTAGGTCATTCATTAAAAATTCTAGGTAATTTTCCCCATTCAGTGTATCTGGGAGATAATGGGGTCCTATGAGGTCTCTCCCAATGACACCTGCCCATACGTTGACCGAAAACTTATGTTGGTGTGAGGCCTCTCTAGTCGTGCGAGGATTTTGCGATTCCCATCTGTGGAGATTATGTTGGTTAAAGATGCCCTCTCTCGTGAATTTAGATTCATCCGTCCAGAGAATGGTCTTCAGGAATTCGTCATTATCTACGTCCGTATGTAAAAGAAAACGGCAAAACCGCAAACGCCGCTCTTGGTCCCCTTCTACTAAACCTGAAACCAAAACAAAACCGTTTGAGAACATGAGATGGGCAACTTGTACGGCAATTATTATTATTATTGTAGAGTTCGATACACCACCGAAGTCATAATAATAAAAAAATTACAATCCACTATTCAAGAGAATTTGAGCAAAGCCCATTGTCCAGTAAACAATTTATGTAAGGTTCGTATTTTAAATGAGCAATCAGGAGCTCTAATATTCTGACGCGTGAGATATTATCTAGGTCATTATCTCTCTCTCGTTTCAAAAGTCATAAGAGTGAGAGTGATCAAAATAATCTCAAGCGTCAGAATCTAGAACACAGTTTAGAGTTAATGTCATAAATTAAATTTACCTTGCACCGGAGTGTAGTGAAAAGGATGCCTTCCGTCTGCATTGACTACTGACCAAACTTTCCATGTCGAAACTCCCAAGTCACGGGCCACTTTTCTAATGCTGGTGGTGGGATCCACATCGAACTCTTGTAGAATACTTTCATCTACAACAACACGATGCTGTCTAGCATTGAGTCGTAGTTCCCTAAAATGTAGGGTGCCGGTTTCCCGCAGTCTCCGGAAAGTATTTGAGAATGTGGTGTGATGTGGTACATGTCTGTTGGGATACGACTCTCTGTACATTCTTTGGGCTGCACGTGAGTTCCCATCAGCTCGGCCATAGGCAAAAACCATGTCGGCGTATTCTTCGTTACTAAACTCCGTCATGTCGGCGCAGAAAGAATCAGCAACAACAGTCAACGTCAACAAAAACAACAGAACAACGGTAACAGACAACAACGGTAACAATCAACAAGGTAACAATTTAACAAATCAAAACAGAAAACAGAAACCGTTGGGTTATTCGTACACGCGTCAAACAGTGATAGCAGTCAAAGCTCGACTGATAATCAGTCACACTGATTTTATTGGTTAGACAACTGGTAGCTTAAAGCCTTAGCACGCTGCCTCTGCATTCTTGGAGAGATGGAGAAAGAAGAACTAATAACAATGGTTTTATACCTGCTCGTCGTAATTGGTCCCTTACTTTACGTAGATGACACATTTTTTTATTTATAGAGTTGTTACTTAGAATCCTATTTTAACTCAATAAGCTGGTAAGTATTATACCAATTTAGTATGTCATTGTAATAAGTAATAAATAGAGAAGTTTTTAAATGCATATTATCTCCAGAATTGCTAGTGTTTTTTTTTTAGATCACTGTGAAAGTTGAACTATGAGGTAATTTTTATTTACATTTTTTTACTCTATGAGCTCTAAATCAGTTATTTAGCTCTGTTTTGTATCCAATTTTGCTTTGCGTGGCCTGAAGGTGTATTAGAGACCAAATTCAAGTAAAAATATCCGGTCTAAAACAGATTTTACAAATGTTATGGAGGTAAATAGGTACAATTTCGGTGAAAATGGGAAAATTCACAAAAAAAACCTTTAAAAAAATTAGGGGGGTCAGGGATTTTTTTTGGCCAACTTGTGTTCTCCAAATGGGCCCCCGAACACGCTCATTTGATTTGTCGGACCCTCTACCAAACACCCTGTATAAATATATATTTCCGGTTCATTCCATGGGCCCACAGGTAATAACTGTTTATTTATTTAGTTCACATCTAGCGCATGCAACTTACAATCAGGCGGACAACCTGTTCGCGATTGACTTTTCTATAGATCTAGGAAACATGCTATGTAACCCTATCAAACTACTCTGTACGTTAATATTTGTATATTTTTGTACAAGGACTCGTCCCAATAGAACGAACTGCTGAGCCAGTCCATAAAAAATTTGCATACAAAATTTCGTAACTTTAACCCCACCGTAAAAGTATGTGATGGTGCAGTGATAGATTTATATACATAAATGGAACTGCTCCGCTGTTAATCAATAAGGACTTCATATAAATAAGTACTTAATGGATTGCCTGTCCATCACTGCCACTGTTTTCAGCTGGGGTCGAAAACGTAGGGGAAATATATATTTTCTTACCTTGTGGGTGTTCTAGCATATGTATTAAGTGCTGAATGCCAACTAAGCAGCTGGCTTCTCTGGTCTCCTTAGATTCGCCAAATTCGTGAATTAGGCTTGCATACTTGCTCATGCGGTCCTGGTTGAAGTGAGAAGCATCGCGACCCTCTGTCCCGAACAGCGCATGTTCGCAAATTGCTTGGATTAGTGCTTTCATGAACCAATCATCATTAGAATCCTTGGAAAGTTTGTCCTGGAAATAGTATGATTTGTTATGTTTATTATTCAAGAATGCTCTCTAATGTCAGAAACATTAGATGTAAAGAAGAATGGCAGACTCCTATACATTTTCAGCCTAGTAGCCGTGTGCATGAATGATACTTAGAGCAAATTAAATATATTTAAATTGAACCATTTCTCTAGAATTTGGGAGAAAAAAGTAAAAATGTTCAAGTAACATATATGTATATATATAGTACGTGAATATTTGTAGTTATACTAGTTAAATTTACATCACTGGAACAGCTATGTCAGCGAGAGCCATGGGGAAATGTTATTCTGGTGGAAATAAAATTTAACGGCATCACCACCAGTTATCTTCAAAGAACAAACAATCATCCTAAATGCTGCCCAGGCTCAGCTAAGCATTTATGTGTGTGTACTTGCTACGCTGTTTGATACCAAATGCTCGGTATGCTCCTGTTGTTAAGTCTTGTGATCCGAACGAAACCATAACTAAGAAAATATAACAAGAACCATAGTGTGTGTTCGGGTAACACACAAGTAATATTTACAATAATTTTATGCATCAAATTTAGTTTTAATTCTAAGCCTTTACAAATTAAGAAAACCATATAAATATAACTTGGATTTCCACATGTTATATAGGCAACATGAATGGCGTGAAATTTTTACACGCTTTTATTACCTTGGTATGTATCTATGTAACGGAATCTTTGAACGTGATTTTTCACCCTTTTCAAAACGACAGATTGATTTGATCCTGCACACTTATCAAGGACCGATGACAATGCAATAATTTGTATAGTTTTTCCCATTATTGTTACCAGGATCTTCAGTATTAGCGATTAAAAGCGTGTTTTAGTTTTTTAAACTGCGAGAAATATTTTTCTGTAGCCAGGCGAATTCTGCCATCCTTTTTATAATTTATTCTCGCAGCATAACTCAATGAACTCTAAAGCCTAAAGCTCCATGGAGAAATAATAATTATGAATATAAAACCGACTTCATAACTATTTCAGAACAGGACCAAATTAAAATGGGACCACACGGGAAGCACTAGCTTTCAAATAAAAAAAGGATCATCAAAATCGATTCACCCAGCAAAGTTCTGAGGTAATAAGCGTAAAATAAAAAAAATACAGTCGAATTGATAACCTCCTCCTTTTTGGAAGTCGGTTAAAAACCGAACTGACTGAAATACTCACTTGTACCCAGCCTTTTATGCAGTCGCAAGACTCGTCAGCGTTCATTAGCTGAAGTAATCTGCTTTGAGTTTCTTCAGGTGTAAACTTCTTTGTTGATTCTTCAATAGCATTTACATCTGTCTCGAGGAATTCCAGCTTGTTATCTTCTAGCCATTTCTGCACCTGAACAGAAGATAATTAAATCATCTCTTGCTCTATCTCTACATAGTCTATCGAACCACCGGGGGATGGGCAGCAGCGTCCTAATAGCACACGGTGAACGTACTGCGATCCCCAAGCCACCTGCCAAGCGTGGGGATTATGGCAACACCCCTCTCTATGAGGGAGGCCTTGTCCAACAGTGTGCGTGTGATATACTATAATTATAAATAAACCTCTATTTCTCCTGGTCACGCTACAACTTGAAAAGGGCTTCACCAATTTGCCATTCATCTTTTTACTAAATGTTTTCTAAGACTTCGTAGAAGGTTCTTACATTTAAAAACGGCTGGACCGATTCGGATGAAATTTTGTGTTCGTGGAGCAGGTCATAGTAGCGAGTCCGAAGGCCGAGCTTAAACCCGTGTGAAGCCAGGTGGGTCGCTAGTATAAAATAAAGTCACATCATATAATAATAATAAGAAAAATGCATGTATTGCACTATACCTGATCATCTCTCATCCATTTGTTTAATGTCAATCCTGATTCCTGCCACTTGTTTTTAACAAATGTAGGTCCCATACTTTCGTTAATGGTGTTTATTATAGCTTTTAGAAGCAGATGTCCTTGATTAGCTGCAATTATGTTCTCACTAATATTAAATGTCTGTACTAAGGTGATATGCTGAAAAAAATAAAATTCATATTAGACAAAGAACCAACAAATCTTTTGTGGCGTTAACATTACTCTAAAGCTTCGTATCCGCTGTTTCCGATACAGGGCGCTCTGCGCTTTTGGCAACTGCTCCGTTAAGGCGAGGTTTTCCCACTTCTAAGCAACGCTTGTAACTACAGACAGATGATAAGGCTTAATATATGGTATTAAAGTCGGATTTAGTGGAGCGAAACCAGGGCGCTTACACGTGTGCGTTTCGCTACTTCTATTTTTGAGGTTTTGCTAATATTTTTCGAAAAGTATAGCTGTAATGTAAAATGTGCCTTTACGGTTCTCTCGATAATAATTATTATGTGTATATTAGGATACCGTAGACATCATTTAGTAAAAAATATTTGAATGAATCCAAAAAAACTAGGAGAAAAGCTCAAATCAGTGTAACTTTTTTTTTATCGAGTGAAATGTCCTTAATCGTGTTTCGATCTTTACGGTTTCCTAGACTAAACATAAAATTTTGATATGACACTATTTTTAGCTAACCATGGAAGTAGACTTAAAACAAGAATGACCAAAATCGCTAAAAGTGAGAAAAGAGGGCCTTTAACGAATACGTTCCGCGCTCCCGGAGCGCAATCCCGTTTGCAACGTTGTATGCTCCGCTAGCGGGCGATTCCGAGTTAATTTTAGTACATGTCGCGTGGATTCTCTATATCTAAAGTGGATGAAAAATGATCTAGTCGAGAGGACCAAAATTATTGTGTTACACTAATCCTAGCAACCGACGACATGTTTTCAAATAAAAACTGCGGTGCATGCGTGTTGCATGTAGAGATATGTACGTTACGTATCCATTGGAACAGTTGCAAGAGCGCGAATATAAGCGTATACGCAGCTTTAGGCATTAATAGAGATTGATAATAACATTATACAATAATAATCACCTTCTTTTCAATTTGGGGCGCGACGATTTTCCCTAAGTAATCATATAACATGGGTATATCAATATAGAAATCAGGCGCGAATTCGAAAGTCTCTTTTATGCCTAACAGGAAATTGTCTGGTGCAATTGTCCCTGTGGATACTAAATGCAAAAGTGATTTTGCAACCAACAGTACCTCCTTTGCAGACCTGAAAGACAAAATAGAAAACATTAATCCCATAATCTTTTATGAATTCGTTATGAAACTAAGTCGAGACATTCAACACTCATGGTAATATTTTCCAATTTTAGAGTTATGTAAATTTTCATAGTTGTATTGAAACATTACAAGAACAAATAACTGGACAAGTGCGAGTCTGACTCGCGCACGAAGAGTTTCGTACCATTATCTATAAAAACGGCGATAAAATCACGTTTGTTGTATGGGAGCCCCCCTTAAATATTTATTTTTAAAGTGAATAATATAACTCAATATTCTGTAAATATTTCTTAAGTCTACCTGTTGCCGTTATCAACATGGAGAAAAAAACTATCAAAAAAATCACGTTTGTTGTATGGGAGCCCCTTAAATATTTATTTTATTGTTTTTTAGTATTTGTTGTTATAGCTGCAACTGAAATACATCATCTGTGAAAATTTCAACTGTCTATCACGGTTCATGAGATACAGACTGATGACAGACGGACAGCGGAGCCTTAGTAATAGGGTCATAAAAAAACGCATGACATTAGTACCCTGAATGATTTTACATTAAAAGTGGAACCCAGACTAAACATCGAGATACAATACTGATGAGTCACAATATCTAAGTGAAAGCAGTCAAAAAACATCCGAGCGTCGTGTACATACTTAAACGTCAATTATATAGTTCACAATGCCACATTTAGTACAATTTAGACGTTTTACACCTAACAAAAAAGTCCGCGCGATTTTTAGCGTGCGCCGAGTTTTAGTTCGGACATTGTTTTGGCACGATTGTGACTATATGTGTCGTATCTCGATGAGACTAATCAAAAAATTATATAATTACTTTTCTAGTATAACATTGAGGATTTCGCTGACAACAGCTGCGTGATATTGTGGCTGGAAGAGTTGCTTGACATCATGTACGAGTTCATTGTTATCCTTGTTGATGAGGCAGAGATCGATCGTCGATTTGACGAATTTTTTCTGCTTTTCATCAGTAATGGGTTCTTGCGGCAAAGTCGGCTCGGAGGCGGGTGCCTCGGGCGCCGGTGGTGGCGTGGCCGGCGCGTTGCTCTGGCTTCTCGTGTCAGAGTTGGACCGCGCTACACCCACCGAACCAGACCGGTTACCACCGCTGTTCACATCTGCAACCATACATCTCACTTAGAACAACATCAACAGGCAATCAACGGGCCAACTCATCACAAAACATTACTTACTGTAGTCTGATCTAGAACTAAATGTCGACCTCTCGACCGATACTCCCTTAGGATGATAGTTCGACATCATGTCACGGTTTGCTGAAAACATATCTACATATTATTTAATTATAATAATGCAAGCTTGTTTTAAGTTGATTGTTTTCGCCTTCATATGTGTTAAGTTGCAACTTACCTCGAAGATTAGTGGGATCAGTTTGCGCGTTCTCTAATACACTGTACATGTTTTTGCTAAGACTGATTTGAGAATTGCTAGAAGTTTGAACTTGAGCCTTTGTGCCAGATCCGTGATTCCACGCTGATTGGTGAGGAGCCAATTTTATATTGTTCAAATTCTGAAAACAAATTGTATCATACTTAAAGTAATTGTTACTACATTCAGTTTAGTGAAAAATATAAATGTCAACCAATATTGTGGTGTGACATTTATTTGTGTATATTGTTACATCAGATGATGACCAGTATTCATTACCCATTTTCAAATGAAACGAAGTCATGGATTATTAGCAAAAAGACCCTGTTTTGATTTAAACTTCTAAAGATGGAAACTAGCATTATATGTCATATGGAAGGTAAGTGAAATTAATTGCGTGTATGTATTTTGCAGGGTTCGAAAAAATCAGATTTTTATAATATATATCAAAAATCCGATTTATTGATATATATCCGATATATATCGGATATATATCCAGGCTAAGAAAAAGAAGCGAAGTTCTGTAAGGGGATTAAACACTTAAAAATGTTAAAGGAATCTGTAAAATAATATAAACGTAAAATAACCAAATTATTATTATAAAAAAAGTTACAAGAGAATTAGTGTTTATTTGAGAAAGTATTTTTATGAACACTTAAAAAAACAAGCACCTATTATTATAATAATCTTTATGATATGAAGTTAAGGTTTGAATTTCAATAAAAAGCTAGCCTTAGGTACCGGTAAGTTAAAGTAAAGCTGATTTCCCCAACTTTAAATGAGGTTGCCATTTTGGGAAACAATCTAAATTATTCTGAATTGTAGTTTTTCGCTACGTGTTGCCAGGGTAAATATTAATCACCAAAATTTTTAGTTCAGATGACAGGAAAAAATCTGTTGATATATATCAAGATAAAAATCAATTAATAACATGTATATCCGCTGATATATATCGGCGAATCCTGGTATTTTGCATGCATGTTCGTAAATTTTACGCGACAATTAAAGTTGAAATTCCACTAAATAATGAAAACAGTAGTGATTTCCATTCCTATACGAACATTTGTGACAAAATAATTCATGCAACCAACCAACCATAATATCATTTCTTTGGGAGGCAATAATGTACAACACAGATAATGTACGGCATGATATTATACAGCATAATAATGCACAGCATGATAATTGGTGTACATGAATATCGAATATCATGCTATGCATTATCAGATCCGCCCAATAATGCACGGCATGATAATATACAGACTGATACTTGATGTACAAGTACACGAATTATAATGCTGTGCAATATTGTGTCTTACAATATTATGCCGTTCATTATTGACTCAGTTCAATAATGCACACCCCGAATTTTACAGCATGATAATTGATGACCATGAAAACGCGCAAAATGAGTGGCAGATCTGGCTCACAGAGCAGTTCAGAGCATCCCGACTTGAGTAGGTTAGGATCGAAATGGGTCACAGAACCGACACAGAGCACCCCGACTCCACCTAGTCTTGTGGTCCCTACCCATAGTGTATATAAAAAGCGCTAGAGCTTCAGGCGGGAGCACCCCGACTCCACCTTGTCTTGTGGTCCCTACCCCTAGAGTGTATATAAAAAGCGCTAAAGCTTCTGGCGGGAGCCCATCTGGAGTCAGACTTGAGGTAGTTGGTTTCGAAATGGGTGACAGATCCGACGCAGTTCTAGCCAATCAGAGCAAAGACCTTTCGGCTATATTAGCCAACACGGGAGATGCCACCTTGGTGCCATCATGTTGTACATTATCGGCCCGTATCGGTAAAACACGGCCCGTATTGCACAACATGATAAAATACGGCATAATAATGTACAGCCTGATAAAACGTGGACTTTTCCCATGTACATGGATTAGTGTCTGTACAATACTGGCTGTGCTTTCCTTGCCGTACTTTATAGACACGAGCCGATAATTATTGGCCAGTATTATACGACATGGTTTGTACAGCATGATATTCAATGTATATGTAGACCAATTGTCATGCTGTACATTATTATTCCGTACAATATCGTGTCGGCAAATATCATGTTGTACATTATAGACATCCATTTCTTTCGCCGAATCGAAATTGCATAATTTTACTCATATTGAAGTTTTTATATTGATAAATATTATTGTATTTTGTGGTGATACGGAACCCACAGTACGCAAGCCTGACTCGCACTTGGCCTCTTAAAATAAGGTAATGTTACTTTTATCGAGTTTTTTTTTTGTTTCTGAGCTTTTCTCATGTTATTGATGTTACATTTTGACTATCTGTCACTGGCAACACGCCGACACGACAAGCCAATTTTAACGCCCAGACACGCCCGGGGTACCGATTCCTACAGATTGAATGAACGAAAATCCATTTTGTCAGAAATCAGAAAAGTTTATTTTTGTGACAATGAAAAAACAATAAAACAAGAAATATTAATATAGAAGTAGGTAAACAGGTATATTGGTTTTACTATGGGTGTGTGCGTGAAAATCGCAAAGCCTGGCGGCTATCAAACAACTACCGCTTATCGTAGTTGATGGTACCGTTTTGACAAATAACACCTATGCGGGTCAACTTTTCGCGCTAGGGGTAAGGCCCCAGGGCATGTCTTTGTAATAACGTTTAGCGAATTGCATTTACTTGAAACACAAAGATCACTGGTTTTCTGCGTTTAAATATACTATGAATTACAATTGATGTACATATAAATAGTAATAGTATATTTGAACTTTACAACGGAACTGCATTTAGTGTGGATTATCACAATACATATTCTCTTTGCACAATACAATAACACGGGGGTATTATGGATCTTTGATCGGGATCAGTCAGTGTCAGAATTGACAGAATTTTGACACTTGAAAGGGGTTATGACGCAAAAAAAAAAAAAAAACAGCGTTGTCTATTTCAACAAATACATCATCTGTGAAAATTTCAACTGTCTAACTATCACAGTTCATGAGGTACAGCCTGGTGACAGACGGACAGCGGAGCCTTAGTAATAGGGTCCCGTTTTAACCTTTGGGTACGGAACCCTAAAAGTGGGAATCCATCGGAATCCCAGTTTTCAGTTCATACCTTTTGCGTGCTTGCTGCTTTGAGCTTAGAAGTATCGACAGGGAAAGTGGTAGTCCTTTGAGTCTTCCATGTATTGTCCATGAATGTATTGTTTTGTCTTCTGCTGTCGCCACCGCGCTTGCCGCGCCCGCCATCGTCACGACGGAAATTGCCTCCGCCACCCCCGCCGCCTCCCATTGGACCAGCGTTCATTAACTACAATAACATTAACCACTATAGAATACAATTAGCACAAATAAATTATGTATTGTAAATTAACTCTGTCTCTTTGTCTTTTTGTTAACTTTTCACTAGTAACGGCCGAGGTTACCTTGATGAAATTAGGTAAGAAATAGCACTCAACTACAGGGTTTCATAACCCTTCTTATTCATAGAAAGGGTATACTAAGGCGAAAAGCGTTAATTATACCCATCATGATAAACAACTTTTACAATGGGACCAACCAACCCTGAAATCGCGACAAAAAAACAGCTATTCCATAAAAACAAAACATAAAATAATTTCATCAGAAAATTTGAAAACGGTCATTCACACTCGACAAAATGTATGACAAGGCTGACATTTTATTCGCGATTTCAGAGTTAGTCTCATAGCAAAAGTTGTTCACAATGATGAATATAACGAACGCCTTTAGGTTTAGCATATCTTTTCCATACAAATGTTATACTAACACACGTTTTGCGGGACAGAGACAGAGAATTCACTCTCTATCCCCAACAAAAACTTTAAACACAGTCATGATCTCAGATATTTAACAACCAATTTCAACTATTTTTTCAGTATGGTTAAGGTATTTAATTATATCCTTCCCTAAGCCTGTTATTTGTAACACACGAGAGACAGGACACAGACATATTTCGTACTTAAGAGTCGCGATATATCGGCGTATATACATTATTGTGTCCAGGTTGGATTTATTGAGACAGACGTGAGGATAATGGATCTTAAAATTCTGCTTAAACATTTATGAGTTGCACAAGGTTAACTTTAGAACAAGAATACGTATTTACACATAAAAACAGTATGGAAAAGGCTGTCCCACATTAAAGAAGACAAAAAGAGATTTTTGTATTTTCTAGGAATCAACACACACTGGCCAAATCACTTGATAGTCTAGAATCTTGAACCGTATTATTAAATTGGTATGTCTAGCTAAGCTAGTGGTATATTATATCTGAAAATAAAAATATCACCAAAACAGAAATAGTGCTTTGTATTACGTAAGTAACAGGTTACTCCGACTATCGGGCACATTTTATACATCTGTAAAAACACAGGGGAAAACGCTCCTTCCATATGAACTTTTCACCCCCTTATTTCGTGTTGCCGTCAAATCCATTAACAGCGGATGTTTACACCCCATGGTTACCATATCAAGATTTGAAAAGTCCGAAAACATTAAGCCGGAAATTTCAATAAAAGTCTTGACATTTTAGCATATTATTTAATTTTTTAAAGATTTTTGTTTTGTGTTTAGGGAGACATTAATCAAGATTTACTCGTAATACATCACCCAAGCTAAAAGGCCAGAAAAAGGTCTAAAAGTCCAGACAAATCGCGACGGATGGTGACCCTAGTCAGACAGGACTTGTCCTGTTATACAAATATATAATATTAATATGTCAGTGGTAGACTAAATTACGCAGAGACTGCATATACAGGGTATACTAACCTCAATATGACGCTGTTGCTGCTCTGCCTCCTTCTGGATTTGATCCATCATCTTGGGCTGAGAATCGACCACACTCTTCCCCACCCATTTTCTCCTTCTGAGCGCGATAACATCTTGAATCATAAACTTGACGCGACTGCTTATCTTGTTGGATTTTCGGTCGACAATTTCCTGCATTTTCTTGAAGATATTGTCTAGTTGACTCGTCTCTTCGTTTTCAATCTGTTCACCAATCGTAGTGAGCAACTTGCAAAGACATTCGAGCTTCTCCTCTTCCAATTTTTCAATCAAGTATTTCATGCAATAATCCATAATTTTAAACGTCAACATCTTCAGTTTGTATAGTTCACCTATAAATAAAATATGATGACATTCAGAGTTAAAACAATTTAAAGGCTAATGTCATGTAGGAAATGTGAAGGTTGCTTCTTGGAAATAACCTAAATTTATGAGGTAAAAATTGAAATCGCCCACCGCAAAGCCCGCCTTCAATTGTATATTAATTACTAGCTGCGCCCCTCTGTTTTACCCACGCAGATAAAAAATATCCTATGTCACCACTCTTCGGCCATCCAACTGTCTGTCTGTCTGTCCGAATATGCAAAAATGTCGTTGATGCGTTGGTCTGTTGCTGTGGAAAGAGGAAAAAACAAACCAGCAAACAAAGACTTTCGCATATGCGTGATAACATTGATGGCACAAATTATATGGGGGTTAGCCAGTAGAAACTTTTGACAGACGGCGATTAGTGTTTGAATTCGAAAAAACTTTGCCATAATATCATAAACAAACAAAATAAATGTTCACACATCTGTTGATGTGTGAAAGAAGAACAAACAAACACTTTCGCATTTTTATATTAGATAATGATTACAGTAAAACATCATTAGATTTATCATATATTTATTATCTATATTATAATAAACTAGTAGACCGTCCCAGCTTCGCACGAGTGTAAGCTCGGCCTTCGGCCTCGCTACAAAATATAATATAGCCTATGTCACCCAGTAGCCACCCTGTGTGGCACCACAGTCACCCTATGTAGCTTCCCAACAGTAAAAGAATTTTTCAAATCGGTTCAGTAATTTCCGAGCCTATTTAATGCAAACAAACAATCAAATCTTCCCTCTTTATAATATTAGTATTTATTTATTTATTTATTTTATTTTATTTGGAAAACATACAGTGATAAATAACTAGATTACTTATATATTAAATAATTAAACACCATTTAGCTGTTTCCGCATATTGAAATAAATTGTGCATGGAGACGGAGAAAATATATTAATATATTGCACGTATGTCGTTATGCAATTTTAACACTAAAAAATAAACAATAAACCAAGAAAACAACAAATAAAGATATACTTTTTTACATTACGGGACACAAGACAGTTGGGGAGACACACCAAACCACCTTTTACTAATATTTTGTCTGATTGAATTCGATGATGTATTAAACAAGTCAAAGTCAGGAAAGTCTTCCAGTGTGTTTATGGAGTTGGATGCTCTTAAGAAGAAGGAGTTTTGCCTGTAATTAGTCGCACTATAGGGGATATGTAGACATTTAGGATGTCTTGCAGATATTCTAGGGACGTTTAGATTTATGTTAGAGAGGAGATGTGGAGAGTCAACATGACTTTGAGCTATTTTAGTTAAAAATAAAATATCAGCTATTTTGCGTCTCTCATGAAGTGGTAACATGTGATGTCTTCTGCATCTCATCTCATAATCATTGTCGTATTTTTTGCACTTGTACTGAAGATATCTAACGAATCTACGTTGGATAGATTCTAGTCTGTTAATGTATATATTATACTGAGGGTTCCAAATTTGTGAGCAATACTCGAGTATGCTACGAACATATGTACAATAAAGCGTTTTGATAACTTTGATACTTGAAAATTGGGAACAGGATCTTTTGATAAATCCGATGGACTTGTTGGCCCTATTAGCTATATTATCAATGTGTTTATCGTATGCGAGCTTAGAGTCGTGAATTACACCAAGATCGCGTATCTCATGTACAATTTTAAGTGGATGACTTTTAAGTAAGTATTTAAATTCAATAGCTTTAGCTTTACGAGTGAAAGTAATGGCATAACATTTCGCAACATTCAGGTCTAGTTTATTGAGGTGACAGTATTCTTCAAACCTACATAGGTCCTGCTGTAACAGATGACAATCACCAATATCACAAATTTGTTTAAAGATTTTCATATCATCTGCGTACAGCAAGAATTCCGAATGTTGGAAACAGGCGGCTATATCGTTAATAAATAAATTAAACAACAAAGGAGCCAACAAGGAGCCTTGGGGCACCCCAGAAGGTACATAATACCATTCTGACGAATATCCGTTAAGAACTACAGCTTGAGATCTGTTTTCTATGTATGAGGTAAACCATCTGTACAAGTTGCCATGGATTCCGGCCGAGAAAAGCTTTTGAAGCAATAAAGTGTGATCTATTCGATCGAACGCTTTGCTGTAATCTGTAAAAATGGAGTCCACTTGACCTCCCGAATCCATGCTGGAGGTTGTGTAATTAACGAATGATAATAGATTAGAGGTAGTGGAGCGATTTCTAATGAATCCATGCTGTTGGGGGATGAATGAAGTTGATAAACTGTTGTAGACTTGGGTGTGAACTAACCGTTCAAGAACTTTAGCAAATATACATAATTTAGAGATTGGCCTATAATTCTTGATATGGTTTCTACTGCCATTTTTGTGTATAGGGGTGATAAAAGCAGACTTCCAGATTTTGGGAACGATACCTTCCGCTAATGAGCGTTTAAATAGTAATGTAAGAGGTTTTGTTAAAACATCTGCACATTTTGTTATAAATAATGGTGGTATTTGATCAGGTCCTGCTCCCTTTGTGAGGTCTAGTGATCTAAGCAATTGATTAAGCGTATCAGGTATTATTTCTATTTCATTTATTGAAAAGTTAGAGCCTGATGGAGTCCCACTCTGAGCGTTTTGGCTGGTAGAGAATGGAAGAAACGTTGATTGAAAGTAAGCCGAAAAAAGACGACAGACTTCTTCTCCTGTGTCCGCTGATTGGCCTTCGTATGAAAGAGAGGAGGGTAACGAATTTGAATTGTTTTTTGTAGATTTAACAAATGACCAGAATAGTTTAGGGTTCTTTATTATTGATTCTTCGCATCTTTCAATATAAGTTTTATAGCATTGGTCTTCTAACAGTTTAGCCCTCTTCCGGAGCAAAGAGAAGGTATCATAATCAGATGTATTGCCATATGTGTTGTATTTCTGTAGAAATTTGAATTTTTCTTTGAGGACCTTTTTCAATGATGCGCTGTACCATGATGGGAAGCTAGTGGGGGATGAAAGCTTACGAGGAACGTGTTTAATTATAGTGTCATTTAAGCATCCGTAGAAATAATCTACAGCTTCTTCTATAGGGATACCTAGCAAATAGTCATCCCAGTTTATATCACCTAAAATTAATCTAATATTATCGTAGTCTCCTAGTTCATACATATATTTATGTCTTTTGTTTACTTTTAAGGGCTCAATATTCACCAAATTTAGAATTAAGTTTAAAGATTTATGGTGGGAGTCTTCAGGCACTAAGGGGTCATCACAAGAGGAAACTCCGAGGTAAGTATTACATAGTACTAAATCTAAGATCCTGTTGTTGTTGTTATAACATAAGTTATATTGCGTAAGGTTACATTCTAATACGGTATCAAAAAAATATGATTGTGTTTCACCTGTAACACCTGAATATTCTGGAAGGTCGTGACAGTTAGGTGACCATTGTATATTACTTAGGTTAAAATCTCCCATTATGACAAATTTATCATTCGGACAAGAGTTAATTATTGATGATAAACTAGTTGTAAAATTATTAAGTTGTGAATTGAAAGAATTACCAAGTTTTTCACTACATAGATAAATGGTACAAAAATGTATTTTAGAAGTGACGCTGTTTTTGTTCTTGTGTGTGACGGTGACCCACAAGTCTTCTGCTGAAGAGCGCCACTCCGGGCGCTCTTCAGCAGTAAACCCGCGTTTTACAGCCAATAGTACCCCCCCACCATATTTTTCGCGCGTAGCAATATAATTTCTGTCCCTTCGCCAAATAACATATCTGTTATCAAATAGTTCACAATCATTAATGCCGCCAAGCAACCATGTTTCCGTCAATGAGATGACATCGTAAGAATTAAGCTGTAAATTCCTTTTAAATAAGTGTGTTTTTGTGCGTAGCCCTCGAGTATTCTGATAGTAAACATTAAAGCTATTAGACGCCATTATTAACAGCCAAGGATAAGTAGCTAAAGTGAATCAGAGTATAATAATAGTAGCATAACGTGCCATAGAAGTTTACAGTGCTAACAGCGTGTAGAAAAATATGATAGATTAACATCCCAATTAGCTCCAGTAGAAGTGCATTAATACGACAAATACAACTAATGTTAATGTTTACAACCGATAATTGTATAACAAAACAGGTCAAATTATAATTCAACTTTAAAAAATGCAAATATAAGGTAGAAATTAAAATTATGTCAGACTTTGCAAGCCAATTCAAGCGCACGCACCTATGGTCTGTACAAGCTATAATAGACTTTAAAGAACCGCAAGCGTATTTATGTCTGAGCGCTAATCGTATGAACTGGTGCATACTCACGGGCGATAACCGGTTGACTATCCCGACGACACTTGAGCAGCGAAAAGGTAAACAATACAAACTGACTTTACTTGTGTTTCCCAAACTGTCGAGTATTGATTTATATGGTTGAGCAAATATTTTAGTTGAGTAAGTTAAGTAATTTTTGTGAGATCGTTTTCGCATTTGATAAAAAATATTGGGGAAGTATCTGATTTTCTGGCCATTATCTTACAATGCTTGACCCATATATACTGGAAGTTCTTCTCCTTTGCTAACTCTCTTGCTTTACTCAAAAGAGTCTTGTTGCGTTGCGTCAAATGATCGTTCACGTAGAAGTTGCCTGCAGTACCAAAGCCAAGATTAGCGAGATCAAGTTTCTTGCTCCTACGTGAAGCTGCTACAAGTTCTTCCTTTGTATAACGGCTGTTGAAAGCGATCACTATTGATTTCTCAGTGTTAGGCACGCGTGTTGGTATGCGCGCGATGTAATTAATTTCTTCTTTTTTTATTTGAAAATCGCAAATCTGCCCTATTTTTTCAGCGATCTCGTACAGATTCTCAGTTTTTTTCTGAGGAATGCCTCTTATCTCTACGTTGTTTGCTCTTGCCCATTGGTCTCTTTCTTGTAGATCTCGATTGAGTCTGTTGATTTCAGTTTTTAAAGCAGGAACTTCCTGCGCTGTTTTTTCGGCCGTGATCACTCGAGACTCCAAGGCTTTGACTTTTTCTGAATGATCGCCAATGAGCTGGTAGGCCATCTCCAGTGATTCCTTCATACTGGTTATCTCTTCCTTTATTATCTTGATATCTTCCACCAAGGAGGTCAGCGGTTTTAATTGGAACATAACATTATTCAGTTGTCCTTGTATTTTATCTAACTGATTTGGAGTCGGCGACGTTGCAGCCGAGGACGGAGATAGGTTAGCTTTGCATTTGGGGCACCTCCAGGAGTTCTTCCTGTCGCCGAGTTTGCGGTAGCCCGCTTCGGTAACTCCTGAGCATTGGAAGTCGTAACGCTTCTTACAGACGCTGCAGACCGTTCCATCCGAGTGTTGTGTTCCACAGCTAGCACACGCGAACATTTTGGCGAAAGTTTGACAATCACTGAAAGTGTAGCAACCGAGCGTACGTGCGTTCTTTAATAGCTCCGAGCGGTGAATGACGGTGTATAGAAGTATAGATATAATTTGGTTGTATTTATTTAATGGTGTCACTAAAAGTGTTTTAGCATCCCCCGTCGATCCTGTTACGTAAATTCTTTCCAATGGTTGCCTGGAAGAGATCGCTTTTAGCGATAAGACCGCCACTTGTGGCACTAGCTCGTAAGTGTTTTCTATCTGTATGTAATTTTTATTTCTGGTGTACACAATAAAGAATTTCTATCTGTCTATCTAGAGACATTGGTGATTATAATATCAATGTTACTAACCGATAAATCTGACGTTTCCGACAGATCTCATTCTAATACGCCTGTTTTCTTCATTGAGCATCAGCTGAAGTTCCTTCTTTTTAAGC
The DNA here is from genome assembly GCA_949125355.1 of Agriopis leucophaearia. Lineage (NCBI taxonomy): Eukaryota > Metazoa > Arthropoda > Insecta > Lepidoptera > Geometridae > Agriopis > Agriopis leucophaearia. The sequence continues at coordinate 15,297,688 of OX421268.1, read as the reverse complement.
TGAAATAAAACATTATTCTTGTAGCAGATAGTCACAGCTCAATGTAAGTCCGAGTTTTAATCTTAGCAGGGTGAGAGCAGTGCGGTGTTACAAAATGCATTTATATAGAACCTTTCTTAACGAAGGTGTGGTTTTCTGGTGGGCCATCTCCATACTACCACACCGCTCTCTTGACCACCCTGATGCCTGTCCGCCCCACCACGCTGCCCACTAAGCTCGTGAACGCAACCTTACCAATAGTAAACATTAAATATATTAGGTATTATCTTCCAATGAGACCATTATACATTGTGTACTTACGGGATCAGTGCACTCATTGAAGTCCTTTTCTAATTTCAACACATGTCCATCAGCTTTATTGGTTTCAAATTGGTTTTGGCATTTGTTGATAATTAGGGCTCTGAAGTTTACACACTGATCTGGGTTAGAGGCATTATCGGCAGGCACCTGTAATTAATTTCGTGTTAGTATCTAGACACTGATGAGTACTCGTAATTCTTTCGAAATGAGAAAAAATAAACAATATTGTAGGTACAAAAGTTTTATTTACCTTTAGCATAGAAAGTTTGTTGCACATAACTGCATAAGCTTCAGAGAAGTTCGGCTCTTCAATAGCCTTTTCAAATATCAAATCGATTACACCTTCGAGACGTTTTTGAGTGTTGATCTCAAGATGCTTCACTTTATCAAGTAAAGTTTCGAACTTTTGGGGTGTAAGTTTGTTCAGAATACCCCTGAACTTCTTGTACACCTCCTATAAAAACCAAACATAGTTTAGTGAAAACTGCTATTAAAGTTATGTCAAACTCAAAGCAAGTCGGAAGCGAAAGATGTTTGTGGAGCGTGCTACGACTTTCCCGCTCCTAACAAGATGATCACCAAAACTGTTAAAGAGGAATAAAGAACTACGATACACTGCAGATGTGAGTAGGGCGACCGCCTGCCTGCTCGGCCAGTATTCAAGGGGCGTTGCTGCTCCTCCATATTCTATAAGCAAAACCTGTACAAAACATAATAATGTTACAAATTATACCTGGTCTTTTTGTTCATCTTCCGACAAGGCATCTTTCCTGAATCTAGTTGGTTTCCATGCAGAGTCAGATTCCTTGAGCTTTACATCTTCACGCAAAGATAAAGAGACGTGAATAACAGGTTTATGCAGGCTGTTGGCACCCCCTGCTGAAGCCAGTTTTACACTGCCCTTACCTACAAAAATCATTTTATTGCAGCATATGAGAACAATAAAACATCTACATATTGTCAAATATCAAACTTCCCAAACTAGGTTGATGAGAGTTGGAAACTAGGTTGGTGAGGGTTCCATGGATAATTATAGGATATGTAAATGTTTACTAGAAACAGAAGATGCGGCGGGGTGACGGGAATGGCCAAAGAATTAATCTTCTATCCGCAGCCACGCCGCCATTGCATTGTTCCATTTTATTCATTTCACAGTCATAGCCTTATCAACCAGGATAGGACCCCACACTATTAGCCCATCTGTTCTGCATTTTTGACCAAAATACCAAATATTGTTATTGTTAGATGTGGGGTTTAATTAAAGAGTACTTACCTCCTATTGGCACATTCTTCTTTGCGTCGCGAGGAGTTGCATTCCTGGGGCCGCCCATACTACCCCCCTTAGCAAATGGAGGGAACAGCGAGTCATTCATTGGCCTCAACATAGGAGCAAATGGCATAGGTTCCTGCATCGGAGCGGTCTAAAACAGGTAACAATAAAAAACCATTCTTCAATAACCACTGATGTATAGGACTAGCTGAACGGTCACAACCAAAGAAACGGCCAGAAATATCAGATCACAAATAAAAGTGTAGTTGCTTTTCAAACTAAATCAACCAAACTATAGTCAGCGTTCGCAGATGTGAAAATGGTTATAAGTTGGCCGCGTATGAGGTTATTTCGTATGTGGCGGGTAACTAAATTGGGTACTGGTACTTGGTTAGGCAGAGTACCGGTATCCATCTAGAACCTGTACCCAGGTACTGGAACTATTAAGTACAGAATACAGAACCTGTACTTTTGGTACAGATTCCAAGCTTTGCCAACGACGCATCAATTCTTTCGATATGTGGTGTTGGCGACGAGTGCTACGTATTCCGTGGACAGCTCATAGGATAAAATAATGTGTCAATCTTTTCGGAAGTAAAGATCACAAAAACACAGCATGTCTTCAAATAGCGATGCAGTATTTCGACCACATTGTCCGAAAACCCTCTGAGAACCTATCGAAACTAATAGTGATCAGCAAAATGGGATTCGAAAGTCAGTCATTTCGCATGATAGTGTCATGCCATATATCATACGAGCGACTAAAAAATCGAGCCCCAAGAGGCACAGCCCAACAAGATGGACTGAGAAAGTGTCAAAAGAACTCGGCACGAACATATCTGACGCGATGTACCAGCCTGGGCACCGTCAGAAATGAAAGCAGATTTGTTGCCATCTACTACAAGATCAGGCGCATCACTACGCTTTTAGCAGTGTGCAAACGAACTGAGGAGGGGAACTATATTTCTAACATAGGTATATCTCAGCCTTAGCCTATTCCTATACATCAATGGCAATAGTTAAGAAAAAAGTAGTGTCCAGTACTTACCCTAATTACATTGCAAGCTTCCAACAGTGGCGCATTGGGCTTGTTCTTGGAAAGTGGAGCCTCCTTGATTTGCTTGAGTAATCCAATGTCATAGGTTTTCTTTCCACTTTTGTTCGAGGGTGACCACTGGTCTGGAAAAATTAAATGTAAACTTATAATGTACAATTGATATGGTTATTAATTTATCAGCTGAGCTATAGTTCCTTATCAGTGATAAAACTAATTCAGCACCATAGCGTTACTTGTTACAATAACGAAAATATTTGCATCTGCGTTTATAATACCACCCTCAGATAGTACTTTTTATTGTCACTGAAATTATAACATGTAAGAGCGCAAAACTGTACTTGTAATTAGATGCCAGAAAACTCACCATCAGTATACTTGTACTTGGGCACAAAGACAGGCGGCGGTGGCGGCGCCAGCAGCGTGGCAGGTGCTTCAGCAGGTTTCTCTTCAGGTGATTCCTCGGGCATGACCAGGGCCTCAGACTCTTCAGTTTTAGTTACATCCTCCTCTGCTACATTAACTACTTTATCAGTCTCTTCTTTTCCATTCTCACATGACTCCATTTCCTTCACAGTTACTTCATTGTTGGCTGTGGCGGCCGCCATATTCACAGCCTTCTCACTACTATTCGTAGTATTCTTTAGAGCTTTCTCATTCTTATTGAAGTCCTCTTTTACAATCTCAGTTACCTCAGCAGTGTTTCCATTAGCAGTGTCTGGATCTTTAAAACAAGAGATTAATAAAATTAGTCAACCTACCATGATTTCAACCATGGAATACGATATTCAGGCTAAGAAAAGTGCAATAAAGTACTAATATCATACAAATGGACTAAACTTATTAGAAGTAATACTAACCTGTTTGATTATTAAGGTTAATATCTTTCATTTTAGGTTCAGATTGATGAGTACGACAAACGCTTGATATGCTCTGTGTTAACTTGGCTTGTGCGTCAAATGCACTAGATTTCCGTTCCTGGACTGTACCAGTGCATTGGGTCTCTCTAGCAACTTTTTCAATGCTCGCTGACAAAAGTTCCGTAGGTGGTGATCTTGATTATGCACATGCGGGTTTTTTGTCTGTTCAACTTTTGTCTTTTCTGTGGTAGTCTAGTCAACAAGTTCAAAACCGTGTTAAATAGAAATAAAGCTCCTAAAAATATGTGCCATAGCTCATTCGATTCGGAATGACGTCTAGAAAAATGTTTTTTAAGGGTATATTAGCACATAAAAAATTGCAATTGTTATTAATAAAATAAGATAAAAAAAAAGGTCTTTAGTTTTTCGTTAATAACTTTTAAAATAATGATATTTAAGGAATTTTGAAAAAAGATCCTGAAAGAGGAGGAAATTTCCAATAAAAAAGTCCTAACTCCCGGAACTCTATCTATATTATTTATAATTTTTTTTTAACGCTGGAAGTAGGGCTCCGCGAGGGCGTTACGGCATAGGCGCGCCGTCTAAAAAACCGGTATATCACCTAAAATATTTTTTTTTAAATATTAAATAACAATTTAAAAATTTGAATAAATTATAGTGTAATCTAGACACTTGAACGAAAAAAACCTCGGTGAAAAAAAAATTTTTGGACGATTGTTCAAAAAGTTACACCATTATTAATTAACTATTTTTTTTCCAATCTGAAATTTCCTCCTCTTTCAGGATCTTTTTTCAAAATTCCTTAAATATCATTATTTTAAAAGTTATTAACGAAAAACTAAAGACCTTTTTTTTTTCTTATTTTGTTAATAACAATTGCAATTTTTTATGTGCTAATATACCCTTAAAAAACATTTTTCTAGACGTCATTCCGAATCGAATGAGCTATGGCACATATTTTTAGGAGCTTTATTTCTATTTAACACATTTTTGAACTTGTTGACTAGACTATGGCCGCAACAACGGGGGTTGTAGGCTTTACTGTTGGTACCAATTGTTTTATATTCAATTGTTTTTTTGTTACATCTGCACCTGATTGTTGATTGTACTGAATAGATGATATGCTGATAGCTTGTTGGAAACTATCATCTAGATTATTTTCTGCAAGAGAATAATAATACAATTACATATTTGCATTTAGACCCAATGTGAATAGAAATTTAACTACATTAATGCGTTTTAGATATAAATGGCATAATTTCAAAATGAGGACAAGACATGTGTGATATTAATGTACTTATAAGAACTGTTTGCTAGGACCCAATGGCACAAATTATATTATGTTGATGACTATATACCATGAGGACTACAACATATTGTTTTACAAATATTGCTGGCCAAGAAGTTTACCATCATGGGTTATTTATTAAATGGAAATTATTGCATTATTAACTAAAGAACATAATTGACTTCTATAAATTGTAAAATACTATGGATGACATTAAAATATTTTATTTGACCTTTATAATATTATTGACTGTTATTGACTAATCATGAATGTCAAATGAGATAGTTGCAGGTAATACTGATGTAAGCTTACATAGAGCCTTTCAATTATTATTGTACCTACATAGCTTTAGTAGATTGTATTTACCAGCTCGCATACTTCATAATAAATTATTTTTTTAACTGGCTTCAAAAAAGGAGGGGTTCACGATTTGTTTGATTTTTAAAAAATGTTTGTTCCCTAAGAATTATTAATTACTAAGAATTTGTAAGAATTCCGTCACTTATAAACAAATTTGGAAAGTTCGTTTATTAATTATAGGGATATACTTTTAGATTGTTCCGTAAATATCATCAAAATTGGTTCAGTAGTTAGGCTTTTAAATCAAAATAACTGGAAAATTTGGTTACTTAAGAGAAGTATCTACCGCGTACTTGTCCATACAAAAAGAAAAAGCTGTTTTCTACCTCCTAATATTATCCGATTTCGGTGTTATTTTTTTCAAGTATTCAGCTCATTATTTACTAGGCTTATACGTCTTATTTTTTTCAGTTTGTTTTATCACTGTAATGTTATAAGCATTTAAAACAGCCATGTTTTTGCTCTGAAACTATGTCTATTAAAAGTCATCATATTTTAGAAACCAAAAACTTTTTTGAAAATAATAAAACATATAAGCCTAGAATACATTCTATTCAAGCGATTTACATCAATAACAAAACATTTTGTTACAATTTAGGGGGTAAAAAGAGGTATGCCGCAGAACCTAAATTCTACCACATATATACCTAAAAGTCTCACGAGCAGCAATTCTCTCTATCGGGCACATAGGGGGTCGGGGGGAAGGTAAGACTTTACTTCTTTACTTACTTTACTTCACACAGACAAGCAATAGAGATGCTAACGGTTATATCGACACTAGAGATGGGAAAGTAATCGAAATTACTTTTTCTTATTTACTTACGTTATTGAAGTAAAATGGGCATTTCGAATTATTATTAATGTTCAATCAAATTCATTCAACATACCTACGTAAGTATTGTGTACTACGTACATATAATTATTATACCTAGTACTATATAATAAAGGCATTTAATGGGCAGGGAGGTGGTAGGTAATGTAAAGAATATACCTATGAGTGGTACCTAACTTACTAGATGCTATTTGTGGTATTACCTTGATCTCCTATTTTTATTTAGGACGCGTAATTTTTGCAATAAAGCCTGTGTTTTGATCTGATCTGGATGTGTTTTGGTTGTTTGGTAGCTGACTTTTTTATCTAAGCTTAGTGGTAAACTTTTTAGGGAATTATAGTTACAGTCATCTAGAACATTAGCCAAATATAATGTAGGTACTAGGGTTTCTGGAACTGGTACTGAATTTAAGAACCGGGATTTTCGGTACTTGACGTCAGAAAGCGAGCTCGAAAGAAACTGCTCAGACGAAATATTGCTTAGTCCGTGGGCGTCAAAATGTAAGCTACGGTGAGAAGCCTCAAGAAAAAAATATGAAATGAAATAGTCCAAAGTAACTGGCTAGACTATGGCTAAGCTTGTCATGTCCTCCAATATATTTTTATCCTAAAATCATAAGAACGTAGGTAATCGTACCTACTGGAATTTAAAATCTGCATCAATCTGGATTCTTTATTCTTTATTTATTGCAAATATGTACACTTTCTTCTAAAAACTAAGTTTTAGAGTACATTGTGTAATATACCCTGCATAAAGGGTGCGGCAATGCTTTCTGGTCACAAAACCAGACCATAGATATAAATTTATACATTTATAATTAGATCTATTACATATATATCTACTATTTAAACTTTACTTAGGATGAAGTTATTAACAAAAACAAAAAATAAACATATAGCTTAGTGTGATATGGTTGGTTAACAATATATGAGATCATACAAAACTTATGATGCTACCTTCTTAACTTAAGAGAAGTATCTACCGCGTACTTGTCCATACAAAAAGAAAAAGCTGTTTTCTACCTCCTAATATTATCCGATTTCGGTGTTTTTTTTTTTTTTCAAGTATTCAGCCCATTATTTACTAGGCTTATACTGTCACCTCTCATTTACTCGTAAAATCCCAGCTAGCGGCGGCACCAGGTGATCGATACTATTTTTGGTACTAAAATAAAGAAAACCACGACTTGGCCTCGACAGTTATTTATTGCGTCCCTTAGATTGCTATCTACCAGCATATGTATACAAACTTACATGTTCTATGAGCAGATATACACAAAGTCACATGGGAATCTCCTTTCCCAATATACATGTATCACCTTATGGTTGTTTCTTCGAGAGTAAAACAAAGTACATAGATCATAAGTCGTTTAGATGATTAAATTCTTAATTAATGTTTTATAAACATGACTCACAAGGTACCGGTACTCGATCCTTATTTATCATGATATTTATGTTACAATGGTTTATTTTTTTACACTTCTCATGTCTCCTCTAGAATGAGAGACCGTTAACATCCACTAGACATTCTCTTAGCCTATAAAATATCGTTTCTGCAATCTGTTACATAGTTGATCCGATTCCAGAATACGATCTCGTGAATTATTATTTAAATGGGTACTTTTTCACAATGACGGGCACAACTTTTGAATATAATTATTTTTCTCAGACACTGCTAAGTGTCACTGTGCGCACTCACAGAAAATGCCTGGCAACTGGACAGTTCTGATGAACTGGCTGATTCCACAACACTCGGTAGAATAAACTGAATAGAACCCACCTCCTTGGTTCTCTAAACCTTTGTCCCGATGTTCCGCTGCCACCGCGGACCTCCGTTCGTCGCCGCGGACCTCCGCTCGACGCGGGCCTCTGCTCGTCGCGGACCCCCCGCTCGTCGCGGCACAGAGAAGACCGCCGAAGAAGCAGCCGCGCCACCAGCGAGATGAGAGCCGGTCGATCTGCGCTTTCTCGAACTGGGACGCGACCAACAGCAAGTTTTCTCGACACTCACCAAACACGAGTCGAGAGCGTGGGCTTACCACAAATGATGAATCCTCTGAAATTAATGATTCAAAATCAGAAAATCACTATCCAGATGATCACTAGCACTTCTTCCTCGCTCTTTTCGTCTTTCCCTTCCAAACTCACCTGCACCCTTCGACAAATATAAAGTAAATGGACATGCCATAACCATTAAACTTTCACAGTAAAAACAAGTCAAAACCGTCGGACATATACTGCAATACCTAATTGTAACCATGTACAGTAAATTTGTTGCAAAAAATAGATAGCTAATATAATAACTACGTGAGTAAAAGAGAACACCTGTGTTTGTCTATTGCTCTTGAACCGTTTGACATTGACAGGCACCAGGCGGCTAGACATGTTGAGTAGCGTTAGCAAAACCGATCGCTTATTCACTGCGTCTTGCCGTGGATGGACGTGCCTGGTCACGTGACTAATAAATCAGTGTTTACTTCGCTACTTGAAAAACATCTTTTACTAAAGAAGGTGTAATAAGCGTAGGGGGGAAAGAAATGTTGGTAAATAAGTTGGTAATATTATTATTATTCAATTATTTTAGAGGGATGGGTACAGGGGTAAACACAAAAAAAATTGTTTAAAATCTACCGGCTGTGCCTATACATGTCAGCTGAGGATTAATTTACGCAAAACTTATTATAACTTAACCCTCCAAGTGTGTTACGGACCGCTTGTCGGCGTAAGAGAAAAGTGCCCGACGCGCGTTACCGGCACGAGAGGTCGGCACGGTGCTATCGATCGCTTAGCTAAATCTTTCTATTTTCGGTTCATCTCGTATCGGGCTGCAATCAGCCAAAACGACGTTGTGACACACGAACGCTGTTTGTCACTCCTACAGCTGAAAGATTATTTAAATGTTCCCTAACAAAATATTATCTGCGCCCTCTGTCCACAGTAGTGAGAACTAAATTTTCAATCCGCTACTCCTCAATAGATGTCAAATTTGCTTGTTTTATTCTTTTATCTACATACACTAATATTATAAAGAGGAAAGATTTGTACCTATTTTTGTATGTTTGTAATGAATAGCCTCAAAAAGTACTGGGCCGATTTAAAAAATTCTTTCACCAATAGAATGCTACATTCTTCCAATTTGACATAGGCTATATAATATTTTGAAGCGAGGCCGAAGGCCGAGCTTACACCCGTGCGAAACCGGGGCGAGCGGCTAGTTATTATATATTCTGATTTATCACCCGTTACAAACTTAGAAAATGTTAGTAGATTTTCATAGTTTAGAGTAGCAACACTTTTAACCCTTGTTTTTTTTTGTATCTGTTTGGCTGTCTGTTTTGTATCAGCTGCCACTGTCAATGTCATATCAACGTTGTCAAATTGTTTGTAGCTCAAAGCTGTCAAATTGTCAAAAAAAATTTGCTTGTTTTCATTGCAAGCAATGTGAATTTGTAATCTGATTATCTAAATATTCTAACTAATCTAGCAAAAATATAGGAATAAATCAATAGTTTAGCAAAATAACTATTGTGTTCTAATCACGTTGTTAAGCGGTCGCATAAACACTGGAGTATTTTAATACGAAAACCAAATTCCCTATACAGTGTCAGCTTGTTGATACAAATCTCGCTAAATCGATATAATATCCATTGTTAGCGCCGTCTAGGCGTCAAAAGTACGTTTTGATTACATTATGATGTCTCATTACAGGGCTACAGTATGTAGTTTTATGTTTATTTTGTGTTTGTATTGTTTTCAGTAGTCACCATTGAGCGAATCATGTCAATGCCACATAGTAGCTCGAGTACGACGAGTTCAAGCACAAAACGCAAAGAAATATACAAGTAAGTGTATTTCTAATGATTTCACATGATCTAGGATTTTATCATAACCATGTAAGCGTATCTCATACCACTGCTGGACACAGACACAGGCCACTGCCCAATTTCGGCTTTTCGCTTCCAGCCACTGTCAGCTACCTTATGTATATTGTTACTCCAGCAGTCCTAGCATGAGCCGTTGACAAACTTTCTTTCCATCGTCATACATAATAACAATTTAAAATTTTGTTCGAATTTCCATAGTAAACGTAAAAAATAATAACTACCTATATACATCACATTAACTGTAAGACCTTCACGAAATTATAGTCAATTTCTATGTTTCATACTGTAGTATGAAACAAATAGCTTAGCAAGATACCGAATATCCGGCCAACCTTGAAACTGGATAGCCGGATATCTGGTTGAACATTGCCGATTGGCGCATCATAACAAGCAAGCTCGCTTGGGTGTAGCACAAATGATCGGGCGGGCTTGGGTGAATTCGGATCTTCTCGTTCACGAGTGAAGTTAGCAACATTAGCAAGTGTTTCATGCAAGTGCCTATCTAATTGTTTGTGACCACAAACGATCGGGCAGACTCAGGTGAATTCGGATTTTATGAATTTCAAGAGCAAAATTAACTGGATAGTAAATTTTGGCCAGGTACAGGATAGTTACTGGATATCCATCTCTATTTTATACCTAATGAAAGCTGAACTTAGGGGTGTGTATATGTCGTTATAAGTAGTTGGTTGGCATATCTGAATTTTATCCTGTTTTACCTAACATTTCAGGTACCAAGCACCATGGCCTCTCTACTCAATGAACTGGTCTGTGAGACCAGACAAGAGGTTCCGTCTGGCGTTGGGTAGCTTTGTGGAAGAGTACAATAATAAGGTACTCATGAAAATAACTCATTTGTGACATATAAGAAAACTGACTGATTCTACTTCTTAAGTTTTGTTAATAAAACATTTCGCAGAAGACAAACTTATTAGATCCAATTACTGTCTCTCTTTTCTTTCTGTCTCTCTGTAACTCATGCAGAATTTGTCTCATTTTCAACACTCACTTATGATATACTACTTGTTATACTTATGTATAATACAATGATCACTTATCCATTATGAGTTGTTTCAAATTCATCCTATTAAGGTGGAATGTTTCACATATGGCGGGAAATTCAAATTTCAAACAGTATTTTTGTTTGTTTTCATATTTATCGGGACTTATCGCGCACTATTAAATATAGGTAAAAATAGATACCTTTCGCTCGACGACCACGGCCATTGTAACATGGTCGAAACGTCGAGCGAAAGGTATCTATTTTTACCTATATTTAATAGTGCGCGATAAGTCCCGATAAATATGAAAACATGTGTTCGAATCGCGAAAGTTTAAAAATTACTAGTATTTTTGTTCTTGTGGCTAGGCCGGGTAACTATTGTAAACGATCATGATGTTTGCGAAAATTGATTATTATTCTTTACAAACTCACGTAAAGCTATTTATCTTTAATGCACACTATTACATACATTTGTCAATATACAAATTTTTGCTGTTTCAATCAGTTTATTGACAAATGTAAGTAATATGGTGAGTTACTGATTAATAACTGTACATGATAATATAAAGAACAACCAACAATATTCGCAAACACTGTCATTTCACAATAACGACCCAACCTAGATACAAGGACAAAAAAACTGTTTGAAATTTGAATTTCCCGCCAAACATGAAATGTATCACCTTAAGTATAAAATCACACATCCAAATTTATAGAAAGCTATTCTTATTCCTTCTGGCGCCCAGAGCTTTTGAGATTCAAACTAGCATTCCGGTAAACATTCTCTATTATTTTGTTCAAAAACGTAAACAAACCATTAGAAAAACGCAAAATTTAAAAAAGCTGGAGCTGTTTTTCAAAAATGTCTTTTTAAAAAGTCCTTGGGCGGTAATTCGATCTCAGTCTAGAAGCGCTTTGGGCCGTAATGATCATGTCAAATATGGGTTTTGAGAAGACGTTTGGGCGCTACAAGGATCCTAACCAACTACATTTTTTTTTTTTTTATTCTCCTTTCAAATGAACCATGTTTACAAAAGAGGCATTTGCTAAAATTTCCTTCCATGCTAGCAACAAATAAAACATCAAGTCCTAAATCACAGTAACTTAATGCTAAAATAGTATATAGTAACAGGTGACGATAAGTTTATTTTAAAGTTTAAGATGGGTTAAGATTTTTTATTCAACTGGATGATAATGGAACAACCTTTCAAAATTAAGATGTGTAATTTTTTACACCTTAAGAAAACAAACAAAACTAATATGTTATACTGCTTGAAAAACACTTCTATATATCTATGGTACAGAAACAGGAACCATTTTAAAATTTTATCCACACAAATATTCTATAAACAGATAACTAGAACTTTGGACAGATTTTGGCGACAGGAGGTTTATAGTTGCGTTGCTAGCTCACATGCAAATATCTACAATAATCACCTGCAAAGCCTCCTATAGCTTTCTGATTTACATAGATTTCAACTGGGTGCGCATTGTCTTGATCAGACACGGCGGTAGGAAAGCCACTATAATGACAATAGAGGTAGAGAGTATATATTTGCATGCGGGTGAGCGTGTGTGACCCAACATCGGATTGCCAATTTTTAGGAAGACAAACCAAAAAGAATGGCTAAATGTTAACCAACAGAATGAACTTGTATCCTAATGTTTAATTTATTACAAATAACAAGCTTAGCAAAAGATATAATTAAATACATTACAATTATAAAAAATAAAAAAAATTGGCCAGTAAATTTCTGAGATATATGCGTTTAAAGTTTTTGTTGGGAATAGAGAGCGGATGCTCTGTCCCTCCCTGTGTTAGTATAGCATTTGTATGACGTGCGTGGCTTGACGTCATAAGTGCTATAGTGGGCTGTCTGTCTAGCATGAAATTTAAATACTCATAACTTATTTATTTTTAAACATATTTAAATTTTGTTTTCATTGATTGACTCTATTAATGATCAGCTTTTTGAGGTAATTGAAAAAAATGAGGACACAAGCCTATTGTACAAAATTGAGACGTATCAGTTGACGTGTTGAGTTTTTGCAATTCCCTTGGTTAACATTTCGCCACTCCGCCTCTATGGAGTGTTACCCTTAGTCGTCATTCTCTTCACAGGTCCAAATAATATCATTAGACGAGGAAACAAGCGAGTTCAGTGCAAAAAGCACGTTTGACCACCCGTATCCCACCACCAAGATAATGTGGATCCCTGATAGCAAGGGCGTATACCCAGATCTACTCGCCACTAGCGGTACGTATACCAAGATTTAATTAACCATTGCAGGTTCAAATCATCTCGCTAGATGAGGAAACTTCAGAGTTCAGTCCAAAAAGCACATTTGACCATCCATTCCGTGCGACTAAGATTGTGTGGATACCTGATGGCAAAGGGGTGTATCCCGACTTGCTTGCTACCAGTGGTAAGTATGTAACCACTTTCAGTTTATTTAATAAAACTATTTGCGCGAAACTTTCTGCCTCACACATGGAAAATCTACTAAGTGACAATAGTAAACATATAGCTCCAAAAGAAAAACTAAGTAGCTATGTAATAGGACTGCTGTGTGATAAAAAAAACAACCTTAGCTAAAAACATAACTATACTTAACAGAAGAAATAATATAAATCGGCTGGTAAAGGTTCTGAGATATAAGCATATATGGGAATAGGCATGATGACTAATATTTTTTTATTACCTCATAAAAAAGCTGATCATCAATAGAGCCTATCAATGAAAACAAAATTTAAATTAGTTCAAAAATAAATAAGTTATTAGTATTTTAATTTCATGCTAGACAGAGAGCGCACTATACTGAGCTATGACGTTAACCCTCCGGGGTGGCATACAATTGCTATACTAACACACGCTTTGCGAGAAAGGGACGGAACATCCCCTGTCCATCCCGACATAAAACTTTAAATGCTTATGTCGCGAAGCACCTCAATAGGTACTCCGCGAAGTACATGTACCCATGTATGATGACAAATCGTCATGTGAGCTGATTGTTACGTAGCTGAGAATGTACTATATTACACAAAACAAAAACTTGGTTGTATTAGGTTAAACTGCACCATAAGCACCGCGACGCGACGGTTCATTCTTTTACACTGATATCTGGCTGCTACACCTGGAGCGTTCCGCCTCTGGTGATTTCTGATACCGATTCACTACTGAACCGACTCTGGTACCTGGAGCCCTGGGCTTCCAAGGATTTCTGATATTGATATACAGCTGAACAGCCTGGTACCCGGAGCCCTCGGCTTCCAGCGTGAGCGTATTACCTGATGGAAATCTAATCTTGGCCACTTGTATTTGCTCATCTGTGCCCTTTAGGAGTTCTGTGAGTTTGCCTATCTTCCTATTCTTACATGAACCTACACAACTGATTATTTATAAGGTGTTTATCTAAAGTTCTTTTCCTGATAACTCTTTGGACTTTTACCTTGCTACGTGAAACTCATGTGTATGTGTATTTCGGCCTCACTAAAGCCGACGTAAGTATACACTGCACTTGATGATTATTTCGATGTCATTCTGATATGTCTCTAAATTTATTCGCTATATCTTGGTAATCGGATTGTTCTGATCGGATGTCAAGTCTGAGTATCTGAATCTAATCTCTGAACCTTATAACGCCATCCTGATCTTTGCATAATTTAAGAAATTCTGAAAAACCAGTGCTCTAGCCCTCAATTTATTTTGTAAATTACTCTGCCTGAGCCTTCAACATTATGGTAAGTGCATCACCACCAGCTGTATTAATCTACATCGATTGTTGAGAGACCCTCCTCCTCCAAAAACTGATGTATCTCAAAGTATCAACTTTGTTCTGTTTGATCTCGTTTATGTTTTGCGATTCTTCGTTTTCTGCCAGCACAAAATGATCTGACTATTCGTCCATTAACAGCGTGCTTTAATATAAGGTCGGGGAAAAAGTTTCTTCGTATTTTATTAACAAATTCAAGACATATTTTTTTCAAGTTTAATTACATTTAATTATAATATATATGTGCCATTTTGTTCGATAACTTGTTGCCATCTTGTAGGTAGTGACATGATCCCGTTGCTGTAGAAATTTTGGGACTTCTGATCAAAAAAATGCAACAAGTAGTTTTGACAGTCCTCTCTGGATGTTAATCTAACACTACCCAAAGAATTCTGAAGAGACCGAAACAGGTGGAAATCTGAGGGTGCAAGGTCAGGGCTATATGGTGGATGCATTAACACTTCCCAACCAAGCTCTCTCAATTGTTGCTGAGAGGCCAAAGATGTGTGCGGTCTGGCGTTATCATGATGAAAGACCACGCCCTTTCTGTTGATCAATTCCGGCCGTATTTTCTCAATTTCTTGTTTGGGGCTCATCAGCTGTTGGCAGTAGAGATCCGAATCGATGGTTTTGCCCGGCGGTAAAAGCTTATAATGAACGATGCCCTTCCAATCCCGCCATACACACAGCATCACCTTATTACGTGTTAATCCGGGTTTCGCTACAGTCTGTGGTGCTTCACTGCCCTTTGACCATGATCGTTTGCGCACATTCTTGTCGTAGGTGATCCATTTTTCATCACCAGTGATCGATCTTTTCAAAAACGGTTCACTTTCGTTACGTTTCAACAGATAATCGCAAATGAGTACACGATTCATTTGGTTTCTTTCAGTGAGCTCGTGTGGCATCCAAATATCGAGTTTTTTTGTATAACCAGACTTTTTCAAATGGGTCAAAACTGTTTTGTGGTCGATCCCCAGTTCTTCAGCTACGTCGTAACTACTAATATGCCGATCTTGCTCCACTTTTTCAGAAATGGCATCAACTTTATCCGTAACAGGGCGACCAGAGCGAGCTGCATCTTTGACATCAAAATTCCCGGACTGAGAACGCTTGAACCAACATTGTGCTACTCTTGATGGCACTGCATTAGGTCCATAAACGTCACATATTTTATTCGCGGCTTGTGTCGCATTTTTCCCTTTTTTGTAATAAAACTTCAAAATATATCGAATTTCTTCGTTAGATTCGCTCATTTTATCGGACAAAAAACAATTGAAAAATGGCGGGAAATTGCTTTTTACTTTTTGTATTCCTTTTTTAAAATGTCATATTTTTAATGTTATCAAAACCAGCCAGATACAAACAGTACAACTGATGAGATTTTACTACAACTTTATACATACAAAATACGAAAAGACTTTTTCCCCGACCTATTATTCAGGTGCAAGAATTTCATTACATAATTCATACGTATGCACCAATCAGCACTCCCAGTAATTCTAATATTGGACTCTGCAAACTCGTTTGTTCCTTTAACAGTACTAATCAAGACTTGCTAATAACACAACTGACAGTATTATTAGTCTGTAAAGAACCACTACGCAAATAAATAGCAACCGAGTATGCCTCAATAAAGGCGTCTGTGAAGCAATGCAGTTCACATCTAATAGCCGCAACAGACTCATCGAACCACGAACCACCGTCTGGCCAACGGGAGAAAAAGAGCGAGAACATTATTTCCCTCTCCCTGTCCCCCGCCGGTTGAAGCGGTTTACGTCAGCCATGCTGGCCCTTCTGTTACTGTTCTGTCCGTACTTTGCCTACGTGGGTGCCGGCTTAGCCTAGGGTAATGCCGGCGGCTAAGCTTAATTTTCTCAATCTCATGAAACTTGTCATCTAATTTAACATCCCAATAATAATTGATGTTATCATTACTTTCCACTATTTTTGCAAGAATATCTTTGTTGGTATTGAGATAGGCACTGCAAAACTACAGGGATCGTAAACTAAAGCTACGACTGTTAACACGTTTCGTTTTGTCTGAACTTCATTGAAACTCTTGTTCGCAAAATTAGTTTTTTGCTGTTTTAGTATTTACGTCCCACATAATAAATCTAGTACCTTGGCAGGTCCATTATTTACTTGTTGCGATTTCGTTAGGTAACCGTGAAATGAATGCCTTTGAGTTGGAGCTCCACTCACGCAGATTCATAAACAAGCTAATAAAGTTATGTCTGGTCCCACAATCCTTTCACATCATCTTGCTTTACAGCTGATTTGACTCATTTAACTTGTTATCAATCGCTATATTTTCTGCTGCTTGGGTTTATTCTGTTGGATGCTTCCCTCGTTGACCTATATGATCTGTTCTAAACACTTCCTAATACTGTCTATATTCTGCTATTCTACTGTCCGTCTGGATTCGTCTTCTTCAGTCAACTTCATACATAAATTAAAGCCTCGGGAAACTCTTCCATAATCGTATCTCTGAGATGGTTATGATTTACATCCTCTCAACAGCTTAACACTCAAGTGTCTCTCAATTTTATTGAGAACTTCCCTGCAGTATTTCACGTTACTTGCAGGTGCTGCCTTTATCCTATACAATCTTACATGATAAGCATTAATTGTAGGTTTGCCGTACCCATCCTTCAAAGTGTTGACCGCAAATCGCAATGGTGTAGTTTTTGTTGGTCGTATGTAATCTTTCGATTGCCTGTCTTGTCTTGCCTCTCCTTCAAGAACTGACTAGAATATATAGCATTTTGTCTTCATCGCTGATCTTTGTTGCTCAGAAAAAATAAATAAATGGAAGCGTTATGCCTACTGTTTCCCCTATGGCATTTACACCCCCTTGGTCGTCCATTTGATCACATCATTTGCAGTTGTGTGCGCTCAATATTGAAGTGTTTGAAGTGTTATCGTCGCTGCAATGACCCAAATACCCAAAATGTATGAAAAATACTACGTTAGTTCCCTAATACTAAACCTGTTAAATCATTTACCTTTTACATAAACTTAAAATATAGGTCGGGGAAAAAGTTTCTTCGTATTTTTTAAACAAATTCAAGACATATTTTTTTCAAGTTTAATTACATTTAATTATAATATATATGTGCCATTTTGTTCGATAACTTGTTGCCATCTTGTAGGTAGTGACATGATCCCGTTGCTGTAGAATTTTTGGGACTTCTGATCAAAAAAATGCAACAAGTAGTTTTGACAGTCCTCTCTTGATGTTAATCTAACACTACCCAAAGAATTCTGAAGAGATCGAAACAGGTGGAAATCTGAGGGTGCAAGGTCAGGGCTATATGGTGGATGCATTAACACTTCCCAACCAAGCTCTCTAAATTTTTGCCGAGTGGCCAAAGATGTGTGCGGTCTGGCGTTATCATGATGAAAGACCACACTCTTTCTGTTGATCAATTCCGGCCGTTTTTTCTCAATTTCTTGTTTGAGTCTCATCTGCTGTTGGCAGTAGAGATCCGAATCGATGGTTTTGCCCGGCGGTAAAAGCTCATAATGAACGATGCCCTGCCAATCCCGCCATACACACAGCATCACCTTATTACGTGTTAATCCGGGTTTCGCTACAGTCTGTGGTGCTTCACTGCCCTTTGACCATGATCGTTTGCGCACATTCTTGTCGTAGGTGATCCATTTTTCATCACCAGTGATCGATCTTTTCAAAAACGGTTCACTTTCGTTACGTTTCAACAGATAATCGCAAATGAGTACACGATTCATTTGGTTTCTTTCAGTGAGCTCGTGTGGCATCCAAATATCGAGTTTTTTTGTATAACCGGACTTTTTCAAATGGGTCAAAACTGTTTTGTGGTCGATCCCCAGTTCTTCAGCTACGTCGTAACTACTAATATGCCGATCTTGCTCCACTTTTTCAGAAATGGCATCAACTTTATCCGTAACAGGGCGACCAGAGCGAGCTGCATCTTTGACATCAAAATTCCCGGACTGAGAACGCTTGAACCAACATTGTGCTACTCTTGATGGCACTGCATTAGGTCCATAAACGTCACATATTTTATTCGCGGCTTGTGTCGCATTTTTCCCTTTTTTGTAATAAAACTTCAAAATATATCGAATTTCTTCGTTAGATTCGCTCATTTTATCGGACAAAAAAACAATTGAAAAATGGCGGGAAATTGCTTTTTACTTTTTGTATTCCTTTTTTAAAATGTCATATTTTTAATGTTATCAAAACCAGCCAGATACAAACAGTACAACTGATGAGATTTTACTACAACTTTATACATACAAAATACGAAAAGACTTTTTCCCCGACCTATTATTCAGGTGCAAGAATTTCATTACATAATTCATACGTATGCACCAATCAGCACTCCCAGTAATTCTAATATTGGACTCTGCAAACTCGTTTGTTCCTTTAACAGTACTAATCAAGACTTGCTAATAACACAACTGACAGTATTATTAGTCTGTAAAGAACCACTACGCAAATAAATAGCAACCGAGTATGCCTCAATAAAGGCGTCTGTGAAGCAATGCAGTTCACATCTAATAGCCGCAACAAACTCATCGAACCACGAACCACCGTCTGGCCAACGGGAGAGAAAGAGCGAGAACATTATTTCCCTCTCCCTGTCCCCCGCCGGTTGAAGCGGTTTACGTCAGCCATGCTGGCCCTTCTGTTACTGTTCTGTCCGTACTTTGCCTACGTGGGTGCCGGCTTAGCCTAGGGTAATGCCGGCGGCTAAGCTTAATTTTCTCAATCTCATGAAACTTGTCATCTAATTTAACATCCCAATAATAATTGATGTTATCATTACTTTCCACTATTTTTGCAAGAATATCTTTGTTGGTATTGAGATAGGCACTGCAAAACTACAGGGATCGTAAACTAAAGCTACGACTGTTAACACGTTTCGTTTTGTCTGAACTTCATTGAAACTCTTGTTCGCAAAATTAGTTTTTTGCTGTTTTAGTATTTACGTCCCACATAATAAATCTAGTACCTTGGCAGGTCCATTATTTACTTGTTGCGATTTCGTTAGGTAACCGTGAAATGAATGCCTTTGAGTTGGAGCTCCACTCACGCAGATTCATAAACAAGCTAATAAAGTTATGTCTGGTCCCACAATCCTTTCACATCATCTTGCTTTACAGCTGATTTGACTCATTTAACTTGTTATCAATCGCTATATTTTCTGCTGCTTGGGTTTATTCTGTTGGATGCTTCCCTCGTTGACCTATATGATCTGTTCTAAACACTTCCTAATACTGTCTATATTCTGCTATTCTACTGTCCGTCTGGATTCGTCTTCTTCAGTCAACTTCATACATAAATTAAAGCCTCGGGAAACTCTTCCATAATCGTATCTCTGAGATGGTTATGATTTACATCCTCTCAACAGCTTAACACTCAAGTGTCTCTCAATTTTATTGAGAACTTCCCTGCAGTATTTCACGTTACTTGCAGGTGCTGCCTTTATCCTATACAATCTTACATGATAAGCATTAATTGTAGGTTTGCCGTACCCATCCTTCAAAGTGTTGACCGCAAATCGCAATGGTGTAGTTTTTGTTGGTCGTATGTAATCTTTCGATTGCCTGTCTTGCCTCTCCTTCAAGAACTGACTAGAATATATAGCATTTTGTCTTCATCGCTGATCTTTGTTGCTCAGAAAAAATAAATAAATGGAAGCGTTATGCCTACTGTTTCCCCTATGGCATTTACACCCCCTTGGTCGTCCATTTGATCACATCATTTGCAGTTGTGTGCGCTCAATATTGAAGTGTTTGAAGTGTTATCGTCGCTGCAATGACCCAAATACCCAAAATGTATGAAAAATACTACGTTAGTTCCCTAATACTAAACCTGTTAAATCATTTACCTTTTACATAAACTTAAAATATAGGTCGGGGAAAAAGTTTCTTCGTATTTTTTAAACAAATTCAAGACATATTTTTTTCAAGTTTAATTACATTTAATTATAATATATATGTGCCATTTTGTTCGATAACTTGTTGCCATCTTGTAGGTAGTGACATGATCCCGTTGCTGTAGAATTTTTGGGACTTCTGATCAAAAAAATGCAACAAGTAGTTTTGACAGTCCTCTCTTGATGTTAATCTAACACTACCCAAAGAATTCTGAAGAGATCGAAACAGGTGGAAATCTGAGGGTGCAAGGTCAGGGCTATATGGTGGATGCATTAACACTTCCCAACCAAGCCCTCTAAATTTTTGCCGAGTGGCCAAAGATGTGTGCGGTCTGGCGTTATCATGATGAAAGACCACACTCTTTCTGTTGATCAATTCCGGCCGTTTTTTCTCAATTTCTTGTTTGAGTCTCATCTGCTGTTGGCAGTAGAGATCCGAATCGATGGTTTTGCCCGGCGGTAAAAGCTCATAATGAACGATGCCCTGCCAATCCCACCATACACACAGCATCACCTTATTACGTGTTAATCCGGGTTTCGCTACAGTCTGTGGTACTTCACTGCCCTTTGACCATGATCGTTTGCGCACATTCTTGTCGTAGGTGATCAATTTTTCATCACCAGTGATCAATCTTTTCAAAAACGGTTCGGTTTCTTTACGTTTCAATAGAGAGTCGCAAATGAGTACACGATTCATTTGGTTTCTTTCAGCGAGCTTGTGTGGCACCCAAATATCGAGTTTTTTTGTATACCCAGTTTTTTTCAAATGGGTCAAAACTGTTTTGTGGTCAATCCCCAGTTCTTCAGCTACGTCGTAACTATTAATATGCCGATCTTGGTCCACTTTTTCAGAAATGGCATCTACTTTATCCGTAACAGGGCGACCAGAGCGAGCTGCATCTTTGACATCAAAATTCCCGGACTGAAAACGCTTGAACCAACATTGTGCTACTCTTGATGACACTGCATTAGGTCCATAAACGTCACAAATTTTTTTCGCGGCTTGTGTCGCAGTTTTCCCTTTTTTGTAATAAAATTTCACAATATATCGAATTTCTTCGTTAGATTCACTCATTTTATCAAACAAAAAAACAATTGAAAAATGGCGGGAAATTGCTTTTTACTTTTTGTATTCCTTTTTTAAAATGTCATATTTTTAATGGTATCAAAACCAGCCAGATACAAACAGTACAACGGATGAGATTTTTACTACAACCTTATACATACAAAATACGAAAAGACTTTTCCCCGACCTATTATGTAGTGATGGTCAAAATATTTTCGGATTTTAACAATAGAAATTACGTTAGTAATGCTACTGTTCTAAACTAAATCTTTAAAATATTAGTGCCGTCGTTTGGCTTCAGACCTGAGCAGCCATTAATCAATGCCATCGATTTAAAATATTCAAGGATGGCTGAAATATTTTCCGATTTAACATGTTCGCTGAAATACGGAGTACTTCTAGTATTAGAGCTGAGCGATCCATAATCACTGTTACTGATTTAAAATATGCAAGGATGGCAGAAATATTTTACAATACAATACAAGTCAAGATTCCCTGAAATATAAAATGCTCTCATCATTTCTCATCATATAAATGTTTTGATCTATTAGGTGCAAATCACGCGAAAAACCTTCTCCTTATTGTTATTTGTTCCAAATATTCAAAGCAAGCAAATATCCAAATATTCCGGGCGAAATGTTCAGACACTTCATCGGTTGTCCACTACTGATTGCTACTGATATAAAAAACACGCCCACTGATTCTAGTGAACCTCGCGTCATTTCCGACCAATACCGTAGGTACGTCTGAACCTCACGTCATTTCCGACCAATACCGTAGGTACGCCATCACTGCATTGTTTACATTTTGAACTGACGTTGAATGGGCCAATTAGCATTTAGTAACCCATCACCCCGCTCCTCAGGTATTAGACTGTGTTTTTTTTTCCATTGAAAATAAGTGTAACTACAAGTCTGGGCTCGTAGTAGCTATATCTGTGATTCAAAGACTGGCACATTTTTGTTTTCATATTTTTTATATAGGTTGTAGCGTCATTTTACTGAAATACTTGTGGCGCCACCTAGTATTTTGATCTGAGAAACTCATGTTTACTGTTACTGATTCAAAATATTTAAAGATGGCTTCAATATTTTCTGATAAAATTTGTAAAATGTATGTTAAATTCTTAAACCCCGTAGTAGTCAAACAAAAAATATATTTAAATTTGTTAAAATATCATTTAGCATGAGTCCCGTAGAAGTCTCAATCATAAAAAGCCATTCAAAATACTCAATGATGAGTAAAATAAATTAGGATTAAAAATAGAATTTTAATACCTACTAAAAACTTCTATCGACTGCGCCGCCATATTGGAGAACTCATCCGTGCTTTTATTATTTCTCTTGTGAGCCATAAATTTCTCGAGTTACCCGCACATGTCAATGATAATGGAAAAATTGCTGAAATGATCTGGTTTCTTACTGAGAAAATTTCGAATTACCTTCACATGTAGCCGATTGTTTTAAAATAGAAAAAACATCGTAACACATAAATAATTTCTAAACGGTTAAATTGGGATCCAAATCTGATTGATCCCAGCATACTCCACCATGTCGCGAAGCACCTCAATAGGTACTCCGCGAAGTACATGTACCCATGTATGATGACAAATCGTCATGTGAGCTGATTGTTACGTAGCTGAGAATGTACTATATTACACAAAACAAAAACTTGGTTATATTAGGTTAAACTGCACCATAAGCACCGCGACGCGACGGTTCATTCGTTTACACTGATATCTGGCTGCTACACCTGGAGCGTTCCGCCTCTGGTGATTTCTGATACCGATTCACTACTGAACCGACTCTGGTACCTGGAGCCCTGGGCTTCCAAGGATTTCTGATATTGATATACAGCTGAACAGCCTGGTACCCGGAGCCCTCGGCTTCCAAGGATTTCTGATACTGATAACCAGCTGAATAGACTGGTACCTGGAGCGCTCTGCTTCCAAGGATTTCTGATACTGATAGTTAGGGGGTTGCCCCCCAGTGGCCTCCAAACCTCCCCTGTAGCCACCCCATGCCTCGCAAATACTGAGCTGATCTGATCACTGATATTACTGAGATAATCTGATCACTAACAAAACTGTAGGTACTATCTACTCGGTACCCATAATAACGGAACAAGTCGGACTGTTATTAGACAAGGCTGGAATCATACAGTCAAATGATATACACGGAAATAACAAGAGTATACGTGCTATAGCTAACTCACCTGAGCCTGATATCACCTTGTTCTTACACAACACACAACACTTGTTCCTCTTACCGCCACCGGTTTCAAAGTGACCGTCCGGCCGGCTACGGGCTACCAAGCGCTCGCGATTCCTATCGCCTACACCGGGTGTGACGTCAGCCTTGTTCTCCACAGATACAAACACAACTAAATGTCGGCTGTCACTGTCACAGCATTGTTGATATGTAAACCTTCTGATACCTACATGTCCATACTATGTGTGTATCTATCTAGCTTCGCATTCGCGACAGCTTATATCTCGGAGATTAATCAGCCGATTCAATTTATTTTTTCAGTATGTGTAATGTATTTAGTTATATTCATCCCTAAGCCTGTTATTTGTAATAAATTTAACATTGGGCCATGTGCTTTTTGAGAGAGAGTTCTCTGTCCTGCAGAGTTATTGTTAGTAAAGAATTTGAATGGCTTATTTTATAAACATCTCAATCTCATATAGACATACATCCTAATACAGTACGCTCCGATGTGTAGCATAAAATTCAAATGCTTACAACTTTCTAATTTTTCGAGGCAATAAAAATAATTGGTCAAATTCCCCATTATCTAGCCATATTAGAGGTTTAAATCTCCGATACTAGGGCTGACAGCGTGTACCAACAGAATTTTTTAATATGTGTGTTATCTAGGCGACTACCTCCGCATCTGGCGCGCCGGCGAGCCGTACACACTATTTGAGTGTGTTTTAAACAACAACAAGAATTCAGACTTCTGCGCACCACTTACTTCTTTCGACTGGAACGAAGTAGATCCGAATCTCATCGGGACAAGCAGTATTGATACCACTTGCACCATCTGGGGGCTGGAGACGGGCCAGGTGCTGGGGAGAGTCAATGAGGTCTCGGGACATGTGAAGACTCAGCTCATTGCTCATGATAAGGTAAGTTTTGTGTAATTTCTTTTTTATAAATAATTATCAATAAAAAAAACCGACTTCATCAGAACTAGACCAAGTTAAAACGGGACCAAATGGAAAGCACCAGCTATCAAATAAATAAAAACAACAAAATCGGTTCACCCAGTCGAAAGTTTTGAGGTAACAAACATTTTTAAAAAAACAGTCGAATTGAGACTTCCAAAAAGGAGGAGGTTCTCAATTTGACTGTTTTTTTAAATTTATGTTCTTCAGAACTTTCTATTAGGTGAACCTAACCGATTTTGATGATTATTTTTTTATTTGAAAGCTGGTACTTCCCGTGTGGTCTCATTTCAATTTGGTCCAGTTCTGAAATTTTTATGGAGTCTTTTTTCTATTGATAATTATATTTTTTACTTTAAACAAGTATGTCCTACATTGTTTAGATGGTATCTCTTGCAGGAAGTGTACGACATAGCGTTCAGCCGCGCGGGCGGCGGGCGAGACATGTTCGCGTCGGTCGGCGCAGACGGCTCCGTGCGCATGTTCGATCTGCGTCACCTCGAGCACTCCACCATCATATACGAGGTACCTACCACTTCTCATCGCCATCTCTGCTGGGTCATAGGCCTTCTCTCAGAGACGATGGGCTCTAATACGCCATTCTGGCCCAAAACATGTGGGTGAACGTCATGTGTGTGTCAATGTCTTTTGTATTATTTCCACCTTGTATTGTGGTGGTCTTTTTTAAAAATTAGCAATAGGCTCGTGTTTGACCGCCAACTCGGTCTTTTACGGATTAAGATCCAGTGATCTCATATCCCTGGTATATTATCCTCTCATTTCTGCAGGTCTGCTATGCTTAATCTAGTCTTTTTTATGTTGCTGGTGGGCTGTGGTACTAGCCCCAAACTTAGACTTCTCTCCTACGTCTTCTCTCTCCTCCTCCTACATCTTCGCATCCCCTAAACTGATTTTGCTCATATATAAAACGAACTTAAAATTGTATTTGCATTACTACCTACTTGCTTATATAAAGTTCCATGATCAACGGTACTTATTATCGTCGAACAAACGTCCATCTGTTCCCATAGATTCTGAGATCCAATTTGATTCCGATCCGATTTGTAGAAGTTAATTTAGCATTACCTAGATTCTAGTATTCTTATTTTATAGCTTTAACTGGTTACCCTCAGGACCCGCAACATACCCCATTGCTCCGTCTGGCGTGGAACAAGCAGGACCCCAACTACCTGGCCACTGTGGCGATGGATGCTTGTGAAGTGATCATCCTGGACGTCCGAGTTCCGTGCACGCCGGTCGCCAGGCTCAATAACCACCGCGCCTGTGTGAATGGCATCGCCTGGGCGCCGCACAGGTCACTCATTTTTACAAGCTTTAATTTTACTTCGTCTATTAGTTTGGGTCAAATTTTGCAACTAAATTTTAAATCAGTTATTCCCAACCAATTGAGCTGAAATTTTGCATACACGTGTAGTTTGGATGACAATGCATGGTTAGCCAAATGAAGTCATTCTAAATCCAAGATGGCAGGTAAAGTTTTCTTATCTACCATCATGAATTATGGGTATCATTGTGAAAGGGTTTGCTGAGAATAAGAAAAAAAGCTTGTTTTAAATAAAAGTTTATTTATTTATTAATAATTTATTTTAATATATTATTTTATATCGTGTATAACTCTGCTTTTCACCAATTCGCCTGTTGCAAAAGCATTATATTCAGATTTTTTCTGCTTGTGCCCTCATTCACTAGATTAGGTTTTTTTGTTTCGTGTATATTTCCTGTGCCATGTTATATTAGAATAGATCCAACTCATATGTGCCTTTTGTATCCAGCTCGTGCCACATCTGCACAGCCGGCGACGATCACCAGGCCCTGATCTGGGACATCCAGCAGATGCCGCGCGCCATCGAGGACCCGATCCTGGCGTACACCGCAGCAGAGGGTGAGGTCAACCAGATACAGTGGGGAGCCACGCAGCCCGACTGGATCGCTATATGCTACAACAGACATACAGAAATACTGCGCGTCTAGATGCTCAAACTCATCAAGACAGGCCCTGGTGATGGAACTGCTAAGCTAAAAGGGGTTAGTGTACTTATGAATCAGTTATGCTATGAGACCGATTATAATCCGTTCGCCATCGCAAAATCGCTGACATGTGCAGTTAATTATTCAAAAACTCATAAATACAGGGTTACGCGGAAAGGGTATACTGAGCCGAAAGGGATCCGTTATACTCGTCATTATGAAAAACTTTTACTATGGGACCAACAATGAAAACGCGAAAATATCAGCTGCCATACATTTTGTCGTGTGTGTATATAACCATTTTCTATGGAAAAGCTAATATTTTCGCGATTTCAGGGTTGGTCCCAGAGTAAAGGTTATTCTAAATAATAATAATTGGTTAGTATACTCTTTCCGCGTAGCCCCGTATTCTATTTGCCTCGATTGTTGTTCTTACGTAAGGTAAAAAGCTGCAGCTAACAGTTTATTCAACATTTTGCAATTCACTGCATCTATCAGAGATCATCCGATTAGGTACAGACATAATAGAAACGGCAAAAAAAATGCAGTAGAAAAAGGTCTTTGACACTCGATAAAGTGTATGAAACAGCTGATTTGCTTCACTATACCCATGTAAAGTTAACAATAGCCCATGGCTTGGCTTAGCAGTTGTTTATGTAGCGTACCATGCGCCATGCCCCTGGATGGCAAGTTTCTTTGGGGCAGCATTGAGTGAATGGTTGGCAGCAGTTGGTCAAATGCGATCTGTTAACAATTCTGATTCTGATAATCTCTACAATAATGGTGTGGGCGGTGTTTAAAATGGCTGATATGGCCAAGCAGTGGCAGAAACCCATGCTCAAGCGACCATCTGATTGTGGAAATACAATTTGATTTGCAAAACCAGCTGATACTAGTGACAAGCACTAGCCGCACGGGACTTTGACAACCATAGACAAATTATTGTACCTATATGGGATTATGCAATCATATTATTAGAAAGACTGAGTTTTGTCTACAAACATCATTTTTAAATTTCAATATTGACAATGTGTGAATCTAGAAACTTATATATAAGCTGGACTGTGCACGTGAACCTGACGATAGAAGACCGATGTGTTCTTTCAAAAGTTCGCAATAAGTCACATCAAAATATGGCTTTGCTTGATTAATATTCCAAAAAGAGGGACAATTGTGCTCCCAAATTTGCTGGTTTTTTTTTAATGATAGGCACCCAGCATAGGCTGATGTGCCTATATCACAGTGTCAAAATTTTGTAGTTATCTGTTAAGATCATCTTCTTCATTCATATACATCTGTCCAGTTTGTTTTTGAACGCATTTATTGTTTACGATGCGACCACATCCTCAGGAAACAAGTTCCAATTAAAAACGATTGTTGCTGAGGATGTAGTGAGCAGTGTTGGTCTGTGATGGTGAAGACCATAGTAGGGTATAGTAGTATTTGAACTGGTTTTTATCCATATTTCTGTATACCATTTTGATTTTCAACTCTATTAAAATAAGGTAAGGACTTTTTTAAAGTCTATTTTATTATGTGCGCAATCCAATGGGGTATAAAATCCTTGGTTTTTTGCCGGATGATTGTAGACAAACATGATTGGATATGAGAATGTATTAAAAATAATTTACTGTAAAGTGTAAATTTGTGTAAGAGATACGCGGCTTTATTATGTATGTCAGTTTGTGATTGTCCTATTGCGTGCCATCCTACTCCCGCGCATGATGTATGTTGGCGTGAGCGAGACGGCACGCGATCACTGGCACAATCAGAATCATGAACACACATACATAATTCCGCTGCAGGGTCCCTAATATCCCTATTCACAGATCGTAACGACGGTTTCGAATTTTGAGATTTGCTGAGTTCTGGTAAACCTGTCAAAAACCGTCATGACGAAATTTGTGATTGAGGGTCCAGGGCCCGTACCGTGAACTTTTAATTTTTGAGCTAATAGCGATGTTCTATTTTTTTACTACCTCATAAAAAACCTGATTCACAAAAAGAGCCCATCAACGAAACCAAAATTAAAAACTGTTACAAAAATAAATAAGAAATTTATTTATTTCAGCCGTGGTCATCCCATTGCAGGGCAAAGGCCAATAAGATATAAGTATTTTAATTTCAAGCAAGACAAAGAGCGCTCTATAGCACGTTATGACGTCAAGCCTTGCGCGCGCCATACAAATGCTATACTAACACGCTTTGCGGGAAAGGGACAGCGCATCCGCTCTCTATCCCCACCAAAAACTTTAAACGCTTATATCTCAGAAAATTATCAGCCAATTTAAAACATAAACAGTATGTTTAATGTATTTAATTTAATTATATGTATTTTATTATTATATTAATGTATGTAATTGTATAAGCATAGCCTGTTATTTATGTCTATAGATCTTCTATCTATATATACACGATCGTATTTTTCAAAATAACGAATCAAAAGTTGTCTCGCTTTGGCTCCAATATTGTCAAGCTAAAATTGAAAAGAACAATTGTATAATTTGGGCCTTGTGCGAAATATTTTCTTTAACTTATCCTTTGAGATACTAAGTTTTGTTTAATAGCAACTTTGACAATAATTAATATTATAATTTTATTTTTTATTTGGTGTATCTAATGTCAAATAAGGGATCACAATATGAATTGAATGAACGTAAACGTTTTGTGATCATTTTAAGGATGAAATGGCAGCAACCTAAACTGAATCGCCTTCTCACCGTACGATTTTGGCAAACAATTCAGTTTAGAATATATTTTGAATCGCAAATAGAGTTCACAGTACGGATCCTGGTTTGAGAAAATGTATGATAACTAATGCCCGTTGCAGACGATGCTACTTGCACGAGTACTGCGCATCGTCTGCAACTGGCTTAACTCTAAATTAATTTGAAAAAACAAAACTGCATTTATAAATGTAGCGAACATTTAGATAGTTGTAAGTTTTTGTATGACATGTAAATGTGTGTTATGTTAGCCCTGTTTTTAATAACTTCAAAACTGATTTACCGGTGGATTAAGCTCTCAATTTAGAAGGCAATTAAATATTTAACCACCTGTTTTTGACTATTCTTCTGTAGTTTAACATTAACACTCATAATATAACATTTTTGTGAACATGGGCTCATTAGTGCTACCTACCATTTTATTTGGTATGTTTTGTGGAATCAAACAATTCAATAAAGTAATTATAAAAATGTATTAGTAAAATAGAAGTAAGGACTAGATATTGAGTTAATTTATATATGTTTAGGTCTATGGACTTTTTTTATTATTGAATAAAAATAAGAATTACAAATTCTTTTCACTGTTGCACTTAGCAAATAAGCACCAATTTACGTAGAAGTCCAGTTAGCACCATCTGACAAAATCTGTCACATCACTCTCACATATGACAATAACTCACGAGCGAAGTATGTGTGCAACTGGGTTTACACTGAGTTGGTACCATTGAAAAAGTTCAATTGGGCCATTCCTTGTAATATACGTCAATGATTAATTAAAGTATTTTAATACAGTAGAATTTGATTTTAACTACTTAGCTTAAAGCTATGTAAATGTATGTTTGATTTCATAATAATCCTCTATAGTGTGCTATAACTTAATTCTACTGTATTCACAAGTCACTTATACTGCTAAGCTATATAAATATTTAGTTATCATATCTTCAACTGGATTTCTGACCTAATGCAAAATCTTCATAAACTTTCAATAAATATTCTGGTGTTCTAGGCTTGAAATCTTTGAGTACATATTCAAAATGCTCCATAGTTACTTCAAGGCAGTCCAAGTCTCTTTCCAAAGCCCTCAATGCTGCTTCATGGCAGAGCGCTTGCAACTCAGCCCCTGAAAACGAGGGTGTCCTCGTCGCTAAGCTGTGCGAGTTAACGTCATCACTGACACTCATCTTTTCAAGCTTTAATTCTATTATCTGTAAGCGAGTTTCGAAATCTGGCAACGGAACATATATCAATCGGTCCAAGCGCCCTGGTCGGAGTAATGCACGGTCCATTCTATCAGGCCTGTTGGTTGCTGCCAATATTGTTACAGAGTTTAAAGGTACTACTCCATCTAGTTCTGTCAAAAGCTGGGCCAATACCCTTTCATGTACGCCCGCCTCTCCCGAGCCTCTTTCTCCGCCAATAGCATCCATTTCGTCAAAGAAAATAATAGATGGAGCCACTTGACGCGCTTTCGTGAACAAATCTCGGACAGCTCTTTCCGATTCTCCCACCCATTTAGAAAACAATTCTGGACCTTTTATTGAAAGAAAGTTGAGTCCACTTTCAGTTGCTAATGCTTTTGCTATCATTGTTTTGGAGCAGCCAGGAGGTCCATATAACAACACACCACCTGGAGGTTTCACCCCCAGTCTTCTAAAGCTTTCACCATGTTTCAATGGCCATTCTACAGCCTGTCTTAATTTTAACTTCAAATCCCCTTGACCACCTATATCTGTCCATCTTACGTCTGGTACTTCAATGAGCAACTCTCTCATAGCACTAGGCCTCACGATCGTGAGTGCTGCCATTAAATCCTGACTCTCAATAGCCTTGCTTTCACGTCTGATACATTTCATGGACGCTTGAGTGCACAAATTTACTAAATCGGCAGCAACGTAACCATGGGCTAAATCGGATATTTTCTCTATATCTTGTGCTGCCACTGTATTTGGCAGATTTTTAAGCAAACTGTACAATATTTCTTTTCGCCTTATTCTGTCAGGCACCGGTACTTCTATTTCTTTGTCCAATCGTCCAAATCTACGTAACATGGGGTCTATTGCTTCTGGCTTCCTAGTAGTTGCTAATACAAATACCCTGCTATTTTCCTCGTGAAGACTATCCAAAAGAGAAACAAATGCTGATGTTACCCTCCTCTCTTGCTCGGTACTGCCCGAGGTCCGTCTCGGGCAAATAGTTTCTATTTCATCCACCAAGATAATACTTGGTTCATTTTGGATAGCTTTTGCAAACAATCCTTTCATTGTACCTTCTGTTTCACCAAAATATTTGCTGAATATAGTTGGCCCTTTTATCTCAATATGAAAACAGTTCAGATTTTCAATTAAATGCTTGCATATGGCTGTCTTACCGATGCCTGAATGTCCATATATTAACAGTCCTCTTGTAGGTTGAAAGTTTGCAGTAAGTCCATCTTTATTGAATGATATTTTAATAAAAGTATTGATCTCCTCTAGTATATCATCCACACCACCCAAACAGATTGGTTTTTTCTTAGCTTTCATTACAACATCTTTTTCAACGTCCCAAATAGTGTTTTCACTTGAAATAAACCATGTTTTACTATCATTTTCATTTTGTATGTCAGATTTCACATTTACAACCTGTATTTCTAACTTTTTGCCAAAATAATAGTAAACTAGAATTGTACCAACTGATACAAAATAGTTATAAAAATGTTCCTTCAGTATGTCACAAATATCAGAATCTGTTTTGTGATTCAATATTTTGATTGTAATGAATGATGCTTTTGATATGTGTTCCTGTATGACTGAGACAGTTACACTCTTGCTATCATTGCTCCAGGCAGCTGATAACTCTGGAAAAGCACAAACCTACATTAATAAGACAATAACATGTCATGTTAACACAGTATACACTAAAAAATTTAAGTCAATTTAAGTTTCATCACGACTGAGAATCATCTTAATACATATTATTATATATCAGAGTGCAGAAGTTAACTTAATCCTGATCTTCACAATTGTGTGAGTACTTTTTCAGCAAAAGGTTTCCTTGACCCTAAATAAACAGAATATATAAATTATACACGCAAAAAATAAAATTGCCGGTTGTAAAAGGATATGAATGCAAAGCCAACTTGTAAAGCCATAGCAGACTGTGTTTGTGTTTATCATCACAAAGTATCCTAATTTCTCAATAGATAGGGATGTAATATTTGTATTGAAATGCTCTATTTTAAATAAACAAAATATGTTACTTTTAAAAGAAATGCAATTAAACAGTAAAATCTGTAGTCCTAAATTCCTAATAGTACATTAAATTAGGGTACTGACGTGCGGCCGATATTATAACAGCAGCGGGAGCAGATGCTTTGGATGGCCACATTCTCTTCACCATAACCGGAGCGCCTTCGCGCCACAATTGTAGTGGGGCACCGATTACTGCACCAATCAACGAGCCAGCCGATGGGTGAACCATGACACAGTCCTTTGGCGCACCCTCGGACGCCGCCCCAGTCCTCTGCAGCCACGTGCACAGTTTTCCGCCTTCCACAAATGGACATTTCACCTGATCCTTGCTGCAGTTCAATTCGATATGAACATTTTTGTCATTTGAGGTTATACTGCAACCGCATCTTTCACAGTCCACCCACAAAGTCTTCTTAGCTTGTTTCGGCGGCATAATGTTATAAATTAAACATTAAATAGGCTATTGAAATAAAATAGGTACCTACAACTGCATACGAACGAGCAGAGATTTTTTTATAAAAATAAGAAAATAAAATTGTAAAATTATAGCAAGTAAACAAAAAAAAACGCACAATTAGACATGACATAACGTGACAGTGACAGCATATTTTTTTTGTGTTTTTCGCTCATTTCTAAGCAAGCTAAAGCCATTAAGGCAATACCTAATGAGGTATCCTTAGAGACCGAGAATATCTCGGCATAGCGCTCGAAGAGTAAACACGTCCTGAGGATGCCTCGTGAAGGCGTGGTAAGTAATTAATATGTCATTTTCTACTCCAGTAACGTCCATAGATTTGTAGAGAGCATACAAAAACAGGTACGTAATGCAATAAACTTTTCTATAGGTATGGCCAAGGATACATTAACTAGGATCGTTCTTGGTATGGCTTATACTGTATTTCGAAAATACTTTCGACTACTATACGTAAAACTGGTATTTTTGAACTTTCAAATAAAAAGGTAGGTAGGTAGGTAGAACAATTTATAAATTTTCAGATAGTAAATAATTTATGTTGGTACGCGTATCAAAATTAAACCCACGGGTATACCTAAGTGTAATTAAACCTAAGTGTATTACTAAACTACAGTCGTGGTCAATTGCTCACCGATATCAACACAGATGATATCAGACTAGTTAAAGCTACTACGAAGACTTTGGATGTCAAGCTAATATAATATCTAGCAAAAAACGTTGGATCAACACGGCGGGGTCATCAGTTCAACGAAAACATTTCAATATTTTATATTTGTCCAGTGTGCTCTAGTAATTCAATAAGGCTTGGCATAATACATATCATTCGGCTCATTTTTCTTAATCTCCAGACAATTTGAAGAGGCGTGGATTGTCCAGCCAAGCTTTAGGTACAGAATCAGAATCACCTTAGTAAGTGCGTGTCCGTAATGAATGATAAGGGAGACAGATCCAATAACCTTCAATTGATTTCATACTTCGATACATATTTCACTGGTAAGTCTAATGAATATGTGAATAGAAACTGATAACATTTGCGGCACATTCCAAAATCACGTTCGGGAGATTTTCATAACTTTCTCCTAACTCTAACCGCGGACTCGAATGCGCGCAGTTTACAAAATCACACGAACGCGAACCTTAACGCGCCGAGATACGGTTTGCGGTCACGCAACTTTTCGCAATCACCTAAACTGAATCGTTTATAACAGGTATGCGTAAGGCCCTTGCGCTGTTTTAGCGCTAATTCGAGCCCGCTTTAAGAGTTAGCCGTAAGGCTCCAGATGGTTTCAGTGAATATAAAAACTCAACTGGCTCAACTAACTAAATCATGCCGTATAATTTCTTTTTTTGCGTTTCTAGATAGGTACCTACTCGTAAGTAAGAAATTCGGTGACTGAGTCAATTACGATTACGCCGATAGTTTTTTTAAATAAATTGGCTAATGTTACTAGGTACTAGGTACCTATTGGTGCTTTTAATAAATAAAACAGAAAAACTATAAGTGTTATCTATTCGTGATGTTCGGTTTACCAACAAATATTTTTGGTAAAAAAATAAAATATATTAAATACAACTAACATACTCGGGTCATCCAAATAATTATACCTACCTACATATTGTTTTGTCCTCAGGAACATCTCTCCACGATAGAAATGAGCTTCCGCGCTTGACGTTATGCTCTGGTGATTTAGATCCTCCAGCAGGTAGGTATGGAATAATTCTCGCAGTTAAGAAAAATCGATAATAGGTACCTTCCTCTTTCGCGCACCGCAGCAACAGAACAACGTAATTTTTATAAAATAATAAAAATATAGGTAGGTAGGTACGTACGGTTCACGCTGGTAAAACTGCGGGCCTCAGCAATAGTAAAATGTAATAGAAACTCCCTAGATAGAACACTATAGAAGCGATCACGCAGTAGGTATATAGGTACTATATACGCACTCGCACGCGAGTGGCTATTTACGTTGAACGCCAACTTGCTAGCTGGGTGTACAAGAGGAGTACTCCATGTCCACCCAGCTGCCTCTCTGTGTGAGCAAAGTTCTTAGCTACAAAGTTGTTTTTACTATTTTCCGAAACATTTACTAGATACCTACCTCATAAGCATAACGGTTTAAACATAAATAAATAATAGCACTTGTCCTAATTAAAATTTGTTAATGACAATCAGCCATTCGCAGGGTACAATGGTGGTGTTGGAGCTTCATCATCATATGAAGAATTACCTGCCTATTTACTTAGTACAGCCGAGAATGGGGCAGGCCCACCGAGCAATGGCTTTGTGGTGTCTTCCGCACAACCTGCGTGGATGCCATCACCGTTCCATGGTGGAGCGGATTCATCGAACAGCAACATCGCGGTGTCATCCTCACAATATTTCGCGGAATGCCCGCCGGCACAGCCTAGCCCCGGGCCTACTGTGAAAATAATCGAGCAGCCCACACCTTTAGTAAGGTAACTACACCAAGCACTAGCATGCGGGATACAGGCGCAGGAGAAAGTCGCTGCTTTATATAGGGGAGTGTTGTTTTCACATACACCTAGTTATACCCCACATGTGAGCAGGGCCGAATTTAGGGTAGGGCAACCGGGAGCTACAGCATCAGGCCTCCACAAAAAAGGGGCCCTCACAATAGGGACATTGGAAAAAAAACAGTCTAGTAAACACTAGTAAACCTCCACTCCTTTGTTGCCCGAGGCCTCCAGACCTCTAAATCCGGCATTGCATGTGAGGATTAAATATTGCATTGGTAGCCTGATGTCTCTTGTCGTGGCACGTTTGTTCAGACAACTGCATGTCGCCCCAATAAAATACTGCTTTGGTCGCCTCTGTTTAACCCTATATCTACTGCAGTTAAAACAACATTTTGTAAATTGTTGCCAGATTTCGATATAAGAAAGAGAATCGAGGGGGTCCGATTCCGGGTATTTGCAGCACGCCAGAGCATCCGACGTATCCTACAATTAGCATACACAACTACGTCGGGCCCGCTCTCATCATCGTGTCTTGCGTCACCGCAGATAGGCCATACAAGTAAGCAGTTATCAATGTCGACATGTCGGCACGAACCAAACAAAATTCATTTTTTGTACTTGTCTCGGAATATTGAAATGTGAATTTATGTGAACAGGGTGCACCCGCACTATTTATGGCTCGTAAACAACTCGAACAACGCCAGTATTGATGGCATAGTTGCGATCAAGAAGATGATCAAGAGGAATAACAATGTGGTGGAGGTTAAAAAGATTAAAATTCAGTGCGTCAAGTGGCCCGAAGTCCAAGTTGGCATGCAGCGACGTAAGCATGTGCGTGTACCGGAGCTTCACACACTGGAAATTGACCCCTTCGGCCGTAAGTACCTACCTACTCGTAGGTATATAGTGCATCTAAATCTGCTATGCTATGTAACGCTACAGAATACACAGTAATTCAGTTTTCAGATTCCGTATTGCAACAAGGCCCCTTTCTAAAACCGTTGTGTCAATTTTTGCATCTGTCCAATGTCCATCCGTCCATCACATCTGCCTCTGCAAACCGTAACGTGTTGAACAAGAAACATGAATTGTGATGCATTGATAAAGTAGACAAATTAAATCAATTTGAGGTGTTTCATATCTACCATAAGAGTCAGAGATTCGCTTAGCTTGGATTTATAAGAGACAAGCAAATATTTTTGCGTACTTTTAACCGACTTCAAAAAAGGAGGGAGTTCTCAATTCGGTTGTATATATTTTTTATGTTTGTTACCTCAGAACTCCGTCATTTATGAACCAATTTAGAAAATTCTTCATTTAATTTAAATTTTTACTTTCAGATTGGTCCCATATAGACAATCAATTTTATCAAAATCGGTTCAGTAGCTTGACGTTTAAATCAAAATAACTGGAATTTTTTGTTATTTGGATGATCAAAGTAACCGAATTTGTCCGTTTTATACTTACTAATTTTGGGGAGTCGCTTTTAAACTGATAATTTAGGGTCTTACTTAAAAACGTTGCTCAAGTTGATCTATGCTTTAAAATGTTCTCTCAACTTCTCGCTGACGGAAATCTTCACACGCGAAAACGAGACAGAGCATTTTTAAGCGTATGTCAACTTAAGTAACGTTTTTAAGTAAGGCCCTTAATTATATAAATGTTCGCAGAGGGATTCGATTACTGCTTAAATCCTAAAAACGTAGACCTGAATAAGGTGCGGCTGGCGTTCCAAGTGTTTGTGCGTCAGAACGAAAAAGAGCCTTGGAAACCACTAGATCCCGTCGTTTCAGAAGTGGTTTTTAAGGCCTCAGGGGCCCCAGGTCAAGGGCAAAGAGGCTGCCCCTCCAGGGTGCCCGACATAAAATGCGCTTCACACGACTCTGGCACAACGACAGGCGGAACAAAGATGATTATCTTGCTTACTGAAATGGTAGGTAACCTAAGATTTCATACGTATACTTCGTATAGGTATCTGTTTGAGAAAATACGTCCAATCGACGTTAGCACTGTATTTTACATGTTCAGTTCAGCTATATTTTTAACCGATTTCCAAAAAGGAGGAGGTTATAAATTCGACTATTTTTTAGGGTTCCGTACCTAAAGGGTAAAACGGGACCCTAGTAAGCTAAAGCTCCGCTGTCCGTCCGTCCGTCCGTCTTTCACCAGGCTGTATCTCATGAACCGTAACAGTTAGACAGTTGAAACGGATGATGTATTTCCGTTGCCGCTATAACAACAAATACAAAAAAATAGAATAAAATAAATATTTAAGGGGGCTCCCATACAACAAACGTGATTTTTTGCTCGTTTTCGCTCGATATTGATAACGGCCAGTGGCGTATTTTAAAATTCAGCGCCCTGGGCCTGTAAGGTTTACCGCCCCATAAATTAACGGAAAAAAGCAAAAACTTTTAACTAGAAATAAAAAGGCATATATAGTCAAAAAGAAAGGCGCACAAAGCTGTGCGTGAGATGTGGCTTGCGCCGCCCTTCACAGCCTGCCGCCCCGGGCCATGGTCCTCTTGGCCCTAGGGTAAATACGCCCCTGATAACGGCAAGAGACGCTTGAAATATTCTGTGAATATTTAGTTATAAGTAACTATGTTCACTTTAAAAATAAGAAAAACGTTTTTTTTTGCCGTTTTATAGAAAATGGTACGGAACCCTTTGTGCGCGAGTCCGACTCGCACTTGGCCAGTTTTTTTTGTTACCTCATGACTTTCGACTGGGTGAACCGATTTTGACGAATGTTTTTTTATTTGAAAGCTGGTGGTTCCCGTGTGGTCCCATTTTAATTTGGTCCAGGGGCCTTACCCCTAGCTCGAAAAGTTGACCCGCATAGGTGTTATTTGTCCAATTCCAATTTGTCAAAGTGGTAGTATGATAGCCGCGGCTATCAAACATCTACCGCTTATCGTACCTAGTTGATGGTACCGTTTAGACAATTGTTCTGACATTTTTTATGAAGTCGGTTTTCTATATTGATAATAATTATACATGTTCAGTTCAGCTATATTTTATTTCATAAGTAATTAACGAGACATACTCTGCGTGTTCCAGATAGATATACGTGACATGAATGTGGTGTTCTACGAGAAAGACCTCGCAAAAGAAACAGTGTGGACGGCTATAGCGACCACGGAGCTGGTGTTCACAGACAACATAGCTATAGTAGTTAGGACGCCGCCCTACTCTGGGCCTTCTCATGACGACCGTATCAGTGTGTGTTTCTATTTATACAAGCGATCTGTCGACCAATGCAGCAGATCGTTACCCTTCGATTACATCTTCGAGTTCCAAGGTATGATTCCGTGCAAACAGTGCCGTAAATACGGCTGTGCCAGCGGTCTACAGGGTCCACAGTTGTCCAGGCACAGGGCGCAGACTCTGGAGGTGCGCAGAAATGACCACACCAGGACCAAGTTTTGTTTGCGCAGTTATAGAAGCTTGCACCGGGCGCATAAAAGGCTAGTTATGGCACTGCGTGCAAGACAAGCTTATGTCGTCTCATAAAGCCATTGAAGACGTCTGTCAAATTGGTAATGCAACAAGCTTATTTGCCTGGAAGTTATTCTGATAAGCTAGAGCTATGACTAGAACTGCCATGGTGGCCGAGTGGTAGTGGTAGCATATACTCGTATATTATGTGTGCTTTACAATATGACGGCACCCGGTTCGATCCTCAGCCCTGCACCCATAGAATTAAGAAAAAAATCTATGCCTGCACCAATGAATTATTTATTACTTATTAGATAAATTATGTGCATTTTCGATACGATTGCTCAAAAACGGTGTAGTAAAATATCGTGTGGAAACCGGTAGGTCCAAGAACTTCAA
Organism: Agriopis leucophaearia; assembly: GCA_949125355.1. Classification (NCBI taxonomy): domain Eukaryota; kingdom Metazoa; phylum Arthropoda; class Insecta; order Lepidoptera; family Geometridae; genus Agriopis; species Agriopis leucophaearia. The sequence continues at coordinate 15,258,139 of OX421268.1, read as the reverse complement.
AAGTTCAAAGACAGAGGCAAGACGGCTAGAGCGATGATCGATCCGGGGACCGTCAGATTGTAAAGCGCACATGCTACTGCCCGGCCACCATCGCCATGTACCTACCTACATTATAAATATTTTTTGTTATGTTTTAAAATATGGTCTGAGGTTTTATCTGACAGTGACCATTGTTCTGTTTTTACAGTAAGCGAGCTCTCGCCAAAGAACCAGAGTAAAACAAAAAAAGTGCGCGTGCGTCGAGCGGCCCCAACTTTAGAAAAGGTAAATAATGACCTTAACTGTATAATCGATTACGTTTTTTTTTCAAAAACTAGGGAAATATTTCTGTTATACCTATACACCTACCTACTACGAATTTTGGGCTATTCCAGGACCTGCGATATTCGTTTCGTCACCGTCACTCTCATTTGGATTAACATTTATTAGGTATTATTATAAGTAGGTATATGTAGATATGTGCAACGGGAACAGAAACAATTTAGCATTCACAAGAATAACCGGCTAGTTTTACCTAATTGTGGACGCTTTTCACATATTTTGTGTTAATCCCCAGGTGGGCACAGCGACGACGACAAAGGAGAAGACGAAGGCTGGCGAAACCGATAAGGCCCTCAATGGCTCGCTCGCGCAGCTCTCCATAAAATCCTAATACAGTCAAAATCTGTTACTTATAACGACATCGAAGGGACTGCTCATATTCTATCGTAAAAACCGATAGTCGTAACAACCGGTGATGTTTAATGTGTAAAACAAGCAAGTACAAACAAATCGATAGGTATTTATTGGAAAAATATATTCATCCAACTATGTACATTTTGTTTATTACACATAAGTACAATGCATATTTGTGTGTTTTTGTTTCTAAGAATTAGAAAAGACCCTACAATAAACTAAATCTTATTGTTTTCTACGGTCGTTTAATGAGGTATGTCGTTATTAGCAATGTCGTAAAAAGCAATGTTTTTGATAATGCGGTCATATAGCATTCAGCCGGGACCTTTGATCTAGGTTATTATAACCGGCATGTTGTTCTAAACGATGTCGCAGTAAAATGTTTTGACTGTAGTTTCATTTCCATCTTTTGAATATTTATTTATTTTGTAAAGAAATGTTGATAGTAGTACATTTAACTAATATTTTTAATGGAAATATTATTTAAATAAATAGTTTTTGGCACTAATTTGAAAAAACATGTCGGTTCATTGCATTATTTTTCTAAACTTGCGTATAAACGAGTGATGTGTTAATAGTGGATTATTATTTAATAGGTGTTCGTGAATGTATTTGAGTATGGGTAAATGATATAATGGGGTGAAATGTATGATTCTAAAATTCTCCTACTAAAATAAAGAGCCCCTACTAAAACATTCTCCACCACTCTATGTAAAATACGGAAGACGAAGCAGTGTGACCTTAATAGCTTTAGCCTGCTCAGATATGGGCGAAAAACACTTTAAAAAACGAGTGAAGGAAAGGAAAGTGTACTGTCTGTGATTTGTGAATCATTTCACTATAACAAAATCAGTTTTGTTTTTATTCAATACTGAAAATATCTCGTAATTGTTAGTTACTGTCGAAGAAACCGCTGCTTTATACCAGCTTTAAGTAATAGTATCATCACATAATTAGGTTTATCGTAGCCAACTAAGATGACTCTTGGGGAGTTCTTTAGTTGTTCCCTACTCGCGTTTGGGGCTCCGCTAGTGATGTTTGCGATGACTGTGGCAAATGACCCGGTACGGATCATAATCCTGATAGTGGCTGCGTTCGGCTGGCTCTTATCGTTCCTGCTGTCATCGCTGGTGTGGTTTGCAGTGGTGCCTCTCAGATCGTACCTGGCGTTCGGGATGGTATTCGCAATCATATTCCAGGTGAGTTATCAAAGTATTGAATTTATAGTAACGACGATTGCTATGGGTCAGTGGTAGACTGCCAGACGACGGTGTGGCAGAGGATGGAACTTGTTGATCTAGAAGAAATTTATTCACTCTAGCCATGAAAATGTGTAGATTGTAGTTCTCAGGAAACAAGGAAGACAGCAGGGAGTTCCATTCTTGGGCAGTGTGTATCATAAATGATGACCCAAATGTTGATAGTGATTTTACTTTTACATAATAGTAATTTAAAAAATGGGCTGTTAATAGACTTTAAAGGTCAGAAATGCATCAGATGCTTCTTGTGTTACAGGTATTCATATCATGGGCAAAGTTGATTGCTTACAGTAAGGCAGCCTGTTAGCTTGTTTGCCAGTTATGAAACCAAAAAGTTATTATCAAAAATTTCAACTTCTGGCCGTTTTCATGTACTTCTTAAGGTCTTACCTAGCTTCCAAGTGTATAGAGATTACATCTCAGTTTTAAGCATTGTAAACAAGTTAAATTGTGCCATGTTCCAGGAGTTATTCCGTTACGGTATGTACCTACTGCTGAGGAAGACTGAGGCGGGCTTGAAAGAGATATCAGAGAATCGAGATATCGGCAGCAACAAGCTGGAGATGGCGTACGTGTCTGGACTCGGCTTTGGAGCGATGAGCGGCGCTTTCGCACTTGTCAATGTACTGGCAGATTCTGTGAGTTATAGTTTGAGTGATCAGTTAATAATGTTTGTTGCAAGACAGTGCCCGTGATTTTAGTACATTTAGATAAAATTATTAGCACAGTTATGCATAATTTTTATGGTTCCATAGGGAAAAGATGTACATGGGACCATTATTACTAAGCCTATGCTGTCTGTCCTACTGTTTAATAGCTGTATCTTTTGAACTGTAATAGATAGCCAGTTGAAATTTATTTTACATGGAAAACAAACAGCTGCTAACCAACACTGCAGATATGTGATATAGAGTTACACAAAAGTTACTTTTTTTTTACAGAATTTGTAATGTTATGGTTATTTGTGTTATTAACCTAGAAATAATATTAAAATCAAAAAGTATCAAAATATAAGAGGCCAATAGCGTGTCGAGATACGAATATGAAAGGGTTCTGTAGCCAATGCCATATAAACTCAGTTTAATCAGTTCAGTGTTTCAGTTGGCCAGTTTATTTATAACTTTTCACTTGTTCCAGGTGGGGCCTGGTACGCTGGGCCTGCGCAGTGGCACTGAATATTTTTTCGTGACAAGCGCTGCCATGACTCTTTGTATGATTCTGCTCAACACATTCTGGAGTGTCATATTTTTCAGTGGACTTGACGAAAGGAACTATCTTAAAGTCGCATGGGTTGTATGCTCACATTTCTTTGTATCAGGTATCAGTTTGTTAAACAAACAAGAGGTGTATGCAGGTACTATTATTCCTTCATACTTAGTATTACTTGCAACATTGTACATAGCTTTCAAATCTGCAGGAGGCACTTGTAAAAATCTTTTACACAGTTTCCAGAGTAGGTCATAGGGTTTAAAAAGTTGGCTAGTTTTATTGTTGACCTAAAATCGGTTGTAATTAAGACATGACATTTTATAAAGATTAGTAAAAAATGTGGAAGCGTTAAAAACAGTATTGTTGATTTGTTGTATATTTTTCGGGATTGAATTTGACAGCTATAAATCTCTCTTTCATTTTGTCTACTAAACCAGGATTTCTCAAAGTGAGGTTCGCGATCCTCTATGGGTTCAGCAGTTGATCATAGTCGGTTCGCATCGAGATTTATGTTATGGCGGCTGGTTAGCTAGCTGATACCTGGCCCGCGTGTGTGACACGCATAACTGGTCTAATTGTCATGTCCGCGAAAACTCGTTATTTACCTGAAAAGCATAAAACATTTCATTGAAGAAAGTAGACAACTTTTCTTTTTGATTGGTTTCGCATTTGTTTGTTAAATAGGTGTATGTGAAGCTACAAGTTTGAGAAACTCTGTACTAGACAAAAGGAGAAACATTTTTAGTCTTGCCTTTAGTTTAATTCAGAAAAAAGCAAATCATTAGAATCGGTGTTGATATTGATTGATTAATTTAGAGAAGTTGTAAATATGATCTCAACTAAAACGGAGCAATTAAATGTCCTATAGGTATAGAGTTGAGCCAAATTGAAAATAATATCTCCACAAGGGTATTTTTTTTTTTTATGATACTGAGTGACGAAACGAGCGGAGCCGCTCGCTTGATGGCTCATCACGCTTGCCTATGGCAGCTCAACGCCACTCAGAATTTTGAACTTCAACAGTTCGAAACCCTGGATAGCAGTGCACTGCGCTCGTTACCCCGAGATATAAGTTGTCAAATCTCTGTGTGTTAAATCTCTGTAATTAGAGTGTAAAGATAAACTAGGGGCTCATTTCTCATGCTAGTTGCGGTCTGAAGCTACAACTGCGGTTTGTTGATTAAGTAGGTTTCTTATAGTGCCTTCTCTATTTCAATGGAAAAGCATGGAGCCACGCGAGACTGGCACACAGCTTCTCAGTGGATGGGGTTGGCAACTGTCAAAGTGGCAATAGCATACTAGTACCTTTGCATTTTTTTATAGGCTTGCCTTTGACCGCCACCTCGCCTGATGCGGTCTACGATGGAGCATGCTTGTTATAAGAATTTTGTCATTATATATTTCAAATACATAACCCTTACTATCTATGCTAGCGCAATTTATACAAAATTTTATCGGTCAACCCTATTATTCATTTTATATTAGACTAGCTGTGCCCCGCGGTTTCACCCGCGTGGATTACTCCTTATATCATCAGCTATCTGCCAGTGAAAGTCCCGTCATAATCGGTCCAGCGGTCCACAGAGTATGTCTGTATGGATGGATGTTCCTCAATAGGAATATATCGCCTTTTATATATAAGAAGATACGACTAAAAAAAATACAAAAAAACATAAGCTGAATTAAAACATTTTCTCTTAATATTCCACTGAAGTATATCGGGTACTTCCTACAGTCTTACGTTCAAAAACCTAGCAAAAGTGATCAGAATTGTGGTTATCATTTCGCTTTTTACAATGTTGTTGCAACTGTCAGAGCAAATAAATGGTTGGACCAGCATACTTGTACTAATGATGTCCAGCTGTGACACAGTGGTGTATAATTATGCACATGTCAGGCAATTACCTTGCTTTTATATTACCGTTATAAAAGGACACTATGCGGAAAGACTACTATACCAAAAGGTCTATAATAACCATCATTACAAACAATTTTTGCTTTGGGCCCAACAAAAATATCAAGGGGAACATGGGGAAAAAATATCAGTATCAGAAAACTATTGATTAAACTCTACAAAATGTATGGAACGGATGATATTGTTATCGCAGTTTCAGGGTTGCACCCATAACAAAAGTAATAAATAATTACGAGTACAAGTCTTTCGTCTTAGTACACCCTTCCCGCGTAACCCTGTAGAGCATAGTCAATGTAAGGGGTGTGTTTGTGGACAGTTTTCGAGTGCTGACCCAATATCCATATTTTTAATACCTTTGAATGCATTGTAAAAATTATTAATTTTGTTTTGGTTGATTAAATCAGGCGATACTTGGCGGAAGTTATCTTCAAAAGTGTTTCTATTGTATTTCCGCTCTAACCTTTTTATTTATCTATTAGGAATTTGGGACCCGTTATTTGTTTTACTCTACAGGAATTTGTCAATGATGCTAATTGTTTATCGTAACCTGAAATAATCATTAATAACAGAAATACGCTAGAGATTCGTCAATGTAAGTTTTATTTTGTTATTTTTTATCACTATTAATCTACTAAGTACCTATAAGTAATTAAGGCAATCATTCCCTTAGTCTTAGTTACAATAATCCTGCAAGTTTTTCATTCATAAATTTTGATTCACACCACAGGTATAAACAACTTTTACCACCATGGGACCAACCATGAAATCGCGAAAAAAACACTTTTTCCATAGAAAAATTTCATTCACACTCAAAGAACACAACCGATATATTTTTTGTGATTTCAAGGTTGGTCAGTCCTTGACAGATGCGGCTAACTTTAGCTTACAGTTGCAAGTTTATATTATTACTAGGGACCCGCCCCGGCTTCACATTGGTGTAATTTAGAAGAAAAAAATTATGTGAAACGTAAGCCATGTAAATTTGTTTTTTTTTTCGGCGAATTGTGCAAAAATGTTGTTCAACGAGTTGTTTATGTTGTTTCGGCAAAATAATTTTGTTTTTCTACTTACATAAAAATTAATTAGGTTTTATTATTATTTATAAACCTTTCGTGAAAAACTACCTATTATAACTGATGATGAAAACCGCATCAAAATCCGTTACATGGTTTAGGATGGAGGTGGAGCGGATATACAGACGGACACGCGGAAATCGACTTCATTTTATACTATGTAGAAATACGGTTGAGTGCGTGTGACCCATCGATTTACAAAAAACATGTGAATGTTGAACTACATCAAAATTCACGAAAAAACTGTCTTGAGTTTTATTACTTACACACGGTGTATCTATATATGACGAATTTTTTTTACAATACGGGGTGTACGGACATATTCTAGCATATCATTATTTACCATGGGACCAACCCAGAAAACGCGAAAAAAAAGGTTTTCCATAGAAAATTTCATTCACACAAAGAAATGTATTAAACAGCCGATTTTTTATCTGCGATTTCAGGGTTGTTCCCATGATAATATCCTTGTATATGTCCGTCATCTAGAGATACATCCCTATATAATTTAGAACATTTTAGAAATTACGATATACTAATTTAAATTCTGTAACATAATAATTTTAGTTTGCAACAAAACTTGCTGCAAACTAAAAATATTATCTACATTTAATGTGGAGCAACTCCGTAGATTACCTTAATAGTTAATACGGTTTTACTCTACTTTTGTTTCTTGGACTTTTTTGAGCGAAGACCGAATCTATTCCGGGGGGTGGTATTTTAGACGTCGGAACATATTCGAGGATATTATACATGAGTCTGTATTTTATAAACAATTTTTACTTAGAGACCAACCCTGAAATCTCGATCAAAAGAATCTGGTGGCCATACACTTTGTTGAATGTTAATGACCTTTTTCTATCGTACAACTAATAAATTTTATCGCGATTTCAGGGTTGTTCCCAAAGTAAAAGATGTTTATAATGATGAGTATGATCTTTGAGTATATCTGTCGTCTAGAGAAACACCGGATAGCTTTAAATATCTTGACTGCAATGTAAAGGTTACTAATCTAATGTTACTAAAGTAATCATTCCCATAACCTTAGTAACAATAATATAATCTACTGGACGGATGAGTTTGTATAACAATAGTAAAATGTACTTTATTCATAAGTGATGATTCACACCACAGGCAAAGCTAACTGTAGCTTACAGAACTGTAAGTGTCATTGTTTCAGTTTGCGTGTCAAACGAGGGCCATTCCCATAATCACCCAAGTTGAGCCCACCAGTGGGAATTATAAGAAAAATAATTACGTGCTAACAATCAGCACTGCAAAATATTGACTATGGCGTTGAAATTAAAACACAACAGATTTTATTACGTGTATTTAAAAAAAACTTCTAATATTTCGAACACTTCGCAGTGTCCATGGTCACAGGTAGACCAGGTCATGGGTTGTGCGATCAAAAACCAACCAGTAAACTAAAATTCTATTCTCAAAAGCATAACTGTGATGGATAGCGTGCTTTCGCTGCATTTTAATCTGGTTTCCCATAACTTCCACCAGTGGTGATTACGGGAACCTGAATTATGCTAGGTTCGCTCGAGGTGTGAATCGCACATTTATCTAAAGACAATGTTTTTTACAAATTAAATAATCAATTATTAAAATATATGTACATACTTACTCCATGCCTATTTTATTTAACCTGTATAAAGCTATCATGAGTGTATATAGTGGTTGTGTGTGTACACTAGGGCAGGCTACTACGCCACTCTTAGGATCACCAGGAAATGCAAATGTACCTTTTTGGAAAGCTTGGTGCACCAACCTTCAATCGCAATGTCCTTATTTTGACACTGCTAGTGCATGTAGTTTTTTTAAATATCTTTAACCCCAACCACAATTTTTTTTGCAGGCCTCTACTGCCTGTCTTTAAATTTACCCGACAATTTTTATACTACTGTTATTTCGCTCTAATACAGATTGGAAATATGAATTACTAGATTTACTTATTTAAAAAAATTATAACGAAAATATTTTTTCGAATTTTCATTTTTGAATAAGTAATTCATGTTGATAGTTTTAAGTATACTTGCTTACTGTTTCATCAAAATCAGACAAGATTCAGAAAATATTTAACTAGTAAGCTTGCATAAAAATAGGCTTATATCTGGGATCACATTAAGCACTTAACATCTACGAGGGTTCCTGGCACTCCACCGTCAGTTGTGCGAGCAGCGAGTCCACGGTCCACACAGAGTCGGCACTGTCCGCCTCCTCTCGAGGCAGGAAGGAGTTCAGCACCTCTAGAACTGCTTCGATGCTGTCAGCCGTCCCAGTAATACCACCTCCTACTTCTGCCAGTGCACTTGCAGTCTCTGAATCTTTACGGTCAGTTCTAAAATGATAAAGCATTCATATAACTTCATATAAATTTAGTAAGAAAACAGTGAAAAGTAGAACATGGTACAGTAATATAGTTATACATGAGAAGATAGATGTAGAAAACTGGATAATCAGGTTCAGGTGCTTAGTTATGAACAAGAAACAAAACTTGTCATTTAAAACTCACACGGGTGGCATGGAGATCTCCTTTTCTAGTAGATCTTGCAAATCATCTAGGTCCGGTATTGTAGGAATATCATCACTAGAGTCGGGAGACTTTTTTGGAATTATGAACTCTCTGTAATAGATGCAGATAATACTATTACATTAGGATGACATTGTGTTACAGGCAGGATAGAGATTGCTGTATTCTATTTAGAGCATGGGGTATCCACTATTATAAAGATTTTTTTAGAAAGAATTGTGACTGCTAAATACATAGATTTTCGTATTGGAAAGACACAAATAACTAACTTACTTGGCTTCAATGTGTGTTCCTTCGGCCCACACTCCAACCTTCTTAGGTTCTGGAATTTTATTTGAAAAGGGTTCATTCATTTTCTTAAATATATTTTAAAATATTTTATGTTTCTTCCTTTAGTTGTTTGTTTACTTTAACGTTTTTTTTTTTCAATTTGCATTGACAATAGAAAACTTGACAGCGACCAACTTATTAGTTTAGTTGGCCGAATGTAGGAACTAAATTTTAAGAACTACAAATAAAAATAAAATAACTAATAAGTTGGTTTGAATCGTAATTCGTATCTCGCAAAGCGAATGTAACTTTGGAATGTAATACTACGGTATTTCGTATCGTAAAATACAACAATACCATTCGTATTGTATTTTATTTTTTATTCTTTCCTCTGTAAGGATTTTGGCGTCGCACTCTTGTGCATTTGCCATTGTCAAGTATTAAATTAACAAGTTGTTTGGTAATAATATAATTTAGTCAAACAAGTTAGTCACAGTCAGAGCCAAGCAACGTAAGTCAGGGTCAAGTCAAAGTCATGCTCTAGTAAAGTAGTGGAGACTTTACAAGAGAATTCTATGGAGTTTTCAAAACAACACGAAAATAGATGTTTCACCGCATTATATTACATAGCCACACTCGAGCACGTCCTTCGTGGATTTAATAAATAATAATGCACCATTGTTACGCATTAAAAATTGAAAATACACAAGTTTAAGAAAATAATACAATGAGACGACATTTCGTTCTCGTTGGCGCCAAAACCAAGTTGTATTGCATGTCGGAACGTGGCGTATTTTTTTTGTACAAAAGACGTTTAAGATTGACGTTATTTGCCGTGACAAATGCGTTGTCGTTATTTTTCCTCTCATTGTTGGCTCAACACGGTTTTGTGTACATAGACACTATAGGACTGTTGAGTGATGACTTTTGGGGACTGAGACTGAGTCAACCTCTTAAGTCAACGTTAGAAGCTCGCTATAATTTTCTCTCAGCTTAGGTACATGTGGTAGGTTCCGCCCCTGTTTTGAGCATGCCGTTTTAGAAAAACTTGTTGTTCGTCCACTCCGCCATTTCTTCTCGGCTAGACTGAACAATAAACCATAGCGCGCTAGTATTCATTCAAATTAGGCGTAACATGATTTAAGTTCTGCGTCGTCGTTCAACAAGTCTAGTTGCGGCAATGCTAAACAATCAATTTATATACATACAATTAATAACTCATAATTTTTCGGGCTATAACACCTATCAAAAATAATTTCAAGCATCTTAAAAATATGCATAGCAGCACCTTCATAAATCCTGACCTCTTGACCACCTCTTATGCAGCCCATCATGTAGCAATAAATAAAATAAAACAATTTCGGACGTTTTAATAAACTTTATTTTACACAAAATGACAACAACAAAAACTTTTTTCCACATTTTCAATGCGTTTTTGCACGTTTAACGCGTCATACTGTGAAAATCACTAAAATCTTACTGTACTATGTGATGATCTGATATGGTATAATTACATTCAAAATTTTACCGAAGTATGTAGAGTCTGTGCAAAAAGAGAAGCGCCGTAGGGGCTGTAGGATTCGAGTTCGCAAATGTGATCGTTACTGTTTTAGTTGCATTGACACTGCCCTATCATTGCCAGCACACAAGTGGCGTAGCTATCGGAGGGCTAATCGGTGCCTTGCACCGAGACCCTCAAGCTCAGGGGGCCCTCGGGACCCAACAAGTAAACCTCAAACTGAACTTGCGAAAAATGTCTAAAACATTTCTCCCACATTACAAATTATTACAATCTCAAAATTTCAGATTTTGTTACATCGTTTTTTTTTTTAAATTAAATATCCTTGAAATTTTTGCACACACGGTCATCTGACTCACTAAGCAAAGTTTGTAATATGGCTGCCAGAAGATTTTCACACCGAGACTTAGAACAAACACAAATGTTAATCACATGAATGTTTGCCATAGATGGGAATTGAACCCACGCCTCCAAGGCTAGAGTGTAGGTAACTACCAACTGAGCCACCGGGGCAGTCTAGAGACTATGTTACGTCTTGTCTTCCGGTTCCTGCAGTTTCTAAACTATTCACAGCTGTTCTTGAAGAGGTCTAGCTATTTGGTGTCAAGTCGACACATACACATACATGTAATAAGTAGCTTTGCACCTTTATACAATTCTTTTTTTTTTTAAATAAAACCTAACCAATTCAGATAGGGCCCCTAATTTCTTTTTGCACCAGGGCATTTGGCTACATAGCTACGCCGCTGCCAGCATGAATAAAAAAAAAAACTTGGTCGGTTACATTAGTATCGGTTAGTGTCCACGACACTTCTCTTTTTGCACAGACTCTATATGTATTTATAAGGTTACACATACTGCATTACTGGGGCCTTACACCCAACTCTAACAGCGGGCCCGAAAAGGTGCAGTTTGCAAAATCACGCGACCGCAGACAGTATCTCGGCACGTTAAAGTTCGCGTTCGCGTGATTTTACTAACTGCACCTATTCGGGCCGGCGTTTTGAGTTGGGCGTAAGGTCCCTGATATAACAAAACAAAACAAAAAACGCCATCTAGTCTAACAATTAGTTACAACCTGTGACCATGGACTATGTGGTGTTGAAAAAAATTAAAATACAAGCTATTTCAAAATTATATTACAAACTTGCAAAGTAGATAAATCATATCGATGATTAGAAGTAGATTTTATAAGAATAAATACTTTATTGAAACATGTATGTACTAAGGAAACAGTAAATCTAAGTATCAAAAATAATGTTAAACTAGATGCAAAAATATTTTAAATAAAAGTTACAGAATATTTGTTCAAATCTCTGCTCATTTTTTTTGGTAACATAATCTAAAAATCATAATCAACTTAGGACAAATACAACAATAGCTAAAAATCTCTTAATGTAAGCACCTATACATCATGCAAGCAAACAATTTTGTTCAGATTTCTTAATATTATTGAGAATTAATAAAAATATATCCTATATAAGTATAATATAAATGTATAAAGATGTCCCAATAGTCGTTTCTCAACCAGTAGAAATGGTATTGGAACAAGTGATTCAAAACACTATACCTGGAACCTTACGGCTAACTCTTAACGCGGGCTCGAATTAGCGCTGAAATAGCGCTAAGGCCTTATGACCAACTCTAAACGCGGGCCCGAATAAGTGCAGTTTGCAAAATAACGCGAGCGTGAACCAACGCGCCGAGATACGGTTTGCGGTCGCGTGTTGCTAACTGCACCTATTCGGGCCCGCGTTTAGAGTTGGGCGTAAGGCCCCTGCTCGGAAAATCACGCGAGCGTAAACCCTTAACGTACCGATGTACGGTTTGCGGTCGCGCAAATTTTCTCAACATCTAAACAGAATCGCAACAGGTAGCCGTAAGACCCCTGATCAAAGGCTAGGGCCGGCGCTGGACGCACTACTATATAGTTATTTCAATATGTAATGCATTGCAATGCTGATTGCATTACCTTTAAAAACCTATAAAGCAAATACAAAGAATTAACAACGTAAATTGAAGCTCGTTTATACAAAAACTGTTTTAAACAATATATCTAAAATATCTAACAATAATACGATAAATCAATCATATTGTAAAGAGTGTAAAAACTGAAATATATAGTACTTACTTCTTATGCAGAGATCTTATAATCCAAACAACCACAAATAATACAAATTCTTGCAATTCACGAGCATACATAACTCTTGCTTGTGTTGGGAGTCATAAGTAGAATTCCTTTTGAATGTGTATATCACATTGTACGTTTTGCACACAGAGATTTGACATCTTATATCTCGGGGTGACGAGCGCAGTGCATTGCCATCCAGGGTTTTGAACTGTTGAAGTTCAAAATTCTGAGTGGCGCTGAGCTGTTATGGGCAAGCGTGAAGAGCCATCAGGCGAGCGACTTCGCTTGTCTCCTCACCCAGTATCATTAAAAAAAAAAAAAACGTGTGATATAATGCACTTTGCACTTTCATCTATGCTTACACATTTAACCATAGAATCTTATTTACTGACGCAGACAACGCCAAACGCCTTACAATATTATTGGTTTTAACACGCTTTTATTAGCTTGGTATGTATGAAACGGAATCATTGAACTTGATTTTCAACTACTTTAAAACGTCAAATTAAATTGAAATTTTGCACACTTATCAAGGACCGATGACAATGCAATAATTTAAATAGTTTGTCCCATTATCCTTATCAGGATCTTCAGGATTAGCGATTTTAAAGCGTGTTTTTTAAACTGCTATAATTATTTAATTAACCGACGCGCCTCTAAAGATAGAATTCCGATCTTGGCGGGAGCGACCGGCGAACACGACGTTGACATTGCTCAGTGGGGTTAGTACGAGAACTTGCGAAAAAGTTATCATTACGTAAACGATAGCAAATGTATGAAAAATTCCGTTTCCTTTCACGTCCGATAGAGGCGCTGTTCAATTGTTCATACATTTTGCTATCGTTTACGTAACGATAACTTTTTCGCAAGTTCTCGTACTAAGGCCACAGTATGAATTTATATGGAATGCTAAACAATGCAAGCGACCTGTTTGTACTCCATGTATGTTTAGTATTCTATATACAATCATACTGAGCAGTGGGACGCGCGACGCAGCCGCGGACGCCAAGATCGGAATGCTACCTTAACTCAACGCGCTGCTTCTCCTTAAACGGGCCTTGAGCAAAACTCATAAATACGCTCGTGAATTTAAAGAACTTAATGACCCTCACGCTCGATACAATGTGCGATGCATTATGAACAAATTTTCGATTCGATTTTAATTGTTGATTCGATCATTTGCTAAACTCCTCCGTAATAAAAAACCTCTATTGAAATTTAATTCGAAAACTAATTTCGAACGCGCCGCCTTCATACGTGGAGGGCCGAAGTAGGGTTATTACTAATTATATTAGGATCGCGTTCCGAATCACGCCGACGACAATGCTAATGAGAACCCGTGTTGGTTTCCATTAGCGCTGTTGCCGTTGGTTGACCTAAGCTCAAGCACTGATAACATGAGGACAGCTATAACAAAACTATCCACGTCTACTTACATAAAAACAATAACTACATACATTTTTAAATTCGTGAAATAAAATTAAGATACATCAAAAAAACACTTTTTCTTTTAGTTTACTCCGTTAAGAGTTCCATTGTACAACTAGGAACACTTTTAAGATCGTTCTGTTCGTCCGTCCATCACAGTTCTTTTAGCACCACACATTGCATCCTAAACCTATTCTACGTAACATTCACTTACCATTCAGAGTGCTGTGGCCTTACTACGAGAACTTGCGAAAAAGTTATCGTTACGTAAACGATATCAAAATGTATGAAAAATTGAACAGCGCCTCTATCGGACGTGAAACGAATATGAATTTTTCATACATTTGCTATCGTTTACGTAACGATAACTTTTTCGTAAATTCTCGTACTAAGGCCACAGATACTTCATGAATGGCGTAAACCAACACTACGTTTCTTTATACATTTTCTATTGAATACGTAACATATTTTTTTGTATGTGTTCTTGTGCATTTTTGACGTAGTACTTAAATTTGACATATTTCTTTGACATATATTTGTGAGTTGTGTACTTTTTTTATAGTTTGGCATGATAGATATGTCGGCAATGTTCCTAGAAATGTCTTCTAAAATATTCGATAGATTTTTCATTAGCATGTTAAATACTATGTCGGCACAAAATAAATAGGTATAGATGTCCGGTTTCGGCTGACTTTGATTTTAATAATCTACGTGCAACCGTAGCGCTAGGGCTGGCAAAGCAACTATAATGTTATGTAAACTTTAGATTTGGAAGCTTCAATGAAAACAATTTATTATGTATATGTTACTTTTAACACATTTATTTCTATAGAAAAGGGGTAACCACATAAAAGTCTATAAATTGGTTACCAAAAAGTACTTTTGTCAATTACACACGAAAGACACAATTATTATATTTTAAAGTATAATACAGCCTCATTCTTGTTTTTTTTTTTGCAATATGACAAATGGACAACCTTGGTAGAATTTACTCACTGTAAATTGTCACACGAAACCATAATTACGTGTAATGACAAAGCGCGGCATTACTCGCGACTGGCATTCGACCGACTTGATCCGAGATCGTTGTACGTGCGCGTCTTTGTGTGCACGCCTGTTAACGCTCGAGGTATTCAGCTGGGCTTCTGTGCCTATTTATTTTGTGTTGTCGGTGATAGGCGCCGAGTTTGTCAGCTTGCGACAGGCCTGCTGTAGTGTGTAAGTATATTTTTTCATTACTTCTATGGCTTTCACCATGTTAAGGACATTAAAACCTGAACATCAATGCTTTTGTGTAAAACATGTCCTACTTACATAATTAAAACGCCTTATTCTCACAAGTCTGAACACACCGGCTTTACGGATTTAATAATTACCACAATTCATTCACACTGTCTACAAAAAATTTGCATAAGCACTTTTTTAAAACACCCCCATTTCAGGGTCTAAATGTTAGAACGTAATCATGACAATAAAAAAAAAATTACAGTCAGACTGCACGTCAGAAGTTAAAAATAAGTAGTAATTCACCTATTCTACAAGAGATGCTGCTGTTTTAAAATATACGGTACAGCGTGACGATGACGCGAGTTCCATGATTTTTGTTCACCCAAAAAACTGCTCAACGCACCTAAAGAAGTTTTCACTTCAAAAAATTTACCTTGCTAAGACTTGTTTTCTTTCTTTCCATTCTTTGATACTTCTTAAAATCTATTCCTGCATCATTCCATATCTCAGACTAACTAAACATCACCATTTGTAATATCTTCAAAGCTTACGCAATAAAGCACAGTTTAGGTAAATATGGAATTTGCTCAGTACCTCTCATTTTCAGGTTGCCTTTTGATTTGGTATTCAATACCAAATGACGACTTTTTCAACGGCGTAGTAAGATCACTATGCGTGCCGTCGCTATAATTTCTTCTCAGTGATGATTGAAATGGCTCGTTCGATCTCGATTCGAATTTTCGGTCTTTTTCGTATCTAATAACGTATTTACACATGCGTGCTCAAGGCCGTAGGCAGGGGGGGGGGGGGTGGGGGTTTAAACCCTATATGTGTCTTAACCAACCCCGAACGCAAAGCGGTAGTGTTCTACTGGTTCTGGTACGCATTCAACAATAATTTGTGTTCTTTAGATATAAGGTTTGATTTAATGTCGAATAAAATTGATTTTCTTTCTTTCTTTTTTACCACCCCCCGAAATCATTCCTGACTACGTCCTTGTGCGTGCTTGCCGGGTTACGAAAGATACATTCTGAGACTTAAGCAGACACGAGAGACGGTTCACAAATCTGTGATGAGGTGAAAAGTCGTCTGTAATGACTGATGTGTAAATGCGATCACCGTCAGTTGGATCACTGCCTGAAGAGTAGTTCGTTAGTGGTCAAGTTTCTGAGGCTGTCGGAGAGATTCTCCTGTGTTTGCTCGAGCGAGGCGAGGCTGAAGAGCTCGTGGTCAGGCGGCAGGGGTCCCACGTCCTGGTTCAGGAGCGCCGAGAATGAGGCGCCTGTGTCCATCTGCTCCCCGCCTGCGAGCTGCGCACACAAACATATTCTATCATACAAACGCCGTCAATGACAATTTTCTATAGGATTTATTTCGGAGAATGTGCATCGAAGCTACACGACATTTTATCCTACCATCCCTTTTCTACTACAGGACAAGTAGGCAAACGGCCCATTACCACCCATTTTGGACTTTCCTTGGATACGAATCGTATCTATAACAGTAGCAAACTATATGTCTGTATGTATAGTCTATAGGCAAAAAAGATCGCGTAAAAGGCACAGTGTGCAATTTTCACAGAACATGAAGTGGGTTTTAGCAGTTTCTTAGCTGAGTCAAGGTTTTTCAAACTGAACAATAATTAAAATTAACTAACCCTAAATATGAATAGATCTAAATCAAGAATATTACCGAACGTCCAGACAAACGGCAAACTTTACTGCCCTTACTTGGTCGAAATGCCATTCATCACCACCACACCAAGCGTTTTGTCTCCTCATTCTTGATTAGAACAGCAAAATCGAGGAACGCTTTGCCTATCTCTGTGTTTTATTTCAATCTTGGAGTGTTCAAGTCTAGACTAGGCAAACGTGCTCCATTTTCGACTGCATTATCGCTTTCCATCAGGCATGATCGTGGTCAAACGTTAGCCTAGTACTGTATAAAAAAACTTCACAACAATTAATTTGGTACCAATAAAACACCTGAACCAGACAACACGAGTCTCACCGAGCGCGGCACTCACCTAGCGATTACTAACTGTTTGTTGAATGAACGTTTTCTTGTTTAAATATCTGGTACAACACCTGGTTGAGTTGGTAGGGCGGGGGTTGGTGCACGAGGCCCGGCTGGCAGTGCAGCCCGGGGGACAGCGAGGGGCCTCCAGGGCCCGCCTGCAGCGGCGAACCGTGGCCCGCCTGCAGCGGCGAACCGTGGCCCGCCTGCAGTGGCGAGCCGTGGAACGCCACCGTAGGAGCCAGTGGGGACTGCTGGTTGGCCTGGGTGTTGGGGGACATGCCGCCTAGCGGCGAGCCCTGCCCAGCCTGCGCGACAAAACAGGAAATTGTATTTTACTTAATATTTTAATGTGGTTATAAGTGGAACCCGGGTATGTTCTAAAACTGCGACAAGAACCACCGAAGGATAGGCAGCAGCGTCCTATTAGTACACGATGAACGTACTACGATCTCCAAAACACCTGCCAAGCGTGGGGATTATGGCAACACCCCTCTCTAAGAGGGAGGTCTTTGTTCAGCAGTGGACTTATAATGGCTGCTGATGTGATGTAATAAGTGGAACTGTCATCTTATTTTCTGTTTAGTTCTAAAGAGAGACAAACATACTAACACCTTGCTATTAACATCCTCATCCACATTCATTGTAACATGACATAATTATAGAGTGACCACAGATATACAGGTAGCGCTAAACACAAATGTATAACTGCCTTAGTAGTAAATGTGTTTGTACCTGCTGGTGGTGCGGCGAGCGTTGGTAGGGCGAGCCCTGTGCATACTGCGGGAACTGCGCCTGCGCCGCCGCAGCCTGCCCCCAGCCCTCGCCGAACGCGCCGTGAGCCGCTGGCATCGGGTCCATCACTGGCCACTGCGCCTAATAATGCAACACATACATTACATACATTAGCGCATTACCAAAAAATAAATACCCGCCAAGGGTTTTGTGTTTTGTTTTTTATAACATTACAAATGTTTAATAAAAATTTCATATTCGTGCAAACAAGATTCCATACATAAAGTTTTTGTTTGTGAACTAATATTTGTGTGTGAAAACATTTTTGAATTGTGTCTATAGGGAAACCCGTTCAGGCTGCTCATTCCACATTCTAGCAGTTCACACAATAAATGTGAAATCTAAGAAGTTCGTATGGGTTTTCAGCCACTCCTCAATCATATCAACCATTAAACGGTGTCGCCTCTTCGTGTCCAGTCGGCCGTCCGATAGAAGAAGAAGTTCGTATGGGTTTTCAGCCACTCCTCAATCATATCAACCATTAAACGGTGTCGCCTCTTCGTGTCCAGTCGGCCGTCCGATAGAAAAATGGCCAGGAGGGATTTATATCATGCAGATCCGATGCATACTCTCCGAACTGTATCCGAAAGAAAAAACCGATAGACATAAGTATGCAAAATTTTAGCTCAATCTGTTGAGGATAACTGGTTTAAAATTCGCGCACAGTTGCTATGGGTTTATATGGGTGCAACTGGCTCTAACAAATCTCTTACAAAAATGCCTTGACAGCAGTCCAAATAAAAATATTAAAAATATTTTTTTGTGTAAAATTTAATGATGCGGCTTTTAACAATATGGGTACACGCCGGAGGATAAGAGCTAGCTGGGAGGAGTGTGTATACCTGCGCTTCCGAGTACGAGCTGACTTGGGAGTAGATGTGGGGCGGAGTTCGGTTCGGCTCTATCTTGATCGGAGGCTCCAGACCATAGCCTGCAAATTATAACAAAATACAATAATCATACAAACCGACAGGAGATAAACAACTAACGTTAAATAAAACAACTATACCAGGCGTATCTCTCGATGACGGACATATACGACTGCCCCGGTGGCTCAGTTGGTAGTAAACCTAACTTCTGTGCTTGGGGGCGTGGGTTCGATTCCCATCTAGGACAAACATTTGTGTGATGAACATTTGTGTTTGTTCTATGTCTGGGTGTTAATATCTATTTAAGTATGTATTTAAAAATATATATGTACGTTTATCAGTCTCTGGCAGCCATATTACAAGCTTTGCTTAGTTTGGGGTCAGATGACCGTGTGTGCAAAAATGTCCCAGATATTTATTTATTATTTATATAAGGATATCATTGTAATCATTCTTATAAACAAAATTTTACTTTGGGATCAATCCTGATATGGCAGGAAAAACTGCAGTTCCATAGAACATGTATAAATTGTTTTTTTTTACCGCATTCCATAAAAGGAGGAGATTCTCAATTTGACTGTCCTTTTTTATTTATTTATTTATTGTAAAGTAGGCTTCAGTTTGCCAACTCGCCTGATGTTAAGCGATGATGCGGCCTACGATGGATCACTCTTACGCTTTTTATGTTTGTTACCTCAGAACTTTCGACTGGGTGAACCAATTTAGATGATTCTTTTTTTATTTGAAAGCTGGTGCTTCCCGTGTGGTCCAGTAATTTGGTCCAGTTCTGTCATTTTTATGAAGTCGGTTTTTTAAGAGCTACAATCTATGGTCCCTAGGTAAAAGTTGTTTATAATGATGTCATATCAACATATTCAATATATTCTTCGTCTAGAGATACACCCGGTAGATGGGGACTATTTCCGTGGCGGTCGGAAATGACGAGAAGGCTCCTCCGCCATGAAATTAGACCCCGTTCTCATTATTAGCATGCTATAAAGGCAGAACATAAAACAACCATATAATTAGAATATGTTATAGTGGCTAACAAAATAAATCTGGTGGGTTGGGCATCGTCAATAAAATAGAAAGTCAATCAGTGAAATTGGACATCTATTTTATAGAAAAAGAGCATTGACAGACTTAAATGTACTCTGGTTAATTTTCGGAAAAAACGCTTGACACAGTTGAAAAATAACTCTTCAAAAACAATTGTAACTTTTCGCCAGCTAATCGTCCGCTGTCCGTGATTGCCCTTAGCAAGTCAGGTATGCTCTTTTCCTTGTCTTTCAATTCTAAAGTTAAGATTAACTCGGCCCCTAATTTTAACACAAGCTTTAAGTGACTGCACGTCCTCAGTCATATGGAACTATAATATATTTCCATTCGTTTATTTCCCAGATATTTTAATATTAAAAGGCAATGTTTTTATTCAGCTTTTTTTACAATCTTATTGCAGCTGTCAAAGCAAAAAAAAATAAATGTGTAGTAAGATTACTTATCAAATTGTGATGTGTCAAAATTAGAGATGTGTTGCCACGTTAGGGCCTTACTTCAAAACGTTACTCAAGTTGATCTATGCTTAAAATTGCTCTCTCAACTTCTCGCTTACGGCAATCGTCACACGCGAAAACGATACAGAGCATATTTAAGCGTATGTCAACTAGAGTAACGTTTTTAAGTAAGGCCCTTAATGCATACAACGCAAAACCAAAAACCATGCAACACACAAAGCGAAGTACTAGGCTAGAGCTAACATGAATATGTGTGAGCCGAATAAAAAAAAAAAACTAGTGAATGTAATTTACAAAAATACACAACATGCCACATTGACGTTATTCGTACCTTTATCAATACGTCAGGTATTTCGGATGTGGCTAATTTATAAATAAAAATACGTATATTATTAGCATAATTGTTATTTTAACTTGCATTCTTCAAGCTATATCTGTTCTGATTTCTATAATAATATAAAAGTGAAAAAAAATACACACAGAATAGTCTTTGCATTTCACGAACGCATTTTTTCTTTACTTATTTTTTTAAACCCATTAAAAGAGATATCTTCAAACTGCTAAAAATATTTTCTTGAATCATAGGAAAACTCTCGATTAAAGTTCGTTTAGTTGTCAAAGCACGCGTACGCACATTAGTACGTATACATACGTTTTCAACCAATACATTGGCAAAAAAATATCAAGTCTACCAATGGCACGCCAGTAACAAAGTCGTAACCTTGAGTAGTATCGCGCACCTCGGCTAGATATAGGATTTTTCTGCATTGCGAATATGTTTAAAGCCAACGTCTTGATAACCCCCCAACCAATGGACATTTCGGATTTCCACATGAAGCATTATGTGCCTTCCTGGGTGTATCGACATACGATATTGAAGAACTTATCAGAAAAGATTCAGCCACAGCCTCATGGGCAAAATTAGTTCATAGTATATTCAGCGTTTTAAAATCGTACAATGGCACGTAAATAATTATTATATACTAGTCGACCGTCCCGGCTTCGCACGGGTGTAACACACGACATTTCCATGGGGATATCAAAACGTAGACTTCAATTCAACCAAAAGTCGCACGCGCTCGTGAATTGAAACTACATACTATTACATAGCCACAGTTCAGGTATTGAAGGTACATTTTAAGTTCACATTTCTTATTTAAATGCTAGTTAGTTTTATAAATGTGACAAAAGTATACAAGTTCATTAAAAATACATGATCGTATCTTAAAATAGAATAATTTATAGTTTTTTTCCACACAGTTATATAAATTCCAAACAACCAGCTTAGCTGCTAACCGATTCATAAACATTTCATAAATTTCTAAGCTTCGTTTTTCGTTCGTAATATTTACTAAGGCGCGCTCACATGTGTAAAGTTTAGGGCTTTCATAGTACCTATCCATTTTGTGCAACGGCTCGGTTACACGATTCGTTGCTCTGAACGAGTGCAAAAAAAAGGTTTAAAATATTAAATAACCTTATATAGTGTACAGCAGAATTCAACCCGTGGGCCAAATTACTGTATCACCGTTCGTTGAATTTGACATTTGATCATTTTAATTTCTACGGTATAGAATACCCCATCCTATACCGTAGAAATTAAAGATGTATTCGATATAGATAAGGTGTATATTTCAATAGTTTTCTTTTCTTATTCTTCACCGTTCAAATGTCAATCACGCGACTATCAGAAATGAGTCACATGATGGTGTGGCTCTTTTCTTATAGCCGCGTGATTGGTCCGAATCACATCAGATAAAAGCAAAATTGTTACATGAAACGCCGTACTTTTTTGTAGGGCGTTACGCCTTGTTACATATGTGGACGCGCCATTACGCAAGATATGTTTGTATTTCATACACCACCCTAAAGCTTGCCATGACTTTAAAGCAAGTTATCGTAATAACGAATAAGTACATAAAATATACCATTTCATAAAAATATTATGTGATAGCGCTTTTTAAAACTTCTAATACGTTAGCAGCCTTTTGCGTTTAGGGCTCAGCGGAGGCAGTTTGAAGGCCTCCGAAAAAGCTTTCGAAGGCCTACAGGCTTCTGAATCGCCGAGATTCGTAGCAAATACAGTAACTACGAGTTGCGCTACGATTTATTGGCCATCTTGTCAAAATCACCACAAATACGAAATGCAAGCAACATTTCATATACCTAGTCAAATTTAATATGTGAATTTTAATTTTTTATTACCATTTGTTTATTATTTTAATGCACAATTTAACTGAATATTTTTGTCTAAGTATAGTCAAGTCTTTGTATACTATACTATCAGAAATGAATGCATGCAAAAAGCGAGCCACATCTTTGGACACATTATCGCTTCCCATCAGCTAAGATTGAGGTCAAACGCATTCCAAGCCCGTTGTATAAAAAAAGAAACTGTAACTTCACTTAACCAAATAATATCCTAGTTTTTAGATAAAATTAGCTTCCGTAGAAATAATATCTAAGAAGGATTTCGATTGAATTTTACACATGAAACATAAGCATTGTTAAATACATTTTTTTTTTCTTAAACAGTAATATTAACACACATATTCACATTAACTAAGACTAGAACAAGATATCTAAGATATTTTGTACTTGAAGCCACCGACTGCGGAATATACGCTATGCCTACACGCATAGCGTACCCCAGTTTGCAGTAAAAAAAACGTTTGCGATCCGCGATTCGATTAAATCGTACGTAATACTTGAATAAATGCGAAATGATCGCGCGAACTTTGAATGACACCACAATGAACATTTATGTTGTTCTATGCTTGGTGTTTTCATATATTTATGTATGTATTTAATTTGTACATAGATAGGTATAGATTAATTATTTTAAGTTGTAGTTAACATTTAAGTTTTCGTTAATTTTCTGTTTTTAAGTTGTGCTTAATAAATATATATTATCTGACACTTTAAGTATGTATTAAAAAATATTATAAATGTTTGTATATCAGTCTCTGGCAGCCATATTACAAGCTTTGCTTAATTTGGGGTCAGATGATCGTTGCCAAAAATTACCCAGTTTAAAAAAAATATGATTATGTTGACATCCCACTTGGGGTGTTTTGTGTATATCCCGAACCGGAAGACCGGAACAGATGACGTAATCTAGTGTCAAGGTCAAGTCCCACGTTGGATAGCTGCGCCATCAAAATAAACAAATGCGAAATTATTGCGATTATTAACCATGTTTAACACTACTGTGTTCCGGATTGAAGGGCAATGTTTTCAGCGAAATTACAGGGCACACAGAGATTTGACATCTAATATCTCGGGATGACGAGCACAGTGCATTGCCATCCAGGGTTTTGAGCTGTTGAAGTTCAAAATTCTGAGTGGCGTTGTGCTGTTATGAGCAAGCGTGAAGAGCCATCAGGCGAGCGACTTCGCTCGTCTCGTCACCCAGTATCATAAAAAAAAAGTTTCTGTTCGCGCGTCCGTACGATCCGTGATCGCAAGATCGTGCAACCGCTTGTTAATTAGAACAATGCCCTATAGGACTCGTCTATTAAAAATTCGATTTTTGAACAAAAACAACCAGTAGTTAAACTAAAATAACGAACATGATAACAATATCCTAGGCTTCAAATAATCAACGCTTAAACAACACATAAGTTACAAAAAAGAACGGCATTTTGGACAAACACAAAAAAGTACACGTACAATACACAAACACAACGAAGTTTAGTTTCAACAAAGCACTGTTTTTTTAATATACTGCCAATTGAACTAGTTTCATAGCAATAGCTATTTTCTGCAGCGCTCTAAGTTTAGCTAAACTTATTAATTGATAAATAAATTATTTACGTTGTGATTACCAACTCAGCGGGCGAAGTACGCACATTTACGTACGAATCACATATCAAATTCCATACAAATTATGAAGTTTGTATAGAATGCAAAAGGTAGATAATTACGTACGTAAATATTTTTATTTGGCCCCCAGTTAGTAATACCGCAATATTTATGCTACTTAAAGGTGGGTATTGACCGGGAACATTTGCATATAACATATTTGCAACTTTTCAATGTAAGTTTTTTTTAATTCTTTCCTTCTGAGATTGTTTTTTTTTGGCGTCGTACGTCTTTGGCATTTGCCAGTGTCAAGTATTTAAATATTTCCAAGTTTTATTGAATACCGTCAAATAAGTCGCAGTCCCCGGGTATGTCCTAAAACTGCGACCAGAACCACCGAAGGATGGGCAGCAGCGTCCTAATAGTACACGGTGAACGTACTGCGATCCACAAGCCGCCTGCCAAGCGTGTGGATTATGGCAACACCCCTCTCTATGAGGGAGGCCTTGTCCAACAGTGGACGTTAATTGGCTGATGATGTGTGAAGTCGCAGTCAGAGTCAAGCAAAGTAAGTCACGGTCAAGTCAAAACTCATGCCCCAGTAAAGAGGTGGAGGCTTTTATGAAGCCTCTGTGTTCTATCTAGTTTTGGAAACAACACGAAAATACATGTTTCGTGTCTTTACATAACTTTTCTACACTCAAGCATGTTCACCAACACTAATTAAACAATAACCCAGCAATATTACACAATATTACTCGAAAATACACAAGTTTAGGAAAATAACACAAGCCGACATGTTTTCTTAACGTTGTCACCAAAACTCTGCTTATCTTTATTTTCGACGTACAGTCTGGGCCGATTCTAGAGCAATCAATTTTTTTTCTACCCCCGTTACTCCTATGTCTATATCCATGGGAGTGAGGTGACAGAAATAATATCTATTGGCTGCATCGAGATACAATACCTATAGAGTCACAATCGTGCCAAAAAAATGTCCGAACCAAAACTCGGCGCACGCTTCGTATTGCGCAGAATTTTTGATTGGTTGTAAGGCAACCGCGATCCGACTACAACGCCGCGCGATGCTAGTGCTACGATGCTCTATGACTGTATCGGACAAGCGACGTTGAACACTATGCAAGCGATATAACGTCTAAGTTGAAGTAAATGTGGCACTGTAAACTATATCATTGATGTCTAGGTATGTACAACGACGCTCGGACGTTTTTTGACTGTTTTAACGTAGATATAGTGACTCTATAGGTATTTTATCTCGATGATTGGCTGAGAATAAGCTCGCTCAGCTGTTATACGCGTTTGCTCCGTGTCAATAGGCGTTTAAATCAACTTTTGAACTATAGTTAAACATAAGTTACTCATGTCAATTACCTAAATAATATCTAATATTTAGATATCTACCATGTTATTTTAGATTACTTAAATTACTTATAAGTATACCAATGTTAGTAAAATTCACCTATAAAATATATGATGATGTTAATAGTTGTTCTAAAAATACCAATATATTAAATACTCTTTCGCTGTTTACCATTTCCAGTATAAATAGAAATACATACATTATAAGTAAATAAATATTTTTACATAATAAATAATAATATAATTAAAGTGGCCTGGAAACAATGCATGGTATTCTTTTCGGAAAAACATTGATAATAATTATCATTAACTTTTAGTTGCTCCATTTAACAATTAAATCTACATCATGCTGTTTTTTCCGGACACCTACTACAATAATAAATAAATTATGGTAAATACTCATATATCTAATTAAAGGACACCAGTTATACATATACAAATACATATATTCCCAATAAAATAAATTATACAATGATAATGCATGGAAATACAACTTACTTTCAGCATCGTAACTCGTCAACTGAGCCATGATGGCCTTTCGCTTTTTGTTGGAATCTAGAACATTTAAATTATCATATTAAACAAGATTAAAAAACAGTACTTTATGCCAAATATAAACTAGGATCTTCATCGACTTTTTCTAAGACAAATGCTTTCAGCATTTGAAAAAAACGTTATTAATTGTATGAATTTGACCAGCGCTCTCTATTGAACGTAAAAAAATATTAATACATTTTCATTCATATTGTGTGATGTTATGAATCATTTTATAGAAAGTTATAGTGTTCCTCCCACTGATGAAAAGTAATCAAGACCCTTAACAATCTGTATAAAAAAGCAAGATATTACAAATCCTAACAACATTGAATTCATTAAATACCTGGCTTTAAGTTACCCTGCTTATCATAACAGCTGTACAAAAAGTATACGCGTATAAAAAATTTGGCATATTGGATGGACTAGATTAGACAAGACTCGGCAGGCAAAACCAAGAAATGGTGCGTCCACTTTTGCAACTAGGCCGTAACGAAGCACTTTACTGGTCTGACGATGAGTTGTCAAGTATGCACTATAAGGATTCCCGCAATCAGTCTTCCGTGACGGCAAAGACTAGAAAATATGACACTTTACAGTTCGACAAAACTCTCAACAAACACGGCCAAAAGTTGAACTACAGCCGCTCTCTTATTTTCTCTTTAACTAATATTAAAGAGAGACTAGAAACAGCGTACTGATTATTATTTCATCCACGTTCATTTAGAATTTTGTATCCTTTTACGATTGTAACACTTTGATACTTTCTCTGTGAACCACTTATGTTGATTTAGTTTAGAAACGCGACTATTCTTCACGGATTAGTGAAGCACCAATAGTACAGAAAGTTTCCACAACCCGTTCATTCGGAGTGAAAAGCTTTAAGAACGATTGTGCAGGCTACTTGTTAAGTTTACGAGTTTTGAAACTTGGACCCATCGATAGGGGAATAGTAGCAACTAGTTTCATCGAATTCTGAGACCGTCGCGCGCGGGGCTACCGCCATATAGAGCGCATAATTCTCAGCATCGGTCAGCTCTAGCTCATCTTGGAGCTTCTTGAAAGCATCCGCATCTAACGCCAAGACGCTTTCGGCGACCAGAATAGTGCCTGTGCCGGTGGGTGGAGGCAGACCAAGATCGCGCCGTAAGGAAGTCTGCGACGTGGACTTTTCGTTGTCATCCCCGTGTAGTGATATATGAGTAATACTATCTGCATAGCTGAGCCCAGCGCCTGATGCGTTATCTTTCAAAGATGTATGCGATACGGAGGATTTGAATTTGGACGGTCGCACGCCCGATACGCTGCTGACCGACCGACCAACTGGTTTCGATTTTGTCTCGCTTCGTTTGCCTTCGGATTTGACGCTCGGCGCTGGTGACTTGTCCTTCCGGCGGAATAGACGAGAGAAAAACGAGCGTTTTTTGACTGGAGGGAGCGCGGGCTCGCTTCGTGCGGCCGATAGTGGCGCCGGCGGCGCCAGGGAGGCTGTATCGCGGGTCAGAGGCAGCGGGCGACCAGGTTTTAACACGCTATTGACTGACGTTTGACTGGTTTTGAACGAATCCGTCCCGGCGATCGAGCCCGGCCGACGCACGCGTTTAGGCGGCAGGGGCGGCGCACGATCGTCCTCCGGGTCACGTTTCAGAGGAGAAAACTCAATGATCGGCCCGCGGTATGTCTGAACCTGCACATCTTCGTACGGAGTCGGCTCCGGCTCCGCGATATCGAGAGGGTTTTTGAACGCTAACTGTAAGCTAGTATAAGTGCCGGCGTCGTCGAAGTCGTCACTCTCGGGCGGTTGCATCGGTACATCTACAGCCGCCTCGCGTCGCGTGCGGCTCTCTGAATATATCTCATCGAGCTCAGCGACCTGTTCGAGTAAATCGTTGAGACTAGTTTCGTTCGTGTCGCGCATTTCAACATCGAGATCTAGGGGCGGGTTGCCGTTCTCATCCGCTATGGGGGCGGAGCCGCTGTCCTCGGATATGTCGAGGGTGTTGGTATCATTAGTGTCCGTAGTGGAGGAGACGAGGGGAGATTCCTTGTCGGTATTATTGTTGGTGTCGATGGGCGTGGAGTCAGCCAGCAGGCGCGCGAGTGCGGCGAGGTTGGGCAGGGGCTTGAGGGTACCTTGTACGTCTTGTATGTACTCGAAGTCCAGCGAGTTGCTGCGCTGGTTGTCGGTGATGCGTTTGAGTTGGAAGCGCACGTGGATTTGTCCGCGGTGGTTGCGCGGGTCGTAGTGCGCCGCGGTGTACGCGGGAGTCTCGAACACGATGGCGACTTGCTTGTGCACGAGGACAGTGGTGGCGGCCTGTTCCCACACCACGCGACCCGCCGCGTCCTCTTGGTAGAACACCACGGCCGTGTCTTCGCGGGTCACCTGCGGACATACCAAAACACATTCTCAAACATAAATTACACTTCAGTACCTCTTACACGGACTCTATTAAAAGGCATTGGATATTATCTAGCACATGGCGCATCTAAGCAGGTTTAGAAGGATGGAGGTGACAAGACTAGTTAAGTAGTGATATTGTTTTTTTAACCTAAAATGTTTTTATTTTATATCTAGTTGTTTCTGATTAACAATTGCTAGGCAGGCCTTTGGGCAGACAGCAGGGATAGCTAATACCTTACTGCACTTTAACCAATTTAAGCAATAGTATGTTTTTTAAATAGAAATTTCGATTTCTGCAGATAAAATAGAGTTTTTCTACCATAAACACAATTTTATGTCCTGATCATGCTAATGTAGGAGGTAATCATTTTGTAGGTCATGCAGCCCGGGATCTGGGGAGGAGGGGAAAGTTAGGATCCTAAATAAAGGCTTCCTTTCTTCGTAATTACAAAATTAAGTTTTTTTTTTTATATTTAGCGCGGCAGACACTGATGACGTGTCACCTTGCGTAGTGCAACTTGTTGTGAGAGCTTTAAAAAATTATGTATATAGATAGTAAATAAGTAACTAATAAAGATTCTAAATTAGGTATTTAAAGGTTTTTATTCCGCCCTAAAATCCTGCCACCACCACCAGGGTAGGATTTTTGGGCGGAATAAAAACAGAAGGTACTTTTGTTTGGTGAGTTTATTAAAATAATTAATTCCTATTATAATCAAATGCTATAGGTGAGGGGCGCCAATGTCAAGTTTTTGCCCGTGCTTTGAAAAATCGTACATCCGGGGCTGCAGTCACGATAGATCGATTAAGCGATTAAAAGCTAGAAAAAAAACTTGTTTTTGTAATGCACAAAAATAAGACGTCTACATGGAGTTAATTCCATCAAATGCATTTTTTGCACTTAATTTAATTTTATATGATTATTTACGGGATATTTACCGTGGTAAGGTTGTGGACCTTACCACGGTAAATATCCCGTAAATAATCATATAACTTTAGTGAACAACCGTGATAGTTTAAAACAGTGTTTAATTTATTTTTTATAAATATTGAACAATTACATATATTAATATGCTTTTGCATTAAACTGTGCCATTTTTGGGCAACTATTCATCTTATATGGCACAGCCAGACCGCTTGCAAATAAGCAAAGGTATAGGTTACCTTTGCTTATTTGCAAGCGGTCTGGCTCCCGGTTGTTGCTCCCGACAAGTCCAAAAACCACTTTGATGATCAAACAAATGTCCATGAACATTTGTGTTTGTGCAACGATGCTAATTTAACTTAACCTGAAACAAATTCGTATTAAATGTGAAAAAAAAACACTTAAATAGAACATTATTCAATGTTGTGAAGAGAGGGCTCGAATATAATTCTCAATATAAAAAGCGACTTCATCAGAACTCGACCAAATTGAAATGTGACCAAATGGGAAGCACCAGCTTTCAAATAAAAAAAGAATCATCAAAATCGGTTCACCCAGTAAAAAGTTGTGCGGTTACAAACAATAAGAAAAACTGTGGAATTGATAACCTCCTCCTTTTTGGAAGTCGGTTAAAAATGGCGCAAGTCGTAACGAGAAGGGAGTTAGGTGTTTTTTTTTTCGGTGAAAGTTTTTGTGGTTGCGTTACATTATTATTTAAAGATTTAAAAAAAATGTACGTTACTTTATAAAAATACAGGTCAGTTTGAGAATGTCGGTAGCGGTTACTCATCCAAAGAGTGAATACGATAGTTAACTATACCGATTGTTTTGAATGACTAATAGGCAAATAATAAAAGTGATATGAGGGTTATCAAATCAAAACAATATTTTGCAGGAAAAAAGGTCACTTCTTCCGGAGTTAAAATCACTTTAGAACGATAAACGTGATCTTCAGTTTGCCTCTTCTTGGTAAAACCTATTAATATCACTAGCGAGGTCACTTCCTCCGGAGCTAAAATCACTTTGAGATGATAACGTAATCTTAACATGATAATTGGCTCTTCTTGGTAAAAAATTAAATAACATATTTATCTCTATGTTGCATAGACAACCCGTGACACGGGGTGATGTGATGCTAGCATGAAGGAATCAGAAAAGTAATTGGCGATTTCAGAGGATGTGTTGGATAATATTTTAGTGTTAGGAAATTTATAGAAGTTACGAGATTTTTAGAGGGTAATTAATAGTAGATTGGTTTTTAACGGGCAAGTGCCTTTATTAACTACACAAAATACACCGTTGCATCACCCTGAAACACAGGGTAGGGCTGGTGCAGCTGCCAATTCGGCAGAGCTGCACAAGCGGCGCAAATATGCTAATCTCGGTAGTGGTAACATATTTGAAGCATTTTCAAAAATCTTTCAGAGCGCCTGGTTAACGCGACGCGTGACCAAAATGCTGGCGTGTCTGGCTCAACGTATAAGCATTGCCATTCAACGCGGTAATGTCGCCAGCATGCTGGGTACGCTGCCAACTGATAGTGGGCTTGAGCATTTGGATTGTCTTTAGACCTTCAACGGTCTATGGACAGTCTAACTGTTTATGTAGTGTTAGTGATGGCTTGTAGATTGTTACACAAGGGATGAAGGTGATATTTTAAACACGAGATATGGACGTCCTATAGCTGAAATGATGATGATGATGATGATGATGATGGAGTATTTAGGTAAAATCTTGAGGTGTTTCATGTTACAGGATGTTTTGAGAAAAACACTGTTTTAAACTATCATGGTTATATGATTATTTACGGGATATTTACCGTGGTAAGGTTGTGGATAGATAAAGTACTATACGCAGAATATTTGTCCTAGATGGGAATCGAACCCACGCCCTCAAGCGCAGAAGGTAGGTTCACTACCAACTGAGCCACCGGGGCAGTCAATATAACTGTTTTGAGAAATTTCTTATATTTTTAAAAGATTTGTTTGTAGAGTTACCTTTTCACAAAGTAGTATGATCTGCGTGCCTCCAGCAACACTCCCCGAGCAGTGTGAAGCGCGATTGATTTGTAAGTCGCACATGGCCTTCTTGTCGAAGATGACGTCAGAGACGACGGCCGGCAGAGAATAGAGGCGCCCA
Source organism: Agriopis leucophaearia (assembly GCA_949125355.1). NCBI lineage: Eukaryota > Metazoa > Arthropoda > Insecta > Lepidoptera > Geometridae > Agriopis > Agriopis leucophaearia. Next base: position 15,226,514 of record OX421268.1, on the reverse strand, counting down.
TTACCGCCTTCTTCATGTAGGAACACTTGAAACGCGAGTCGCACCGCATTCAGGTCGATGCTTTGTGGATTGTTGCGGTGGTCGAAGCTAGCTGTGAACGATGGAAGGATCGGTTAGTCTTCCTTATTTTAAATACTAGTGCTGTTGCCCGGGACTTCGTAGTCGTATATTTTCATACAAACTTTCAACCTTTATTTCCTCCCTTAGTCCAGCCATTGCGAAAAATAACATAGCTTATACTTCAATCTAGTCATAGCTAAGCATATTCGTTGAAACCGCATTTAAATCCGTCCAGTGGTTTAGAAGATTTGCGTGGACAAACCAACAAAAATTCTAAAAACTGCCAAAACGTGTTGAGCTGCTTATTTTAAGACACGTTTTTTGTTGTTTTTTTTTTTTTTTTTTTGATGTCTCGCATAAGCCGACAGCCCACTTAGCCTATGCGACAAATAAATAAACAAGATTATACATTTACGCTACACGTGGTGATAGTGATTTGACCATCTGATTAGATAACGTGCACAAACACTCATCAGGGCCCTGATTCTGTAATTACAAACACGCACTTAATCTAAAAGTTGTCTCTTATTTCTTAGGGAATAGAGGCCAATTTTTATGAGGTTAACTTAACGCGGCGCGTTACATGCGTGTTTTAGTTAGTGAATAAGCCAACCCTGTAGAATTGGCCAAATTATAGAATTATATAGAAACTACGATTGTGGCTCCCGCTTAATTACTATTTACTATTTTAATTACGCTTCACACATCACACATCATCAGCCAATTAACGTCCACTGTTGGACAAAGCCTCCCTCATAGAGAAGGGTGTTGCCATAATCCCCACGCTTGGCAGGCGGCTTGGAGATCGCAGTACGTTCACCGTGTACTATTAGGACGCTGCTGCCCATCCTCCGGTGGTTCTGGGCGTAGTTTTAGGACATACCCGGGTCCGAATTACGCTTCACTAGTTATCTATTGGCACTTCTGAAGTATATGTTTGTGTGCTTTGTAATAATAGCATTAAGTGTTCAATTTGTTTAATGCTGAGCAGTGAGGGAAGTTTAGAACAAATTTTTGTCGCTATTAGGTGAAGTAAAGCGTAAATCAAAGGAATCTCACAGGGCGGCCCGGCTGTGGCGAAAATAATGTGGAACAGAGCGCGGGCGCACCGACAGAAATAGCCGCTACGGAAATATCCATAATGGTATGGTACACACATGCTCATGAATAGAGAGAGTATTGCTGGTAGATTTGCTCAAGCATGCTTTCGATTTACTTTATTTTCAGCATATCACTTCACTGCTGGGTCTGCCCGGCCCGGACCCGAGTATGTCCTAAAACTGCGACCAAAACCACCGAAGGATGGGCAGCAGCGTGACGGTTAACGTACTGCGATCCCCAAGCCGCCTGCCAAGCGGGGGTTTTATGGTAACACCCCTCTCTAAGAGGGAGGCCCTTTTCAGCAGTAGATGTTTGCTGGCTGGCTGGTTTGACGATAGTGTGTGTGTGTGAGAGAGTGTGTGTGCATGTGTGCTAGGTCTGCAATATTATCCTAAAGCACACCACATAGCCATGTTCGACAATAAATCCGTTTTCGAAAATGCTGATTTGATCACCAATATCACCATAGCATAGTTGACGGGACATTCACAATTTTAACTAGTCACTGACATAGCTGCCAAGATTTGCAAGTGAAGACACAATGGGCCACATCGCTCGCCGAACCGATAAGCGATTGGGAAGAAAGGTTCATGAGTGGAGACCACGAAGCGGAAAACGCAGCGTAGGTAGGCCTCCCACTAGATGGACCGATGACATCGTGAGTCGCGGGCTGTCGTTCAGTGTGGAGTTCTATGTTCTGTACTAATGAAATTTCTATGGTACCAATAAAAAAAAGTATATCCTTTCAATAAAAAATCTAAATTGGTTTATAAATTACGGAGTTCTGAGGAAACAAACATAAAAAACGTATTGAGACCCCCTCCTTTTTTGAAGTCGGTTAATAACTGCTGAATGTAGATAAATCCAATGATATCTCCCCAGTGTAACATTCAATGCGTAATTCAATTAGAAACAGTTTTTCAAATGACAAGGATGATATCAGAATCTGTTCACGCTGTTTCCGGTCTCAAGTGAGTGGGTAGAACTGTTGGAAAATTCATTCCTTTACGAACAATATAAAAGTTGCAAAGGGGCATTAAACAATTGAAAACAATAAATTTCAATCTCGGAGTGACTTACCGAGGTCAAGAAAGGTGCTCTATTAGTGTTCATATTTGACAAATCCCAATGGGTGTTAATCTTAAAATGAATTACAAAGGTCATACAAGTAGGGTCACAAACTCAAATCAGACAGACAAGGGAGATGTGGTAAGGTAGCGTGGTGGGTGCGAACGCATGTGGCTTAAATCAGTCTCATCTCGTGTCACCCTATTTTTTTTTATCGCGAATTATTCCGCTTTGACCACCAACTCGCCTATTGGTAAGCGACGATGTGGTCGAAGATGAATCACGTAGACTTAGAAGATAACTATTCACTCTTGCCTTAAAATAGCCCAGATTATAATATATCTCTCAGGAAACAAGAAAGCCGGCAGGTTATTCCAATCCATCCAATCTATGTGGATTATTAGTTAGTTCATTGGTGTCGCTACAAGTTTCTTAGTGTGCGTGAAAAACTTAACTTACTCAAATTTATACTGTTTCCGCAGGCGTTAACGCTAACAGAAAGTGGTTCTTGTCTAGACCCCTGGTCTGTAGGTACTCACTGCGGAAGGGATCGACGCGCAGCACCGCGCGCTGCTGCAGCGCATCCGCGATGTCGCGTCGCTTGATGCACTGGATGCCGAGGTTACGAAACTGGTATTCGTTGGCCTCTGCCGTGATCGCCGCCTTGAATGTGAACACGCCGCGATTGCATCCTTCTCGCCCCACCAAGTTGTGGGGGTGCGGCCTACAACACAGACAACCACATTTCATTAGCATACCATTTTTAGGGTTCCGTACCCCATAAGGAAAAAAGGAAAACACCTCTCTGTTTACATCGAGAGTTAAAAAACACATCAGATGGCTATGGCTTGTACTGAGCCATAGAACACCACCTGGAAATTTCAATATATATTTGGTTGCTAATTAAACCTCGTTTTAGTGGAAAAAAACTAAACAACCTTCTGCAGGCCTAGCACGGGCCATGGACAGATTGTCTTTCCACCGTTTTTATCCTGCTAGAAATAGACAAACGTATCCATATTCTAGCTCTGCCGCGTCTTCGCGTGGTGGAAAAAACGGTGGAAAGACAATTTTTCCACGGCCCGTGCTAGGCCTGCTGGAACCTTGGAATATTGTATGCACGCACAAGATGATCAGAGAAAAGAAAAATTGTCTACCAAGCTACAGAAATATATAGTTAAAGTAGGGTCAATTAAATAGATCATATTTGACACTTTGACAAAATTTTACAACGTAACCTTGTAACGATATATTTTTTTTTTTAAGTATGTGAGTAAATAATTTCATATTTATTGTAATAATGACAACAGTAGGCAACTTTATGATTTATTTTGACATGGTTATAAACAATAGACTGATAGATGTCAAATGTGATTTATCAAATTGGCCCTACTTTAGTAATGTCTTGCACAGAGAAGAAAAAAATATTTTTGTTTAAATTAGAACGGCTGTCAAGACATTTTTGTAAGCAATTTGCTGTAGCCATTCGCACCCATATAAACCCATAGCAACTGTGTTAGCAACTGTGACGCGGAGTTCGACGCGTTGACATAAATAAGAATGTTCAATCACGTATCTGTCACAATTCCTGGCGACAGAGTTTCCTTCTCATTTCCGTTCTATTTACTTCTTTTCTGTGACGTGTTCTGACCTGTAAGGTTCGTCTTTGGTGACACAGGAGACGACGATAGTGGCCTGCCCGTGGAAGCCGGTAATCCGGATGGTGGGGTAGGTCTTGTTCTCAGGAGTGCTGTTCACGCCGGGAATCGACCCCGCCGAACGCCCCTCGCACTCATATCGAAACCTGACAACAATTTAATACACCTGATAAATATACATTACCAAAATTATTTATGTGGCCGGCCCAGTCCCACTTCAGTTTGCCGGCTTTTTCTCCAACGTCAGCGATTTGTCTGGGCCGGCCACGTAAGTAGAATGTCGGATGAGCTGTGGGCTAGAACCACTACAGAATGGCTGCCGCATGCCATACGACCCCTTGGAAGGCCCAGAAAAAGATGGCGGGACGAGCTTGACTCCCACGCAACAGACTGGTACACCATAGCACAGAACAGAGAGGAGTGGAAGAAAGGAAGGGAGGCCTTTGCCCTGCAATGGGATGACCACGGCTGAAATAAAAAAATATTTAGGTTGAAAAACATCATGCCTAATGGCGTACTTTATCTGTTTACAAGAAATGAATATATGAAACTGAGCCAACCTTCAATTTCAGTAACTACTAATATTTATCTATTCAAAACTCCGACATCATAAAATTAGAATAAAATGGGCAAATTCGGCTAACCATCGTCCAGGAAATTAAAGAGTAGTATAGTTCTTTAATTTCCTGGCTGATTGTTTACCTGATCGTGACCAAAAAAATAAACCAAACCGCCTATGGAATGTATTGTATTTGTAAAATTTGTTTTTCACTTCTCATGCTCGACAGTTCTTGTTTGTGATCGGTGTAAGCAGACTGCTCAGTCCAAGCATTTATTTGCTCTGACAGCTGCAATAAAATAGCTGCAAATTCTAATGATTTTCGCTATAAGATCGTGCAGGGGCGTTACGGCTACCTGTTATAAGCGATTCAGTTTAGGTTGCACGACCGCGAACAGTATTTTTCAAACTGCGCTAATTCGAGCTCGCTGTTAGAGTTAACCGTAAGGTCCCAGGTCTGATGCAGTCTCCGTAATGTGTATCTAGCAAAAAACCGATAGAATAGCAACTTTACGCCAATGGCTTTGTATCTGAGCCTATTCAATCAATTCGTTGTTGATGAGCTTCTTGACATGTTTCTTAATGGACTCCAATGCCTCAAGCTGGTACTTGGCTGGTCCGTCCCAAAGGAGTGAGCAGTACTCCAAGCACGACCGAATTTTTGCTCGATATAATGTCACCAAGGTTTCGACGTAAAGTACCTTCGAACCTTCACGGGGATACCCAGCTTTTGGCAGCCAATTGAGCTTTGCACTCAATAAAGTTGCCGACGAAAAGGCAGGAAGATCTGTACGAGGGTTGTGAGTATTTCAGATGGCATTTTAAATCTTACAATTGATATCACCCAATGCTTCCCTGACGCCTTCAGGATGGAACGACGAACAAGGCGGAAATCTGCCCGATAAGCAACTTCCGTTCCGGTGGCATGATTCAATTACTATTTTTACTATTGGTGGGTTACACATTCTGATATTGAAAACAAGCACTATGAGTCAGCTTACACGGTCTTTCACTCTGTATGTATTAATAAAACAAATATCAATGGCTGCGTAGCTAATACGCAATAATACTCTTGACACCTAGGTACCTAAATATTCAAGGAAAATGCAAAACGAACTATGGTCAAGATTACTCTGGCTTTGACTGTGTTCAATTACAAGTCCTATAGACCTAACAGTATAATCTAAATTATAGAATATTATTTCTTAATTTAAGAGTCAGTCTCTAGGAAGGTCGTATGTGTCTTGGTGATTCGCATCCATGGATTAATCAAAATTGAACAAGTGTTACACATAGTTCATAATAGCTCAATGTAGTAACAAGCAAAAATTCTTGCATATTTTTAGACTTACCTAATGTATTTTATAAATATATCTACGATCCCATGCAATATTATGAATAAACAGAGAAAAATAAGGAAAACATGCACATAAAATGTAAGATAATAAATTTACCTTTATAAAGATATGTAATGTAGTGCTAAGTACCTATAGCAAATGTAATACCATTAACAATGTTTAAAACAATGAATAAAAATATTGTTCAAAGTATGAAAATTATTTATATTTATTTGCCGATTGTTATGTATGGCTCTCTTTTTCATCGCAGTTTATCAGATGAGGATAACAGCAGTGTAAGTTAATTTAGTAATGTCATCTAAAACCTTTTAATTTATATTAATGTCTCTGATTTGACACAGAGACAAGGGGCTGTAGTCTTGATGGGAGAGGTCAATGTCCAGAGTGACTAAGATAGGTGAGCCTAAGAATGAAGAAGCTGACAAGGGACAGTTGGTACTAAGCCGAGAAGAGGTCAATGCATAACTTTTAAGGGACCAACCCCACCAAAACGCATGGAAGAGCTATTGATGAATAAAAGATCTCACGAAAAGGACTATTACCAATCTCTTTAAAACTTATGGACATGTGTGTTCTTGCTCCCCACATATTAGTTCAGAAGCTCGCTTTCGGAGTATGCAAGCGAGCCATAGAAGGCCTATAGGAATGAAACTTGTAGACAAGAAACACAATACTATGCTCTATAATATAAAGGGACTAACCCAGATATCGTTCAAAAAATCAGCGGTTTAATAGAAAAATATAATTCCAAAGAAATGTATGAAACAGCAGATATTTTTTTTTGTCGGAATAGCAAAATATGAATTTTGCAAATACGGTTGTCCACTACAGTTATATGATTATTTACGGAATATTTAAGACAATCCGTCCACATCCAGTGAACATGGTGCACCTAACTGAGCCGAAATATTGGGAGGATTAATATCCACAACATTGTCACGGTAAATGTCCTGTCAATAATCATATAACTGTAGTGAACAACCGTGATAGTTTAAAACAGTGTTTTACAGATACATAAAACAATATTGAAATATTTTATTGTTCCTGGACTAATTAACATTATGTCACAGAATACATAATTATAAGTCCAAGTAATTATGTTTGTTATAGATGTAAGGAAAATTGTTACATCACCTGGGTGACATAGGCTTAGTTTATTTGTAGCCAGGGTTATTCCAGGAGTGATGATATGAGTTTGGACACCGTCATTTTATAATAGACACTTTATTGACATAATTGCGACGTGGACAGAAACAATATTGCATGTGCAATAGCCATAGATTTATTGCATAGCAAAAAAATATTTAGGTCTATGACAATAGCCGGGAGGGAGGTTATTCAAATGATACTTACAATAAATAAAATAAATATCTGAGAAATTTTGCACACACAGTCATCTGACCCCAAACTAAACAAAGCTTGTAATATGGCTGCCAGAGACTGATATACGTACAATACGTATAAAATCGTCCTTTTATCTCGATGATTGCAGCTATATATTTTACATTGGCTGTGCTGTCTAGAGTTTCGTGTTTACTTCCTATGTTTCTTATCCTTTACTTATTGACTAATATTATTATTTAATCTGTGCTTTTGCTAACACGTCATATTTTTAAGGAAAGGTCACAGGAAAGTGCTTTTTTTAACGTAAAAACATTTAAAAAAACATTCCACACTAAGGTCTTGCCAGAGTTAGCGATGAAGCACTTACGCCATCGTGCCTTTACATCATTGAGAGAGGGTTAAAAAGACCCTCGAAACTAATTCTGCGCGTCTAACGAATTAGCCATAACTCCGCAACGGAAACGGTAACACGAATTATTTGTGCAACGTTGTGTGGAATTGAAGTGCTTTTAAAGAAGGCATGCAAAAAAAAGTTGGTAAGTCAAAAAATTTGCCATGCTAATTCTACGAGATACGTTTTCACGCAAAAAAAATACGGTATGTAATGTAGCGTTACTACCCACCCCGGATTTATAATTCAATAATAGGTGTCATAATATATTAGGCTGAATTAGGCTCGTTTAACGGCTAACACGCGTTACCATCGGCAATCGCTTCCCTAGACAAAATAGATTCCCTGGCGACTTGAAGATAGTCAGAACTTTATAACGTTTTGCATAAGGTGTATATTATATTATTCCAATGTAGCAATAGCGCTATTTACCGACATGCAAATAACCACCATAAACATTTGAAAATAAAGTAGTATTTCGTCGAATAGTCTTGTTGTCAAGTTGGCTGCGCGCGCAGCCAGCGACTCAGGTCATCTCATGACAGTTTGTAGAACGGAATGCTACCGTAATTGTAGATGCCTATGGTGGATATTCGCGTGCGAACGAGTCGATAATGGAATCAGAATTAGTAGGAAAACTAGATAATAAACGATCCGCTTCGACCCGCATAGAAAGTAACTCAGGCGCTTGTAATAGAGATGACTCTTGAACTACAGACTGATAAATTATCGAGTATGACGTCAAAATTCACTATTTTAAACAATGCCAATACAATACGCACGTGATTCAACAGCTGTTTGTCCGTAAAATGGATTTAAACATTCTGCTTATCAATCAATTAGTTGACAGATATTAAATGCGAACGTAGTGACAAAGTCCAATGTGTAATGACAACGTCCGTTTATACCACAAATAACATATCTAATGGAAATTGTTCTCTCGGAGTCAGCGAAAACATTAGAAGCTGTATATTTTAGTATTATTCGATTCATGAGACTCCCGCACATAATAGTTACTAATGTTACAATTCAGTAACATGTGTCTTTAGCAACCTTCAACGAAACATGTTTATATGACAAGTTTACATTTCAACGAAACATGTCATACCTATCACATGTTTATATTTCAACGCAACATGTCATATGACATGTGTATATTTCAACGAAACATGTTTATATGTCATGTTTATATTTCAACGAAACATGTTTATATGACATTTTTGTATTTCAGCGAAACATGTTTTTTAAAGAGCGTCTAATAGGCGAGCTGTGTGCCTGTAACTGCCAGTTATGGACACCTGCAACACTAGCGGTGTTGTTGATTCTATGCCAGTCCTATGATATTTGTTGTAGACACTTTTTTGAAACGCTCCATTTTAATAGGCGCGAAGCAAATTCCAGATTTTGCAGGTATGCGGAAGAAAGCAGCGGAAACCCGTATTTTGAAGTATTTCCAGCTTTGCGAGATGTGGGGTGAGCCTTTTGATGTTGTCGGTAGTGAAATTTCGACGCAGAATATTAAATGACAAACAGGCGGCGTGAAAGAGGAAATTAATATAAGGTAACAGCGACAAACGAAGAAAGATACTGTCGAATCTGTACATACAGATATTTATATTCGATTCCTAGAATTCGCCATTCAGGCGAATCAGATTTATTCCACCTACACTAAACGATGAATAGGAGGTGTGAACAAGGAAATGAGTAAAAGGTAGCTGCGACGAACGAGTAAAGATACTGTCGAATCTGTACATACAGATATTTATATTCGATTCCTAGAATTCGCCATTCAGGCGAATCAGATTTATTCCACCTACACTAAACGATGAATAGGAGGTGTGAACAAGGAAATGAGTAAAAGGTAGCTGCGACGAACGAGTAAAGATACTGTCGAATCTGTACATACAGATATTTATATTCGATTCCTAGAATTCGCCATTCAGGCGAATCAGATTTATTCCACCTACACTAAACGATGAATAGGAGGTGTGAACAAGGAAATGAGTAAAAGGTAGCTGCGACGAACGAGTAAAGATACTGTCGAATCTGTACATACAGATATTTATATTCGATTCCTAGAATTCGCCATTCAGGCGAATCAGATTTATTCCACCTACACTAAACGATGAATAGGAGGTGTGAACAAGGAAATGAGTAAAAGGTAGCTGCGACGAACGAGTAAAGATACTGTCGAATCTGTACATACAGATATTTATATTCGATTCCTAGAATTCGCCATTCAGGCGAATCAGATTTATTAAACCTACACCACACTTTGTGGGCTGGCCTGCTCACCCAAGCAACAGATAGCGGATGGAACAAACGCATCGTTCACTGGCGTCCTACAGACAGCTCATGGGATAAGCCAGTCTGGGTGATGGTGCGAAGGCGTCGTCGAACGTCGTACATCGTTAAACTTAATAAAACATTAAACTAGTCATGTTATTCCTCGTTTTATAATGTGCTTGTATAACATTTGTAATATGTGCATGTAAATGAAGTATGTATAAAATAAGAAAACACATTAAGAATACTGTTTTAAACTATCACGGTTGTTCACTAAAGTTATATGATTATTTACGGGATATTTACCGTGGTAAGGTTGTGGAAAGAGCTCCCGATATTTCGGCGCAGTTACATGCCGTTTCAGTCTTCCCGTGAACATGGTGCATGTAACTGCGCCGAAATATCGGGAGCTCCTTCCACAACCTTACCACGGTAAATATCCCGTAAATAATCACATTAAGAATCTTCTCTTAAATAAATATATGAACGTTTGGAGGTTTTGAAGCATGCTAATTTTAAATTTGGAATAAGTATTTATATTTTCTTGTTTTTAGATAACTATAACCATAGACCTAACATTTTTTATGACTATAACTAAATTTAATGTTGTGTTCAAAAATATTTGGAGACTGACAGAACTTGAATTTGCAGCCGAGCACATGGTTCGTAATCCGTATCTACGCCGTTGCTTTGCTACAGACAAAACCTTTGTGTGGAAACACTTAAACTATAATTAATCATTTTTACAATGTAACTCAGTTCAGACTGTTCAGATGTCCGTTTTTTACAACAACTGACATTGATGTTGAAGGGATAATATTGAGAGTTCCTTACCCAAAGGATGCCAAGAGAACCTTCATAGGTATATTTGTCTGCTTTTGAACCGAATAGATAGGGTTTAGTAGTTTGGTTTTATAATTAAAATAGAGTTAATTAAGTAGTCCTAAATGATAATTAATTTCAGGTAGAGTGCCCAAAATACTGGCCGCGTTGCCTCGCTGGATGGCGAGGCTAACTTTCTGACCCAAATATAGGCCAGCATTTTGGTCACGCAAAGAATCTTTCAGTCTCAAGCCATAGATAGATAGCCAATAGATAGCCAGTTGGCATTTTTAGAGAATTGTTATGCGGCGGATTATCCAAGAAATAGTAGTAAAAAATAATATTCCCCCCTTTATTATTTTCCTTACACAACAAACGTATTTTTTTTACGTATTCATGTCTTCAATATAAAAATGGTAATACGTTTATTATTTATTTATTTATTTAAGTCCACCTACACTGTGTACATCAATTCGAACAAACAGTTAAGCACAAACAAAAATATAACTTAATGTCACAATAATTACAGGCTTAATTACGTTCTAGCGTTAAACTTGGCATTATTGTACTACACACTCTTAACTCTAAAAATACTTGTTATATATTTGACAGCCCCGTTAGCTTAGTTGGTAGTGATCCTGCCTTCTGTGCTTGGGGCGTGGGTTCGATTCCCACCTAGGACAAACATTTGTGTGATGAACATTTGTGTTTGTTCTATGTCTGGGTGTTAATATCTATTTAAGTATGTATATCGGTCTCTGGCAGCCATATTATAAGCTTTGCTTAGTTTGGGGTCAAATGACCATGTGTGCAATAATGTCCCAGATATTTATATTATTCGGAATATCTCAGTGCGGGAGCCCGACTCGCACTTGGCCAGTTTTTAAGGAGATTCAGGGTAAAACCGCCTGGCGGTAGCAGCTATGCAGAAATGATCGAGACCAGTTACATGATTTACTGAACTCGTTGTACTGTATGACGCAGTTATTGGCTACTTTCCAATGAGCTCCCGGATCTGTGACACTGGGTGACGTGGGCCAAGGGAAAGCATAATATCTCTCCAGACAGACTCGTTCGTGTCTGTCTGGAGATCTGATCTTGAAGGTGTGATATGATTATCTTATGTCAGGGTCAAATTATGCATATCAGAGCGCAAGAATTTTCATTTAAATTTACATTAGACAAATTATCATAGATTAAATAAAAGCCGAAGAAATGATGACCGATGGGGATAAAAGGTTATCGAATGGAGCCCACGAACCGGAAGACGCAGTGTAGGTAGGCCTCCCACTAGATAGACCGACGACATCGTGAGAGTCGTGGGCATCCAATGGATGCAGATGGCAGGATGTCATTCAGTGTGGTGGTTAAAGAGGAGGCCTATGTTCAGCAGTGGACGTCTTCTGGCTGATGATGATAATGAAATAAAAGCCGTGGTAGCCTATTTGGGAAACCGCTAGACTTGAAAGCGTGAGGTCGCGGTTTCAAATCCCGGGCCCGTACCAATGAGCTCTTTGGAGTTTATGTACGGATTTTCATACCACTGTCTTTTCGGTGAAGGAAAACATTGTGTGGGTTTCCTCATGATTTTTTCCTTCACCGGAGTCATTTGGCGTGGAAACATCGTGAGAGTTCCCTCACGAAGTTTTCCTGCATACGTACGGAGAAGAAATCCAATGGCGTATGTGAATCCAGAATCCACCAACCCGCAATGGGCCAGCGTGGAAGACGTGGTCCAATCACTCTTTCGGGGACCTACAGTCCAGAGGCCTTACGCCCTACTCTAACCGTGGGCTCGAATACGCGCAGTTTGCAAAATCACGCGAATGCGAACCAACGCGCCGAGATAAAGTTTGCGGTTGCGCAACTTTTCGCAATCACCTAAACTGAATCGTTCATAACAGATAGGCGTTAGGCCCCAGGAGTGCATTGAGAGGCTGATTATGCTATTATAAATAACTAAAAAAAACAAGCGTATGTGACTCGTTAAAACAAACCAAAGGAACCCAAGCTCGAGGGGTTTACTTGTAGGTATTAAAGAGTTCCAATATCCACCTCCCGGCGATTCGATCAGTTCGATAATACTAAATAATTTCCTGTCGTTTCGATTACATTTAATATAACCAAACTAAACTTTCCAATAATAAGAATTTAAAATCAACATCTAAGATTTGTTTACATAGTTACAAATGTAGCTATTAAAAGCGTGTTACAAAAGGTTAAGGTTCCCATCAGCCTGGATTCGTTTAGACATGTCCGGATTTTTGACCTGTACGGATTCGGATTCGTTTCCAGAGGAAACTTACGCAACCAAAGCAAGACTTCACCGCAGAATATCAAATCAGTAAATCCTATCAATTGGTAAAAAACATAACGTCACACACATAAGAATCAAGACTAGGCATAACATCATGCTATTAGATAAATACATCGTAATACCATGTAAGCCACACTAAGCTTCCTTCCGCAACGTAGATTAAAGAAAAGATATAAGATACGGTATCATTTACATACCAAGCCATGAAAAATTTGAACAACTGTATCATCATCTTCGCGTAGATAGGTACTGTCGTAATCTCTTATCAGACTCTCACACTTAGGTATATTATAAATGCGTTATGTTTGTTTCCACTCAGCTTTGTGCGAGCTAAATACATTTGGCGTGGAAACAGATTTTTTTTAAATACTATTGGATGACGACGCAACGACCATTAGTGCTTGTTCATGTTAACTCGCGAGCGCGGTGGCGGGCGCGGACGCGAAATATCTAACACTAGCCGTCCGCCCCGGCTTCGCACGAGTGTAAGCTCGGCCTTCGGCCTCGCTACAAAATATAATATAGCCTATGTCAACCGGGGATAGTGTAGCTTCCCAACAGTGAAAGAATTTTTCAAATCGGTTCAGTAGTTTCGGAGCCTATTCATTACAAACATACAAAAATAGGTACAAATCTTTCCTCTTTATAATATTAGTGTAGATAAACTCGAGTGAATCAGTATCTTCTAGGCAAGCGTGCTCCATCGTAGACCGCATCGCGCTCAACATCAGGCGAGTTGGCGGTCAAACACAAGCCTATTACTGAATAAATAAATATCTGAGAAATTATTGCACACATGGTCATCTGACCCCAAACTAAGCAAAGTTGTTCTATGGCTGCCAGAGACTGATATACATACATATATATTTTAAATACATACTTATATAGATATCAACACCCAGAAATAGAACAAACACAATTTTTCATCACGTAAATGTTTGTCCTAGGTGGGAATCGAACCCACGCCCCCAAGCGCAGAAGGCAGGTTCACTACTAACTAAGCTAACGGAACTGAATAAAAAAATAAATAAAAAAACACAAATATGGAAATGATCTCGTACAGAAAGCACGTGCGGTGGAAGTAGCGGGTAAGCACGGAATGCCCACGCGACGCGCTCGCAATATAGGCAAAACGCGCGATTCACGCGCAAAAATTTACCTATACTTTTGTCTTGCTCTCTCATTAGTCGAGAGAGCGAGACAAAATTCAAAGTAAGGTTATTATAAGAATGTTTTTGATGTTTTGAGATTATCGCAACCCACTAGGCGGCAATGTGAACATGAACTTGCCAAGACCGCGGCGCGCTCCGCCGAAACAGTTCAGTGCCACCCAAACTGACACAGTTCAAATTCTGCGTGGCGTCATACTTGTCACACTTACATCTCGTTATAGCCCTACACAATAATAAATTCTTAATCCCGATAAAATGTTCGGTTCCCATAAAACCACAGTTTGATGTTAGTTATTCGCGTCGCCTATTGATTGTAAAACGATCAAACAGCGTGTTCCACTGTTTACTGCATGCGGCGAGCAACAATGCGATCATTCATCGACAATGAACCCGAAATAGACGGCTTACACCTTGGCCCGCAACTCTGGCCGGATTTATGGAATCTATTGGGTTTGGAATCATTTCATCGAAATCAACCCGCGGACGATCTTGCCTTTTTTTAAAGGCATAAAGTTGAGTTCTATAATCAATCATGATCACTGTAGTTGAATAATAAACAAATCTATCAAATCTAAAAACTTTAAACGAGCAATTCTTGTATATACATTTATTTCGCGTATCCCGAAACTGAAACAGAAACACGGCTGTAACGATTTGGCCAAAATTTTAAATTAGGTTTTGCTTTTTAAGTTTATCTATGTAGTAAAAAAAAAACAACCGAGCGAAGCTAATATGAGTCTGACTAATATCTGATTGAATAATCTAAAATTGTAAACATACTGGTGCGACAGGAGAGAGCAAAAACAGTGAATGCGTCACTATTGCAAATAAACCAGACTAATTATTAGTGCGCCATTTATTCGCTGTATTATATAGCTTGTGATGTATATTGAACAGTGGAACATAGAACCTCCGCTTTTTTTGAAGTCGGTCAAAAATACTAACAAGCGAAGTAAAAAAAATACCTTAAGTTATCATGTGATAATGACTGTTATGGGGCTGATTATCACGCTGTATTTTGTCAGGGATTAGCCGTTTCGTCAGAATGAACGGCCAGCAAACACCGGCGCTACTTGTTGATATTATAAATTCAAATGGTACTTTCACCGCGCGACATCGTCATAGCGTAGGCAAACTAGGGAGGCAGCAAGTAGGAAGGTATGTGAGAATTGACACTAGTAACAGGGTGTCATCGGTGTGGTGTGTCATACAAGTATTCCGTATCCGTACCTACACTAGTTGCGCTACGCGGTTTCACTCAATGACCTTTTCTTATGTTTCCAAACAGGGTCTATTCTGCAAGCTAAGTGAATGCGCAAGTAAGGTGATAAGCTAAGAGAACGTATATTTTCATTGTCAATTACTATAGAGAAATTTTAAAATGTCGAGTGATCACCCTTACCCTTATAATTCGATATTTTGACATTTATCTGTAGAAATAGGCAAGAAAAAAATCACGTTCACTTAGCTTGCAGAATAGACCGGCAGCTCTCTAACATGACGTTCTTGATTCTCACGGTTCTTATGACGCACACTACTGCTATATTTGATCACAAGATCAGTTTAGTCATTTAGTTGTGAAGAGGTGACAAACAGCGAGAGTTACTCTCGCATGTATTAATAGTGTTAAAGCTACAGTAAATTTTGGACAAAGACTAATATTTGAAGTAAAATTATCAATATAAAAACCGACTTCATAAAAATGTTAGAACGGGACCTAATTGAAATGGGACCACACGGGAAGCACCAGCTTTCAAATAAAATAAAAAAACATCAAAATCGGTTCACCCAGTCGAAAGTTCTGAGGTAACAAACAAACATAAAAAAACAGTCGCATTGCGAACCCTTCTATTTGGAAGTCGGTTAAAAAGACGAGTCTAATTCCATACAAATATCGAATTTGAATATTGTATGGAATTCAAGATGGACAGACGACCTAAAAGAGACCGCAGGAAAACGCTGGATGCAGGCAGATTCCTACCGGCCCTTTTGGAAATCGATGGGGGAGGCCTATGTCCAGCAGTGGAGATCTTATGGCTAAAATGATGACGATGGAATTCAGTGCGTACTGAGGATTTCGCAAATCGTCTATTATAGGTTGATAGATACAACGAAATAATAACTATTTCGCTGGACAGACAGACAGACAAATTATTAATCACACCAGAAATGACATACATACGACAAAACAAACAATCTCTTCTCTCTCTTATATACTTACTTACCTATTTAAAGAACGTAATTAAAGGGCGTTTACCCTGCAAACTGGTCTTGAAAAAGTGTGTACAAAAAGCAGACAAGGGTGACTCCCCGCGTGAAGGTCAGAGTAAAGCCACGTTTTAATTAAATTTTAAACGGAAACTAAAACAACATAGCACTAGTTGTGAAGCAACAGAATAAATAATAGTACCCACTGACACTTCATTTACGTAACAGCGTTACTTGTGTTGATGAACATTAGAAATTCAACAAATATTACTTATTAAATTTTCGAAGAATTCGGAGCGTTTATGCAACAAAGTCAATAAACGCTGTCTCTTTCCAGAAATGACATTTAGATTTACAGGTCACCTAATAAGTTTTTTTATAATATTTCTAATCGATATTTCTGTTTTATTCTTTCAGGGATTTTTCCTATTAGTTTTGCCTTAGGAAACACGTGAGATAGCTCAATTTTATCTATTAATAAAAAATTGATATTCTTGTTTGATCTTGTGTGTTTGTTTCCTTCATATCACAGGACCTTACAAGATCTGAAGAACGAGTGCATTATAAGCACTTGTCCGTTTATTAGCATTTATAAATTTGCAAGTTTTCACAGACATTTAATACAGAACAGACTGAACATGTTTTTTACAACTACATTCGCAAAAACAGTTATGTTTGCATCTCTCTCGATTACACAAAAATCATATATTCGTATCTCGTTTTGTCGTAACGTTGCAACATAATAGAAAAAAATGAGCATGTGGTACGGTGTTCCAAGTTGCCATTTTGCTAAGCCGACAGGAGGCAGACAGCGAAAACCACGGCTTGCAATAATTACCTAAAATAAAAGTTATTTTTACATATTTGGTTTAAAGATACGAAAATACTATGGTGAAGTCTAGTGTCCTCATGTGTTTTAATTCATCTCATAAGATGCCACCCGGTATAACGTTTCACACGTAAGTTTCGTGTGTTATAATAGAGATTATTTTGAATTGCTATTTTTTCTTGTTATTTTTCATAAACTTTACAATTTGAAGGCTTGGGAAGGTTGTGTTTCTTTCAATTTCATAAATGTACAAGTTTGGTGGGTGTAATAAAAGCTAATAAGTAGTTTTCTTTAAAAAATAATTGATTCGATCATTGTTTGGCGTTTGAGGTACTTAGACATTGTCCAGGGAACGTATTCTGTAGTCAAGAGAATGTAATACTCCTTTCAGTAGTATAATTAAAATAGTATAAGTTATTTTCTTTAAAAATTCATTGTATCGATCATTGTTTTCCGTTTACGGTATTTAGACATTGTCCAGGGAATTTATTTCAGAATCAGAATTCGTATTTCAGAAGTATAATTAAAATAGATGATTCAGCTTGATGTGATTATGATGACATGAACCTTTTTCATTAATTACTAGCTGCTTTTCTTAAGTAATGTAAATAAAGTACCTACCTACCTATTGTGGTTCATGTCATATATATACGTAGTGATCTAGATAGTGTAATTAAAGGGTTATTTAGACATATGTCAAGTAACAAATTTTTTTATTACATTTTAGATTTTCCCAAGGATGAAGAGTTGAGAAACGCATGGTTGAAGAATTTGAATCTAGAAAATTGGCAGCCCAGTGCGACAAGTTTGTTGTGCTCAAAGCTTTTAGAGGCACATTTGTTCGACCGGACTGGTTTCCGTACAATCCTTAGAGAGTACGAGGTGTAATGCTTATTGGAACAACAGTTCAATGAACAGTCGCTATCACTATCATGAATCTCAAGTTGTACTAACTACATTATGATAACTTGCATGTAATAATTTTTAGAGCGATAACATACCAAGTGAAAAGAAAGCCACAAAAAGAGGTGTTACTGGCAAAAATGTTCTGCGGGAGCTGCAGAATACCTCATTTCCATCAAATTCAGATCCTGCAACCACATGACACATCTGGTAAATTGTTTTATACAAAAATAAATGATTCTACTTGGTCTGGTGTGTTTGAATATTAATACCCAATGGGAACATCCATAAATTCCATCACATAAAGAGGAGGGGAGGAGGGGTCGACGAAGTGTGACTGACAAGGGGTAGGGAGGGGTCGTAAATTTTGTGACGTTACATTTCAGATACAATCTAATAGTATCTGTTAGCACTATTATAAAAGAATGTCCTCGAGTCCGGCCCGCGTTTTGCAAATGTTTGCGTGTAATGTATATGTAGTGTATTTTGCATCAATATTTTTGTGGCTTGTTGGTTCTGCTTGGTATTATATGTCTGTGCAAGTTTTACACTTCGAAACATATTGTTTTTTAAATAAATGTTTTAAAAATGAATAACGGCTTTGTGTCAATTTTTTTGCCAACAATAATTTTATCGATTCTAGACGTAAATGTCAAAGTTGATTGATAAGTACCAAACTTGGAGTGCTGATAACATTCGGCATCGGCACACTAACGATACAGCTTACTCATCTTCGCAGAAATATTTAGGAAGATTAAAAAAACTGGGCAATAGCGCACGAAGTATCTAGGCTGCCGTCAACCACTCATAAAATAACGCAATCTAAACATTGACGGCGAGAACGAAAATGCTGTCCAGAATATTCTCTTCTTGCTCGAATGAAGTTAAAATTACTCTTTTATTTATTTATTTTGTATTCTTTTATAGGCTTGCGTTTTACCGCTAACTCGCCTGGTGAGCACCCTTGCCTAGAAGAAACCGATTCACTCGTGATTTGAAGACACCTAGATTGTAACTATCGGGGAACAGTATTCAGGCAGCGCATTCCACAGACTAGCAGTTCGCACAATAAAAAATAAATAAATAAATATCTGGGACATTTTTGCACACACGGTCATCTGACCCCAAACTAAGCAAAGCTTGTAATATGGCTGCCAGAGACTGATAAACGTACATATATATTTTTAAATACATACTTAATTAGATATTAACACCCAGACATAGAACCAACACAAATGTTCATCACACAAATGTTTGTCCTAGATGGGAATCGAACCCACGCCCCCAAGCACAGAAGTTAGGTTTACTACCAACTGAGCCACCGGGGCAGTCAAAAGTGGAATCAAATCGCTTTGTACTGGTTCTCGGAATATCAACCATGAAGCGGTGTCGATTTTTCGTGCAGTACGATATAAAAATGGGCAGGAGGATCATGCAGATCCGATGCAGACTATCCGAAATGTATCCGATAAAAAACCGATAGACTAGCAACTTTGCGCCGATGCTCAAGACTAAGAAGCTTATTTTGAAATAAGGATCCGTTGCTGGTGAGCTTCTTAGCACGTTTCTCAATAGACTCTAACGCCCCAAGCTGGTACTTAGCTGATCCAACCCAAAGGTGAGAACAGTATCCAGCAACTGTTCCGACGTGAAGTACCGTCGCACCTTCGATAGGATACCAAGCTTTTTGGCAGCCAATTGAGCCTTAGTCTCAATATAGGACCCAAAGTTGAGGGTAGATGTCAGAGCAACGCCCAAAAGCTCAAGTTGATAGTGAGTTATCGGAATGGGTACATACCGGAAAGTAGGAGCAAGTTGGAATGGCGTTTTTTTTTGCGGAGAACAGACACGCCTAGGTCTGAGCTGCATTGAACTTGAGCAGCTTGACATCGCTCCAATCGGAGACTGCCTTAAGGGACAAGTCATGCCCTCGACCATGCCCTCTTTTAGAGACTGGATTTGAGTTCCGCTTGTTCGTGCATTAGATGAATAGTTCTCTACTACTGTGCTGTCGTCTGCGAACCCAAAGGTACCGGTCTTTGATGTGCAACAGGAAGAGCGTTGCAGAGAGAACCGACCCCTGGAGGACAACGGCATTAATTTCCATTAAATCGGACGAGCAGCCATCAATGACATTTTAAAACGATATATCCCTTTGGAAGTCTGATATCCACACAATTAAACCGGCGGGCAACGGCCGTCATGCCAAACCCTGTCGAAAGCCTTCGACATGTCGAGAGAAACTGCGAGCGCTACATTTTCAAGGCTTACTGCCAATCATTCTACGGCAGTAGCTTGTGGACAGCATATACTCAAAAATCCCTCGACGCTCTGCGTGTCCAATACAATAATGCTTTCAGAATACTGATGCTGCTCCCACGGTTTTGCAGCGCGTCCATCATATTTGTGGAAGTAAGCACCGATGGCTTTTCAGCTATAATGCGCATGATAGCTGAAAAGCCATCGGCCAAAGGTCACCAAGCTTTTAAGTAGAACACGTGCGTATGGCAAAAGCTTTCTGAAAGCAGTCACATATAGGTTTATTTGTCCCATTCTGCACCATCACATAAGGTTACTACTGAAATGAATTAATATGTCATTTTGATATTGTGTTAATTTATTTCGATGTTGACGTTGTACGTAACAATAATTTTATAATTCTGATTTATTTATTGTTTAACTGTAATATTCTGTAGATTTATGGAACTTGTGTCTGATAATAATAAATGATTATGATTTGATTGAAGGCATAATTAATTTATCTGGATTTTGAAGATGATAAATAATGTGTGTTCCAATAAACCCTGGCAAATGATTATTTACGGCATTCACCGCAAAGCAGACTCGCTTGGAAGGTGAACGTTGGCACTCGGCCAAGCGTGAGCCGGGAACCTCTGGTCACTCGGTTAGAAGATAATAACTAAATACGGCATGAGGCCTATAGGAATGCAGGTAAACAGTTACGGTCTTTGCATTACGGCGCTTCGCGATTTCCTCCGCAGCTATTTAAAATTTTCAGAAAATCATTTTCACATAATATGGAGTGTTTTGTTGTCGAAAATTGTTTAAGGAGTCACCAGGCCAACCAAGTAAGTAGTATTGCGACTACTCGGTAAACAATCAGCATTCAGAACTGAATTTTTCATACATTTGCTATCGTTTACGTAACAATAACTTTTTTGCAAGTTCTCGTACTAAGGCCACTGTTCTTTTGATTAGAGATCTACAGTCTGGAGTCTCTGTCGCCTACATTTAGGATGACAGAGAAGGAGAATGTAAATTTCGAATCGAAATTTCCCGATTAGGTTCAGAATAAAGCAGCAATACTAGTGAAGTTTTCATGTGTTACCAGCCTGGACAGGTGAATGTTTTTACCCTTTTTAAAACGCTTTTATGTTGTAGTTCAACGAGAAATTCCAGGGAGGAAATAGGATATTCCACTACGGGAAGTAATGAATGATAAAGAAGTGTGACTCACCGCAGCGCCTTAGGTGCGGGCTGCTCGACGATCTGCACCGTGGCCTGCGGCGCGGGCGGGCGCTGCGCCATCTCTAGGCCGCCGCCCCCCGCCGCGACCGCCGCGCCGAATGTCGGATCCGCAAGCACCACAGCCTCCACTGCAACAATACACATATTTTAACGTTCAGAATGACTCATTTGGTCATATGTCCTTTCTGCGCCAGAGATTCTGGATCGGACGATGTTTGAAAGATGTATGTTTTATATTTGGATGTGGGTGCAGCAATATACCGAGCAAAAGCAAAAAAATATATATTTACATTAACGACATTAGTACTTAATATAACTGATAGAGTTATCAGCTATATTTAGAGATTCGGGTATATATATATATATATATATATATATATATATACATATATATACATATATATATATATATATTGACTGCCTCGGTGGCTCAGTTGGTAGTGATCCTACTTTCTGTGCTTGGGGGCGTGGGTTCGATTCCCATCTAGGACAAACATTTGTGTGATGAACATTTGTGTTTGTTCTATGTCTGGGTGTTAATATCTATTTAAGTATGTATTTAAAAATATATATGTACGTATATCAGTCTCTGGCAGCCATATTACAAGCTTTGCTTAGTTTGGGGTCAGATGACCGTGTGTGCAATAATGTCCCAGATATGTCCCAGATGTCCCAGATATATATATATATATATATAACTGGCGACCTAAACGTAAACTCATAGTATGCATAAAACCTAACAAATAGCATGATTGATTGCTTAAACCAAATGACAACCCCAAGGCTCCCGACTACCTTGAACTCACCACCTCAAATGGATTTATAACAGATCATGTTCTTTAACTGCCTGGATCATACCCTAATACCCTAAAGCCGCTCTAAGAGACCTGCCTGCGTACTCTGCGTAGTATGCAAGTATGGTGTAATGGACCATGATACTCTTTTGACCGGCATTGAAAGTTCTACCCTTTAGGTTCAAAGGTCTCCTTCTTAATGCGAACCGCTAGGGAATGGAATGCTTTGCCACCGTCCTTGTTTCCTAAAAACTATAACCTGGGTGTCTTTAAGGCCATAGTGAATAAGTACCTTCTTGGTCAACGTGCTACATCTTCGGCCACAACATCGCTTTCCATCCAGCATCAATGCTACTTCAGGTATGTTGGTATAGCTGGATAGCATTGATTGAGGGAATTTCTATCAAATAAACCGATGTCACATTAGCTATAGCATGATTTACTTATAATATTGACTTTGCACTACAGAACAACACAGTGCAGAAGAAAATTAGGTGATGTAATCACCAAACCTTGGATGACTTCTAAGCTAGTAAATTGTGCTAGGCGACCTGATGCCTTGCATTTAAGGGCTAAAGTCTCCCGATAATCGGTTATTACAAGATAAATAAATAATTCGAAACCAACATTGCAAACTGTTGCTAAAAACTGAAAATAACAGATACGATTCCGACGTAATAGCAGCCAGCAAAAATAACAGGAAGAAGTTCTGGAGCACAGTGTTATATATATGTTATACATGAAATCTTCTAAATCAGACTGTAGTGACCTCTTAAACATAAAACTCAACCCTTCTAACTCCCTGAATGCTATATTTTCCAGCAAATTTTCTCACCTACAAATGAATCACAAATCATCAAAATCAATACCTAAAATAAGTGTTTGCTCCGGGCACTGACAATATTAGAAATGTATTGCTCAAACACGCTAGTCATGTAATGGCATCCAATACTTATATGCAATTTAGGCATGTCGGAAGGAGTTGCTCCCGGCTGTTAAAACTGTAGATATCTGACAAATTTTCATGTAAGGTAGCAAAACGAAATAATCTATCGTCTTATTTGACAGCCCCGTTAGCTCAGTTGGTAGTGATCCTGCCTTCTGTGCTTGGGGACGTGGGTTCGATTCCCACCTAGGACAAACATTTGTGTGATGAACATTTGTGTTTGTTCTATGTCTGGGTGTTATATAACGGAAGACCAGCGCTGGTTGTTTACGACCGGCATCTTGCTGAGTTGGAGCCGGTTTGTGACAAAAAAATATAATAAGCTTTAGTTAAGATTAGTTTAAATTTAAATGTCTCTTTACCATTACTATTGTATTTTTTTGCCACAAATAAATGATGTCTATGTCTATGTCTATATAATATCTATTTAAGTATGTATTTAAAAATATATATGTATGTGTATTGTGTATCAGTCTCTAGCAGCCATATTACAAGCTTTGCTTAGTTTGGGTGACCCCAAACTAAGCAAATAATATCGATGACCCAGTGCAATAATGTCCCAGATATTTATTTATTTATTTACTAATATTATAACGAGGAAAGATTTATATTATTGGATTTTTGGATGTTTGTAACGAATTAAACCAAAATCTACTGGACCGTTTTCAAAAATTATATCACCATTAGAATGTATTATCCCTGAGTAACATAGGCCATATTTATTACTGGAATGTTTGAAAAAAAACCAGCCGTGCGAAGCCGGGACGGGCGGCTAGTATATTATAAGATAAAACCATCAAAAAGCAAAATATCAAAAAAAAATACATAGGGCGTCCGTCTGTCCGTCTATCAACAGGCTTTATCTCATGAACCGTGATAGTTAGACATAGAAATTTACACAGATGATGTATTTATGTTGCCGCTATAACAAATACAAAAAAAAACAGAATAAAAATTTTTATTAAGAGGGCTCCCATACAGCACACATGATTTTTTTATGCCGTTTTTATAGATAATGATACGGAACCTTTGTGCGCGAGTCCGACTCGCACTTGGCCGGTTATTTATAACTTTTTGACTTCATTATTATTTCTTAGTTAATCCGCCGTAACATTACATATTCTAA
The DNA here is from genome assembly GCA_949125355.1 of Agriopis leucophaearia. Taxonomy (NCBI): domain Eukaryota; kingdom Metazoa; phylum Arthropoda; class Insecta; order Lepidoptera; family Geometridae; genus Agriopis; species Agriopis leucophaearia. The sequence continues at coordinate 15,202,083 of OX421268.1, read as the reverse complement.
AGTTATATGATTATTTAAGGGATATTTACCGTGGTAAGGTTGTGGAAGGAGCTCCTGATATTTCGGCGCAGTTACATGCACCATGTTCACGGGAAGACATATTCTGTCAAAATTTCATTTGGCTGTCTATTACGGTTCGAAAGATAGGTTCGTTAAAAGGTAAGACGGACGGACAGACGGTCAGACAGCGTAGGCATAGTAATAGGAAACCGTTTTCACCCTATATGTACAGAACCCTAAAAAATTACAAAAAACCCGGCAACGGTATTTTTGGCGGATCATATTTCGCAAACGTACACCCACCAAAAAAATATTTTCTGTCAAAAAATGATGTACCAAACCTCACTTTACTTTTAATATACCTATTCCATGACATATGTCACATGAATGAGCAATAAATTTATTATTCCCACTCTATCCACTGCATGTTGTATTTATGATGACCTCATGACACAGTGATTATCCCTGAACCTGATGAAGATCCTTTATCCTAATAAAGGTCTGAGGCGTTTAGGCTGTAAGGAACATACAACACACACATGGGTGTTCCCCGATAGTAATCGGCCCACTACCACCCACACATTGTGGATTTTCCTTGGATACGTACCAAACGTTTCGATTCTACGTTTCCAATACGTACGGCCAAGGTTTGGAACAACCTGCTTATTTCCTGAGTGATGATATATTCTGACCCTTTTCAAGGCCACAGTTAATATATATCTTCTAAGCCTGCGTGCTTCTACTTCGACCTCATCGTCGCTAACCAACAGGCGAGTTGGTGGCCAAACGCGGACTTATTCGCGATAAATAACAATCTGGGCGTCTTTAATTCGCGAGTAAATCGTTTTTTTTTAGGCAAGCATACTCGTACTTTGTCATCGCAAAACATACTACAATAAACCGTTCTTTTGGCTTTGCATCGTCCGGTAAAAAATTTAAACCACAAAATAGATACTGTTTTAAACTATCACGGTTGTTCACTAAAGTTATATGATTATTTAAGGGATATTTACCGTTGTAAGGTTGTGGAAGGAGCTCCCGATATTTCGGCGCAGTTACATACACCATGTTCACGGGAAACCACGGAACGGGATACGGGGTTTACGGGATATTTACCACGGTAAATATCCCGTAAATAATCATATAACTTTAACAAAATAGATACTTTTCATACTACAAAGGTACACTTACTCTTGCATGATTTATATCCATGGGCGATTGACTCTCTTTGCATAACCCAATCGTAGACCGAAAGAAGGAAGTTACCTTCAATAGACGACTTTCTGTCATCGTCACAATGCATTTTGTATAACTGAACTATGACAGCACCAACACATAGTTAACACACCACCAAGTTTTTTAACACACTTTTCTTCCTAGCACACTGATAAAGCTATTACTGCTGATTGTTTCACAAGGCGTCACAAGACCCCGCCACGCTAGACTATACTAAATTATAAAATTTCAATAGTGTTTTTATCCTTATTTGTTGATTCTCGCGCACGGCTTATTTAGTCTAATACTTCATTATAACTGGCTCTTTGTTAGTAGTTCGGGCACAGATCTACTAGGTTATCGAAACCCTGCCCGCCATTTTAACCAATAATTCAGGGGCGTTTCGCAGCAACCGAACTTTATTGGTTAAATGACTTTGTCATCTAGCCAATGTAGTAATTTGTTGATACCTGTCAACGCTATCCGGTAGTGTGTGCAATAATTGCAAAAGTCATATGAAATCTATGTATATAATAACTGGCCAAGAGCGGGTCGAGACACGCATATGGTAGGGTTCCGTAACCAAAGCCATATAATTGTAGTCATAGTTCAGCAATAGAAAATTCGAACGAGCGAAGCTCTGTGGACTTAGTCAAATTTCAGAGACATAGTGGTTGAGAATTCCTTGGTCCGAATGAAACACCACGTGTATGGGTAGGAATCTGATTTATTAAAATAACTAGACAGAGTATGTGATATCGGCGACCAAACGTTTGCGCGTTTTAAGCTTGGTCAACGCCATCTAGTTAATTTCTTACGAACTAATTATAAACGAAACCGACATATCGCCCACCAAGGACATCTGTTCATGTCCTTAATAAATGTACAAGTGACAACTAATTAATATGAAACATCTAAACAATGTACATCTGATACTAGAAATTTAATGCTAAACTTTTAACTATAACTAGTTCTTTACAGGTAGAATACATAATTTTGATAATGGGTGCTTGATTACTGAGCCGTTGCATTTGAGAGTAACGACTCGTGTGTTTTGTCGGTTCCTGGGTGCTTTTAAATTACTAAGTTGGTGAAGTGATTTCCGTGTGGCAGAATAATGAGGTGTTTGGAGTTCTCCTCCAAATTGGCTCTTTCTATACGACCACTTACGCGTAGAATTCCATCATCATCTGTCATGGGGCAAGAAGATTTCAACTTGCTTTTCGACTTCACTTGCCCTGTTCTTTTTATTACTTTAATATCTTCACCAAACTCTTGTTGTTGCACATGTTTTAAGCACACTTTCATAGCTTCTTCTTTCTCTAGATATGTTTGAAATCTTCTCTCTCTCTCTCTCTACTCGTTTGCTTTCCACTTCAAAACTCTTCGACAGTAAGCTATCACTCTCACAAACTTCTGCAATGTTGAATACTTAGACCAAATGGGATCTTCTTGTGCGTTTTCAGTGACAACATGGGATTTGATTGATCGCTGTTCCATGCTCGTGGCTATTGACTTAGGTCTGGAGTAAATTATAGTATCATTCTTTAGCCACGGTGGTCCCTGAGTCCACAATACATTGCCAGTTAGATCTCGAGCTCCTAATCCTCTTGATGCGATATCTCCAGGATTTTCAGAGGTCTGGACATGAGCCCAGTGATTGTTTTCAAAGCTAGATAGGATGGTCGATACCCTATTTCCAACGAAGGTGGTCCAGCGGCTTGGATGGCTGCTAAGCCACGCCAAGACCACTGTGGAATCCGTCCACAGATGAATGCTACTTTTCGGGATCTTCATGACTTCAGCTACCTCTTCTGTCAACTCAGCCAACAACACTGCTCCCATCAACTCTAAACGAGGTACGGATTGCTGCTTAACAGGTGCTACTCTTGTTCGAGATGTGATCAAACTTACTTTAATTTCTCCGTTCTTTATTTTTGTTCGCAGATACACCACCGCAGCGTACGCTGATAACGACGCGTCGGAGAAACCGTGCAGTTCTACAGAATCGTCGCTATCGTAAGTATTGATCCATCTAGGAATACTGAAACTACACGTCTCCGTTAAGTTGTTGCGGTAAGTTTGCCATTCAGTCATCAATTCTGGTGTAAGTTCTTCGTCCCAATCAAGACCTGAGACCCAAAGCTTCTGGATGAATATTTTTGATGTAACAACGCAAGGTGCTGCCCATCCCAGTGGATCAAAAAACCGCGCAATATCTGATATGACCTTTCTCTTGGTCACTGGAGTTTGTTGTGGCGGAAGATTGACTGAATATTGGAACTCGTCCCGTTCGCGATTCCAACAAATTCCTAGAATTTTCGTAATTCCATCTTCCTTTATGTCTTTACTTCCTTCTCCCTGATTACCACTTGCTACCTTATCCTTTCCTTCCTCTGAAATTTCCTCATTTAACTCTTTACAGCTACTCACCCACTTCTGCAGATGGAATCCACCCTTGGTAAGTAACTCTGTCATTTCTTTATGTATAATTTTTCCCTCTTCAACTGTCTGACACCCTGTCATGAGATCATCTACGAAAAAATCATTTTTTGCCTTTTCAGCTACTTCGGGACAACGAGCACCCTCATCAACCACAACCTGCTGCAGAGTCTTCACTGCGAGGTAAGGTGCTGATGCTGTACCAAATGTAACTCGTACTAATTTGTATTCTTCTATTTCAGATGCTGGATTGTCGCGCCATACTACTCTCTGAAAATCAGCGTCTTCAGGAGCCACTTTCACCTGCCTATACATCTTGATGATGTCAGCACAGATGCTTATGGGGTGCATTCTCCACCTCATAATGATATGACGTAACGGCTGTTGCAACGCGGGACCAACCAATAAGTCGTCGTTGAGCGACGGTGAATTAGAGCTCTTCATTGAAGCGTCGAATACAATTCGGACCTTGCTTGTCGTCTTATCGTCGCGTACGACAGCGTGATGGGGTAAATAAACCGCTGTAGATACTTTACAATCCTTTTCTGGTACGCGTTCTACATGGCCAAGGTCAATGTATTCGTGAAATACCTCGGAATAACGCATCGCAAGATCCCTGTTTTTCTTGAATTTATTTTCTAGCATCAGGAATCTCTTGATTGCAAGCTCTCTACTGTTCCCGTATTGACATTGCGGATCTTCATCGCGGAAAGGAAGCTTGACAACATAGCTACCGTCTTTATCACGGTAGGTAGTTTGTGAATAAATCTCTTCACACCGCAATTCATCTTCTGAAAGAGTCTTCTTCTGAACTCCGGGAATGACAGTCTCTATTTCCCAAAACTTCTTTAGAAGTTCATTGTCATCAGCTTGATTTTGTGAACTGATAGAAACATGATGACAATTGACGGTGTCACTAGTTGAGGAAACACTTCCTGATAAAATCCAGCCAAAAGCTGTATTCTGAGCGACTGGTAGCCCTGGCGGACCTTGAATTAAACCTTCCTTTAAAACTTGGCCATAAGCTTCAGCACCAAGCAAAATGTTGATTTTGTTTGGTGTGTGATATTCTGGGTCAGCTAGGCTAACTACTTCTAGCTCAGGCCAGTCACAAGGAACAACCTTTGCCGATGGTAAAAGTGATGTTATATTGTTGAGTACATACGCATGTACTTGCACACTAAAGTTGCGATCTAGGCGTGAGTGAATAGTCACCGTGACTATGTAATCTGAAGCTAAAGAGCCTTTCTCACCACCTATACCTGATATTATTGACTTGATTGACTTCTTCTTAAGCCCAAGGAGTTGCACTGCTGATTCTGTTATGAATGATGCTTGGGACCCTTGGTCCATTAACACTCTCAGCAGTTGTGTTGAGCCATGCATTGTCTGTGCTTCGACAAGTGCCGTGGCTAACAAGACTTGCGTCCCTACTGATGACTCCTTTGAAAAATGTGACGTTACGGTTAACGTTGATTGTCGGCCTTCTGATAACGTTGCTTGATTATTAGACACTGATGATTTTACGTTGGCAGATTCAATGGCAGTGTCTATTACTGCTGATGCAGACTTTGGGTGAAGCAACGAATGATGACGTCTCTTGCAAATATGACAGGATGTGCTCTGGCGGCAATGTCTGACGGAGTGGTTTGATCCTAAACAATTGAAACATAGACCCTTGTTCTGAACAAAACTCTGGCGCGAATCGTGACTCTCTTTTGCAAAAAGCTTACAATATGCAATCTTATGATACTCATTACAAAATGGACATAAATTGGTTACATTAGCATTTTTGACAACATGATGCACATGGTGCCGAGAAGACGATGGTTTGCTAATGAATGTTTTGGGTTTGGTGGATTTAGACTCATTCAAAAACTCGAGTGCTCTGAACCGTGCCTCCAGAAAATCTTCGAATTGTGCGAGTGTGGGTATTTCATCATTAGTACTTGTTTGCATTTCCCACAGTTTACGTGATTCTTCATCTAATTTAGCGCTTACTATGTAAATGATGATGACATCCCAGGAAGTCACATCAATTCCTAGATTTTTGAGGCCATTGAGACACTCCATAGTGGTGTCCAACAAACCCTTTATGCCATCTGAGGTCTCTAACACATTAGTTTGACTCAGAAACCGTTTTAACAAAGAATTTGATAAAAATCTTTTGTTATTATATCTAACAACAATTAATTCCCAACATTCCTTATAATTGGTTGATGTGATAGGGATGTGGCGAACAAGTTGCTCGGCCTCACCGGTTAACAAACCTTTCAAGTAGTGCATCTTCTGCACATCATCCAATGTGTTGTTGTTGTGGATTAATGAACTAAACAAATCTTTAAAAGTGGGCCATTCTGAATATACACCAGAAAATTTTGGAATCTGTATTTTTGGCAATTTGACACTACTGACACGCTTGACTGACTGATCAACTACCAGCTGCACTGACTTTAACCTATCTAAAACATCGATTAAATCACTCTTATGATTTAGATACAGTTCCTCAGATAATTCATAAACATTGTCCGTGAAATACGGGTCTGTTTCATGCAAAGCCGCTTGAATTATAGACGTGTGCGTAGACATAAAGCCATTCCATATAGTTTCTAATTGATCCAATCTGGCTTGTACATAAGAACGTGTGATGCGTTCTTTGGGTGACTTTCTATAATTTATTATTGCCCTTTCAATGATTGTTTTTTTATTTAATTGTAATCTATACATCTGATCCATTTTGATCAATAAATACAAAACCTTTACAAATAATTTTTAGGACGAAATTTACTAAGTCTATGGAACCTTGTCACAATTATATTTTTACGATGAGAATTTGCTAAGTCTCGGATGGATACAGAAAATTTTACAAGTGTGTGGAACCTTGTCGAAGTGAAAAATTCTCAAATCGGCCGTAGGTTCCCCGTATCTACCACTTATTTCTAAATTATTCTAAGTCCTAAACTAGCATGCAAATATTTAAAGTCCCTAAATTCTGTCACTGTCAAACTCACTTAACACTTTACTCTTGAATGAACGATCACTTTGAATGAATTAAATTGTACTCACGATTTCTTTGCACTTTACTTTGATTCCGATTGCAGCGCCCTCAAGCGCCAATCTCGTTCACTTCTGTTTAACTCCGATCGAAGCGCCCCCTGGCGCCAACCACAGTTCTGCTCCAACTTGAGTCGATTTCCGGTTGATTTCTTGCCCCGCCGTTGAGTTGTTCCCCCACTGCCGCCTTTGGGTGGCCAGTAGTTGAACCACTTTTGCTGTTGACTTCCAACTATTGCCTCCGGTGTAAGAGGCTGGAAATCCTCCGGCGTGCACTACTTTAGCGCCTGCTATAAGTGCCGGTAATCTCCTCCAAAAAGACCGTCACGTGTACCACAGATCCTGCTGGATCCGGCTCGAATATGGTTGAGAATTCCTTGGTCCGAATGAAACACCACGTGTATGGGTAGGAATCTGATTTATTAAAATAACTAGACAGAGTATGTGATATCGGCGACCAAACGTTTGCGCGTTTTAAGCTTGGTCAACGCCATCTAGTTAATTTCTTACGAACTAATTATAAACGAAACCGACACATAGCATATACTTTTTTGCGTTTAACCATAGACACACTCATACAAACATATGCACACAGTAGGACCTAATTAATTAATGTAAGGGTAGGTACTGATATGCATGACTATTACTTTGACATGTAAGGATAGGTTCTGATATGCATGACTATTACAATTTAATTTATGTATAATTTTGACATTTTTAGTTTGATTATTTTAAATTTCAATTGGTAATTATTATTATTAATGTAATGTGACTAGGTAATATTATTCTTTTCTATTATTATTTGGTGTTTTGTATGAGTCTATGTTACTTGGAAATAAATGATGATTATTATTATAGAGGAAAATTATTGGCAAATATTCTTTGTTAAGGTTTTTTTACAAAAAGGTCAATGACCTTTGAGCTAGAACGCCTTGAATTTATTATAGTTTTATCGCTGTTACTCAAAAAGTCATGATCAGATAATGTTCGAAATAATTTTGAATGAAGGTTTAAAATATGACCTATCTGTATTGTAAGTTACAAGTTTCTATGTTTTATAGTTTAGAAATGCAGGGGGGACCAACTTTTTGCCACTTTGGCAGACCATATTTCACAAAGTATAGACTTTATAAAAAAGTTATGTAGGAAACCTTACCTTCATTTTAAAAGACCTTTTCAACAAAACACCACACGAGCAGGTGGAGTGAAAAAAAATTCATCCCCATTTCACATGTACCAGAGCCACCCCTAAAATGCAATATTATATATTTTTATACTCCTAAAATTGAGATTTATTTTAAACCTGTCATTATGCAAAGTTTCATGCACTTATCTTTATAATTTTTTATAGTTTAGGTTCTAAAAAATTCGGACGGACGGACAGACAAACAGACAGACGGACAGACAGAACGAGTGTATAAGGGTTCCTTGTCGGGCTACGGAAACCTACAAAGTACATACTGACGAAAAGCCAGAAAAACTAAGAATTAAAATTACTTACAAACTTCACAATCCCGCGAATCCAAGTCAAGAAGCCACTCGAGCACTGCGATGTCTCTATTATCAAAACTTACTACTACAAAGCTATGTTCACTCGATGCGGGACTATAGCTACTGTACGACATTTTCAATAACTAACACAACACTGAAACCGAGGTAGCAGTCTTACAAGAGTCTTCGAAAGGAAAAACTCCGAATTCCAATCCGAGTTGAAAGTTACAGTGGTGCGCTTTCAGAACCCAAATCCTGTACCCTTGACACGAACAAAGTTAAATATAATTTTGGGATAAGTAACTCTTAAGATATATCGTCATTTTAAAATTAGACGTATATTTTACGTGTCATCCCTAGGGACCAATGTCTATGTAGATGAAGGCACATGACCGCACAGTTTGAACACCAAACTTTGAATGATACTTAATTCGGCAATGTCAAATATATATACATCCGTGTATTGTTTAGAGTGTTGTGATTAGCGGAGGGATACCTACGTGTTGCGAAGGCCGGTCATTGCAATATGATAAGGGTTGAGATAATACAGGTCACCCACACAGACAGTATCTTTCGAACCATAATAGATAGCCAATGGAAATGTTTACAGAATATGTATTGTTACGGCGGATTAACTAAGTATTTTTTTTTTCTTAACCTATACTGTCCCACTGCTGGGCAAAGGTCTCCCCCATTTCCTTCCATAAATCTCGGTCCTCCGCCGCCTCTTGCCAACCTTTCCGGAATGAGTCAAGATCGTCACGCCAGCGTTTCCTAGGCCTTCCTTGACTGCGTCGTCCATCAGGCACCCACTGTGTGACGATCCTGGCCCATCGGTGGGCCAAGAAATAATAATAAAGTCAAAAAGTAATAACCGGCTAAGTGCGAGTCGGACTCGCGCACGAAGGGTTCCGTACCATTATCTATAAAAACGGCAAGAAAACACGTTTGTTGTATGGGGGCCCCACTCAAATATTAATTTAATTATTACTTTTTCAGGTGAATATATTAATAAATATTCTGTGTATATTTCAAGCGTCTACCTGTTGTCAATATCGAGCAAAAAAATCACGTTTGTTGTATGGGAGCTCCCTTTAATATTTATTTTATTCTGTTTTTTAGTATTTGTTGTTATAGCGGCAACAGAAATACATTATCTATGAAAATTTCAACTGTCTAACTATCACGGTTCATGAGATACAGCCTAGCGACGGACGGACAGCGGAGCCTTAGTAATAGGGTCCCGTTTTACCCTTTGGGTACGGAACCCTAAAAACTAAAGAGTCCCCTACAACAAACGTTTTTTTAAACATATTTTTGTATTTGTTTAGTGTAAAAACGGTAATTCGTACAGCGTCAAACTTGGCATCATTATAGTACACATTCTAAAGCATAATAAACACCGGCCAAGTGAGAGTCGGTGACAAATTTATGTTCACCAAAGTTAAGCAACGTCGGGCGCGGTCGGTACTTGGATGGGTGGCTGGGCGTGATGTCTTTTGGCTGGCACTACTTTTTAGGGTTCCGTAGCCCGACTAAGAACCCTTATAAGTTCGTTCTGTCCGTCTGTCTGTATGTCCGTCCGTCCGTGCGAATTTTTTATATAATTAAGATGGACAGGCAGAACGGACCCCACGGAACCCTGATAACAAAACAAGTGGATCACATTAAAAACTTCAAAAATATGTTTAAAAAACGTAATAAGTGCCTATAAAATTTGAGGGTTGCCCTCGATTTCCCTGGGATCCCAACATCAGACCTGACTTGTTGACAATGAGACCAAATTGGAAGTATTATACCCAACTGAACAAAAGATATTTCTTTTAACCGTCTTCAGTTAGCGGAAAAATCGGTGACCTTACATTAAAAAAAACACAGTCATAGGACTGCACGTCAGAAGTGAAAACCTAAATTTTAAAATACACGGTACAGCGTGACGATGCGCGAGTTCCATGATTTTTGTTCTCTCAAAAAGTTCTCAACGAGGCTAAAGAAGTTTTCACTTCAAAAATATACAGTGGAACATAGAACTGTCATCCTTTTTTGAAGTCGGTTTAATGAACAGCTACTTGTTAGGGACCGTTCAAGTATTATGTAAACAGTATAGGGGGGCGAGGGGGGGGTCTATTCTTTGCTTATTTTTGATGACATGGGGGTGGGGGGGTCTAGATGATGATTACGTCAGCAGTAATTATTTACTTTTTTACACATTATGGCACTGCTGCTCATGAATCAATAAAAAAAACAGAATACAGTCAAAATCTGTTATAACGAAGGGAGGGGAGGGGGGGTTATGCTCATATTCAGTCGTAAAAACCGATAGTCGTAACAACCGGTGATGTTTAATGTGTATCGTGCAAGTACAAACAAATCGATAGGTTATTATAACCGGCATGTTGTTCTAAACGATGTTGCATATACCACTGTTTACGTAAGCATGGGAGGGGGGAGTAAGAGCTTTGCTTACTTTTCCTGACAAGGGGGGGGGTGTAAATAATTTTAATAAATCTGCTTACGTAATACAAGAACGGCCCCTTACTAAAAGTAAAGAACTGATAAATAAGTGATATGCCAATGTCATAGACATGACCTGTTCGACACTGTTTTAAACTATCACGGTTGTTCACTACTACAGTTATATGATTATTTACGTGAACATGGTCCACGCCGAAATATCGGGAGCTCCTTCCACAACCTTACCGCGGTGAATATCCCGTAAATAATCATATAACTGTAGTGACCTGTTCCGTTGAGTTCACATAAATAATAAAACTTTGGTGTGAAACTATAAACTATTTATGTACTTGATTTGTAGTAGAACTATAGAGTAATTAGATTTGAAACTATATACCGCGTTGTTTTAGTTTTACGGTGCCATGTGGCAGGCCACATCGCTCGAAGAACTGATGACCGATGGGGAAGAAAGGTTCTTGAGTGGAGACTACGAATTGGAAGACGCAGCGTAGGTAGGCCTCCCGCTAGATGGACCGACGACATTGTGAGAGTCGCGGGCATCCAGTGGATGCAGATGGCAGGATGTCGTTCAGTGTGGAGGCCTATGTTCAGTAGGACGTCTTCTGGCTGATGACGATGATGATGGTCTGTGGGATGACGATTGCGGGATGTGAAATAAGCTTGATATTGGAAGCTGACAAAGCGTTCGAAGTCGAATGAGGATAAACTTTTCGATATGATGAATTAATCGTCTTTTTAAGTACGAGTATGGTTTTAAGTAGCTGTTATACACATGATACATGCTCCACCGGAAACGGGGTCGCAAGGCCACAGTGGCGGTCTTATCAGGATAAGTTTTCGTTCGCTTATAAAAATTGAGGAAATATTTTGTATAAATTTTACAGTATTTACTGAGTTCTGTGGAGTCACTGCAAGGAAAGATGCGTGTCGCGCTCAATTCAACCGAATGTGATAATTATATACCTTACTAGCGACTAGCGACCCGCCCCGGCTTCGCACGGGTGCATTGCTGATACTAAATATACTACAGAATATCTTTATATACAACGCCCCCCCCCCCCCCCCCCCCGGCCGGTACCACCGCAACCGCTATGTCCCTGCATTTTAAATCTGTAATAACTTCGAAAATCTTTATTTAAATTACACGCTGTAAAGGGCTATATTGCCATCCATCGCGGACTTTTTTGTAGACCTTTTTAAGGTGTACAATACTGTAAGTACATTATTTTGATCTATCTCGTACGGTTCAGCCAGCGTTTGCAATTTAAGCTCAAAAAATGTGTTTATTTACGACATCACAGAAACTTCTAAAATTATCAGTGTTTCTCTATTATATTATGTATGTATTATATGATATCAACCTTCCTCTTGAATCACTCTTATCTATTAAAAAAAACCGCATCAAAATCCGTTGCGTAGTTTTAAAGATCTAAGCATATATAGGGACAGACAGCGGAAAGCGACTTTGTTTTATACTATGTAAGGTTGCCTGGAAGAGATCGCTTATAGCGATAAGGCCGCCAATTGTTTCACTTGTTTTTAAGTTGTTTTTTATGTTACTATGTTCGTATGTCATTTTTAGTGTGAACAATAAAGTTATCTATTTATCTATCTATGTAGTGATAGTGATAGTTATAGTGATTGATGATCGGAGTGTATTCAAATTGAACAAACGTGAGTAAGCCAGCTGTCACACAGCCAGCGGAAGCTATCAGCTAATTTCTAGAAACGTCTAGCTACCATTGCTACCCACTGTGATAGAAAGAGGCAAATAATACAATTTGATTCGCTCGTAGCTAATAGCCAGCAGCGGTCGCACAGCTGTCTAAATCCTGTTATATTCCATAACAAAGTTGAGGAAAGAGGCGAGAAGAGATCGAGGCTGACGCGATGGTCTGTCAGCGTCATACTATGAATACCTAAGGATATTTATATGACGTCATACAATTAGGTTTACTAAATAAATCTCTTTTTTTTTACCGACTTCAATAAAGGAGAGGGTTGTCAATTCGTTTTTTTTTGTTATCTCAGAACTCCGTCATTAATGAACCGATTTTTTATTGAAAGCGTATATTTTCATATTGGTCCACAGCCATTTTATCGAAATCGGTTCAATAGATTGGCTTTGAAATCAAAATATGTGGAAAACTTGTAACCGAATGTGGCGTTTTATACAAATTTTGTGAAGTCCAAGACTCCAAAAAGGAGGAGGTTATCAATCGAAACAGTCGACTGTTTAAAAAAAATTGATTAGTAACAACACCATCTAGCGGTGGAACTAAAAATTATTTTACCTTAACTATTTGGTCCAGTTCTGACATTTTTATGAAGTAGTTTATTTTATATTGATAATTTAAATTGACAATTATTCAGTCTTTAAAGTTATGATGTGTTAAACCTGTTATTTACTACATACAAAACGTAAGCCACTTAGCGGATTATTTATTGACTCTTTGACTTATTATTATTTGACTCGGTGTAATGCCATCCTAAACAAGTGGTGTAATTTTATGATCACACTGCTCCTTGACCCCAGTCCCAGCTGTGTACTCACCGGGGCACACACGGCATTGATTACTAAATTGTCCGAACTACGCACGTATACAGTGTGTCTATCTACCGGGTAGCAATATTTTAATGGCGCGTAAAATATCGAATTTCCCCACATAGGGTTCTATACCGCTCCTACTGCAGGAATGACTGCAATTTTTTTTTGTTGGCACGTTGAAAATATTTATTTTCAACGTGCCAACAAAAAAAAACTATGGATCAGCGGATCCTACAGATATGAAACAAGTTTTTATTGAAAAAAAAACTTTTTAACACGCTTTTATTAGCTTGGTATGTGTGTAACGGAATCTTTGAACTTGATTATGTACTACTTCAAAACGTCGAACTAAATTGAAACACATGAAACAAGGTACTGTATTTTTTTTATAATTAATAGTGCCGCGTCGCCGTTTAGCTGCGTCGAGTTTTGGTTCGGACATATTTTTGGCACGATTGTAACTCCGTAGGTATTGAAGCTCGATGTGCCTATTTTGTTTTCCTTTTGTTAGTTGATTTGAAGTTGTAAAATACACAAATCATTTACATTAAGCAGGCTCTTTCTGCGATAAATAAAAAAATATGGTGGATAATCATTTGAGCAAAAATTTCACTTAAGTAGTTTTTTTACGTTTTTGTTACGATTTTACGCTGAATCTTTTTATTACTACTGCCGATATTATTACCTCTCAAATGAATCTTTCCACATCTGGAGGTATGGAACCCTATGCAGGGTAATTTGTCGATAAAATTCGATGTTTTATACGCACATAAAATATCATCGTTGATACAACATTACAGAGGTGATACAATAATTTCGGTGTCATTCGTAGATGTTCGGAGGCCTATATCACAATAATTATCAATATAAAAAACCGTCTTGACCAAACCATCTGGACCAAATTGAAATCGGACCACACGGGAAGCACCAGCTTTCAAATAAAAAAAGAATCATCAAAATCGGTTCACCCAGCCGAAAGTTCTGAGAAAACAACATAAAAAAAAATCAGTCAAATTGAGAACCTCCTCCTTTTTGGAAGGCGGTTAAAAAATCACAGCTATTCTGCTACCCACTAAATGTTATGTATATCAGTAAGGCCAACGCCTCAAAAATTATCTCATTGACCCTTACTGGCGGACGTGTCGAACGAGTTGCTTTATCCACCAATGAAAGATATCGAAACTAAGCATGTGTCATTCTCCCCCATTATTTGATATATTAGGTACATTCTTGGTAAATTATGGTAGGTAGGTAGGTACCTGCTGTTTAATTTTGACATATGTCAAATATGACAGAAAAAAAGTTTAAATATCAATAAAAAAGTAAAACATAAATAAACAAGCCAAGTGCGAGGCGAGCTCGTGCACTGATTACTGAAGCTTCAAACCACACACATAAACACACCCCCAAATGGAGTATGTGAGATATATTGGAGATAGCTTATACCCTGGATTAATCATAGGCTTTTAATAAGGTTTTTTTAAGGCTTTTTATCCTGGAAAAGTTGATGGTTTCTGATGGATGGCGAGTGAAACCGCTCATGCTAGTAATAACATAAAGTACTCACGAACATCACTGATATTCACGTTATCAGAGGGCAGGTCGGCATTCTGCGGGACGTCTAGCTGCAAGCCGGCGATATGTTCTGCAACGCGTCAAAACTATTAATACGATCAGATAGGAGTTCCAAATGAACAAGTAGTTAAGGGGAGTTGAAATAACTTTTAAGGCACCAGACCTCACTTAAAATTTGTGACTGCGCATTATAGTTAGAGATTTTTAAACTAAAACTGCGCAACCCTCTATTACATTTACGAAACCAGTGGCCCTAGTACGAGCACTTGCGAAAAAGTATTCGTTCCGTAAGCGATAGCAAAATGTATGAAAAATTTAACAGCGCCTCTATCGGACGTAAAGGGAAACTGAGTTTTTCTTACATTTGCTATCGTTTACGGAACGAATACTTTTTCGTAAGTTCTCGTACTAGCCCCACAGTTTATGGAAGGGATTTTATCGGGTCGTTGCGGCCAAGCCGTTGCACTCTGGTTAGGGAATCCTGTATACGAGCTTCGAATTAGAAAGCTGTAGAGTGTAGATTAGGACACTCGGATTTCCCTTTGGGTCAAAAGCACGGAGCTAGGGCCCCAAACGCCGCGCACTGCCGAGGTGGTCCGAATTACTCACAAACAAAATGTGAAGCCACAAGTACCCCAAGATCCTTAAATCCAGGCCTATAGATGGCCCTACCATTCGTTGACTAAAATCACGGCTTTTTTTGTTACCCGACAACGGCGAAGCCAAAAAGAGAGTAAATATTGTAGTTGTTCTATAGATAACAAAGTCAGAAAAATGTGAAACACTGAACTTAATAACAACTAATTAACTGCAAAAAAGTTTGAGATCCAGAAAAAATTACTATATTCAATATTAATTTAACCAGGAAAACACCAAGCTACGAACGATAAACAATGTGCTTATGAAAAATTAGAAATTTTGAAAAATATTAAGTGAAATGTAGATAACGTTTTCATAGCAGAAGGTTACGAAGACCTATTACCAGAATGGATGAAAATGTTGCGTGTAAAAAGTAAGCAGTGCAAAGAGAGAAATATACTTTCATGGAAAAGTTGACACAGCAGCCATAATGTGCACCCATACCTACATACCCATAGCTATATAATTTTAAGACAACTACAGTTAAATAGCTCTAAATATATTATAGTCTATATTTTTAATAAATAAGAATGAAATGTTCGTTAGTATATAAGTGCATTACTTGAGAACGGATAGATCGATTTGTAATAATTTTTTTAAGCTATTGCATAGCTTCTATCGCGGGCCTTGAGCGTGGAGACCGAATCCAGAAATTCCGTAACTAAAATAACCTAACACCCCCCACTCCGACCGGCACAGCGGTGATACTTTGACTTGGCCTCTCACCGCTAGATGGCGTTGTAAAATATGTTTGATAAAAGAACGACACATAGAGTAGTAAAACCTACTTAATTTTATTTGTTACAAGTAAATAAATAATTATAATTGCATAAGTTGATAAAAAATGCTATGCAATAGCTTTACCGCGGCAGTCCACGAGTGCCACACGTCTTTTTTTTAATATTTGTAATAGTCCATATTAGTTTTTTATTTATAGAAAAAATTTCAAAGTTTCCCGTAATATTTTCAAATTTGGGATAAACTGCAGATAACCTCTGACTATTGAAAGATTCGAAATCATGCTATCAATGAAATAAATCCTATCTGATTCTTTAACTGAGGATTGAAAAATCGGCCCTTAAAATTATAATTAGTTTTACATCATTCGGGTAACTGTCATATCAATGAATAAATGAATAGATGAGTTGAAACTTGACCGGAAGTGTTGCATTCTTAGACGAAAACAACTTGTGTCAGCATACTGTTGACATTTACACAAACATTGTGGTAAAAATAGTTTTCCTTATACATTTTGAAATATCTTAACCCCAACTTTAAATTCCATTATTATGACAAGTATAGGTATTTCTTGTTGAATCATGGGAATGAGCAAAAGCAAAAAACTGACCAAGTTTGAGTCAGGCTCGCGCACTGAGGGTTCCGTACACAAAATACATAAAGTAGTGCAAATCATAACATCACGCACAAACGGTCACCCATCCAAGTACCGATCGTGCCTACGTTGCTTAACGTTGTAATGAACAGAAATTTGTCACCGACTCACACTTTGTCATTGTTTGTTGTTATACTTGAATTAATGTGTTGTTGTTGTTTTCAAGGCAAGAGTGAATAGGTATCTTCTAAGTCTGCGTTCTTCACCTTCGACCACATCGTCACTTACCAACAGGTGAGTTGGTGGTCAAACGCGGACTTATTCGCGATAAAAAAAAAAACTTTTGAGTGTGTACCATAATCATGCCAAGTTTGACGCTTGCACGTATTACCGTTTTTACATTAGAGCAAATACTCGTACTAAAATACGTAAAAATACGTTTGTTGTATGGGGGTGGGGGGGTATAACCGCCATTACTTTTATACTTTATTATTATTTCTTAGTTGATCTGTAACATTACATATTCTGTGAAAATTTCAAATGGCTATCTATTACGGTTCGAAAGATACAGGCATTAAAAGGTAGGACGGACAGGCGGATAGACAGTCAGTATAGGCTCAGTAATAGGGTCCCGTTTTTACCCCTTGGTTACGGAACCGTATAAAGTAATGTATTACAAGACAAGCCTAGGTTTTTTTTTTTTTCATAAACTCCCGATAAAAGAGCTGACTACATTTTGATAATCTTCAAGCAACTGACTAGATTTTCAGACAGACAGTCAGACGGATGGACAGAACGAACTCATAACTATTAAACGTTCCTTGAGCTACGGAACCTTAAATGAACAGTCCCTATCGGATGAAAACCACAGAAAAGAGAAGTAAATAGAACGGAAATGAGAAGAAAACTCTGTCGCCTGGTATTGTGATAGATATGTGATTGAACATTCTTATTTATGTCAACGCGTTGAACTCCGCGTCACAGTTGCCATTGGTTTATATGGGTGCAAGTGGCTACAAAAAATTTGTTACAAAATAGCCATGACAGCCGTTCTAATTTAAACATAAAAAAACAGCTTTTATGTGCGCCCAACTCTAAACGCGGGCCCAAATAGGTGCAGTTTGCAAAATCACGCGAACTCGAACCTTAACGCGCCGAGATACCGTTTGCAGTCGCATGATTTTGCAAACTGCACCTATTCGGGCCCGCGTTTAGAGTTGGGCGTAAGGCCCGTGGTGGCCAAATAGCACAAATGATTATAAACAAATACACATGTTACTGAACGATGGGAAAGCCCCGCTCAAAATAAATAAATTGGCTGGCACAAATTTATACAGGGTTACGCAGATAGACTGTACTAAGCCGAAAGGAGGCCATTCTTCTCAACTTATTTTTTTTTCTATGAGCCAAATCGCAAATATCAGCTGTTTCAGCTGCTACTCGACAAAATGTATGAAACAGATAATTATTTTTAGCGTTTCAGGGTTGGTCCCATAATAAAAGTTATATATAATGATGGGTACAATAATCTCCTTTTGGCTTAGTACAGTCTATATGCGCAACCCTTTACGTTGTTGATCAATTGAGCAAAACGTTCCAAAACAAGACGAATAGGCTCTACATCTAATTTTTGGTTCATACCTAAAACCTATCACAATGGCAAATAAAAGTTTCAAACCACGCAGCCCCATTTCAATTTAACAATTGAAGTGGGCCTGCACTTAATCATTTGGGCTCACTTACTATACTGATAGAATCTATCAAATAGACTAATCCTTTAAGTCAGCATAAATAAACGGCAGTGTGAGTTAGGCTCGCGCACGGTTCGGCACCACCATAAAAATTGTTAATTACAAGTATAATTTTTTTTGCAAATAGATATCATGGCGCCATGCCCAGGCGCACCTGTAGTATCGCTCGTGGCGGTCGTTTGCACGTATTTCGTTTTTACACTAGAGCAAATACAAAAATACGTTAAAAAACGTTTGTTTTATGGGGGACGCCCCTTTTGTTTTTACTTTTTATTATTACTTATCTCTTAGTTAATCCGCCGTATCATTACATATTCTGTGAAAATATCAACAGGCTGTCTATTACGGTTCGAAAGATACAGCCGTTAAAATGTAGACAGTAAGGAAGGAAGGACGGACGGACGGAGAGACAGACAGACAGACAACGTAGGCTTATTAATAGTGTATCCTTTGGGTACGGAACCCTAAAACGCTGACAAGAATAATTTATCCAATTTCGATAAAAAATATTACAAGAATCCAGAATTACTGACATGAATTTTGATTATTCATTTAATGAAAAAACTGTCTGCGTGAGTGAAGAAAAATTGGAAGACGTAACAAACATTTATAAAAAAAACAGTCGAATTGATAACCTCCTTCATTTTGGAAGTCGGTTAAAAATATGAAATCACTATCATCATCATAACCAGCCAGAAGACGTCCACTGCTGAACATAGGCCTCCCCCTTTAACCTCCATACTGGACGACATCCTGCCATCTGCATCCACTGGATGCCCGCGACTCTCACAATGTCGTCGGTCCATCTAGTGGGAGGCCTACCTACGCTGCGTCTTCCGGTTCGCGGTCTCCACTCAAGTACCTTTCTTCCCCATCGGTTAACAGTTCTTCGAGCGATGTAGCCTCCCCATTGCCACTTCAACTTGCAGATTTTAATAGCTATGTCGGTGACTCTGGTTCTTTGGCGAATATCTACGTTTCGGATTTTATCGCGCAAAGAAACTCCGAGCATAGCTCTCTCCATTGCCCGTTGTGTGACTCTGAGTTTTTCCAAAAGGCCAACAGTTAAGGACCACGTCTCAGTACCATATGAAATCACTATCAATAATTGTAAATTTATAATGATGAGCCCGCTGAAAGCGACATCGCAGCCATCTATCTATCTATCTACACATGTAATAAAAACGTAGAGATAAAAAAATCGTAATTGCGAGATATCAAAAAAATATATATACACAGGGCGTCTTAAAATAAGCACCTGAACACGATAAGTTCGTTTTTAGATTTTTTTTCTGTTTGTTTGTTTGTCCACATCTCCTCAACCACAGGACGGATTTAAATGCGGTTTACAAGAATATGCTTAGCTATGACCAGATTGAAGTATAGGCTATGTTATTTTGCGCAAGGCCGGATTGAGGGAGGAAAAAGGGTTGAAAGTGTATGTGAAAATCTACGCGTACAAAGTCGCGGGCAACAGCACTAGTAGACAATAATTTTACAGGGCGATAAGAATGCGAATCAGCTTGGGGTTTACCGGCACTCATGGTGCTGAAGCCAAATAGTGGTATCCGGTCTTGCGTGCGACGATTACAGGCGTTTGAATGCAATTATTAAGACTGACACAAATCTGATTCCAAGCATGAGCATCATGATCCGCGTTCTCTCCTCGCACGGAAGACAGCCGCGGGATTCTTGCGTTAGCCGTGTTGGCAGTTAGATAGGTTGTTATGTAGTGTATTTTTTAACGGACTTCCAAAAAGGAGGAGGTTCACAATTAGACTGTTTTTTTTGTTGTGTATTTTTACCTCGGAACTTTCGACTGGGTGTACCGATTTTGATGATTATTTTTTTATTTGAAAGCTGGTGCTTCCCGTGTGGTTCCATTTCAATTTGATCCAGGTCTGACATTTTTATGTCAGTTTTTTATATTGATCTTTATTTTACGTAAATATCCACGCAATCTTTAAGAAATGTCTACAAGCTTTGACGGCAACTGAGCATCTTAGATTCACGTATGCTGGCCTCTGCTCATATTTGGACGATCGACCACAAATGCTACTGTACCTGGTCACTGCAGTACTGTTATTACTATTATTTACCTAATAGATTAAAAAGTGATAATTAATTATCATACTTTTATTATTAACACAGAAGGTAGGTATTACATATTATTGTTATATTGCTTACAGTCTGAAAAATGATCAATTAGTAAAATAAGGAATAAATACAGGTAAATAGGCCGTGTGACCAAACCTGGTGTCAGTTTTTTTTAGGCTGCCTGAAGGCCTTTGACGGACAAGATCCACTTTGGGGTGAGAAGGCGCAGACAGATTAAAAAAAAAAACAATTAACATAATAAGTGCCTATAAAATTTGAGGGTTGCCCTCGATTTCCCTGGGATCCCATATTATAGTATATACTATTTCATGATTTCTGAGGATTTCTCGATAAGAACACTTTCTTTTTTATTGTATTTTTTTAATTTTTTTATTGGCTTGCGTTTACCGCCACCTTCCCTGTTTTTAAGCGATGATGTGATCTACGATGGAGCATGCTTGCTTAAAAGAATCCGATTCACTCACTCATGACTTGAAAACAGTCAGGTTGTAACTATCGGGGAACACCCATACAGGCAGCCCGTTCCAGATTCTAGTGGTTCGCACATTAAAAGTGGAATCACACAGCGTCTTATGGGTTTTTGAAATATCAACCATGATATGATGCCATTTCGTGCCTGCCCTGGCCGTTCGATAGATAAATGGGCAAAAGAGAATAAGATCATGCAGATCCGAAGCACATTCTTCAAATTAACTCCAAAATGTATGTGGTAAAAACCGAGACTAGCAACTTTGCGCCGATGCTCAAGGCAATTGAACTGGCGCCTTGGTCTTAGCTGCATTGAACTTGACCAGGTTGGCATAGCCTCAATCCGAAACAGCCTTAAGAGACAAGTTCATACGCTTCACCATGGGTTTTAGCAGATTGTTAATGTGCAGCAGGAAGGGTGTGTGCAGAGAGCACAGACCCCTAGGGAGATACTTGCATTAATTGCCCATCAAACAGACGAGCAGCCATCAATGACCACTGGAAGCTATCCCTCAAGATCTATCTGTACAGCCAAGGAATGGAACAATTTACACGCTTCCTTATTTCCTGTGAGATACAATCTAGGTCTTTTCAGCGTCAGAGTGAATGAATAGGTATCTTCTAAGTATGTGTGCACCATCTGCAACTACATTGTTGCCTACCAACAGAGAAGTTGGTGGTCAAGCCTAGAATTATTCGAAAAAATAAATTTAAGAGTTCCTTTATAATATGGATTTATGTAAAAATAAGATATTATTTATACATTGCCTGGCCATTTTGGGAATTACATACAAAATCATCTGGGCATTGTATAGTATTAAAATATTTATTGTATTTCTGATAACATAATATTTATGTCATATTATTTTCAGCAATAAAACATGTTCCAACACCAAATAAGATAAAGTTCAACCACAGGAAGTTCCAATCCACAGTAACTTTTGTATTAACACAATAGTATTTGTAAATAAATTAGGATGTGAAATATTAAATGGCACATCAGAAAATCGGCAAAGGTATAGTAGTAGGTGGTTACCATTCCAAAGACCTTTAAAAATGGCTATAATTAAACAATAAACCTAAAACATCATCAATACTCAATCCTGACAACTACCGGCCAATATGCTATTTGCCTACCTCTTCAAAGATATATGAAAAAGTAATGCAAAATAGCTTAAACATATTCTGTAAAAAAAAAAACACTTTTTTGATGATTCACAATATGGTTTCTAAAAAACCTGTCCAGAATCGGTCAGAATCACTTCCAGGAAATATATATAAAAATGAACCCTTATTTCTCCTGGTCATGCTATAACTTGAGAATGGCTAGACTGATTTGGCTAATTTTGATCTTGAAATATTTGTGGAAGTTCAGGGAAGGTTTAAACGGTGAGTAAACGGCTGGACCGATTTGAATTAAATATTGTGAACCTGTAGAGGGTCATAGTAGAGAGGCCGAAGGCCGAGCTCTACGCGTACGATGTAGCGGGTATCAGCTAGTAATATATAAAAAACAATGTGTACCTATATGTTCCCAATGAACTCCAAAACGGAGAGATAGATAGAAAGATAGATGTTTTTCTTGAAAGATAGATGTTATAAAGAGTAACTTAGACTACTATTATCGAGCGTATCCACGCAGGTGAAACCCCTGGGTGCAGCTAGTATCTAATAAAATTCCTACTGCTTATTTTATTACTATTACATTATATTTAAGATTCCTAAACATTTTTATAGACCACTAGGATAGTGGATCGGTTTTTTGGAAACCATATTACGTTCATGTGCCCATTCTATGTGCCAGTGAAAGTCCTGCCTTAACCAATTAGGGGTTTTTATTTGAAACTAGCATATATACATAAGTACTTGTTCAACAAACAATCCCTCTCTTTCAATAAGAGAAATTGAGTGTCTGTCTGTCGCATCGTAGCTTCCAAGCGGCTGAACCGGTTTTGATTTAGTGTTTTTTGTTTGAAAGGTGATTTGATCAAGAGTATGCTTATAGTCTAAGATCCGGCTGCAGAATTACTTCGGTCATCGAGTTTTTGCTTATAACCAAATTTTTACGCATATTTATGATAAGGAGTATATATATCAACCATTTTGATTGGCACCCGCCAATCAAAATGTGGCCGCTAGTATTTTTAATTAAATTATTGTTAATTAATTTATGGGAAAAAAAATTGCAACCATATACAATCTAGCTACTTCACAGCAATATAAGAAAAAAAATGATTTAATTTGATATATAAATGATAAATATCAGTTTTTTTTTTATTTTTTATTTTTTTATTTTTTTTTCCGTGTTCTGTTTTTATCTGCGATCAGTTATATTAACTATAAGCAGATGTCTTGAGTGCAATGTGTCTTGTAAAGTGTGCCCTCCAGTGAGGACATCTCCTTAAATATCAGTTATGACCATAAAATTGTACCAAAATCTTACCTGTTTACACCTGGCTGCGAAGAGGTGTTTATATATATTTCCGTGAAGTGGAGGATATTTTATTTAAAATCCAGGTGAATTAATTTTTTTCCCATAAATTAATTAACAATAATTTAATAAAAAATACTAGCCGCCACATTTTGATTGGCACCCTGGTTGATATATATTCTCCTAATCATAAATATGCGTAAAAATTTGGTTTTAAGCAAAAACTCGATGACGGAAGTAATCCCGCAGACGGAAGTAATCGCGCAGACGGAAGTAATCCCGCAGCCGGATCTCGTACTATTAGCTAACCCCTCTCTATGAGGGAGGCCTTGTCCAACAGTGGACATTAATTGACTGATGATGTGTGTGTGTGATGTGATGCTTAGCTAATGATTCAAGAAAATCTCAAATCAGCCATTTGAAGATTAAGTAACTTTTTTTTTGGATTTTTTATTTATTTCAGTATAATATACTTGTTGATTGAGTCTTTAGCTTGTAAGATTGAGGAGTATTTGCCTATCTATAAAGTGGTACATAGCACAGAATGGTGGTACTACTATAGAGTACGCTGAGAGGTCATTGTACTCCTTATAGTGAAGAACTTTTACAATGGGACTGACCCAGAAATTGGGGAAGAAAATCAGCTGTTCCATAGAAATATGTCATTCCCACTTAACAATATATATGGAGCAGCTCATATTTTTTTACGTTTTCAAGATTGATTCCTCAATATTGTTCGTAAGTAATATATAAATAACCTCCTTTCAACTTGTACTATTATAGTACAGAGTTGGAATTCGCCATTTGAAATCAAAACTGCATTAAGTAGTTTAAAGTAAACTATGTTATAGCTTTTCAATGTTACAAAATTACATCTGAATATGATAAATGCAAAAAATGTAACAAAATTAGAACGTAAAAACAAAGCCTTAAAAATTATGATAGATTCAATAAAAGTGCACTTATTACTACACTATAACCAAATGTTGCGGCTACTTCGGCAAACTATGCTAATTCCAGACGGTGAGACTAGTTTACGGGATATTTATAGATCTACTCAACCACCCACCAGACTAATACATTGAGAAATAAGCTTTATTTACATTGTATAGTGGCTGAAAGTGCACCGCAACCAGACCAGCCAAAGCTGGGTCCTAGACATAAATGAGGGTTTACATGCGAAGTGGTAGCAAAGTGTCAATTTGAGTGTCAGTCCAATGATACAAGCCACAGCATGCTGGCTCTCACACGGATTACCTCCGACGATGTCCATGGCACTTGGCAACGGATATGTGGACTGCTATCGCCGTGGACGCTTCACGCGCGTCCTTCCGCACTTGACATTATCCAAACGTACATTTATTTCAACATCGTCGCAGTGCAAAGTTATGTAGCACTTCCGCTTCAGCGTGTGTCCGTTGTCAACTTAGAAATCACTCAAACACACTTTGTAACTTGTTCCCGGTTAGTGATATTGCGTTATTCACACACGAGCGAGCGACTTCACAAAACGTAAACTAAACACGTACCTCCAGCATGAATGATCCTTCTACAATAACTGTCTGTCTCTTCGACGCTTCGCTTGTCCGACGAACAAGTTATCAAGGTCTCGTCTCGATCGCGATGTTCACTTCCAAGAATCAAACAGGTTATGTTTTGACAAAGTCACTTTTAAAATACTACAAGCGAACACTGCACATATGATAATCTTTCTTGTTTTGTAAAATTTGAAACATACACTACACTTTAGGTTAATTATCTAAAAATAAAATAAACTCGTCTTGCTGATATGACAAGTGAACGAAACGAACCGAACCACCGAAAGCAAGCCACAAATGTCAAACAAATGTCAAAAAAGTTTCAAGTAGTGATGTGCCGAGTGGTCAGCTTTGTTGACGCACCGTTATTCCACTTCAGTAACTCTTTTTATAAATCTTGCCAAAGGAAGAGCCTGCAACCCGCGAAACAGGTCTTCCTAGTTTAGGATTCAGTGCACTCAGAGGGAACATTTTTGTTCGCGTTTATTTTGTTACCTACTTCTTTTTAAGTTGGTTATAGTAACTAGGTATTTAAATACTAAGTTTTCTTGTACAGTTGATTATTTACGGGATAATTACCGTGGTAAGATTGTGGAAGGAGGTCCCGATATTTCGGCGCAGCACCACCGTGCACCATGGTGCATGGAACCTTACCACGGTAAATATCCCGTATATAATCAATCATATAACTAAAAACTTGTGGCACTAGCTCGTAAGTGTTTTTTATCTGTTTGTAACTTTTATTTCTGGTATACACAATTAAGAGTTTCTATCTATATATCTATCTATAACTATAGTGAACAACCGTGATAGTTTACAATAGTGCTTTAAGTTTTCTTGAAAGAATAAACATTTGATTTTTTTGTTAGATACTTACATAAATTCTGTGGTTATGGTATTCTATACATAAAGTTAGTGAAAAAAATCATGGAAAAAAACTAATTACTTACTTTTTTTTTAAATCTAATTTTTATTAAGGACATTTAGTCATGCATGACTATGTCAGGCCCATAGGATTCGCTAAGTTTGTAAGTATTCTAGGGTATATCCTTAAATAGCCCGTAGGCAGACTGATAGAGCGTCCTAGCTGCGCTAGATGTTGGCGCCGCTAAGTCACTCAGAATCAGACCTACATCTAGTAAATTTCTGAAGACATGACATGTAATGTAATTAATAATTGCTCTTTGATTTGTACAACCACAGACTATGTATAGCTACTACCACGCTACTACGTAGCAAGTCTTTGGGTACAACACTGGTTTGCTTTTGATAACCAACGCGTGCTAGTATAGGTGAATTAGGTGAGTACACCACAAACAACACACACACTATAAAGAAGACGAGAATGACCACCGGTGATTGGGCGACAAATGGTGATGATTGGTTGAAAATGCTCTGACGTATACGGTAACGCATGCGCAGTCGGCAGTACACATGAGAGCAGCCAGCATGGCTAGCGCGAGCGCCGCGACAAAATTTTGTCGACTTTTTAAATCGGCCATAACGAGACAGGCGTATATGATAGGCACCTTGTCGCGTTCTCGCTCGACAAATTGACGACAAGATTGTCATGATGCGATTTTTTTTCGTTTTCTTTCTCTAATGATGTTTTCTTTTAATATGATGATATTTTTTCTCTCTTTAGATGACTTCTTCGAGTTCTTCGTCTCATTCGCTATATTCTAAGGTTTCATTGATAAAAGTTTAAAATTACCAGCTGCACTATTCCCGCCAACGTTTTTAGAAGGACGTATGTTGAATTCAATGGCGATATTTAAGTTTTGTCGCATTTGTAATTTTTTATTAGGTACTTACTTATGTATTGTTAAAATATATTTTTAGAGATAATTATGTATTTCATACACATTATACCTCGCTGATTTTTGTACAGACGGTGACAGGACGGCGTACCTACACCTAGGGTGACCTAGGTAGGACCTAGGTTTTCACCCGTGCAGTAAGTAGGACGTATACCTAGGTACATAACTACATAGATAATTATATATATTTTTTATCAAAGGGCAAATAGAATTTTGGAGTGCAGCCAGGTTATGTGGCATTGAATTTAATTGAAATGTTGGCCAAATGAACCAATATTTTCTAAGAGATCTTAGTTTTGTCTACGTGCAAATAAGAAGGTACCTACCTAGCTCACTCATTCAACCCAACAGAGTAGTTGTTAGCGTAGATCGCCCACGCTCTGAAGCTATGAGACATCCCTCCCTTGTCTTCCCACTTTCCACCCCCCAAAGTTACAGTAAGGCGTGTGTGACTCATCCTTTTGCGTTGATAATTACGTGTTTTGTAAAAATAATAATTCTATTAAAGGTAGGTAGGTACTCAACTTCAGTTGGGAACTCGGTTCTAGAAGCTGTTGATGCGTTGGTACCTACAATACCTAAGTACGTCTTCATAAGAAAAACAGTCCAACTTCAAGAAAGAGGTCAATCGACGAATCCAACTCGGCTGGGTAGCGTTCAGTAAAATTCGCAACGTCTTTTCGTTCAAAATACTTCAGTGCCTTAAGACGATATAAATCTTCAAGTGGTCTTCAACCAGTGTTGCCAGTGATGACATGTGGCACTGAAACGTGGTCTCTCACTATGGACCTCATTACCGTCTTTAGCAAGCTGAAAGTAGCACAACTAGCTATGGAGAGGGCTATGCTCGGGGTTTCTACGATATCGAATCAGAAATGAAGAGATCCGTAGACGAACGAAAGTAACCGACATAGCCCAACGGATTAGCAAGTTGAAGTGGCAGTGGGCAGGGCACATAGCACGCAGAACAGATGGCCGATGGGCAGAGAGGTTCTCGAATGGAGACCACGGACCAGTAAACGCAGCGTAGGACGTCCACCCACAAGAAGGACAGACGACATAAAAGAGACCACAGGAAAACGCTGGATGCAGGCCGCTTCCAAACTGCCCTTTTTGAAATCGATGGGCGATGGGGGAGGCCTATGTTCAGCAGTAGACGAGCTATGGCTGATATGATGATGATGATGAAACAGCCGTATCTGTTACGAAATATAACAACAAAGTGGATAGATTAATAAACTTAAAGCCATAACAGACGTACGGACCACGAACCGCCGTCTGACCAACAGAATTTGGTCAGACGGCGGTTCGTGGTTCGTGTCTGTTACGGCTATTAAAGTAGGTATATACAGCCCACAGCTCTATTCACGGATTACCTACTTATAGAATTATAACCGCTAGGAGCTGCTTACTTGCAAATAAAAGTATAGGTTTTTTTTATAAGTTGCAAGAACACAAAAATACTACTAATGCCTTTGTAAAGTCGTAACAACTAAACTCCCATTGTTGTTACAAAATACTTTAAATTTACCACTGCAAGTAAAATTTGCTTTCTTTTTTATTCTTTGTGCGAATAGAAAATGCAATGTGAGTCAAACAGGGCGTCCGGCCCGGGCGCAGTCGTATGGCGGCGAAAAGACGCGCCCGTGTGCGTCGCGTGTGGCGCCCGGTGCTCGCGGTCGTATTTACCTAATAGTAGGCTTTGGCCCGCTCGGTCATCGGTCGCCGCTCGCCACCAACCCACCCCACGCAGTTTTTCAATCCTCCCCGCCCCCTAAAATCTCCACGGATGAATCGCGGGGTGAGGTGTCACAGCAGTGACTCATTATTACCTGCCATTTGCATGTCTCCTAAACTTGTAAGTAGGTACCTAATACATTATTATCCCGGCAATAACATGGATAGGTCTTCGAGGTCGCTGACTCGATGTTATGCGTCACTGTACACGCATGTTACTATAAAGTATAAATTACTAGGACTCGGTAACTACTGACTGACTAGCCACGAGGGTACTATAGGGTGAGGGCGCGCCATCAGGTGGCGCCGATGAGACTGGCGCCTCCGACTCCGTATGGATAGATTAAATTCAGGGCTACCACACACAATGGACTTTTAGTTGGCGATGTTCTGCTGAGAGTGTACTGAGAGTGGGTAAATGACGGACGGCAAGCTGCATGAGTAGGATTACCATTTTTTTATTTGAAAGTTTAGCACTTTAGGCAAATAGCCTTCTTCAAATGAACCAGCCAAGTGCGAGTCGGGCTCGCGCACTGAGAGTTCCGTACCACCACAAAATACACAAAGTAGTCCAAAAAAACAACATTATACGCCCAGGCGGTCACCCATCCAAGTTCACATGACAGCGGTTGGTGGCACTGTATTGTACCTATAAGTAAGTAGGTGTAATAATACACTCAGATCAAAGTGTAGTTTTTCGAAGAGATCAAATCATAAATTTTCTACTGCTACCTACTTCACAAAAACAGTTGTGGTAATAACCATCATCATCATATATTATCAAACTGTCCGTATCTTATTATAATTACTTAGGTACCTACCTACTAAATATTGAGTGCTGCTGCCACTGTTCCGCAAGGCGCTACCGCCGCCGCCGCCGCCGCCGCCGGGCCGGGCGGCTGGCGACCGGCGCCGCGATGTGGTGCCGGTTCATTGTTGACGCCACACGCAACTCCTACACCGACGGAGAACCCTTAGAAACATCATGTAGGCTTGGGTGTAGATAATAAAACCAGCGGCCAATAGACTGGAGCACTAGGAATAGATACAACTGGGTATGAAGCAGTATACCTACCTACCTAATAAAGTGTTATTAATAAAACCTTATTCTATGAATGGAAAGGTGAAACCTTTTCCGTCCATTAAAAAAAAGTAATAAATAAATTCAAAATTAATTTCGAATTCTGTCACGGAGATCTAATTTCAATTTTCAAATCAATCATACTGTTATCCTTGTTGCTATTTTTGAATAATAAACAAATTATTATCAAATGCCGGAAAACCAGAGCTTGGTGAAAATGCCGCGGAGTGCATCTCCGGTGGCGAGAGCTGGTGCTGGAGACATTTCTGAAAGAGAGTTGTCTCGCGAACGCAGCAACCTTCAGTCCACGCCACCTGCGTGAGTTACCAACACATCTCTTTGTTTTATATCCATGTTAGACCCGTAACAGACGTATAGAACTTGGCTGACGAACCGCCGTCTGAGCAACGGGAGAGAAAGAGTGAGAATATAATTTCCCTCCTAATTTTCTCTCTCGTTGGTTGACGTCAGCCAAGTTGATGTGTCTCTTACGGGTCTTAAGCTGATCTGTAGGCTTACTTTCAATAAGTACGATCAAATACAATTCGGACGACAAAGTTCATACCAGTAGTTCCAGATGGCGTTGAGTGTGGAGTTCTAAAAGGACCTATGTTCAGCAGTAAACGTCTTCTGGCTGATGATGTTGGCAACGTTGTCTTACTACTCGAATTATTAAATCGGAACAGGCTGATGACGATGATGATGATTCTACGCAGTCAATACTTATCCATAGTTCTCTATTTCTGGTTCTGCACTACGCTTTCCACCGAGAAATATTGAGTTATCTTATTCTAATCATGGTCTGTGCTAAGCATTCTAAGCAATGACGATATAAAATTATTCTATCTTTGGTTTTAAGTACTTTCAGGCAGCCCATCCGTAGACTTTTGTTGGGACATTGCTTATGAAATGACTTTTCTCCGAAGATCAAATCGAGCCCCTAGATCACTCTATAACGCAACGTTACTGCTTATGAACCATTCGAATTTGGTTCCTATCAATAGAAAATCTTTCATTTCGTGTGACTATTTTGTGCGAAATCATACGAGCAATTAAAAAAACGAGCTCCAAGACATGGGCCTTTCACCGTGCGATCTGAAACAGTAGTAATGTGACATGTAACTTTATGTTAAGGTTACCAAACATTGTAACTATGTATTTTGATAAAGTTATATGATTATTTACGGGATATTTACCGTGGTAAGGTTGTGGAAGGAGCTCCCGTCTTCCCGTGAACATGGTGCATGTAACTGCGCCGAAATATCGGGAGCTCCTTCCACAACCTTACCACGGTAAATATCCCGTAAATAATCATATAACTTTAGTGAACAACCGTGATAGTTTAAAACAGTGTTTATGTATTTTGATATCACAACCCCTTGTTATCTTGCTTTGTTATGTTTTTGGACATTGAAGGGTCGATTTAATGATACCTAGTTACAGAAGGGTTGGCAGGAATGTTGTCAAAGGGGTTACAGGGTAATAAACTGCAAGAATTTGCGTGTGATAGGCACAACACAAGTCAAGTGCCCTTTTTATAGGTATAATTTAATTGTGTTGAGCACGCGAAAAGGAGCGGTGATGGCCGGGTGGGTGGCATATGCGCTTTATATCGGACGGTACTTGGTTCAATCCTCGGCCCTGCACCAATGACTTATTTACAACTTAAATAAATTATGTAGTGTAGTTTCGGTGCCTTCGTTCAACAACGGTGAAGGAAAACTTCGTGAGGAAACCGGTATATCCAAGAACCTCAAAAGTTCAAAGATCAATGACATTCACCAACATGCACAGGGCCAGCATGGTGGATGAGGACCCATCCTCTCTCTCTGAGAGAAGGACTGTGTGCCAGCAGTGGGAAAACAACAAGCTGATAATGTTGAAGATGCGAAGAGGAAATTCTTCGATAATATTGATATATAAATATCTGTGCAAATAGCAATAATATTAGAAAGTGGTCATGGTGCTCATGTAAATGGTCTTTAGCTAACGTCCGGTGTCGACCTTAACGACTTGACACCACATGACATGACACGCACGACATGACAAATGTTGAAACGCACGACAAATTACGCGGCTGATAACTTGACAGATACTTACCTAATCATTCACATTGCTTAGAGAGGACATCAGACCTCTGTCACAAACGCAGCGCAGTGCCACCGTAATAACCAATATATACCATAATAACCGTAAAAACCAATAACTCATAATTACTCGGTCGGGTTCTGTAACTGTTTGTGGGTAAGGCGCGTCGTTTGCCTACCACGAGGCGAACTACTTGATGGCTTTGTTAATTCAAGACCTTACCTAGCCTTAATAGACATCGGGCAACTTTGTTACCATATAAATACATAGATATATTTTCCGCCTTTTCCTACCCAGGCGCCTGCAACCTGTGCACCCGAAAAAGCAGCTGTTCCTAACGCCGGTTAGCAAGTTCACAGCAAGCCGTGCGGTCACGCCGCATTTCAACCGCATTCGTAGCTGCCTTGAGCAGTATACTGCTCCCGCGGCTACCGCACCGCCTGAAGTCCCCGCACTCAAGAGAGCTAATATGCCGCACAAGGCTGCCTCTATGGAGGACCTCACACCTACCAAGAGGATGAAAAAGAGCCAGTTAGTATATGACTCCATCCATGAACTAAATACGTTCAGTTGTGTCTTCTGTATTGCCGTGCTCAGTTCTAAATGCACTGGTCTCGTCCTCTCAGGTCAGAGGCTAGCAACGGTGTGGTTCGGTCACCACGGCTGTACGGTATCGCAGAGGAGGAAGCTGCGGCAAAGGTGGCGCGGTTCATGGTGGTGACTGCCTGGCGCCGGCGCCGGGACGACCTGCGCTGCCTCAGGAAGACGCTGGAGTTCCAGGTCTGTACTGCTGCTTATATTCCAGAATTCTGACTTACTAAAACGGATCTTTTTTATGCCTGATGATAAGTGATGGGGTATGAACGAGGATAGCTCACGTTGATCTATTCACTCTCTAGTCGTAGAAATGCCTATATATAGATAACTAATACAAATCAGGGGCTTCTACCACAACCTAAGTAACATTCTTATGGTAATCTTATATTGAGCTTTGTTATGTAATCTTATTTTCTTGCTTTCTAGGCTAATGA
Organism: Agriopis leucophaearia; assembly: GCA_949125355.1. Taxonomy (NCBI): domain Eukaryota; kingdom Metazoa; phylum Arthropoda; class Insecta; order Lepidoptera; family Geometridae; genus Agriopis; species Agriopis leucophaearia. Next base: position 15,169,248 of record OX421268.1, on the reverse strand, counting down.
GAAAGCAAGACAAAATTCAATGTAAGATTATTCTAAGAATGTTTTTGAATTTGTGGTAGCCCACCTAGAAGTAGATGGCAGATGGCTAGAGATTTTTTTTGGTAGGTACCTACCTACTATAAGTTTCGTAATGTACTAGATGTATTTTTTGTATGAACAATGATCAGTTTTGATTTGAGTATTCTTGTCCTAAGCTCCCAAGGTGCGTCGTGGTGGCGCTGCGGCCAGCAGGATTCTGCACTAGTTTTGCTGGAGCGCAGCGACCGCGAAAAATTAGATCTTATTGATAACTGTTTATTAGTGTTTATATTATCATTGAGAGTTTGTGCGAAAAGAGAATTCAGTCGTGGCAAGTGAATTAACATGATGATTGATATTTCTATGTCCTATTTTTATTATGAAATATAAATATTTTAAGTTCTATAAAAACATGTTTTTCTTCTCAGCTCCCTACCCCCACATCGATACAATCGCCCTCTTCATCTATCTAAATGTCACAATAATTAAGCACAATAGCAGCCACAGCTTCTACGACTATTCTCTTTTCGCATAGAACTTTCTTGAAAAGTGAATGGTGCCTGCGAAGCTTAGCTATTTATCCTAAAGAAAGATAAATATGGAAAACGCGAGCGAAATCAGCTCAAGAAATAGATATTGATAGATTTGAGGTAGACTCCAGAGTATTTATTGGTCACAGACCCCAGCGAATTGGTCACAGATTCCAGTGTACTGCTGTCGACAAATGGCTATGTGCTATCAACTGACTACTGCACTGGCTACTACTAACTCAAATGTATTGACAAATGGCTCGATTGTACTGCTATCAACTGACTCTACTGCACTGGCAACTACTGACTCAAATGTATTGACAAATGGCCCGATTCTACTGCTATCAACTGACTCTAGTGGACTAGCAACTGATTCAAATGTATTGACAACTGGCTCTAGTGTACTACTATTAACTGACTCTAGTGGACTGGCAACTGACTCAAATGTATAGACAAATGGTTTGAGTGTACTGCTGTCAACTGACTCTAGTGCATTGTCAACTGACTCAAATGTATTGACAAATGGCTCGAGTGTACTGCTATCAACTGACTCTACTGCACTGGCAACTACTGACTCAAATGTATTGACAAATGGCCCGATTCTACTGCTATCAACTGACTCTAGTGGACTAGCAACTGATTCAAATGTATTGACAACTGGCTCTAGTGTACTACTATTAACTGACTCTAGTGGACTGGCAACTGACTCAAATGTATAGACAAATGGTTTGAGTGTACTGCTGTCAACTGACTCTAGTGCATTGTCAACTGACTCAAATGTATTGACAAATGGCTCGAGTGTACTGCTATCAACTGACTCTACTGCACTGGCAACTGACTCAAATGTATTGACAAATGGCTCGAGTGTACTGCTACCAACTGACTCTACTGCACTGGCAACTGACTCAAATGTATTGACAAATGGCTCGAGCGTACTGCTATCAACTGCCTGTATTGCACTGGCAACTGACTCAAATGTATTGACAAATGGTTTGAGTGTACTGCTGTCAACTGACTCTACTGCACTGGCAACTGACTCAAATGTATTGACAAATGGCTCGAGGGTACTGCTATCAACTGACGCTAGTGGACTGGCAACTGACTCAGGTCATAAAGTGTATTAGTAAATGACTTTAGATTATTGGGAACTGACTTCAGCCCGCCGTATTGTCCGTTGGCTTCAGGTGTCGTGCTCGGAGCGGCTGCGCCTGCAGGTGTCGGCCCTCAAGTCGCTGCTAGACTCGGACAACGCGAAGGTGCGGCTAGCCATGCGGGAGCTCGACCGCCTCAAGCAGCTGCTCAGAGACAAGGACGCTGAGAAAGCCGTGCTTGAGAGGGTACTCTTAGATGACTAAACTAAACAACAGATAACGAAAGCGAAGCTATCTCAGAAACCGACTCAGCTAAGCCGTAGACCAGCAGATAACGAATGCATCTTGCGCGCGGCGCATCTAAATTGCGCAATTCAAGAAGGGTTCACGTATACCTACTGCTCTCGCACGCGCGCCCTTATCTAAGTTGCGTTGATTATTTGCACCGTGTGCAAGATGTATATATATATTTATTTATTAAAAAAAAACACTTATAACACCATTACAGATAGACTAAAGCGATGCTATAACATCTATAATAATTTTTTAACTATTCTAATTAAATATCAAAAACATATTTTACATATTTTTTTTTGCGTCAATAGATGTCACTGAGAGTATACTTTTCACATATTTTGTGAGCCGTTTCTATGAACTCTGCCAGGCCACAAGTAAAAATATATGTACCTTCTGAAACTAGATTTAGCAAAGTCAAAGCGCGCGACACCACCTGAGCAGTCAAACCTGAGCAGGTTTGTTCTAGACGCGGGTACGCTGAAGGTAGGGAACCAGCGACGCCTGGTCACCGGGATAAGTAGGTATACCTAGATGTGGTAGGCTAAAAGGCGTTTGATGAACTATCGCAAAACATATAGCGTGAGTCTAACAATGATTAATCGCCGCAATGGTTTGTTATAACACTTCCCTGGAACATGGTGAACAATTGGAACCCCTGGAACGAGCTGACAATTTTTGTTTTATAGATACTTACGTAATGTATTACGTGTTATAACAGTGAGCAACATTAGGTATCTAAGTATATCTACTTCAATTCTGTCAAATAAAATAATAGGTTGTCTCTAAAAGGTATTCGCACATCACAACGACTCAACACCAACTCGCCTATTAATATACGTTATTTTTGAAAGTCACTACTACGATTTCTTTTCACCATGCATGTAGGCAGGCGTTCTAAGAGAAATGTTTTATTTTTGTTATTTCTATATCAAATTGGTATCTATATTTATACTATAATTGTCAATTATGGTAGTTTCTGACATGATGCTCACTTTTCAGGAGAAGATTGCCCTCGAAGATGATGTATGTGCCGCGGAAGATCGCACTTCCGAAATGAGCATTGGTTAGACTCTTTTGAATTTTGTGTATCATGATTCTAAACTGCTGGCAATAGTCATGAGTATCACGTATTGTATTGTCAAAGGCATAAAATTATGACATGTAACTTTAGGGTCTCTCGTACGAGATAAGCTGTGATGGAGAATCAACGAGAGCGTCTAGTTGACTTACATTCTTAGTCGTATCTTCGGCTGTCTGTGTATCGTAAGAGGGTAGGTATAGTCGGAATAAAGTAATACATAACGGTACGTGGTTGTGTGTCCAGGGTGGCGCAACTGCCGCAACGAGATGGAAGGCGTGCGCGCAGCGGCGGCAGTGTGTGAGCACGCACTGGCACTGGAGCGCGCGGCCGCTGCAGACGCGCGTAACTTGCGCGACCACGCCTATACCAGGGTAACATGTCAACAGACCTACCGACTTATGTGTATTTGGTCAAATTTATTTTCTAATGCCTCTTCACTATTTAATTAAGGTTGGCCGTTATCTCAGCGACCTTCTCCCTGTCTTGAGCTAGACAAATAGCTGTTCCGCGCTGGCAATGCCATAGTCCATTCGCGGATGGTGTGTAACCATAACTTATCTGCCAACCGTCATTTGCCTTTTACTTTTCCCGTCATTATTGGCTGGAGAAGTTGGTGGTATAGAGATAAAAATACACATGATATAACTATCTACTAAATATTTTTGGTCATTCTGGTATACCGTGAGTTTTAGTAATTAAGTAAAAGTAGCTACTATAATAATAGTTTGCTAAACAGGTGTCGACAGGTTTATTTAGTAGACAGTGCCAAATTGAAAAACTGTTGTTTTTTCTTTGTTCCACGAGCCTTATTGTTGTTTGCCTCGCAGCTATCGTTGTTAGAAGAGGATATGGCGCAGCAGGAGGACCTGCTCTCGGCTGCGGAGGCGGAGGCAGCCGCGCTCCGGAGGGAAGCAGATGACAAGCAACGCGCGCTCGATGCCATGACCGAACAACTCACACATGAACGAGAGTTAGTTCTCGTTTCAATTACCTTTCAGTTCCCATTGTTGAGTAGGTCCTTCGGGCCAGATATTGACTGAGATATTGGTTCTGTCAGTCCTTTATTGACATAGCACAAAGAGACGTAGACAAATACTTTGTCGGTTAATAAACGAAAATTAGGCCCTCGTGAAGTTTTAATACAGGTATTGGGTGTAACTACGCGTCATACACGTGAAGAATTTACAACTTATTCTTCACTTAGTTCGTTTCTTAGTTTCCACATTCCAATGCTCCTCCCAGTGTACCCCATTTGACGTGATAAGGATTTTGTTATGCTACTGCATTGTTTTAGGGCTCGCCACGCATGCACGCGTGAGTGCGCGACTCTCGGCGCGCGGTTGTCGCTAGCTACTGCAGAGACTAGCTCCCTGCGCGTGCTTGCAGACGAGCTGAGCGGCGAGCTGGAGAGCACGCGGCTGCAGCTTGCTGTCACCAAGGCACAGCTTGACTTTTGGCCCGCGCCACTCACCAGGTCGGTACCGAGTACTTTATTGCAGTTAGGGTTGCCATCTCTAAAATTTGGCAACCAGGATAAGACGCGTGAAAACCACGAATTTTAGAGCCCAGAACCCGGACGTGTCAACAGGTTTTTTTAAAACATAGTCAGTGTAAAAATCGCGACGTGCGGGCACAGTGCGTGTGTCGCAGGCGGCCCAAGACTTTAATATTTTTTAAACCCGGAATACAATTGAAGCCCCGTCCGGACGCTCCCTGGATGCCCTCAAAACTAGGACAAATCCAGGGAAACCCGGACGTATGGCAATCCTAATTGCAGTCATCATCGCTAGAAGTAGAGGGCTTTCGCTGGAAACGAGATAAGAATGTTGTAGCATAAGCGCCACGTGCTCACACTTTAACATCTTGCAAGTCACTGGACCACGATACGCTACGCGTAACTTCCACCGTCCTGGGTCAGTACCAAGAACGCTCTATAGAACGGACTCGCCACAAAGTAACATAAGTATCTAGGATCTTGCTTGCGTCCCGTCGGCCATGCATGCATACCTGGCCAAATGAGTATTAGCTGTCAAAAACAATAAACATCTCTAGTGAAAGACGCTATATTATCATATCCCCGTCAAAGTCCCGTTCCTTGTTTTCTATCTCCTTTAATAGAGAATACTTGTACAAGACTAAAGGCTTCCTTCAGTAGGATTATCACCGGATTCATTAACGTAATAATCCAATAATCCTTAATTTCCCACTGCACTACTAAACCACACTACCGGTGTCATATGTGTAATTTAAAAAGGGTTACATCTTCGTTCCCCTCAATTTCACTAGTAAGTAAAATGTACTTATATGTTCCCATAAAAAAACGAAGCTGTATGAAACTTGTAGAGTTTGAAATATCGTCTGTGTTAGGTTTGTGGGAGCGGTGCGGTGGTGGCTGCGGCGTCCACTATCAGCGCCAGCCGCCATCCTGTGGGCCGCAGTGCCCGCCACGCACGGCTGCACGCACCTCGCAAGGACAACGCCTTAAAATCTACACCAAAAAATACTACTATATACAAGCCTTCGTACACCATATGCATTTGACACAGACCCTGTCACCCAAGAACCAAGACTGTAGGAAAACCACGCGTCTACAGAATTCACCTTCCGTGCTTTTAACCTAACTAGAACCTTTTTTTATGCCATAGGTGGAAAACAAGCAGACTGATAAGCAATCACCGTCGCCTATGGATAGTTGTAACACCAGAGGCATCACAAATACGTTTGGTCTACCTTGGTGTTTTTACGCTTACACTTGCCCCATCGCCTAGTAATAGTTATTCCGTGTTTTGTTATATTTGATAGAGTTCATTTCAAAGCGAGACCAGCATGGCTAGCATGCTACGACAAAATCTTGTCATCACTTTGTCGATCGAGAACGCGACAAGGTGCCTATAGTTTCATATATGCCTATCTCGCTTTGGCATGATAAAAAGAGTCGACAAAATTTTGTCGCGGTGGCATGCTAGCCCGGCTGGACGTAACTTCGGAATAACTGTTTTAAAACAATAGGTGTGTCAAAATTTCACTCAATTCGTATCAGTGTTTAGTCGATATGGTGTGCGAATGTCTTTATTCGGTTCACTTTTCCTCGAGTAGTTTAACTACTGAGTGAAAAGTTAAATACAAAATGAAGGAAAAGTTGACTTATTTATGGATATTTAATTGAAATAGTATTAAGCAAATAGAAGGTTGATGTATCTTATTATACAAGGTTTGTATTAGGTGAGTATTTTAAAATAATTTTGTCATGTTTTAGTGATAATTATGTACCTATTTGTAGAAATTCATACTGTTTTTTCTAGTTAAGTATTAATTTTTAAGTTGATAGCTAATTCAATCTTGAATAAAGTTACAAATAAAATGATTTTGTTTCATTCCTGGGCCCTTATTAACGCGCTGGTAACGCGGCGCATTAACTTCTATGCCTTAGGAAATAAAGGCGAGCTTGTTGAGGTTCACTTAACGTGGCCACGTTAGCGCGCGTTTGCCCGTACCGAATAACTGCCCTGTATTAACATAGGCCTCCCCTTTTAACCTCACTGAAAGACATCCTGGCCATCTGCTTCCACTGGATGCCCGCGACTCTCACAATGTCGTCGGTCCATTTAGTGGGAGGCCTACCTCCGCTGCGTTTACCGGTTCGTGTTTCTACTCAAAGAACCTTTCTTCCCCATCGATTTTTTTTTTCGGTTATCGGTTCTTCGAGCGATGTGACCTGCCCATCAACTTGCAAATTCTAATAGCTATGACTCTGGTTCTTTGGCGAATATCCACGTACCGAATTCTATCGCGCAAACAATTCCGAGCATAGAGTTTATACCTATTATCATTTTATGTTCTCTGTTATGGAACTAGGTATACTTTTTTAACCAGTGACCCAAACATAAGAGTTTTATTTAAGATGATTCGGCCACCAGGATCTCCTATTCTAGATCATGTTGCGGTAAGCGCAGCGTAGGACGTCCACCCACGAGATGGACAGACGACCTCAGAGACCGCAGGAAAACGCTGGATGCAGGTCGTTTCCAACCGGTCCTTTGAAGATCGATTGGGGAGACCTATGTACAGCAGGCGTCCTATGCCTGAAATTTAGCATCGTAACTCCCAAACGGCTGAACAGATTTTGATTTAGGTTTTTTTTGTTTGATTTATGACGTTTGAAGATTATCAGCTCTTTTAACGAAAATTTTATAAAAAAATATTTTAATTTGTTAATGAAAAGAAAGTCAAGAGTCACTTTATTTATTTCAGTCTTAAATTGCTAATCAACAATAATTCAACTACAAAATATCAACATGTTGGAATGCTTATATTTTATCACTGAGAACTTCGAGCATAAATAAAAATTCTAATAGATACACTGTGATGCACAAGATACCTATTATTCCACATTCTTGAGATTGAGTCTCACAAGCAAAAGGCAGTGCATTGGTGTCCAGTGGCCTTAGTACGAGAACTGGCGAAAAAGTTATCGTTACGCAAACGATAGCAAATGTATGAAAAATTCAGTTTCCTTTTACGTCCGATAGAGGCGCTGTTCAATTTTTCATACACTTTGCTTGTAGTGCGACACTCAGATCCATGTTCACCAAAATCTAACATGATGATTATTAACTGGACATTTTACGTATGAAAGAGTTGTCAAAAAGTCTGTTAAACATTTTAATCGTTTTATTAAGTTTTGGTGAACTTTTTAACCTAAACTTTTTAGAGAGACAAAGTGTATACTAAGTCGCGCGACGCAGCCGCGGCCGCGGTCGTCAAGATCGGAATGCTACCTTACCATTGACTAGCGTTAATAAGCATAACATGCAGTCATCGAGATACACCTATAGAGTCACAATCTCTCAGTGAAAACAAAAAAAAAATGTCCGAGCGTCGTTGTACATGTTGACATCAATTATTTAGTTCGCAATGCCACATTTACTCCAATTCACGCGTCTTGCATAGTGTTCAACGTCGCTTGTCTATGGCATCGTAGCACTGGCGTCACGCGGCGTTGTAGTCGAATCGCGGTTGCCTTACAACTAACCAAAAAGTCCGCGAATTCGTAGCGTGCGCTGAGTTTTGGCTCGGTTTTTGCACGTTTGTGACTATATAGGTATTGAATTTCGATGCATGCAGTACTTAAAGTTACCCCTGGAGAACAGCAGTGCCGTAAATAGGGCTGTGCCAGCGGTGCCCAGGCACAGGGCGCAGACTCTAGAGGGGCGCAGAAATGACCACACCAGGACCAAAATTTGTTTTCAAGGGCGCAGTTATAGAAGCTCGCACCGGGCGCATAAAAGGCTAGTTACGGCACTGGAGAACAGTGAGAAGAGAAACAATATAGTTAAGAAATTATCAATCAAAAAAGATAAGCGTTTTTTATAATTTTTTCCAAAAAACCCAATACTCGCAAAACGTCGAATTGAAAACATCACACTTCGGTGCATTTCTATGTTTTCATAAGAAGTTATAAATTATAATACAATATACAATGTTTTTGTCAAGGGTTTGATGGCCTATATTATCATTTTTAGGCCGCTACTGTGCACTATATTCCATAGTTGCAGCTGCTTAGCTTATTCATACATAACCACATACACTTTTATTATACATATTATTTTTATAAAAATAAAACGTGTTACAAGTCGTTTACATACGAAAATCGAGAGTTTTTGATAGACATATTTAGGCCACATGTGTTTACAAAACACAAATAAATACAATTCGAAAAGATTTAGATAAAATATACAAGATTTCTATTCGTTTACCTAAAACAGAACAAAACCGAGTAAAGATTAATTCAATTAATTATTAGGTAAGCATATTTTTAAATGTATTATTTAGCTTCAGAACATGAATTTCTTACATTTTAAACATGTAAATATACACTTTTCGCGCTTACCTTAAATACTATTATTAAATACATATATTTCTGGACAACATTTTCTAACACTATTGTGCGAATTTCACTCCAATATTGGGCACCTAATGGTTAAGATTCAAGGAAAAAAATGACGTTTCTTGTAATATTTTCTCAATTAAGTTCCATATATTAATTATATATTCGAACATTGTTAAAACAATACTATTAGAAATCTACGATTTGGTATACTGCCTTATAATTTTAAATATCTTATTTTATCTTATTTTTAGTGAGTAATTTAGGTTAGGTAAGAGAAATTTACCTATATAAAACCTTTTTTTCCTACAAGTCATCATTGAATAATTTACATAGAGATAAATCTAATAAATAGTTAAATAAGAATCCAAGGACAATAACTTAGATGGTAACATTTGGTACTTATTGTCAATCGATCATCAATTCCAGACGGTGGACATTGTCTTTGGCAGGATTCTATACAACAATCACTACACATACACAAAAGAGGCGTGTCTTATCACTGAATCATACAAGCTTGAATCTCTATTGGGCGAATTGCTAGTCCGTGGAATGCGCTGCCTGATAAGGTTTTCCCGGATAGTTGCAATCTGGGTGTCTTCAAATCGCGAGTAAATCGGTTTCTTCTAGGTGAGCGTGCTCCGACGTAGACAGCATCATCGCTAAGCATCAGGCGAGGTGGCGGTCACTAGCAAGCCTATTAAAAAAACAGTACGGCTCTAGATTTGACTTTTCCACCGCCGCTTGTCCCCGCCCTCGACTCTACAGTCATTAGAAGCCTTTGAAGGCTATCGGCGTCCTTACTAGATACATCTAATATTTTGTATAAAGAAAAGAGTTCACACTTTTCTGTCATGCCGTATGACAACTCAGTGCTAACTTTCCCACAAACATACATAAATTCTGAATAATATTTTGTGTGTTCAGTGTAGCGTGAATATGTCTTATTCTTTAATAGCATAAAACACGCCTCTAAATTAAAAAATGAAGAGAATATTGCTTTACATTATATGACATAGAAAAATGACTAGCAAGACGAGAATTGTAACTTTTCCTTACATGCAATAATATCTTACAATATTGCTTACGATCCTCTAATTATCCTTAAAAATAGTGAAAAAACTAAATAATGAATTAAAATGCGACCGCTGAAAGAATACGTCTGACAGTTGCTAAAACATTATAAAAAAAAAAAACTAAACGAAAACAGTAAAATAACTAACCACTTTAACTAGCTTTTTAAAATCATATAATTACTCGAGATGAAACGGATAGTAGTTTAGCCGGATACCAGGTACCGGATATTCGGCCAACCTTGTAGCCGGATATCCAGCGGAACGTTGTCGTTTGGTGCATTGCAAGAAGCACACTTGACTCGGTACAATTCGGGTATTTTCGTTGATAAGCGAAGTTAACAAACGTTTCATTCATTGTCTTATTGTATTGATTACAGACACATAATTTGCCCTTAGTGCAGTATGAGTACTATTTCATTTTCTAAGTTGTAGAATTATTGTGTTATTCATTACTGATTGTATTTCTACGGGCCATCTGATGGTAAGTGGTCAACGCTGCCTATAGACACCTACAATACCCGGGGCATTATCAGTGCGTTGCCTACCTTTGAGGACTCTATTCACCCTTCGTTCGCAGTCCAAATTATACTTTGGATTTTAAAAATGATAAATTTTAGTATTGACGGCAGTAGGTCAATTTGTTTATTTTACAATTATATTAATATCTATCTGTTAATTATTTAAATTAATAACATGATATCATAACAATTGAAATATTTCCGTTTTTTTTTTAATTATTATTTTTTAATTAGATAATTTATCTTTTTTAAAATTATTATTGTAGAAAATAATCTTAATGCAAAACTTACTTAACTCTTTATCTTTAAACATAAGATTGTAGTCAATATATAAAATACTATAATAAAATATAGAAAGAGAATTTTTCATTAAGTGTTTTACAATGTATTGTATCAGTCACACGCATTTTCTCAGCGGCGGGACTGTAATAGAGACTACTAGTTTTTTCCTCATAGAGTAAGCAGTTATCATAATTAAAGACCTATGTAATACACCACTATTTTAACATTTATGTACAAGGAAAATAATGAAAACATTTTATATCACAATGAACTTTGCAATAGAGCTACGTGTTAACTACACGGTCTACGTTTTGTTAGCTTTGACAGCTTCCGTAGTTTGTATAAAGCTAGATAAAAACTGTACATTCTGACATTTGCTGTTATTTAACTTATGCTACCAAAGATTATATAAGAACACGTTTCATTGAGATTTTTTACGTCTTTGCAACTGTCTAAAATAATAAAAAACTTGGACCTAGTATAGTGTGTTTTCTTTAACTTGACCAAAGTATTTAAACAAACATGATGGTCTATAATTATTAAGAACTAAACTGTGCTCGAACCGAGCGGTCTTGTGCGTGACGTTGGAAGGAGGCCTGATGGTATGACTCTTGTTTCCTAGAAGTTGGGGCGGCCCCTTGTATGGGACGCGACTTGTGTCCATACTTTGGCACCGTCACATCTTTCTGAGAATCTAAATAGGGCTGGTGCAGCTGCCAATTCGGCAGAGCAGCACAAACGGCGCAAATATGCTAACTGAGATCTAGGGAGTCGTTTAGTTAGAATTAAAACCAGAGTACCACATAACACACACCTTGTTTACAATCTTGTGCCTTTGTTATCTTTAGTTGGTCATACATTCCTAGCTAGAGTCCAGTCTAAACTTTGTGACCTCTCTTCACTGAGGCTAAGAAAGTGTACTAGAGACTCTCTTACCTACGCGCCTCACTTTGCACGGTCTCGGGAGTGTCATAGGTGTCGGTATTTCGTACCCGAGTCAAAGTGAATAATTGAATCTTCCTAGTACTACAGGCCGTCCACATAACTTTGATATTGCCGGCGACGCTACAGGGGTGCGGGCTGATACGACAAAATAAACGAAATAAAGACGCAATTTGTCATCTTAAAAGCGTAACTTGAGAAAAGTGTATACATATAAAAAAATATTGCGAAATTACCAAAATATTGCAAATATGTTTATAGGGCCCACAAAGTTTGACGTAGACTCATATCTTTAATAGCTCATACCTTCAATATTTCCTTCTCTTTCTGCCAACATACCTTATATCATGCCGAAACCCTCCCCTCCCTCATTGATAGCCCAGAGCAGCGCGTGCACGAGTTGTTCGTAGGTGTCGTAGTCGGGCAGACAGAGCTGGTTGAAACAGGTGTGCGCAGTGGGTAGTGCACCGAATGTAGGCGCGGCCGTGATTTGGAAGCGCGGGTTCAACTCCTGGAATGGAAGTTCAGGAATTTTCTCAGTAAAATTAAAACGTGCCTGTGAGAATGTTTTTAAGATTCTGTATCTAAACGGAACCCTGTTACTAAGCCTACGCTGCGCTGTTTGTCTAAGTCTGAAATTAGCTTTAAGCTGGGCTGCAAGCGCACCGCGACAGGGTTTTATCGACTCTTTTTTGTCATACCAAAGCAAGGAAGCCGTATATGAAACCGTAGGCACATTATCGCGTTATCGCTCGACAGGGTGACGACAAGATTTTGTCGAGGTGCGCATGCTAGCCATGCAGGGTTTCCCCACATTTTCTGTGGGAAACCGCTGTACATCCATCCTCAATATGCAAACTATTTTCTTGCCAAATCTCATCAATATCAGTTTCTTTTTATAGAGACGACGTTTGCTTCAGCATTTTATAAAGGCCAATATTCTTTTAAGATAGGTATGATAGATAGGTGTACTGAACACCTGAATTAAAATGTCAATTTTTTCCAAAGAAAATAACGATGTTCTTTTTAGTTTATTGGTTGGTGGTCAAACACCGGATGAAAAAATGATTTCGTATTAAAAAAATATATTTTGACTCAAATTCGATCCACCTCGGTGAAGTGTAAGCCTAATGTTAGTGGTACCTGAAAGCCAGCAGGGGGCAGCTGCGAGCAGCCAGTAGTGAACTGCAGTAATCGCGCCCGTTCCTCGTTAGTGAAGGAGGCGAGCGCCGCCCAGAACCAGCCCAGCACGCGCTCCCAGTCCCGCCCCGCGCCGGCCACAAGTGCGTGCGCACGCCAGTCCGAGACGCACACCTCGCCCGTGCCGCACACCAGCAACTGTTATGTCACAACACCTCCTTACTACAGGATAATATACGCTACTTATAAAGAGCACACAACTCTATACACGCCCTCACCAAGCAGTTTGAGGTAAAGCACAGCTCGTCATATCATATCTCCACCATCAACTGATAAATCAAGGAGAAGACTTAGCTATAGCACAAGTTTTAGACTAATTTAACATCTTCAAAGTGATACATTGTGGGAATATTCGACTTTTACTATAATAATATCTCGGGCAAAACTACAAATTTCAAAACTATACAAACCGCCACGCATGTCAACGTAACGGCCCTAATAAAGGCCACAAAACACACGACATGCTTCACCATCACCGTGTATATCATGATAATGATAAACAACGAATTTACTGCCCATAACACCCGACATGTCTCCACTCTTGTTGCTAAACCATCGAAAACGATGGTTATGATGGCTAATGACGACATAAATAATTTTAAACCCATAACATCTAGGATGCTACGTTCCTCAGAAATGTGAGTGCACACTACTGCCTACCTCTAGTTCATTCTCGTCGAATATAGCAAGCAGGTTGTCGGGCACGAGCAGAGCGAGGCCTCGTAGAAAGGCCTCCACTTCGGTGCGGCATCGCACCGCCAGTCGCCACTGCGACAGCGCGTCTAAATATTGAATCTTGGTTGCATTCGTCACCTGCAATAAACAAATAATATAATGTTATGGTGGTATATTCAATAATCACCATAAAGACCAAGCCAAAAATGTAGCATCATTGCTTAACACCAGGAGAGCTGGCGGCCAAGCGGAAGCCTATCATTTAATAATAATAATATAAAAAAGCACGAGAGCGTGTCGCACGCGGTCGTTGCAGTATCGCGGCACACCGGGACCTTCGTCTACTACGCCGACGACACCGAAGACGATGCCATCAGTCGAATCGAGCGTCGAGCATCGGCTGCGTCACCGAAGTCCATTAAAGAGTACAACTTACAGATGGCCATCAGAGATCGGAACGCGGCGGTGATGGAGGCCCTGGGCCGGGAGGAGGCGATTTAAATGTAAATAGAAAGCGTTAAGAAATAAGTGTAAGTGTCACCATCGAAGGCACCTTTTTGAGGCGGCTTCGTGTGTCGGGTCGCTCTCTTCCCTCAAATATGATTAAGGAGAGCGATGGCTGGCGCATGAGTCATACTCGTGATCGGGTGCTGCTTGCAGGTCGCTGGTCTGCTCGAGGTATACACACAAACTAGTATCAACATGGCTAAATTGTTTTAACCTTAGATTTAGATCCTCTTAGATTAGACCTTTCCTCTCCAGTTTTCTGTATAGCTTAAGTAAATTCGTTTAAGTTGCCAAAATTGTAGTTAAGTATAACAAGACACAAACCCCATTTTTTTTTTAAAGTTTGTCCTTGGTAATCATACCCACGCCACCTAACCTCAGAATACAGGTTCACTACCAACTGGGGTAACGGGGCAGTCAAAATTGGTATATAAAGAAATTGGTCTCTCACCCTGGTGGTGGTGCCGGCAGGTACCAGCTCGTGCGTGGTGACGAGCCGCCCGCCGGTGTCGTACACGTCATCTGCGAAGTATATTTCGGTCCCGCACTCTGTGTCCAGGTCAGTCTCCAGCACGTACTTGATCTTCGATAGGTACAACTCTGGGTCGTCTTGCTCAAAGTACTGGAACAGAAAGGCATGCAGACCTATTCTAGGATAACTGAAAATACTTAAGTGTTCTAACGATAATTATCGGTATAAAAAAACCAAAATGAAAGGAAGCACTAGCATACAAATAAAAAAAAGAATCATCGAAATCGGTCCACCCAGTCGAAAGTTTTGAGGTAACAAACATTAAAAAAAAGTCGAATTGAAAACCTCCTTTTTAGAAGTCGGTTAAAAAGAGAATGACACACCAAGCGTACCGGTGGCTGGTACCGACGCGCTTATAGAGCACAATTTAGCTTGTTTTTATCATTTCAAGGTGTAATTTCTCGCCTCCACAAAGACACATTGCGGAGACCTTAGCGGTAGAGGGACAGGTTTTTTCCCCCCCTCAAACATGATATTGCAGTTTTATGTATCTGTTTTTCTTGTATACGGTCTTATAATGATGGGAACATTTTTCGAAGAACACACTTGACGAAATCTTGTGTACTCTAGGCATTACAATTTTACAGAAAAAAAGGTTTGACATCTGGATACAATAGCTCTGTGATTGTATCATAGTGCAAGCCTTAGCCATCTGTTTTTTTTTTAAGTTTGATTTATCATCATTTCAGCCATAGGACGTCCACTGCTGGACATAGGCCTCTCCCATCGATTTCCAAAAGGGCCGGTTGGATCTTTTTAATATAATTTGAAAATAATATACACTGATAACATTTATACATTAATAACTTTAGCCTATTAACTACGTACCTTGTAATGCACTCGCAGGCCGATGATCTGCGCGAGAAAGGAGCGCGAGAGGCGCGCGCGCACCAGCTGTCTGTACGAACCACCGAGCGCACTCTCGTACAAGCATTTGCCTACTATCTTGCCCGCTAGCTCGAAGTGTTTCAACTGAAACAAGTTGACAATCAAATTAAGAGTCGATAACATGTCAGCTCAAATCCAAGTTTTGCCCCTTCGCGAAATCGTGTCAATTGTATGTAATCTACGTGTGTAGGAAAAGATACGCACGTTTTAGCGCACGCATCAGAAGTAAATAACGAAAGCGACAAATGATAAAAATCCAGATTATTTGAGTACCATTTGAAACTAATGGTTCACTCAGAAATATGATCAAGATTAACACATATTTTTGATGCCTTTAAAACGAATTCATTTTCTTTAAAAAAATATTCTGTAATGCCTTTTTGAGTGTAAGATCGTCTTAATTTAAAATGAAATGAATTTGCAATGAAATGAGCGGATATTATCTATTCGTTATCGGAATTAAATCAAATTATAGATTTAGAGAAACCCGTAAAAGCATGTTCGGCATTCGGCGAATTTTGACAGTGGTAGCATGTCTGCCACTCATGCTACCACTATCAAATAAGTAAGAGGTTCTGGTTTGGATTCCCAGCCGGGCAGATGTTTGAATGATGAATTTCGGGTCTGGACAAGGTCTGGGTGTTATGTATATTTGTGTGTTCCATGACTGTGTGTGTGGGGAATCGTAGTGGGGAGCTATGACTGTAAAACGTTATTTATATTTATTCTATCGAGAAAACTTTCACCAATCATATTTCGAAAACATTTATGAAAGTAGAAGAAACGAAAGATATGTGTCAGGATCGTAGCAAGTGGAAAGATGTGGTGTCTGACTACCCCAATTGGAAAGAGACGTAAATGTATATATGGGTATGTATGTATGTTTCTAAAATCACTTTAATCTTATTTATATCCTAAATGATTTATAACCAAAATATGAATTTGGTATTGTTTGTTATAACCGCGGTTATAACAAGTTAAGGCTGGACCCGGGTATGTCCTAAAACTGCGACCAGAACCACCTGAGGATGGGCAGCAGCGTCCTAATAGTACACGGATAACGTACTGCGATTCCCAAGCCGCCTGCCAAGCGTGGGGATTATGGCAACACCCCTCTCTATGAGGGAGGCCTTGTCCAACAGTGGACGTTAATTGGCTGATGATGTGTGTGTGTAAGGCTTAAAAAAGCTTACAACATTTAGTCACGATTTTCTTAGATATTCAAATTAATTTATTTCAGGTTTTGGCAGAAAGTATGATTAAATCAAGAAAATAAAAATCAAAACATAATAAATATTATGTTATCGGAAACGTATGTAATCCGCCATTATATAAAACTCATAGGAAATTAATACAATGCAAAAATCAATAGAAAATGTGTGAAATAAATTGGAATATTTTTCACATTTCCTATATCAGCTCGGCGTTGTATAAAATACATTTTCTGGGAATTCTATATTTTTTTAAGGTTTCACACATTTCTGGTAACATATACAGGCTTACGCATATACCCTGTACTAAGCCGAAAGAAGGTCATTGTACTCATCATTATGAACAACATTTACTATGGGACCAAACCTGAAATCGCGAAAGAATATCAACTGTTTCATAGAAAACGGTCACTGACACTCTTCAAAATGTATGAAACAGCTATTATTTTTTCGCAATTTAACTTTTGGTCCCATAGTAAAAGTTGTCCATAACGATGAGTACAATGACCCCATAGTAAAAGTCATTGAAAATCGTCAAAATGAATGAAACAGCTGTTATTTTTTCGCGATTTCAGTTTTGGTCCCATAGTAAAAGTTGTCCATAACGATGAGTACAATCACCCCATAGTAAAAATTGACCATAACGATGATTACAATGACCCCATATTAAAAGTTGTCCATAACGATGAGTACAATGACCCCATAGTAAAAGTTGTCAATAACGATGAGTACAATGACCTCCTCTCGGATTAGTACAGGGTATATGCGTAACCCTGTATAGCAGGGCCGGATTTAGGGGGAGGGCAACCGGAGCTACAGCCCCGGGGCCTCCACAAAAGAGGGGCCCCCAGAATAGAGACTTCGGGTAAAAAACAAATTCACGACTAGTAAACACTTGTAAACCAGGGGGCCTCCACGCCTTTGTTGCCCCGAGGCCTCCAGACCTTTAAATCCGGCATTGCTGTATAGGTACAAACAGTGCAGCGCGATGCGGCCAGATTAAAGAGTGAGAACTGACCTTGAGTTTTATTGGCTTGAATAAGGAGTGACGACCGACCTTGAGGTGGTGTGGCCTGGTGACGGCGGGATTGGGGTGCACGAGCCCCCCGGGGTGGAACGCCGCGAACAGCCCGTGCTTGTGGTCGAACAACTGCGAGCATACGAGGGAGAACCACTCGCGTCTCACGCCGCCCCAGTCCACTCCTGCGCGAGTTCGATCATACCAAATTATTGAAATGAAATGAAATGAAATATTTATTAGTAGCAAAGCTACAGGTCAGTAGATTACATGTTACATGTTTGTAAATTAATTATTAATTAAATTAAATTATAAAACGAATTTTTAAATAAATTAAATTATACATAGTAATTTTTTTTTTTTTTATTGTTTTGTAATTCAAATTGCTTGCAGTACCTTATATATACGACAATAATTAGGCTAGACGAGTCTTTTTTTTTATTGTCCTATTAAAATGTAGCACATAAATAGAGCTGATTAATGATAATTATCAATATAAAACCGACTACATAAAAAAATACATAACTGGACCAAATTTAAATGGGACTAAACGGGAAGCCCAGCTTTCAAATAAAAAATAACCATCATAATCGGTTCATCCAGTCGAAAGTTTTGAGGTAACAAACATTTAAAAAATAAAGTAGTCAAATTGATAACCTAAAATCAATAATCAATAAATCTTTGGAAGTCGGTTAAAAACAAAATGAAAAACATTGCAAGTTAAATAAAAGCTTATAAAATATGAACCAACACAGTTCATATATCAGTGGCATTAGTACGAGCACTTGCGAAAAAGTTGTCGTTACGTAAACGATAGCAAAATGTATGAAAAATTCAGTTTCCTCTCACGTCCGATAGAGGCGCTGTTCAATTTTTCATACATTTTGCTATCGTTTACGTAACGATTACTTTACTAAGGCCACAGAAGTGGGATTCTGCAGATTGCATTACTCACCCTGTTCTCCTTGAAAACAGACATCGAAGTTCTTGCACCAGTCGGCCTGTGAGAAGTGTTTAGTAGCCTTGAGGCTGGAAGCGAGGAGCTCTGCCCGTGCCACTCGCAGTGAAACTTTGTCATGTGCATGGCGCGCATGCGCTTTACGCAGCTCGCTGTAGAAGAACTCTTGTTTGTTCTGGAACACATGTACACCACACTGTTAGTTCACGGATTAAATTATCAACATTTCTTCAAGCACTGGAAAACCACGCACGAGTTGAAAAAAGACATTTTTTTAATATGAGCTGTAGATACGAACCTGCACCACTCAGAATACCGTCCCAAGTGCTCTTCTTGAACTCCTCTTCTATTCTTCTTGTTACTCAGCTAGAATCTTTACAGACCCCAAAGCCGACTGAGACAATGCCCCTTTACTAACTCGGAAGTAATTTCTATTCGACTTCAAATAAGGAGGGGGTTCTCGGTTGAGTTCAGAAATTCAGAGAGAATTTCGTCAAAATCGGTTCAGTAGTTTGGCTTTTAAATCAAAATAACTGGAAAATTTGGTTGCTTTGATGACATTATTATGTCATCCACGGAACCGAAATTGCATATTTTACTAATATGTATGAAAGTTTTGTTCCATACTTCAGGATTTATTATATAAATTATGTAAATATTATAGACAAGCCAAACTTATACACAAACATTACAATATTTATTAATATAAACTTAAAAACAAGCTTTTTTGTATTCTCAGCAAATCCTTTCATTTGATATGTATGATAACCATATCGTGGTGGTAGATAAGAAAAATAAAACTTTCCTTTTAATACCTAATGCCTTCACTGAAACTTTCAGACCGCGTGACCGGACTGAAAAACACATACAACGACCGAAGTCCCCACCGACTAAAACATCAAACTAAAGTAACTCACTTCTGAAGTGTAGTAGAACTGATCTGAAGGCAGAGCGAATTCGAGTTCAAGTCTAGAGTTCATCATCATCATCGCTTTTGATCAGGTGAGATTGCGGTCAAACGTTAGCCTATTATAGTATAAAAATATCTCTGCCGGCAACTGATCTAAAGGCGAAATGACGTTGACTTTGAAGGCGTTGTGTAACTGACCTTGAAGCCGTTGCGTAATTGACCTTGAAGGCGTCGTGTAACTGACCTTGAAGGTGTCCTCGCCGCCACAGTTGGCAAGCAGCAGCCGCGTAAAGGTAGCGGCGATGAGGTCGCGCTCGCCGGAGTGCAGCCTCAGCGCGGGCTGGACTCCGTCCTCCAACGAGAACTCGCCGCCCGGCTCCGAGCCTACCGGAGTCGGTTCCAGCACCAGCTGTAAAACACGACACCCCTCTTAACAGCGCCCCAGACATCGAGTCATTTTCACACAATATAGTAAAACATTTCTTAAACAGTTTTCTTGTCAGATTTTGATGAAACTTTGTAGGTAGGTATATTTAAATTAGCAATATGAATAAAATGAAAAACATGAGATCTTTTTAAGGGTCTTGAAATAAGTCGAATATGGTTTTTAAGGTTGGATGATCAGTAACAATTTCGTCTAAATCGATTGATCTACGCTTTCTTTGGACCATTGGATCTGATTTAATAAATAAAATGCAATGGTTTACAAACCTTAAGCAACTATAATGGGTTACGCAGAAAGGATGTACTAAGCAAAAAGGGGTCCATAGTACCCATCATTATGAACAAATTTTCCTATGGGACCAACCCTGAAATTGCTACCAAAATGTCAGCTGTTCGATACATGTCGTCGAGTGGCCGGATCCCTTTCGGCTTAGACCTTGTTTCCGCGTAATCCTGTAAAATGTATTTGTATTTTGAAGTAGCTAAAACCAACCTTAGTGGAAGGGCACAGCCTGAAAGCCGTGATCCTCTTGGGTATGAACTTGAGTATGTAATCCTTAACAGTAAGCTGCCTGGGGCTGATGCAGCAGAGTACGCGCCGCGCACGTCCCGGGGACAGCAGCCGGGCTTCGTAGCTGATGTTGTGACGCTTGGACGAGATGTTGCGTTGCACTGTTGCCATGTCGCTCGCTAACATTACAAAAGAACGTCTATTTCTATCATATAAAAGACCTTTTCAACGATACTCCACACGAGGAAGTGCAGTGAAAAAAAAACCATCCCAAATTCACATGCACCAGAGTCACCCCTAAAATGCAATAATATCTATTTTGTATACTTTTAAACTTGAGATCTATATTACAACTGTAACTGTGCAAAGTTTTATGCATGCATATAAATTAAAATATAGATGAAAAATTCGGACGGACGGACGGACAGACAGATAGAAAGACAGTACGAATATATAAGGGTTCCTTGTCGGGCTACGGGACCCTAAAAATCGAATCAGTCAAGCCGTTTTTGAGTATAAGCAAGACTAACGAACAGCAAGTGATCTTTATATATGTATATAGATAGAAGATAGATACGTACCTATACAGCTTTATTGTGCATGCCTTTTTAAAAGTGTCTACGATTTACTCGTATTTTGTGCTATTAAATTATCTTCAACTGACCTGTAAGTACGATGCACTCGAACTGTCCATTGTGTAAAAGAACGCCGTCATAATAGATAGCGGCAGTGTAGATGCCAGCGCGAGGGAAGGTGACGCGCGCCGCGACGCGTTGGTTCACGGCGTCGTACGAGAAGGAAGCGGCGGCCGACAGCTCAGTGTCCACGGTACCGCCCAGTGGGCTGATCTCCATGCTGAACCCCTGGATATAATGGACATATGTATTACTGCGACCCGCGGTTTCACGGTATATCCGGGATAAAAGTACTAAGTTAAAAGTAGTAAGTTACTGAACCCCTGGATATAATGGACATATGTATTACTGCGACCCGCGGTTTCACGGTATATCCGGGATAAAAGTACTAAGTTAAAAGTAGTAAGTTACTCCTTAATCTCCTTATCACCTATCTGCCAGTAAAAGATGAAAACAATGCAACATCTTTTCATGACAATTTTTTTTCTATGGTGTAATATGTCAATGTATGGTCTTTTTTTTAGTCTAAATTTATTTCGGTGCTTTAGTTACTTTGCGAATATGTCAGCACCATCATGTACATTCTGTATCGTCTACTTATATACATTGCACAACAGTTTAAATTGTGATACAAGATAGGTGAGTTCGTGCCGCATCACTCAGTGGAGCGGACATGACACTTTGAATTGTATAGACTTTAATTCGTGTTCTTGTATGTGTTAGAAGAATTTTAAAACACCCAAAAAACTGTTGATCCTACCAAACTTCACAGGACCACTCACTGAATCTCGCACTGGTTAATCTGAAGATTGCTTGAAAATTTCACTAAAATCAGACCAGCCGTTTTGGATCCGTAGGGACATACGAGTATATCTACTTATACACATACACATAGACATATCGCGTTTTATATCATTTATATAGAAGATAGATAACATCTAACCTAATCAAACACACACGCATGTTTTAAATTTATACGTATAATTTTATCGTTTAGTAAGGTATATTTTATTTGGATAAATAAATATTGGTATAATATTAATCATCAAAATAATTTATTTTGTTTGTATTATTTAAATTATTTTTGTTGCTTCACTCAAATACTTTTTTTTAGAATAACTTGCAACCCAGCAACGTTATTTTTTGTTAGTTTTTTTATTTAGTAATATGCTTGCGTTTGACCGACTACTCGCCTGATGTTAAGCGATGATGCGGTCTACGATGGAGCACGCTTGCCTAGAACAATACGAAAATGTTTATTTTTCTTCGAAAACTATCAAAACTTGTAGCAAGGGTACTGATTCACAGATTGCAAACACGGGTGTTGTAATAGCCGTAACAGACACGTTAACATGGCTGACTTCAAACACCTCAACCAACGAAAGAAAAATAGAGGGAAATTATATTCTCACTCTTTCTCTCCCGTTGGTCAGACGGCGGTTCGTCAGCCAAGTTCGATACGTCTGTTAAGGCTATTAGAAGTTTCACCATGTACCACAGTGTCTCACCGGTGCGTCATCCGTGTGCAGTAGCGCCGGGTTGTCGAACTGGTCGCGCGGGTGCAGGTGCAGAGTCCGCGCGTGGCTCGCACAGCACACGAGCGCTGCGTGTGCGCGCGCCACGCGCGTGCGCCGCGCCTCCACGCGCCCCGCCACGAACCACTTGCGAAACGGACTGCCCGCCACCGGCACGCTGCCTAAAACCACGCTCATTTTCATTTATATTCACTGCTGGACGTATACCAATGTCCTAATGCGAGAGACAGATCGAATCAAACTTGTTTGTGAAATGGACTTAATCATAAATGGGACGGGTCAAAAGTTTTGGTTGAACATAATTTGTAATACAAATGATACAACAAATCTACATAGCCTTATTATAAGGGAAAGCGCAGTCACTTATTAGAACTAATCAATCAAGAAATCAATATATCTGCCTATCATATTCCTATAGCTGCGACACAGGCCTTCCCTCAGATAGAGAGACAGTGCATGCTGCTGAATGTCTTGTCTTTGACCTTTTAAAGTAGGTACTTAAACATGCCGGTTACCTCACGATGTTTTTCTTCACCGTTTTTGAAGCGTAGACATCTAAACTGCACGTACACCTATTTAAGTACTAAATAAGATAAATCATTGTAACAGGGCCGAGAATCTAACCGGGTGCCGTCAGATTGTAAACCGCACATGCTACCGCTCGCCCACCATCTCTCTTACTTACTTATTTTATTGAATACAACTTACTAATAGTGATGGAGACTAGGTAAACGCCCGCAGTCCTGACGGTGAACTTGACGCGAGCTTGATTCGCCAACGCAGGGTCGCCCGACCCCAGATCCATTACCGTCGCTACTTGCTGCAACGACACCAGAAGATAAGCTTTACACCAGAAACCACATTATTTTCATCCCTATAAGTGATACATATGAAATGTTTTAAATTGACACTTATAATGGGTTATCATTATAGAATGCGTATACAACATTTAATGTCTGTGCTGCTAACTATTGAGGAGTTCCTTAGTCAGTACCCAACTATGGTAAAACTTAAAACCAGCTATCATAATAAAATGCTTACACAAAATTTCGTGTCTCTGCTGTTGACCGTTGAAGAGTTCCTGCATCTAGAGCTTACCACTTACTAAAATTCATTGTCATCGGAACTGAACCAACATGTAAAAACAACTCCGTAGGATAAGAGGAAGTGGTTCTAATTGAGCTTGCAAGATTAGACCTATACAAACAAACTAACATACAAACATTGCAAGTTAATAAAAAGCTTGTAAAAAATATCCTATCGTCATTTACCTACATACGAATCCAATCTTCTAAGAAATTTTATACGAATACTTTTACTTAATACTTTCATGTTAGGGTCTCATCTTTGGGCGTTTCATTTTGAAATGAAATTGCTGAGGGAAGTCTCCCATGCAATTATGTTTGATAGATCAAATCTCCATGCGAGTTGGGCTGGGACTAAAGACAACTTTTCTTGACGCGTTACCAATTCTACTCATGAACTACAGAAATACTACAAGTGTTACTAACAGACCTCGAGGACCTCAAGGACTATTTAGAATAACAACCAGTAGATGACAAGATCAGATATAAGTATTACCTTTCTAGTGCCATATGAGATGGTAACCTCCAGGTTGTCAGTGTCGCAGACAGGGTAGGGTTGCCCATTGCGCTGGAAGCAATGTACCGTGAAGCACATCGTCTCTCCAACCGGCTGCGGCTCTTGCCACCCCCACTCCACCTGGAGCCATGAAAAACACTCATCATCTTCTAATCACCATCAGACCAGCAAACTGGGCTAATCTGCTCCAGGTACATTAAGTCTACCAGTCTAGCATAACTTTTCATGAGGCAAAAATAAGACGAACTGTAAATTTAAATTTTTGGCTTTGATGTTTTTGTAGATTGGTTACAAATATGCCATCCAAAAAAATCTTTTAGAACCATCATCCAAAAAGAAATTGACCAGCTCTACAAATATAGCAGAAGCATAGTACTGACCTGGTGCTGACCTGTCGGAGGGATGCAAGTACTTCCCGTTACGTACCGTACTGCAACAGTGAGAGGCAAGAGACAGCACGAGACTGGAACCGGAAGCGTTATGAAGTGTCGGCGTCAAGCCACTTTCGACCGCTGTGCTGGATTAAGTAAAGTGGAGTAACAAAGTACTGACTCGGCAGCTGGAAGGATGCAGGTACTTCCCGGTGACGTACTGCAGCAGCGAGTGTTTGGCTTCAGGCGCGAGCGAGGGTTGCGTCATCGCCGCCAACGTCACCAGCCCGCACACAGACACCGACACCACCAGCATACCCCCTGGACAACACATACGAATACCTCCACTAACGCTATAGACGATCAATATTGATTATCGATATTTGTAACACGCGATATCAACGTGACGTGCCAGGTGATCTGACAAGTTTTTCTAGCGTATAATTACAGCCACAGTAAATTTAAGCCACTTGTCGCAACATTAAAAGCATTTGTACAGCGACTTTCCAGATTAAGTATCACGTCGCTTATTTGAGTATCGCGTCTAAGGCATTTACTGTGAAAAGACGTATGAGTGGCGTGGCTTGGTAACGCCTGTAGCCGGGAATTTATTTTAGGGGGGTTCAAACTCTGCCAAGGCTGCAGCCAAAAATTATTTAGGTGTAAGTGCCAGTAGAATACCTACCTCTCAGCTTTGCATCCGAGGTGTTCAATATTTTAGTAAGTAGATACCTACGTATAAAACCGTGGGTTGGCTAAGTCATTTCGGGGGGTGTTCGAACACCTAAAACCAAAATACCATCCTGCCCTGTTAGCCGATGACGATGAATGCTTTCACAACTTGTGTTAGTCAGCAAGATATAAAAAAAATAGCTGAAAGAACTTTTAAGTATATCATCTGTAGTAACATTTAATCCATGCAAGCAAGCGTATCGTTAGTATATTTAAAAAACGAATATGATAACATTCACACTTTTGAAGAACGTTCCACACTCACCCCATGTCCAAGCATCTTGATGTTTGCTGTTCTTGACCACAATATTCCAGAGGTCTGTCTTCAGCGTGATGAGGGCCTCCTTTCCAGTAGGTAGGCTCTGCCGGGCGGCCGACCAAGCGTTGAAGTCCTTAGGATCCAACACATGGCGCGCGGCGGAGTCTTCCAGCCAATACACGTCTTCCAAGGAAGATACGTCCAGACTGAGCAGTCTAGAAGGAATAAAAAAAATACAGTGAAATTAAGTTATAGAACTGTTTGAACGCAAATATGCTCGACATACTAAACTTTTGACAGTGGCTGACGACCTGCGTGCAGCGGTGGGTAGAAACTGGATGAGACCTAAAGATCGAAATTGGTGGTGTACATGGCGAGACCTTCGTCAAATTTAAGCTGATAATATAGAGAGAACTTACATTTATCACACAACCCAACGATCTATGTCATTATCATTTGCCTATTTCCATCTACAAAGGATGATGTATGTAACGTCCAAAATACATCTGCACTCAAGCCTGTGTTCAGGAGCCACAGATGCAGTCAAATTTTTTGCAGATATGTTGTTGCGGTGGCAGTTGGTTTACTGATCTATGTGTACTGTATAGCCAGTAGCCACATTATAGGATTTGATCAAGAGTGTATCTACTATGTATAGGAGATTGACGCAGACTCCTGATAAAATCATAGTCTTTAGAAAAGTACACGATACACATTTACTTGATATCAAAAATAAAAACCACTCTCGCGTAAAAGACTTCTTTCGCATTTCACTTTCCACGCGAGCGCCTGTATTCCCTTTGCAAAGGACTTCCGATCATAAAACATATTCACGTCGCGATTTTCGCGAACACTTCAGATATTCAAAGGAATCATAACACGGCTGGCTCGCTTGAGATTTGAGGGACGGATGCCACTTATTTACGGCACTTTGGCACGCTCGATTGTAGGTTGGTGAGGTTAAAGGTGAAATGTCAACAGCTTTTGATGGTTATTTGGTTAAATTATTTTGGGCAGAAAATTGACTAGGCTTTAGGCAGGACGTATAAGGGCTCTTTATAATGCTGCACACTGAGAGCAGAGTTCATCCAGGATCCTGGAATATACGCATCGTTAACTTGTGGTTGAACATAGACGGCCTTCCCTTACTTATAAAAGTTAGACGGCCAGACACTTTAGACAATTATTCTGACTCGTTTTCATGTGCAACAAACAGAGAAATTTTGAGCGTTGCTTAACTTATATGACGTTAATAAGTAACGCCAAGACTGCCTTACATAGATACGTTAGTTAAATTAATCAATGCTTAAAATTTTACTGTCTCGTTTTGCGCCTGATATTTTCCTTCAGCGAAAGGTCGACAGAGCAATTTTAAGTATTGATAATTTCAACTAACTTAAAAACGTTACTCAAGTTGATCTATGTTTTAATGTTCTGTCAACTTCTCGCTGACGGCAATCGTCACACGCGAAAACAAGACGGAGTATATTTAAGCGTATGTCAACTTGAGTAACGTTTTTAAGTAAGGCCCCCTATGTCTGGCTAGATTGTTTTAAAAACACCAAGTATGTATTATTTTATAAGCCTAATGTGTCATCAACCGCTACAAAACACTAGTTGGTGTTTTGAAGTCTAGCATTACCTAACGCAAGCCTTACTTACTATATTCTAGTCTTTCCTTATACTATTACATGCACTGGGCCAGCATGCTGGATAAGGATCCATCCTCTCTCGCTGCGAAGGCCGGATTCCCAGCTGTGGGAATAATGATTCCCTCCCTATCCTACAGAATGTACGATCCACGAAAATCAACCCCAATTTCCTAATCTTATGCCGATTGAGTCACCCTATGACAGGCATTTGCCGCATCTGATGAGTATTTCAAGGCGTGCGGCCGGCATTGATCTGAGACTAGCATGTTTAAATTTCGCTCACGTTCCAAAGTAAAACTTTAAACCCATTGCTTGTGATCCTTACAAATGGAAAAAAAACTACCCTTTTCATCTGATAAATACCACTCTTAGTTGTTGGTATACTAATACTGCATTGATTTATTAAATAAGGTTTTTACTGGGTTTTTTTAATCACTGGTTTACTATAATCCTTTCCAAATGGCACGGCACTAGACAACCACTACTAATTGACTAGTTTTCACCACTAGTTTTCATAGTAGCGCTTAGCTATATATATTAACTGCCCCGGTGGCTCAGTTGCTATAACAGTATACCTACCTTCTGGGCTTGGGGGCGTGGGTTCGATTTCCACCTAGGACAAACATTCATATGATGAACATTTAAAACTATATATGACGTATATTAGTCTTTGGCAGCCATATTACAAGCTTTGCTTAGTTTGGGGTCAGATGACCGTGTGTGCAAAAATGTCCCAGATATTTATTTATTTATATGTTTTCGCAAAATGTAAATCTTATATTTTGTCCTGTGACGTCACATTCAATATTTACGAATCAGGTTAAATTCTATCGTACTCTCAAACCACCTTTCAAGTGACATGCTATTTGAAATGGACTATAGGTGGTCAACCAGAATCTAAGACAGGCTTTTAATAAAAAAACAAGCAATTTAGCCAGACCCAAGACAGGCACCACACTTGCAGAGAACCTTTTAAAGTAGACTCTACGAAAATATATGATCTGTTATTAAATATAAATAAAACCGTTTTCATATAACCGTTCGTAAGAACCAAGACTAGATACATAAAATAATGTAACCAGGTAAAGTTTGTTCAATACAATATCAAGTAATCAACAACGAATCAACTTTTAAAATAGATTTCAACCAAAATAATAAAACAGTTACAAATTCAAAAACGCAATTCCCGTTTCCCGTTCGCATTCAATCACGAATGTATCTGGTAGAAAATGTTTACTCGTAGCGTATGGAGGACTTAATCTCCATTAGTGCATTGTTCTTAGTTTGTAAGTGTGCAATAAGGTATTAAATAAATAAATAAATATTGCGGCTATGTAGTAGCTTTACCTAGTATAACCAAAACATATCCATAGGGAATATTTCACATAGCTCAAGAAATGGCCAATTGTTTCGCCCGATTGGATTTGTTTACCGAGATGCGGGAAAACTAAAGGTCTATTAGAAGTACCAGCGTCCCGGACGGGCAGGAGTACCGAGGGGTATAATCTGCGCCGCACTTTATGACCGCCCCTGGAGCTGTTGCTGCTAGGCTGCCAGCACATTCTCGTATAGCATTTTATGTCAATGATACTTTACTTTTGTCTCGTTCTTTCTACAGTAGATAGAATGTGAGAAAAGTAAAAGTGAGATGGAAATAAGAACGCCACAGTGCATTTTAGTAGGCTCAACTGAACTGTGACCGTGTGTATATCCGTAAATATGCGGAACTAGCTGCGCTCCGCGGTTTCACCCGCGGGGATTACTCCATATAACACCAGCTATCTGCCAGTGGAAGTCCTCTTAAAATCGGTCCAGCAGTTTCTGATTTCATAGGGAACATACATACATCACCTTTTATGTAGATATAAGTATAGTTTTTTTTTTTTTAATTTTTACAATAAATCTACTTAATATTAACCTTCGAATGCAGAGAATACCTAAATAGAATAGATACCAGATAAACAATTATATGAAAAGTTGCTTACGTAAGTTCTATTGGTTCAAATTATGGGAAATACTCCAAGCCGGTGGCAGATTGATCAAGTCATCAAATTAATAAAATCTTAAGCCCGGCGCAGGTGCAGAACTGCAAGACCTCTGCACACCGTGTGCGACTATTGCGTGCACAGGATACTTTTTAATGAAAAATCAATGGCGGTAGGTACTTGTAAATAATGTCATAACATTTCTAGAAAACATCCGTCATCTAATCTACTTGTAACCCCAGACACTGCAGTGTTCGCAACGTAAGGATTTAAAATAATGTAAATTACACGCGATTAAATTCGTTAAAAGTGTTTACTTTCAATGTGTCATAATCTCGAACACCATAGAAATCATTAGATACTTATACCTCAGTATCTGTGACATATTACTATGTTCAGCCGGGATAGCGTGCGAACCGTGACAATATTTTGTCGACTTTTTTTATCGTGCGAGACAGGCGTATATGAAACCGTAGGCACCATGTCGCGTTCTCGCTCGACAAAGTGATGACAAGATTTGGTTGCGGTGCCCATGCTAGCCTTGCAGGTCAGAGCGGCCGTAGAGTTTATCGCGTAGTGTACCGGGAGACCGGGTCAGGCTAATGGGCCGTAGCGGGAGGATGATAAACGAGCCGCGGAAACAACCGAATCAAAATTAGATATGGCCGGATAACGATGGAGAAACCTGTAGGTAGAAGTTTAATTTCAACTTCCTAAATTTGCACGAATAGTTAATTATGCAGTTACCAGTGGCCTTAGTACGAGCACTTGCGAAAAAGTTTATCGTTACGTAAACGATGGCAAAATGTATGAAAAATTGAACAGCGTTTCTATCGGACGTGAGAGGAAACTGAATTTTTCATACATTTTGCTATCGTTTACGTAACGATAACTTTTTCGCAAGTGCTCGTACTAATGCCACTGATTAAAACGTAAGGTATCAAACCTCACTTTCATTTGAAAAATCTATTTAATGATACTTTTGGTGGAGTATTTTTTATACCCTCTTTATATAGGTACGGCAACCAGTCGCCATCTTGTATTTATGATTGAGTAAATCTATCGACATCACATTTATCATAATCGGTTGAGGCGAATAGGCTATAGGTAGGAACCGCAGATCAGACAAATATGGAACAACAGTCTCTAAGTGAAAACAGTAAAAAACGTCCAATCGTCGTGTACATACCTAAACATTAATTATATAGTTGACAATGCCACATTTACTCTAATTTAGACGTTATGTTGCCTGCATAGTGTTCAACGTCGCTTGTCCGTTATGGCATCGTAGCACTAGCATCGCGCGGCGTTGTAGTCGAATCGCGGTTGCCTTACAACTAACCAAAAACTCTGCGCAATTTGTAGCGTGCGCCGAGTTTTGGTTCGAACATTTTTTGACACGATTGTGACTCTATAAGTATTATATCTCGATGGATATGACTTAACTTTTCCACAACAAGAGAAAAGGCCCACAGAAGATTTCTTTTTCTGTCTACATAAAGCAAATATAAAAACATTTATTACCAAAACACTTACAAGACATTACATTTACTTACTTATTTTAATAATTATAAAAACACGATTATAATTTGAATAGTCTTGTAGGATCTCGAAGCAGCTTTACTAGATGAAATGTGTTACGACCTTACAGCTGCTGCAGAGCACCACTAATAAATCCCAGCACAATACAACTTGAGCATTAGTTCATGAGCTGCAAGAGCAGTAATGAGCTCGTAGTGGCGACAGTGCGGGCTACCGTGTAATTCTGCCGTGGCCTAGTTCCGAACTAACTTGAAGTGTCGACTGCAACTTTCATTGCAGGCATACAAGTTTTCCGAGAAAAAGAGCAAAGTGGCAAAAAATCGGAGTTAGGGAGTGTGTTTATAGCATGTTTCTGGGGAGTAATGTCGTCCTGTATGCATTTACTCCATCTAAAGGTTGTCTGGAAGAGATACATTTAAGCGATAAGACCGCCAGTAGTTGTACTAGGTTTTTAAGCTGTTCTATTCTGTGTATGTAATTTCTGATGGAGACATAAGTTTAATGCCGAGTGGAAAAAAACAAAATGCTGGCGTGTTTCTGGCTCAACGCATAAGCATTGCCATTCAGCGTGGTAACGCCGCCAGTATGGGTACGCTGCGAACTGATAGTGTGCTTGATCATTTGGAGAGTTTCGACGGTCTATGGGCAGTCTAACTGTTTTTGTAGTGTTAGTGTTAGCTTGCATTTTTGAAGTGAAAACTTCCTTAGGCGCGTTGAGCGCTTTTTGGGTGAACAAAAATCATGGAACTCGCGCCATCGTCACGCTGTCACAGAATACATAATACATAGTACCGTGTAATTTGAAACAGCGCAATCTCTTGTAGAAAAGGTGAATTACTACTTAAGTTTTAACTTCTGGCGTGCAGTCCGCTGACGTGCGCGTGTGCTTCTGACGTATGACTGATGCGTTTTTTTAGGTAATAAAGGCACTTGCCCTATTTCGAAGAATTTTGAACTTCAACAGTTCAAAACCCTGGATGGCAATGCACTGCGCTCGTCACCTCGAGATATAAGATGTCAAATCTCTGTGTGCCTTGTAATTTCGCTGGAAACATTGCCCTTCAATCCGGAACACAGTAGTGTTTGTACACTACTGCTTGGCGGTTGAATAACTGGCAAAGGTGTGGTACTTCCCCAGGTGGACCCCTGCAAAAGAATCCTACCACTACATATTTAGTTACTAAGCAGTTGTTTATGAAATACGTCTACTGTTCGCTATACAGGTTTATTGATAAATTAGCTAATAACCTCTCGCAGGCAGCTTCCCTACATCATACCAAGGATGATTTTTGTCGATGATCATACTTACGCCCTTAGTTATTTTTACAAACGCAAGCCTATTTCTAAATAAAGAAAAAAAAACTTAGTATTTTTGGTCTATGATATTTTACAAAACTTAACACATTCACCTATTTTTTTTATTTTTGTATGATAGATTAAGTTGTGTACTTTTAAGGTGCAGGAGTCGACCATTAAGCTTCGCCTGTGCCCACGTCATTTTCATTTGAAACCACGTAAACATAAAATATTTTAGTTTGAATGGAAAAAAGACGAATTATGAGAAATCATGGATTAACACGTTTTTAGGGGTGGTGTAAGGAAAGGAAACTGCCTGCGAGAAGTAACTGTCGATAACTCTGTGTACTCTAGATCTCTACATAAAATTCAATTGATTGACCCCGTTCAAACAGAGAGGTTATAGAAAAATGAGCGGTAGGCATGCCGTGAATAGACAGCAAAAAAGTATGCAGCATATGGCAGTGCCCACTGAAGTGAGAATTTTTGCAGTGCCAGCTTGCATAGATCATAGTCATTTCTAGAACATCGTGCCCGCTAAGCATATCTTTTAATTTCAGCCATTTCTGCCATTGGTAGGAACCGGACCTAAGGGTCGGTAGACCTTTTATTGTCTGAAAGGATTAAGGCTTGCCGTAAAACGACGATCGAGAAGGCAGTAAAATCAAATTAGATATTGCTTTTTAAGCTGAGAAGACAAGTGGTCCGAACTGAAACGTATTTTCAATGAACGAAAATAATTGAACGAATCAGGCGTTACTTTGCGGCAGTTCATCTTCTAAACTGTTTCTTAGACGAATCTCTAATGTAATTTTTCACTTTACAGAAATTTGTAAACAATTGTAATTGATCCTAACTCCTATGTTTTGTGTATAATTTATTTCTATTTAAATTAAGTTTTTGGACTAGAATTTGGCCACCCCGATGGAAATTTCCGTATCCCCCGACGACCTAAATGAGGCTATAGCCTCATTTAGGTCGTCGTGGGTGAACGGAAGGAGCCTAGCTGAATGTCGTTCTACTGATAGAACCTTAATGGCTAGAACGTCCGGTGCACCCTGGACGGTCAGTGCCTAATGCTTCTTGCACTGACTGACTAATGCTCCCACCTCGATTTACGTACAAAAATTAATTAAATTATTGTATGAGTTACGATTCGGGCATCCAGTGGATGCAGATGGCATGCTGTCAGCGTGGCGATCTAAGGGGGAAGCCTACTTTCAGCAGTGGACGTCTTATGGCTGATGAAATAAAGAATGTTCTTTGATTTGTTTGACCTTTTTTCACGCAACAGCAAATCAACGGATCTAATAAGGGTGAAGGTAAACATCGTGAGGTAACCGGTATGTTCAAGAACCTCAATAGTTCAAAGACATGACATTCCCTAACATACACTGAGCCAGTATCTCTCTGAGAGAAGCTTGTAACCCAGCAGTGGGAATATAATAGGCTGATAATTATGAAAATTTAGGTTATTGAGGTAGGGCCCACGAGAGTGAAACAGCAGGGCGTAGCTAGTTATGCATATTGTGTTAAGGTAAGTATTGATATAGCCTGTTTTTTTTTTTGAAGACTCGTCCTGGGAAATATAAGGACCCGCCCTACCACCAGGGAAGATAATAACGTGAATAGTATAATTATATATATATACGTGAATAGTATAAATAGTATATAGTATAATAGTATAATACTACCGATTTGTGACAGAAACTATAATTTTATTTTCCTGTATTTAATATTCTATATATCTAGTATTGTTTCTGTCATTAATAAATATTTTTCTTTCTTTCTTTCTTTCTTTCTTTCTAATTCATTTGTGTGTATACACAAAAACCTCAGAATGTCGAGCAATACTAATTTGACCACCATAAAATGTAGGTAATATTTAATTTAACCGCCTTGTAACGCGCTACTATACTATATCCTTTGACTTACTCAACCGGCAATGTTTGGCTGGAATCCGAGATTTATGGAGGCACTCTGCTTTTGCGCTCTGTAGGTTTATCCGGGAGTGTATTCAGATGTTTCAAATGTTTCCAGGATTAGTCCAATTTACCCCACTGTTTTATTTTTCTTTTATTTTTGCAACGTATACAGTGCTCGACTTAAACTGTACGTTAGAATATGCAAATAAACACAAAATACTTATTAATATATTTTTTATCGCGAATAAGTCCGCGTTTGACCACCAACTCGCCTGTTGGTAAGCGATGATGTGGTCGAAGATGAAGCACGAAGACTTAGAAGATACCTGTTCACTTTTGCCTTGAAAAGACCCGGGTTATATCTCTGAGGAAACAAGGAAGCCGGCAGGTTGTTCCTATCCTTGGCTGTACGGATTAAAAACGTAGAATCGAAACGTTTGGTACGTATCCAAAGAAAATCCACAATGTATGGCCACAGAATACATATAGTTGGTATGGGTGGTAGTGCGCCGATTTTCTACTTTTCCTGTAGTAGAAAGGGGATGGTAGGATAATCATAATCGTTTTATTGGTAACATCAATTACAGGTCATTTGTATTATATTAAACATAAGGTCGTGTACCTCCGATGCACATTCTCCGAAATGTATCCAATAGAAAATTAACAGACTCTCTACTTTACGGCGGTGTTCTAGACTGAGAAGTTTCATATCCACTGACTTATCATCGCCTAGAACGCGAGCAGCAAGAGAGTCTACCGATTCAAGAGTTTCGAGTTGGTATTTGGCCGAACCGTCATAAAGATGACAGCAGTATTCCACACACGATTGGACTTTAGCTTGATATAAAGTCAGTCAATCACCTTCCTCAAGACGCCCTGCTTTTTGCCAGCTAATTCAGCCTTCGAACTTTAGCCTTTTTATGTTTTAGTCAAAAAGAAAACTATATTTGAGAAACATTATTTGTCAAGAACATTGTACGAAAAAGTCATTGACCTTTAAGCGAGAACGTCGTCTACAAAATTAGAAGGGACGGAAAGACGGACAACGGACGGACCAAACGAAAACTTATAAGGGTTCCTTGTAGTACTACGGAACCCTAAAAACACGGCACCTATTAGGTTTTATAAAACTACGTAGATCAAACCCAACAGTTAAAAATGACCTGTCAAATAAATGAATATCGTGGCGATGGGACACGTAGTTGACTGATAAAATCTAAAAGGGCAAATACAGTCCTGCCTCCCTCAGGGGTCCGTGTGGTGCCCGTTTTTGTTCGTAATATATGGCTATCTTCTGCGCTCCATTGAATCCGAAGACGCGAGAAAACGCTTTTCACTTTCGAGGGTTGATATATAGGAAACGTTTTTTATATGTTGAAGATTACTTTTTGATTTAGCGTTAAATAAGTGATTGTTCAAAGATGTGATAAAATGATTTCTTTGACTACAAATGACAAGTTATCTCATTTGTTTGTGCGAAAAAGTAACAGTGTTTTCTATCCCTTTGTAGGGCCTGTGAGTCCCACTACATCACAGATTGTTATTAATATAATATAAACATTTTGCTGAAGCGCACCGACATTCAACAGTCATTCGCTGGCGCTCAAATATAGCGCACGTACTCAATCCATCTACCGGAGTTTCAATTACCCATTCATATTATTTAGGATAACCTTCTGCATCAAATCAAGAGTCAGATAAATATAAGGTCGGGGAAAAAGTTTCTTCGTATTTTTTAAACAAATTCAAGGCATATTTTTTTCAAGTTTAATTACATTTAATTATAATATATATGTGCCATTTTGTTCGATAACTTGTTGCCATCTTGTAGGTAGTGACATGATCCCGTTGCTGTAGAATTTTTGGGACTTCTGATCAAAAAAATGCAACAAGTAGTTTTGACAGTCCTCTCTTGATGTTAATCTAACACTACCCAAAGAATTCTGAAGAGATTGAAACAGGTGGAAATCTGAGGGTGCAAGGTCAGGGCTGTATGGTGGATGCATTAACACTTCCCAACCAAGCTCTGTAATTTTTGCTGAGTGGCCAAAGATGTGTGCGGTCTGGCGTTATCATGATGAAAGACCACACTCTTTCTGTTGATCAATTCCGGCCGTTTTTTCTCAATTTATTGTTTGAGTCTCATCTGCTGTTGGCAGTAGAGATCCGAATCGATGGTTTTGCCCGGCGGTAAAAGCTCATAATGAACGATGCCCTGCCAATCCCACCATACACACAGCATCACCTTATTACGTGTTAATCCGGGTTTCGCTACAGTCTGTGGTGCTTCACTGCCCTTTGACCATGATCGTTTGCGCACATTCTTGTCGTAGGTGATCCATTTTTCATCACCAGTGATCAATCTTTTCAAAAACGGTTCGGTTTCGTTACGTTTCAATAGAGAATCGCAAATGAGTACACGATTCATTTGGTTTCTTTCAGTGAGCTCGTGTGGCACCCAAATATCGAGTTTTTTTGTATACCCAGTTTTTTTCAAATGGGTCAAAACTGTTTTGTGGTCAATCCCCAGTTCTTCAGCTACGTCGTAACTACTAATATGCCGATCTTGGTCCACTTTTTCAGAAATAGCATCTACTTTATCCGTAACAGGGCGACCAGAGCGAGCTGCATCTTTGACATCAAAATTCCCGGACTGAAAACGCTTGAACCAACATTGTGCTACTCTTGATGACACTGCATTAGGTCCATAAACGTCACAAATTTTATTCGCGGCTTGTGTCGCATTTTTCCCTTTTTTGTAATAAAATTTCACAATATATCGAATTTCTTCGTTAGATTCACTCATTTTATCAAACAAAAAAACAATTAAAAATTGCTTTTTACTTTTTGTATTCCTTTTTTAAAATATCATATTTTTAATGGTATCAAAACCAGCCAGATACAAACAGTACAACCGATGAGATTTTTACTACAACTTTATACATACAAAATACGAAAAGACTTTTTCCCCGACCTATTACAACCATAACCAACACAATATAATCCTAAATTGGTGACCCCGACAATCTACTACATAATAATAGGCTATCGAACAGTTGTTAGAAAATTGTTAATAATTATCAATAAATATAAAAAACCGACTACAACATTAGTAAATAAAAAAAAAATACGCAATTTCGATTACATATTTTTTTTTAATACAAAGTAGTTTTGTCGATATTCTTACTTGGATGACATTATTCTGATTTAAAAAGCAAACTACTGAACCGACTTTGACGAAATTTCTATGGGACCAAACTAATGAAAGTACATAATTTCAAAACAAAAAAAAGGATTTTCGAAATCGGTTCATAAATGACGGAGTTCTGAGGTAACAAACATTAAAAAAATATACAACGAATTGAGAACCCGCTCTATCGGAAGAGAATCGGTTAAAAATAACGACAAGCTTAGTAGCAATATAATTAAAAGTAAAATGTATACCGTAATTATTTAAATAAGCTTATAAAGTTCCGAGATTGAAGCGTTTAAAGTATGCGGTCGAATTAGGAAGGGATTCTCTGTCCCTTTCCCGCAAAGTGAATGTCAATAAGAGTTTGTATGGCGTTCTTACCAGTGACGTCATTTGTAAGTATAGTGGAACATCTGTCTAGCAAGACAAATGCATATAATTTTGAACCGACTTCAAAACAGGAGGTGGTTCTATACGATGTTTTTTTTTTTTAATGTGTATTCACCGATTTCTCCGCCAATTATGAATTGATTTTGATGATTCCTTTTATGTTTGGTAGGACATACACCAGAGAATAATTATTAATTAAAATAGTTTTTGGAGATCGGCTCTATAATTATCATCAGCATTGGCGGTACCTACTTGTAAATAATTTCATAACGTTTCTATAGACATCCATATAATTCTAGTCAATCGTGACCCCGGACTCTGCAAAGTGTTCAAAGCGTCAAGAATTAAAATAATGTAAAATACACGCCAAACAACCGGTAAAATTCAATATTTACAAATATTATTCCAATCTGATACCGAGTTACTTTCGTCACGTACTGGGCCACAAAGTTATCTTACAAAACGTAATGGGACTTACGGAATGTTGCAAGTCAGGCGAACAGCGAAGATTCTCGAACACAGCTAATGTACGCGTCTTGTGTGTTTAGGACTATTGTCTCTGTTTTCTGTGTGTTTACGATTATTGTTTGCGGCAGAGGTATGAATTAGAACATGGTGCTGAGAGCCAGTAGGGACAGAGACGTATATTAGGCTCTAAGAATGAGGGTACTTTTTAACAGACTTCAAAAAAGGATGACTGTTCTATGTTTCACTGTATTTTTTATGCATATTCACCGATTTCTCCGCCAACTGTTGACCGATTTCAAAAAATATATATTTTGTTTGGTAGAGTATACTTCCGATTTGGTCCCATTATCACTAAGTCAGGGTCTGATGTTGGGATCCCAGAGAAATCGAGGGCAACCCTCAAATTTTATAGGCACTTATTACGTTTTTTCATATGTTTTTTTAAGTCTGTTTTTAATGTGATCCACATGTTCTAATTTTATGATTCGACGCACTAATTCCAGTTGAATCCCAAAAGTAGTGTGAGGATAGCCGTGAAATTTTTATTTCAGTTTTACCCGCGATTTTCTCGCGATCTTTTCCGCATTTACTGGTGGGAAAAGTACCCTATGTCCTATGTCCTTCTTATAAAATACACTAGATCATTCTACCAAATTTCATTAAAAATCAGTCAAGTCGTTTAGTCGTGAAAAGCAAACCAAACAGACAGAAATACAATTAGTTTCGCTTAATAATAGTTAGGATAGCATTTAAGCTTTATAGGTCGATGTGTTCTTGGCTCTACTGCATTCTCCTCTGAGTATTAATAACACTTTTCGCTTTTAATGGTTATTCTTATTTGTTACTAGTTTTTTTGCCCGCGACTTCGTACGCGTAGATTTTCATATAAACCTTCAATCCTTTTTTCTTCCCTTAATCCGGCCTTGCGCAAAATAACATAGCCTATACTTCAATCTGGTCATAGCTAAGCATATTCGTGAAAACCGCATTTAAATCCGTCCGCATTTTCTTCCAGGGGTGTAGGAGATGTGCGTGAACAAACAAACAAAAATTCTAAAAACTGCCTTAACATGTTCAGCTGCTTATTTTAAGTTGCTCTGTGTGAAGTATTGATAGAAGCATAAAAGTAATAAATAACACCGTCAACAGTTTTCAAATCAAAAAGATAATGTGACCACAGTGCCGAGCATGTTTTAAAATTTTCGTTTTGTCTAAACCATTAAAAGTATATCATGTCATGTCGGGATGATATACTTCTCTGAAATTTGACTGTCCAGTTTCGCTGGCCACAGAACCCTGACATAATGCTTGTCTTAACACACTCTTGGCTAGTTATTTCTTATTTCGCGTGCATTTGTATGTATACCTTGATTAAAAAGCCATGAAATGGAACTACTCTATTTATCTGTTAAAATATCACGGTAAAATAAAATTATTTCTATATTCTTATTGCAAATATACACTGTATTCTTCTAAAAGCTAAGTTTATATACCCTGCATAAAGGGTGCAGCAATGACTTATGTAGTGGCTGTTCACAAAACCAGACCACAGACATAAACATATAAATTTAAGTATAGTTAAATCTATTACATAAATATTATATATACTATTCAAACTTAACCTAGGGTGAAGTATTTTACAAAACAAAAAAAAAACATACTTAGTGTGATAGGTTAATTAATTATATATGAGATGATACAAAACTTATGACGCTACTTTCTTAACTATTTATATATCGATATTTATTTTCTAATTATAATTTTCTAAAATTTATCGTCGAATAAATCTTTTATATCGTAATAACATTTTTGGGTTAGAAACTTACGAAGTTGGTTCTGGAAAAATGTTATTATTTCTTTCTTTCTTTATTGCGTCCGGAATTTTGTTGTATAGGTTATTTTCATGTACAAAGGGCCTTTTTTGAATATTTCTATTCGCGGGACTGAATTAAAATAGGATGCGGTATATTTTGTGTTTTAAATGCTAACATAGAATAAAACCAAGAGAATGTAATACTCCTACTCCATGCACTGGAATGAACCACCAAAGAGGTTGTAAGGCCTATAACATGCTTGATCTACACGTTCATTCATCTAAGAAGGTTAAAGAACCTTTTTTAAATTTAAACTGATTAACCGAATGACAGTTGACAGTTTCAAAATTTTCATGGCTATGTCAATAACATTCTCTTTACTTTGGATCTCCTTGCTTGAGGCTATGTGACGATCCTCATGTTACGTTTCGTGTAACGAAGAAATAAATCATTGATTTTTATTTTCGTTTATGTAAAAATAAAGAATTAAAATAAATGATATAAGGTAGCCTATGTTTTAATCTGGTAATTTCTAAGCATATTCGTGAAAACCGCATTTAAATCCGTCCAGTGGTTTAGGAGATGTGCGCGGACAAACAAACAAACAAACAAACAAACAAACAAACAAACAAACAGACAAAAATTCTAAAAACTGTCCTATCGTGTTCTGTTGCTTATTTTAAGACGACCTGTGTGATTTTTTTTTTGTTATCTCGCAATTACAGATTTTTTTATCTCTACGTTTTTATTATATGTATATAGATTTCTACCAAGATTTGTGGCAATATATTGCTATATCGTATACCACATAGAAAACAAGTGATACATAAAAACCAACTTCAAAAATATATGAAAAACGTAGGTACATATTTAGCAAAATCGTATTAATAGGACCAAATTGGAAGTATACCCTACAATCCTACCAAACAAAAGTTTTTTTTTTAAATTAATAAACAGTTGGCCGATAAATCGGTGAACATACATTCAAAAAGTTATAGTGGAGCGTAGAACCGTCCTTTTTTGAAGTCGGTTAATGACTAATACAAAAAAAAAAATCGCGGGAAGTTCTTTATAAACGGGATTTATCCACTTATTTTCACCCTTACAGTTGAAAATTAATCCCTTAACCACCTTTGTGGGCTTTGAGATTAGCCTAATCAGTAAGAAGAGAATAATCAAAATCGGTTTTTAAATCCATTGGAGACATTGGAGTCCGGTAACTATCTACTAACAAAGACACATCTACTGAAAGGCTCAATGTCCATACTATTGATTACATTGTGTATATGGTACTCGCACTAACACGCACTCTATTGGAACTAGCATTATACGAAAGTTAAATTGAAATGCTGGCACCCGAAATTCGAACTGGCTTGGCTGAGGTAGTATACTTTTTTTTTTTTTATCGTGAATAAGTCGGCGTTTAACCACCAACTCGCCTGTTGGTAAGCGACGATGTGGTCGAAGATGAAGCACGCAGACTTAGAAGATACCTATTCACACTTGCCTTGAAAAGGCCCAGATACTAAATTTAGCTTCCATTCAAAATGATCGCTGTTTCTGAACCTTCTATTTAAGCTTATCTAATACAGAAAGTTTCTCTTCCAAGTTTAAATCTGGAAACCTTCTTGAAATGTCTAATCGACCGTTCACGAAATGTTGTATTCTAAAAGACTTGTAAAGTATTTAAAACTTTTATCTACACTGAGGCAAAAAAGGGTGATAGTTAAAATATTTCTCTCGGATTGTATTTATATTAAAAAAGGCTGAATTCTACAGACACTCGGATTTAGAGAGAATTCGCAATGTTTGAATTTATGCAAAAATGTAAGACAAGCAGGAATTTATCAGTCAGTCATAGCGATACAAATGAGGGCCATTCATAACATAACTCGCAGGGAATGCCAGCTACATTTAACTCTGGCTGAGATTTAGAGTCAAAAGCCAGATACCGTAATTTTCACAGACACACGACGAATATAATTTATGTAAGCACCTAGTTGATCAAAACTAGGTATTAAATAATTATCAATAAAAAAAACGACTTCATAAAAATGTCAGAACTGGACCAAATTGAAATGGGACCACACGGGAAGCACTAGCTTTTAAATATAATATGTAATAATCATCAAAATCAGTTCACCCACTCAAAAGTTCTGAGGTAACAAACATATAAAAAAACAATTTAGTACCTCCTCCTTTTTGGAAGTCGGTTAAAAAGTTACTCGAAATTGACGTAGAAGCCCGCGACATTAATTTTGTCACGCATACTTTTCCGTCATAAATGTTAATAAATATTGCAAAGTCAACAAAGGAAGTTCGTACAATCGCGTGCGGTTGAAACGGCGAGCGACATCACAATGTTACATGCAAAAGTTTCATGATTAAGTTGTCAGCATATACCCTCATTCCGTAGCTGTTTTCAGCTGTCGCCATTATGCGATTCGCGGAACTCCGAGCTGCGGTAAACGAGGATTTAGGAGCGAACCTTATTGTAGCAAAGGTACGGGCAGGTACACTCTATTGAAACCGCTAGGACATACTAACTAGTTGTTATAATATAATTATCAATATAAAAAACCGACTTCATATTTTTTTTAGAACTGGACCAAATTGAATTGGGACCACGCGGGAAGCACCAGCTTTCAAATAAAAAATAATAGTGCCAAACGTAGCATTTTATTTGGTTCTCCTTCAAACTTGTAGGCTAACAAACATAGCACCCTGATTGACTCAGTGTGGTCCGCAGCCGCATAGTCTACACGGAAAAAAACGAATTGTCAAACTAAAGCAAATTGCTTTAATTCAAAGCAAATCCTGTTTTCCATACGAGGAACACAATATTTACTTACATATACAATATGATATTGATAAGAATATAATATTCACCCAATGAGTCCGTATTCTTAGATCGAAAATGTTCTGTTTTGTTATTGTAATAATAATA
Source organism: Agriopis leucophaearia (assembly GCA_949125355.1). Classification (NCBI taxonomy): domain Eukaryota; kingdom Metazoa; phylum Arthropoda; class Insecta; order Lepidoptera; family Geometridae; genus Agriopis; species Agriopis leucophaearia. The sequence continues at coordinate 15,126,326 of OX421268.1, read as the reverse complement.
GTTTACTTGTGCCAAGCAACCTTATTGATTTGATAATATACTTTAGTATATTTGGATAAACAAATCAAATATTTTGATTCAACACACAATATTTCCTTGTTTCAAAAATACGTATATTGTCTTTATAAGAATATACATTAGATTGTTGGAACAATATGGTTTTTATATATCAACAATGTGTTTTTTTGATTTGATACTAGTGGTTCACTTATTTTAACAATATTGGTATCGTCTTTATGATAATACAAGTTACATTAGCTTGAAAATTATGGTTTAGTTGTTTTGAGAGTAAATAGATTCTTCGTTTAAAAGATGTTTACTTGTTTTAACAATATACATATTGTAGTTATGACAATACCTGATTACTGTTTTATAACTTACGATTTATTTGGTCTAACAAAACAGATTTTTATTATAACACGCATATTTTACTAGTTTCAAGAATATCTATTCTCTTTTGAGAATACACCCTAGCTTGTTTAAATAATGTTTATTTTTAAATTTACAAAACAGATATTTCCGTTCAATACTTTTAGATTTACTTGCTACAGCAATGTTTATTGTCTGTGTAAGTATACACGACATGTTGATTGAACAATATAGTTCAATTAGACCTAAAATAATTTATTTTGTTTTGAAACTCATGGTTGTGTTAATCTAACAATATATATACTTGTATTAAAACTCTTGTTGTTTCATTTTGAGACATTTATTTATTCTTCTAAAAACTTAATTATTATTACAAAACAGTTTATATTTTCCAGTAAATAAAAGACAAATTGAAATAACAATATTGATTTGTCAGTAATCAAGAAAAGTTTTATTTGAGCCGACAATACCTATGTATTATGTTATGCACAGTTAATAAAAATTCTCTTTGCGCAAAAAATATGCCCACGGCTAGTTGTGGGCAATGTTTTTGTGCAATGAGCGTTTTTGTTTTAAAAGCCTTAACATAATACATAATATTCTCGGTCCAAATAAAACTATTCTTAATTACTGACGATTCAATACTGTTATTACAAGCTCTTTATATAATATTATCTTTCATGTACTGGATGGTCCAGATAACTAGACACTGTACGCTCATGACATCTCGCTCGCACATTTCTACTTTTGTGGCAATACTGAAAGCGATGATTAAAATTACAACAAAATGTTGACACAAAATAAACTAGAGAATAGCTTTACAAACACCCAACAAAAATTTAGGAAAAATCAGAGACTCCTACCAATAGTGCGATCATTTACAATAGTTTTGCTTAGATGCAAGGACAAGAAAAATGTTTTAAAGTATTTCGCGCCACGAGTCAAACCATCTGCTTTAACAAAAACATTACTTACATGTAATCAAGCAATGAGCAGTATGATATGTTCTACAGCACCTTTGAATAGGACATGAAAACGAATTAGAGATTTTATGAACAATTTCGATATGCAATACATATTGTTTGAAAAAAAAAAAATCTTACCACATTCAGTACAGTTTAGTTCCATCTTAACAATTTTATATTTATCTGTAGTTATAGATTTAAGTAAGATTCATCACGTCGATAATGTATGGAATCACTTTATCATGCTGTGTCTTGATTCCATAAACTGAATTTTGAATCAACAAATACAAGTGTTCCGAAGGCGCTGGGTACCTACAGTTGAACGTGTGATACAATTTGAACAAAGTGTCAAAAGCTTTGTATGTACATAGTTGTGAAAGAATATCTATGTTTATCCACAACTATAAAAGTGCTTTGTACATCTTCCAATGTTGCACCCTGTACCAGAACATATGGTTGTACTGTTTGTTTCTTCGCAAGTGCCTTTTTTTGCTGTGTGGTAATCGCGTCTTCTATTTTGCTTGGTTTCTGTGAACAAACAAAAAATATAAGTATTTTTAAATAAATTAATATTAATCAAGGAGTCGTAGAAAGGTCCATCAATATTTTAACCGCACATGCCAACACTGATGTGGACATCACCTCACAATGTCTCTTTCTCCTCAGCATTTTAGAACACCAAGATAGGTTACCCAATTTAGATTTGAATAAAACATTCAGGATTAGATACCTAGGCAGGTCTTCTTTATACTACCTACATATTATGTATTCTGTATAGCGCAACACACATGACAAAATGTGCGGCGCGGGCGCGGTCGCTTGGTGGCGGCAAGAGCACATGACAGGGACAGATTAAGGAGGTCAGAATGAGGATGAGCGTTTTTATGAAAATTATTTGTTTTTGATTGCCAGGATCTTTAATTTTTGTATATACATAGGTTAATATTTTTAAAATAATTTAACACGCAAGTGATTATACGTACCTAATTCTGATTCGTTTATGTGTGTTCCCAAGCCTCGTCAAGCAACTTCCCAACGCCATCTGATGAGTCTTTTTAGTATGCCCGTATCTTCTCAAAAAATTGAACCCACTTTATATAGAAAGCTGTGCCTCTATCAGGATACATATGGTCAAAATCTAGATTAATCTGTAACAAAAACAACCAACAATATTATAGGTCAATGAGGTATGTATTAATAAATAATAATCTATGTATTGCACAAATACTAGACAGGTTTTCTGGAATTTTAACAGCAGTATAGGACCATATACTCGTAGTTACTTACTATGTAAAATTACTTTCAAGGATTTAAGAGACATTACACTTTTTTTTGTTCCGTCTCACTCACACAATACAAATTGTTAATTTTTATATAAAGTCATATCATATCTCACTTAGTTATATATTAAACTAGCTGCGCCCCGCGGTTTTACCCGCATCCCACAGAAACCGTAATTTTTCGGGATAAAAAGTAGCCTATATGTTATTCTAGGGTATAATCTACCTACATAACAAATTTCATCCAAATCGGTTCAGCCGTTTGAGCGTGAAGAGGTAACAAACATACATACACACAAACTTTCGCATTTATAATATTAGTGTGATTAAAAATGTAACTTCTGATGGCATTTGCCATTTTGAAAGCAACTCGAGAGTTGCTGTCCAACATAATCTTCAACGTCAAATTCGACGGCGGCGCCTGTGTCCATAATAATGCGTGCTAGCTAGTGCTAGCACAGCCTAGGTCAGAAAAAGAAGTACAAGTAGGTATATAAAATAAACATCCCTAGCTAACATTTATCTAGATCTAGAAAATAAGGATTTATAACTCACCAATATAATGCTTGTTCACACACAGACACAAAACAACGCTAGTAGTTTGAGAACAAAACTACTTTCCACTATTTGCTAATTTTTTGCTGCCTCCTGCGCGCACGCCGCAAGCCAAAGAAAGATATATTTTTTCGAGTTTCTGGTCTGCCGTCTGGCTACTATGGTACTATGTTTTATTGGGGTGTCTAATGTCTATACTATACAACATGATATTTGCCGACACGATATTGTACGGCACAAGAATGCAAAGCATGATAATTGGTGTACATGTACATTGAATATCCCGCTGTGCAATCCATGTCGTCCAATACTGGCCGTCAATTATCTGCTCGTGTCTATAAAGTACGGCAATGAAAGCCAGTATTGTACATGCAATAATCCATGTACATCGGAAAAATGCACGTTTTATCCACGTTCATGATAAAAGGTGGCATCTCCCGTATTGGCTAATATTGCTGAAATCTCTCTGCTCTGATTGGCTGTTGCGTCGATTGAACGGATCTATCATTTCGAACCTAATCAACTCAAGTCTGACTCCGGGTGGACAGCCAGAAGCTCTTACGGTTGCCCCTGAACGTTAACATAGTATTTTCGATAAAAAAACAATATGAAAAATGTATGAAAAAAAATTAAAAGTTTTTTTTTTTGTTTCCGCTGATAATGTATCTGTAACATTATTTATGACAACGTATTGCGCCAACGCGTGATATACGCCAATTTGTCCTGGTCTCCATACAAAAAAAAATACAAATCGTCATAACTCTGAAAATACTGCTATAATCGAAAATATTTGTGGGATAGTTTATAGTTATATTAATGAGTACAATCGGATCCCATAATTACATTTCCAAAAAATTGATATATTTTTTTCGAGTACCCAAGTCCACTACGAGCTGTTTTCGTTCCATAGTGCGCCCACTCACTCAGGACCTCCTTTGAGCTTCTGACTCCCGCGCTTTTTATATACACTCTAAGGGTAGGGACTACAAGACTAGGTGGAGTCGGGGTGCTCTGTGTCGGTTCTGTAAACCATTTCGAACCTAACCTACTCAAGTCGGGATGCTCTGTGTGCCAGATCTGTCACTCATTTTGAGCTAAGAAACTTCAGTTTTGAATTTTTCATGGTCTGCAATTATCATGCTGACAAAATCAGGGTGTGCATTATTGAACGGATTCAATAATGTACGGCATAATATTGGACAGCATGATAATTTGTGTACTTGTACATCAAATATCAGTCGGTACATTATCGCTTGTGTATTATTGGGCTGAGCTGACAATGTACGTCATGATATTGCACGGCACAACATTGCACAGCATGATATTCAATGTACATGTACACCAATTAACATGCTGTGCATTATTATGCCGTACATTATCTGTGTCGTACATTATTGCCTCCCTTCGAGAGGTAGGTAGGTACTATTCAGTTAACAATATATTATTTTGAACGAAGAGAGAGAGTCGATTCCTAGGACAAGATTTTTGTCGATTCAATATAAATATACCTATTCAGTTACCTAACAATATTTTATTTTGAACGAAGAGATGGAGTCGATTCCTAGGACAAGATTTTTGTCGATTCAATATAAATAGACCTATTCAGTTACCTAACAATATTTTATTTTGAACGAAGAGAGGGAGTCGATTCCTAGGACAAAATTTTTGTCGATTCAATATAAATAGACCTATTCAGTTTCCTAACAGTATTTTATTTTGAACGAAGAGATGGAGTCGATTCCTAGGACAAGATTTTTGTCGATTCAATATAAATAGACCTATTCAGTTACCTAACAATATTTTATTTTGAACGAAGAGAGGGAGTCGATTCCTAGGACAAGATTTTTGTCGATTCAATATAAATTAATTGTGAGTAGGTAGGTACCTAAGGTATTATTGTTGATTTGATAACAGTAAATATGTACAGAATGGTTCTTTAAACGACTCTAGGGGTTGATTCTACCCATCAATATGACCAACTTTTACTATGGGACCAAATCTGAAATCGGGAAAAAAATATCAGCTGTTGCATAGGTAGGTACCTACATGTTGTCGGGGCTAAAGTCTATTTTAGTATGAAACAGCAGTGTTTCTTTGACTATCTATATACCTACCTACATACTCAAAGCAGTGTTTTTATTTCACGATTTCAGAGTTCATCAGAGTTGGTCCCATAATAAAAGTTGTATACGTATATTGATGGGTAGAATCAATCCTAGAGCATGTCCGTCGTTTAGAGAACCATCCTGTAAGTAGGTATAAGTAATATGCAATACCTACAGTAATACATCGGCGTAGAAACGGGCCGAATCGGTAACCTTTAAATCTCAGCACAATCGCACGCTTCTTACCTACTATATTACCTACTTATTTATACTGTGCTTAAGTTAAATTTTTACACGATGTGATAATTCAATAAAATGTGTTTCGTTCCTACACAGAAATAACCCCAATTTTTCTTTCTATAGGTGGGTAGCATGGAAATACTAAGTAGGTATACTACGTAAACGTAAGTAGGTATACATATTACTTTCATGGTAGGTAGGTACTAGCTATACCTAGTCTGTGGTAGGCACCCTTAGCATGTGGGGTTGGGGTACCTACCTACAGCACAGAGCACAAATTCTCACTCTTATTCATGAACGCGGAATAGTTATACTCAGCTCGCTTGACATGATCATTATATTATGATGCTTATTTGAAACCATCAAAACATTTCGACTTAGCAATGGTATTGTTCTTCTAACAAATAATCAATATTCTATCAAGATCACTTGTTATTCCAAATGATCATTTATCATTTTCTCGCCTTGAAAATGTTTCATTTTCATTCTATAATTTGCTGCGTTATTTACACAATAATCTTGTTTTGAAACAGGTGTATGTGAAAATTTTGTTGAAAGTTAATAGGATTTTGTCTGAACAATTGATTTTGTTGTTCTAAGAAATAATAAATATTCTATCAAGACCTCTTTTTATTCCGAATAATATTCTCCTATTGAAAATATTTAATTTTCCTTCAACAATTTGCTGCGTTATTTATACAATATTCTTGTTTAGAAATAAGTGTGTATAAAAACCTTATTTAAAAATTAAAAGCATTTTGGCTGAACAATTAATATTGTTGATCTAAGAAATAATAAATCTTCTATCAAGACCACTTGTTGTTCCAAGTGACCATTTGACTGTTCTTGTCTTATAAAGGTTTCATTTTCGTTTAATAATTTGCTACATTATTAACATAATATTCTTGTTTTGAAACAAGTGTATGTGAAAAACTTATATTTGTAAATTAAAAGGATTTTGGCTGAACAACTGATATTGTTGTTCTAAGAAATAATCGATCTTCTGTCAGGATCACTTGTTTTCCAAGTAACCATTTAACGAAGTCTAGCATTAAAATGTTTAATCTTCGTCTGAGAAGATATGAGGCTTGTTGTAAAAACATACCTTGTTTTAAAATGAGAAATTGTGAAATATTGATCGAAATTTAAAGGTGTTTCAGAAGAACAACGAAATTGTTAGCTTACAAATAATTTATCTTAAAGTAACAATGTACACTATATTCTTGTTAGTACAATGTATATCGTCGATTTAACAATATAATAGTGTCCAGTTAACAAATGCAGATTTATTAATACGAGATTAATCGTTATCTTAGACTGAATCTTTCGAAATGTTTACCTGACAATATTTACTTGATATGAGACAATAAACCAATAATATTATTTTGTATTTTTAAGGAAATGGAAATTGTCAAATTGACAATATATTGGTAATTTAAGTAAATATTGTCTTGGAATTGCTAACAATATTTTTTTTGTTGATGGGACAATTCCTTTTTTACCGTGTAGTGAAGTTCAATATCCGAGAGTACGATATAGTTTGAGTATAGCATATAGCTGCCCCAAAGCCTGCAGCTATAGTGGTATAGGCAGCTCAGAGGCCTCGCAGTGATGTTGACCTACATCCGGGAACAACGGCCAGGTATAGGTTATTGATAGCTTGCGAATGCTCGACCCGTTCCCAATTCAAACAAGCTTCTAAATCTAACACGAGCCGAACGAAACTGACCGAAGAGTCACAGGATCTGTATGAAAAGTTCCTTGCCTATTTACTTTGTCATTAAATTTTACATGCAAATATCAAAAGGGTTTGCGATTTTTGTACCGAGATCGGTGCCCGCAAACGTCCCAGATACCGGAAGCTGGTGTGGGTCGGAAGTTTGACAGCATGTTAACTTTATCGAGCTTATCCTATCGAATTTCTGACAGTTATTCGAACCTGTCGAAAGTAGTTCCCTAGAAGGGCCAACATTCAAAAATAGGACGTAACGCAATCAAATGTCGACGTTAGAATCAACAATTTGAACTACAAACACTCGATAGCTATCAGAGAATTTTGCTTCGGATATTAAGCCAGTGGATTCAGAAGATAAAAATTTCAATACTCTTTGTTTGCGTCCTCCCCCACTGGTGGGGGTGGCAATGAATATGGAAGCGCGTCGGCTCGTTAAACAGAGTCAGATTGTGTTTTTCTATAAATTTTCAATGTTGGTTTATTGGCTTCATTGAGTACAAGAATTTGAATTGCGCGGAAGATTGGACGCACATACCAACCACATCCTATCACAATTATTTACAGCATCATCATCATCGCAATATGTCATTATCTTATCTACTGTGTTGGTAGCAGCTGTTTGTTTTCCATATAAATTAAAAACAAAAAAAAAATGCCGTTGAAATAGTTAAGTTACCTACTAAATAAGTCAGTTTCACCCCTCAGACAACAAACGTTTTTAAACGAATTTTTGTATTTGCTCTAGTGTAAAAACGGTAATACGTACAAACTTGGTATGATTATAGTAAACACTCTTAAGTAAAATAACAAAAAATAAATACAGGCCAAGTGCGAGTCTGTGACAAAATTCTATTCACCACCGGTTCTCGTACGATCACTGTTGTAAGCAACGTCGGGTGCGGTCGGTAGTTACTAGGATGGGTGACAGCTTGGGTGTTGATGGGATGTTGTCTTTTTGCACTACTTTTTTGTACTTTAGTAGCTACCAAGTTATGTGGTGGTAAGGGACCATTATTTTTTACATTTAAAATGTTATTTAAGAGATAGCTATAGCTGCGCCCCGCGGTATCCGTGTGGATTACTCTTTATAACGTCAACTATCTGCCAGTGGCAGTCCCCACAAAATCAGTCCAGCCTTTTATATATAAGAAGATGCCAGATAATTTTTGCAATTCCTCTCAATATTCTTTCTTTAATGTTGAAAACGCGCAATTGAGATTGCTTGTAGCGGGAAACGTGATATTATCAGAACGGTATTAATAGTAGATTAGTAGCCAAGGGCTGCAATTGATGCTTACACCCGAGCTAACTACTCTGCTTTACATCTCGATTGTGAGGTAAGTAGAAAAAAACCGGCATTACAAGAATAAAACATTTTATTAGTTAAAATTTATAGTGAAATGAGAACAATTTTCAAATTTTAGGGACAGGTGTTTTTTGGGTATGTTAATAGTTTGAGATTGTAATATTTGTTGGTCATGGACAAAATCTGACGGGATGAAGCTTTCTTCAGCAGAAGTTGATGGTTGCGGATCATCTCTTGAGAAAGATGTTTTATTTTTTGAAAGCTGAATAATTTCCGTTATTCATCATTCAGCCCAATGACAAAAGAGGTCGCTTCGCTATTCCTGCCTTTTTTCATCTTTTTTTAAATATTTTTTTTCAAAAAAGAAATTGAGCTTCGCTTTTCGATATTTAAAATTGATGACTATTATACTCATACGAAGATAAGGCTGAATAGCGAAGCGACCTCTTTTGTCATTGGGCTGAATGCATGATGTCTATTGCCAGTATGATGGTTAATTGTACGCGAACTTTTTTAAGGAGTGAAGTTTTTTTAAATTACTTTTCACCCTAGGGCTTTTCTAGCTACATTATTACCCTAGAGCGCTAATTGGTCACTTACAAGCCCCATTTGGGGGTAATAAAGACCTACTTACCGAATATGAGAGATGTAAATAGTTTTAGCACTTAGATAATAATGCCAGGAATATTTTCAAGAGCCCATAAGCTCTTCATCGTATTCCATTATAAATGACTATGTAAATAGCTTCTGAAGAAACTTCGACTTAATGCTATTCCAGGCCGAACCACGTAAAACTTGTGTAATGTTCTAAGTTTTAAACTGCACTCAGTGAGTGCACTTTAATTAACTTGGCGTTTACATGGGTATCAGTAGCACTTAATACAACCACGTAACGGTGCAAATACAGTCGGAAAAACCTGTTAATGTATTACTCATCATCATCAGCCAGAAGATATCCACTGCTGAACATAGGCCTCCCCCTTTAACCTCCACACTGAACAACAACCTGCCATTGGATGCCCGCAACTCTCACGATGTCGTCGGTCCATCTAGAGGCAGGCATACGTACGCTGCGTCTTCCGGTTCGTGGTCTCCACTCAAGAACCTTTCTTCCCCATCGGTTATCGGTTCTTCGAGTGATGTGGCCTGCCCAATGCCCATTGCCACTTCAACTTGCAAATTTTAATAGCTATGTCGGTGACTCTGGTTCTTTGGCGAATATCCACGCTTAGGATTCTATCGCGCAAAGAAACTCCGAACATAGCTCTCTCCATTTCCCATTGTGTAACTCTGAGTTTCTCCAAAAGGCCAACAGTTAAGGACCACGTCTCAATACCATAATATCTCATAGCCGGCAACACACACTGGTGAAAGACCCTTGTCTTTTGGCAATGTATTACTCATGATTACTAATAACTAGAGGAATAACTGCCGCAACCTTCAAAATTAAGCTTCTTGATCAAATTGACAATAAATCAAATCGTCTGTGAAGCAAGACGGTCTATCACCAACTAAATGTAGTCTTTGGTCTTGATTTGTGTCTAAACATGTCATGGCGATCATCATGATTTCAGCCATCCACAGCTGGACATAGGCCTCTCTTATCAATCTCCAAGGGCCGGTTGGAAGTGGTCTACATCCAGCGTTTCCCTGCGATCGCTCTCATGAGGATGCGTGCCAAAATAAGACTTCTTTGCAAGTGGGCAAAGTATCAAATATCTATTCAAACAGTTTTTCTAAAAGTTCTTAACATATTGTATTGGTCCCAAAAGGTCGGTTATGAAAACGTCATGAAAAAATTCCTTACTCTACGTGTCGATTTGGAAACTTGAACACACGCGGTGCTGAAACTTTAGCTCCTGTTCCTAAAATTAGCTTTCGCCTTGGAGTAACAAATGGTGCCTACTTTGTGATAAATTTCCAATGTGTGGACTAAACTCATAAATTCATATAAGTGATTTACCAGCTGAATCTATTCCTTTACATATTTCAGAAACGAATATCACCATCAGTTTCTGTGCTTAAATGACTGGCCGCTTGATCCGCTGTATGGCACTCGTTCCTGTAGCCACATAGGTAAATGGTGTATACGTGCTGCAGCTACAGCATGACAAAAAACTTGCAAGTAGCTATTATAGCACCTACGTGGCGCGCTGGAGTCGCTTGAAATGCTGCTTGTCTACTTTTAGTCTAGTAACAAACTTAGAGTAGGCGTGCTGCGGACACTGTGTGTGGAGCCCCTGGCACAGCACCACCAGCTATTAGAGCACATGCGCGACGCGCTTCAGTCGCTTGAAATGCTGCATGTCTACTTAACGTCTAATCACATACTTGGAGTAGGCGTGCTGCAGACGCTGCGTGGCCAGCCACTGGCGCAGCACAAGTCGTTGCTGCAGCACATGAGCGGCGCGCCGCAGCCGTTTTTCCTCCGCCGCCGGCAGCTCCGGCAACTGGTCCAGGTTCTCCGGCGTACCGCAGCCGGACAGCGTCGAAATCCCTGCAACAACAAATATAATACTACATCACTACGCAGTACCTATAAAACTTAGAACTACCCACGCTCTTTCTCATTTCGTTATTAGGCAGAGTTGAAACCTGAGATCAGACAAACAAGGGGGATATTCCTTAGTACAATTTTATTATCGTTCGTGTTAATAATAGTCTATTTATTTATTTATTTATTTATTATATACACAAAACAAATTACAATCATACAAAACAATATCTTAAAAAAATAGGTTCAGACCTGGATTGTAATGCAAAAATATGTGCAAACTTAAAAACAAAATGAGAAGACATGGATGAGGTTAGTGCTTAACTTATACATGTGTAATGATGAACTACAGGAACGGGTAGACCGCACACTGACTACAAGTGTCGTAGGTGTGCATATTCTACACGAGTATGCTATGTATCTATATGTTTGGAGCAGGCAGACTCAACAAAGAGGTTGAGTCTGATCGGACGGGTTTGGTATAAAGAATACCCTTAACTGTTTTTATATAACATGAAATTTTTGAGATAAAAACATCAATAGTCTAATAGTCTAATAAACAGTCTAATAGTCCACACGCAAAAGAGGGCGGCAAGGTCGTCTGCAGGGTGAGTTTGACAAAAAACATCAAGCCTGATGCATTCACAACCGCCACGCCACCTTACCATATCGCCCTTGTTTGTCTAATTTGAGGTTAAAAAGTTGAAACATTCGATTGGGACCAAAAATTATGCTCTCCACAAAGCACGGCTCAGCTCAAATGATAATATAAATAAGAAGTCGTCGTAGGCTTAACTGTGAATATCAACGGAAAGATGCTCCTATGGATGAGTGAGTACACTAACAGAAGAGACACAAGCTGGCGATTTTTTTACAATCGTAATGTGCAAATAACAGCATAAGCTAAGCTAAATTACCACCCAATTTACGATATCTTAAATTTATTAATGACAGCCACTGCCACCAAACACCATATCATGTCACGACTCATTGCAACAGGGTTGCTGTGCTCTACTAAATGCTCATGGGAAGCTCACTATCCAATTACGTCCAGTATCGGATTCCAGTATCGAAAGCTGAAGCCAAGATTAGTTCACTTATTACTAGTATAAAATAGCTTGGCTAGGCCTGTGAGATTATAAGAAAAGAAAAAATTAAACTACCTATCTAGGTTATAATTAAGAAGGCGGTATCCGTGCTGTTACGACCCCAAAGTGGGTAAACCAGATGATAAACCAGGAGTGAAATGACGATATAAAAAGTTGAATCAAATTCTTTGATAGATAGTAGAAGAAAAAGTAGATATCCATTAATGGATTTGTTCAGTAGATTAGAGTGGAACGAGGATATAATATCATAATATATTTTTCTAGTTTTCTTTCCTAAACAAGAATAGCTTTGAGAGTTATATGTACTTAAAACTGTAATGTATTAGATAAATGGAGGTAGTCTCAATACTATCTCAAACTACCTCCATTTAATTAGACTTCTATATATAGGTCACTGCCTACGAATAAACCTCATTCTGCGATAGTCTGTCTTTTACTCAACATTACATTTGGCGCAGTCGTATTTATTTTGAACTTACGTGCAAAAGTGTTTGTGATCATGCCTATAGGTAAAATCGAAGTGTTTGATATCGGTTCCCATAGTTGGGATGCTTATTGTAGGCGAATGAAACAGTTTATAACGTTAAATGGCATAGCGGAAGAATTGCACGTGGCGACGTTAGTTACTCATGTTGGGATTACGTGTTACGAACTCATGTGTGATTTATGTGCACCTGCTTTGCCTGAATCAAAAACTTTCGATGAGCTCGAGTCAATAATGAAGCAACATCTCGAGCCACAGCGGTCGGAAATCGCAGAACGACATGTGTTTCGGCAACGGAAGCAAGCGACGGGGGAGACCGTGAACGAATACCTACAAAGTTTGAAACATCTAGCGAAAACTTGTAACTTCGGTGTATCGCTGGAGGTCAACTTGAGGGACCAGTTCGTGTCTGGTCTCTACCACGAGGATATGAGATCCAGGCTTTTTGCCGAACGCGAGCTGGATTATAAGCGAGCTGTCGAACTGGCGCTGGCGTTGGAGGCGGCCGATAGGCACGCGGCGACGGCAGCGGTGAGTGGCAGCGCGGGCGCCGGCGGCGGCGCGCCCGCCGCGGAGGGCCTGCATCGTTTGGGTTCGGCGGCGACGCGCGGGCTGCGCCGCGCTCAACCAGCGACATCGGCGGCGCCGCGCCGCCCGTGCCCGCGATGCGGCAAGGACGGGCACGCGACGGCCAAGTGCCGGTTCAAGAACTACAATTGTGATCGTTGTGGTGATAAAGGTCATTTAAAAGTTATGTGCCGTAAGTACGAAGGTGGACGTGAATCGGATTCTTCGCGGACGACTAGAGGTCAGTTTTATTTAGTTGACTCTGATTCCGATGACGATGGCATGAACTTTTATAATTTATCGAGTGATATTGATGATGACCCGTATTACGTCAATTTGACAGTTGAGAAGCATTCATTACGGTTCGAAGTAGACACCGGTTGCAAATTTTCCGCAATTTCGAAAGCGTGTTATGATAAGTTATTTCAGTATTTACCTTTACAAAAGAAAGCATTAACATTGAAGTCTTACACAGGAGATGTTATTAAGCCGATGGGTTTCATTGAGGTCCAAGTTACGTACGCTTCACGTTCAAAAATACTGCAATTATTTGTCATAGATAACGGTGGCCCGCCATTAATGGGTCGAATGTGGATTAGAGTGTTAGGAGTCAATGTCAATGATTTTTACAGCTTAACTGATACTTGTGACGAATCTGTAGAATGTTTACGTAAAGAATTTCCAGAAGTATTCGCTGATGGGCTTGGGATATGTACTGTACGCATGCAGTTACACTTATCAGATGACACACCGGTGTTTGTGAAAGCTCGTTCACTGCCGCTTGCGATGCGAGCCTCGGTCGAGTCAGAGTTGGAACGATTACAGCGTGAAGGTGTTGTTTACAAAGTAGATCGCTCGGACTATGGAACGCCTATAGTGGTTGTAGTAAAAAAAAATGGTGACATCCGTATCTGCGGGGATTATAAAATCACTATCAATCCCAAGTTAAAGGATTTTCACTATCCTTTACCGCGTATTGAAGAAATATTTGCCACCCTTGCCGGTGGGGTACTTTTTTCAAAATTAGATTTGTCCCACGCTTACCAGCAGGTACTCTTAACTAATGAGTCACAACCGATGACGGCAATCACTACGCATGTCGGTACTTTTGTTTACAAAAGTGTACCTTTTGGTATTAAATGCATACCTGAAAATTTTCAAAAAATGATAGAAGAAATACTCAGTGGGTTGCCGTTCACGGTGGTGTTCCAAGACGACATCTGTTGCGCAGGTACTGATAAAGCTACTAACCTTGAAAATTTGCGAGCCGTGTTAAGCCGATTAAGAGATGCCGGTTTAAGAGTTAATATGTCTAAATGTGAATTTTTTAAACACTGCGTTACCTACTTAGGGTATCGCATTGATAAGGACGGATTACCTGCCGATGATAAGAAAGTTGAAGCCATAGTAGCGGCGCCGACGCCCAATGACGTCACTCAATTAAAAAGCTTTTTAGGGCTTGTAAATTTTTACGCCAAGTTCTGTGCCAACATTAGCGATATATTAAAACCTTTGTATGAGTTGCTCAAGAAAAACGCTAGGTGGCATTGGAGCGACGATTGTTTAGCTTTCAATAAAGTCAAAAATGTATTGAGCGTTGGTCCGGTGTTGGCGCATTATGATCCGAGCCTCCCGTTGATCCTTTCTGTGGATAGCTCAGCATACGGTCTTGACAACTTAAAGGTTGACAAGGAATTAATAGACAAGCTTTTAAAGTCCACTTACCAAAGCGAACTCTCGATGGAGAGTTTATTAAGTAATAATGGCGCCCAACGTGGGGCCGCCAATGTTCAGCACATTAACTTTACAATTCGGTATATTATTATAGCTAATAATTCTTAATGCAAAATTCATGTCTTGGAAGCATTAAGGCTCTGTTGTAGGCTCGTTACTAGGAAACTGGCGACCTTGACCTCGCTGCTAATGGTGGCTATAATGGCATAGAATATGTAATCGTAAGTTTCCAACGGAGACAGCAAGAATACAAACTAACATGAATACATCTAAAAAAACGCAGGGGTGGCTTTGAGGCGAGCCATCGGTGAGTGGGGACACCCCATACCCCGGTTCCATGGGGCTTAATGAAACACGGACACTTGCTTGACTTAACCAGCCGTCTGGGGGTGGAAACCGTAAGAGCTAAGAATCTAAGCTCCAGCGTGGAAGTTTTGAAGCCGCGAGTAGCGTTTAGTGAGAGTGCGTTACTTTTATTTCTAGTGTGCACGATAAAGAGTTTCTATCTATCAAGTAAAGCTCTAGTCAATCGATTTAAAGTCGCTCAGCAAGTTATGGAGCGAGCTACGTGCGAGGTTTCATTAAAAGATCAGATTTAAAGACTTAGGAATGAGATTATTTGACAAAGAACTAAAGTAACGGACGTAGCTTGAAAGATTGGCAAGCTGACGTGGAAATAAACTGGCCAAATCTGTAGAACCGACAACATAAAGGCAGACAGGTTCTGTGGTGGAGAAGGTTAAAGGCGGCTGCAGGCCTAGCACGGGCCGTGGACAGATTGTCTTTCCACCGTTTTTATCCCGCGAGAAAGAGACAAATGTATCCATATTCTAGCTCTGTCGCGTCTACGCGCGGATAAAAACGGTGGAAAGACAATTTTTCCACGGCCCATGCTAGGCCTGCTGGTGACAAGTAAAGGATACGTAAAGCAATCATGCCATGTACCATTAAAGAGGCTGATGATGATGAATCAGTAGTCACTACGAAATCGTACTGAATACTAAACTGGGTTACGCGGAATGGGTGTACTTACTAAGCCGAAATGGGGTCTATAGTTCTTTACTAGGCACTATGAACATCTTTTACTATGGAAGCAACTCTAAAATTGCCAAAAAATATCAACTGTTCCACCGAAAACGATCATTCACACTCGACAATATGTATGCTGATGATTTTTACGCGATTTCAGGGTTGGTCCCATAGTAAAAGTTTTTTTTTTTATGATACTGGATGACGAGACGAGCGAAGTCGCTCGCCTGATGGCTCTTCACGCTTGCCCATAACAGCACAACGCCACTCAGAATTTTGAACTTCAATAGTTTAAAACCCTGGATGGCAATGCACTGCGCTCGTCACCCCGAGATATAAGATGTCAAATCTCTGTGTGACTTGTAATTTCGCTGGAAACATTGCCCTTCAATCCGGAGCACAGTAGTGTTTGCACACAACTGCTTGGCGGTTGAATAACTGGCAAAGGTGTGGTACTTCCCCAGACGGACCCCTGCAAAAGAGTCCTACCAAGTCCTAGTAAAAGTTGTCCATTATTAAGGGTACTATGACCCCTTTTAGTTTAGTACACCCTTTCTGCGTAATCCTGTAGACATGCTACTTGATTCAAGTACGGTGATTCTTACCCCGTTGATCTAACTTTAACTATTAGCGATAAACGTGGTTATGATCGACGTTCCTCATCAAGTATTCAAATAGAGCGCGGGTCCGGAGCTCCCGCCTTGAGCGAGGTAGACAGCGTGTGGCGTGTTCAAACATCTCCAGACACGTAATCAGACCCTTGGGACCGTGACCTGACACCCTAATGAAGTCAATTGATAGGATTCCGCAAAGATAATATCGTTATCAACCACGAACCGGAAGACGCAAGTAGGTAGACCTCCCACTAGATGGACCGACGATATTGTGAGAGTCGCGGGCATCCAATATGAAACATCTAGAGGTAAAAGGGGGAGGCCTATGTTCAGCAGTGGACGTCTTCTGGCTGATGATGATGATGATGAATATCGTCATTGGGATTCAGTAATATGGAATGTCTATGAGAATCTCACGCGTTGATTTTAATTTAATACAAGCGCAAAGAGGATAAAGGTTACATCATCATCATTTTAGCCATAGGTCGTCCACTGCTGGAAATAGGCCCCATCGATTTCCAAAAGGACCGGTTGGAAGCGGCCTGCATCCAGCGTTTTCCTGCGGTCTCTTTTAGGTCAAAAACCAAAGGTTACCTTCAGTGATATTACACAGTTGAAACTGCCTAAAATGGTTTGTTCTATAGAACAACTAGCTGCTCGCCCCGCGGTTTCACTCGCGTCATATACCTCCTTAGTAGCGACAGCTACCTTCTTCGACTCACATGGCATTTTTTTTCTTTGATGTAGAACTAGAATTGAAGTCAGACTACATTGGTATAAACCTCAATTCTTGTTCATGTTTTTTGTAAAGAAACTAATAAAACACAAAAAAAAGTTGATCCAAACGCTATGAAACTTCAGAGGATCATTCGCTGGGCTAATCTAAAGTTTGCCTGAAAATTTCATCAAAATCGCTCCAGCCGTTTCCGAGTCCACACTTACACACTTACATTCACACTTACATAATAGACGGTGTATCTGAAAACAGTTATCAGAAGTTAACATAATTTTGTTCTATTTGGGAGGTGTTTGGGTAAAGACTATATTGATAGTTGGCGTGTATACGAAGAAACCGCGAACCGGAAGACGCAGCGTAGGTAGGCCTCCCTCTAGATGGACCGACGACATTGTGAGAGTCGCGGGCATCCAGAGGATGCAGATGGCAGAATGTCGTTCAGTGTGGAGGTTAAAGGGGGAGGCCTATGTTCAGCAGTGGACGTCTTCTGGCTGATGATGATGATACGAAGAAAAGTAAATAACTAAGTTTGGAACAAGCATCCACGACATGTGATGTCGTGTCTCACGCCACGTTTCACATTAGCTTTAGGGTGTCTTTTCACCAGGGATCTGCATAAAAACTATAAATATTATAATATTCAAGGTGACACGGAAAAGTGGTGCTTAGCTGAAACGAGGTCATTGCACTCATCATTATGAACAGCTTTTACTAAGGGGCCAGCCCAGACATTCCAGGGTAGAACCGTGGGACACAGCTAGTAGCGTGTAGATACACACTAAGTCATCAGGAATATTTGCTCGCCCCAATTTTTTCACTGAATTAATCGAATAACCGTTAGCAGGCTGTCACAAAAAACCTTTGTCGAAACTTTCAACCAATTCAATTACAGGGTTTCACTCTGGCTGTGGGGGAATTGCCTTGTTTTTGTGGGAAAGCTTCCAGTTGCCGGATTGGTTGGATAATCCTGAAATTCCACAACTCTACAGCCACGTTTACGTTTCAATCATAATAAAAAGTCACTACTTACATTTCAAACGAAGGTCGAAACTGGAAGATAGTTTTAGACTTTTTGTGACTCATCATTTTATCACCATAATTTCAGCCTATCATGTTCCCACTGCTGGGACACAGGCCTTCACTCAGATAGAGGGGACAGGCCGTAATCTACTGTGCTGGCACAGTGCATGTTAAAGAATATCCCATCAAAAACATAAATGTGAAATGAGAGCCAAGTCAATATTATGATATATGCCTTGGTTGTCGACTTCAACGACAAAATAAGTGAGATCTAATTGTGAGATCTAACTTAGGATAATATAAGGTCGGGGAAAAAGTTTCTTCGTATTTTATAAACAAATTCAAGACATATTTTTTTCAAGTTTAATTACATTTAATTATAATATATATGTACCATTTCGTTCGATAACTTGTTGCCATCTTTTAGGTAGTGACATGACCCCGTTGCTGTAGAAATTTTGGGAATTCTGATGAATAAAATGCAACAAGTAGTTTTGACAGTCCTCTCTTGATGTTAATCTAACACTACCCAAAGAATTCTGAAGAGATCGAAACAGGTGGAAATCTGAGGGTGCAAGGTCAGGGCTATGTGGTGGATGCATTAACACTTCCTAACCAAGCTCTCAAAATTTTTGCTGAGTGGCCAAAGATGTGTGCGGTCTGGCGTTATCATGATGAAAGACCACACTCTTTATTTTGATCAATTCCGGCCGTTTTTTCTCAATTTCTTGTTTGAGTCTCATCTGCTGTTGGCAGTAGAGATCCGAATCGATGGTTTTGCCCGGCGGTAAATGCTCATAATGAACGATGCCCTTCCAATCCCATCATACACACAGCATCACCTTATTACGTGTTAATCTGGGTTTCGCTACAGTCTGTGGTGCTTCACTGCCCTTTGACCATGATCGTTTGCGCACATTCTTGTCGTAGGTGATCCATTTTGCATCACCAGTGATCAATCTTTTAAAAAACGGTTCGGTTTCTTTACGTTTCAATAGAGAATCGCAAATGAGTACACGATTCATTTGGTTTCTTTCAGTGAGCTGGTGTGGCACCCAAATATCGAGTTTTTTTGTATACCCAGTTATTTTCAAATGAGTCAAAACTGTTTTGTGGTCAATCCCCAGGTCTTCAGCTACGTCGTAACTACTAATATGCCGATCTTGGTCCACTTTTTCAGAAATGGCATCGACTTTATCCGTAACAGGGCGACCAGAGCGAGCTGCATCTTTGACATCAAAATTCCTGGACTGAAAATGCTTGAACCAACATTGTGCTACTCTTGATGACACTGCATTAGGTCCATAAATGTCACAAATTTTATTCGCGGCTTGTGTCGCATTTTTCAGTTTTTTGTAATAAAATTTCACAATATATCGAATTTCTTCGTTAGATTCACTCATTTTATCGAACAAAAAAACAATTGCAAAATGGCGGGAAATTGCTTTTAACTTTTTGTATTCCTTTTTTAAAATGTCATATTTTTAATGGTACCAAAACCAGCCAGATACAAACAGTACAATCGATGAGATTTTTACTACAACTTTATACATACAAAATACGAAAAGACTTTTTCCCCGACCTATTATATTGAAGCCTAAGGTCTGACTTGGCTGACATCGGTTCACCCAGTCGAAAGTTAGGTAAGGTCTGAGGTAACAAACATACAGTCGAATTGAGAACCTCCTCTTTTATGGAAGTAAAAAAAAAAAAAAAAAAAATACGGGAAAAAAAATACATTCCGGTTTCCTAACGATGTGATCGATCCTCACGAGTGATGGCATCGAAACTGCACATTATTTAGGTACTAAATAAGTCATTGATGCAGGGCCGAGAATCAAACCGGGTGCCGTCAAATTGTAAAGCGCACATGCTACCGCTCGATCACCATCGCTCCAACCCCACCATTGTTATTGTAACTATAAAGTCAGAATAAATGTATGTATGGTATGGCTTAGACGAAACGCTAACCAAAAACTTAGTTCTTAACGGAAATATCACATGCGACTAACTTATCTGCAGAACTGAATAGGGGAGCCGTTAATCGTTAAAGTTTCTGAACAAAATCGATAGACCCCATTCTCAATTTTTTACAGACGAAAAAAAGAAGGACTAACTACTCGATGCGTATAATTTTATTTTTTGTCGTATTTTTATGAGCAGCTTACATCCTAGGGATCGTCTATTAGTCACGTCGTGTTGTTTAGCAACTTTTTAACACCTTTTAACCAATCAAAGCCCGACAAACTTATCTGAGATTTGGCCGAATAACGGAACTAAAAAAATTACAGACCTTCATTCTTGCTTCATTTCACCACATGAATCTAAGTTGTTTGTATCAAACTGCGCAAGCTTCAACCGCTAATAAAAATAAGCATAAGCTGTTTTTTTTTGCCGCAGACGACGTTTACGACGTTCGACCTGAAATGGAAACCATTTCCATAACTTTATGCGGATAGGAATTTTTGTTTTCCACGAACTTGGAGTCACGAAATCTAATAGAGTACATGAAAGGTACATACTGAGAACGATATTGAAAACTCACTCAAACAAATATTGGATCGACGGTAATTGTAAAACGAAAATTTATTTATTTAGTAAGTTACAATTATAGACAGAAAACATCGAGATATAGAAATACCTATAGAGTCACAACCTCTTAAGTGAAAACAAGCAAAAAACGTCCGTGCGTCGTTGTACATACCTAGACATCAATTATATAGTTCTCAATGCCACATTTACTTCAACTTAGACGTTATATCGCTTGCATAGTGTTCAACGTCGCTTGTTCGATAGGGCGTCGCCGTCGCGCGGCGTTGTAGTTGGATCGCGGTTGCCTTACAACTAATCAAAAAGTCTGCGCAATGCGTAGCGTGCGTCGAGTTTTGGTTCGGACATTTTTTGGCACGATTGTGACTGTAGGTATTGTATCTCGATGACAGCAAAATACCGAATGAACCGAACGGGTGAACCGATTTTGATGATTATTTTTTTATTTGAAAGCTGGTGCTTCCCGTGTGGTCCCTTTCAATTTTGTCCAGATCTGACATTTTTATGTAGTCGGTTTTTTTAATTGATAATTATAGGTTATCTATGTTTATAATAAAATGCGTTTCATTAAGACAAAAGCTAATTACACGTTTATTTAGAAACGTGAGTACAACAAGTTTAATTATATAAATGGACAACAGCCAGTATCCACAACACAACAGAAATTTCCAATTTTGACCAATCTCTCCAATACCACCATGTTGATTGCATTGCAGCACAGGTCCACCTGTAGCCCAGATTCCAGTGAGCCCGGGGCTAGCCTACTTCGGTGCCCTAGTTTCACCCGGGTGCAACAAGTATACATGTATAATTGTATAGGACAGAGGGCATATAGGACAGATCGCAATGCTGTATATCTGGATGACATTTGTGTGAGCTTCTGACATATCCGTAAATGGGTATGAATGACATAGACAATCTTATAACAATGGAAAGGATAGCGTACGTTTTCCACAGATTGTGAAAAGTATTATTAAAAGATCAAAATTATTTTTTACTTTACTATGAATATAACAATGGTATTTTTAACACACTTTTATTAGCTTGGTATGTATCTATGTAACGGAATTTTTGAACGTGATTTTCACCCCTGTCAAAACGTCGGATTGATTTGAAACTTTGCACACTTATCAAGGACCGACCGATGACAATGCAATAATTTAAATAGTTTCTCCCATTATCCTTACCTAGATCGTCAGGATTAGCGATTTTAAAGCGTGTTTTTTTTAGTTTTTTAAACTACGAGAATTATTATTACGGAGGATCATAAATCGCAAACGAACAAAAAAATACGTACTGAATCTCGCTTTAGTTTTTAATCCCCGTCGCAGAGGTGATAGGTGTTATGAGTTTAACGTGTGTATCTATGTGTCTGTGTATCTGTTTGTGGTATCAGACGTAGCTCCCAAATAGCTGAACCGATTTTGATTTAGCTTTTTTTTGTTTGAAATATGACATACTTAACTATAATTTTAACATTACTCTTCTTCTAGGTTTTTTTATTGCCATAGGTGGCAAACAAGCAGACGGGCCACCTGATGGTAAGCGATCATCGTCGCCTATGGATACCTGCAACACCAGGGGCATCACAGATACGTTATAATTTTTAACCGACTTCAAAAAAGAAGAGGGTTCTCAATTAGGTTGTTTTCTTTTTATAATGTTTATTACCTTAGCTCCGTTATTTATGAACCAATTTGGAAAACTATTTTTTGATTGAAAGTATATATACTTTACAGATTCGTTTTATAGAAATTTCATCAAAATCGGTTTAGCTTTTAAATCAAAATAACTGGAAAATTCGTACTTGGATGACAATATTATGTCATCCAAGTAATTGAGATTGCGTATTTCACTAGTTTTGTGAAGTCGGTTTTTAAATTGTAGGCACGAGCAAAAGCCCTCGCATACCTTAATGAGCGCTAATTAAGCTCCACGCTTCTAATTAAACTGGCGAAAGTTCAAGATTCCGAATTTAATTACCGCACGCAATTTTAGGAGCTTTTTTATTAATCATAATTTTATTATGAATGCGATGGTTTATGTGTAACAGTGTGAATTGTTGACACCCGGCTCGGAAACGGCTTAACCTCAGAATACAGAAAAAAAGTTCTTTCTGTATCGTTTGCATGTGGCAAAAAAGCGGCAAGATCGTCAAGGGCGAGTTATCAACTAAAGGCATCAAGCATGATTTAGGCCAGATGCGTTCGCACTCGCCACACCACCTTACCATATCTCACTCGTTTGTCTGATCTGAGACCACGACATACAAGCGGCCGTGGAAAAGTCAATTATTCGCGGTTTACCGTGGTTTAATTATAATAAATTTTTACTATGGGAGCAAAGCAAGGGGAAATCACGTAAAATAAATATCAGCTGTTCCATAGATAACAGTCGTTCACACTCGAGAATAATTATCAATATAAAAAACCGACTGCATAAAAAATTTAGAACTGGACTAAATTGAAATGGGACCACACGGGAAGCACCAGGTTTCAAATAAAAATTGAATCATCAAAATCGATTCACCCAGTCGAAAGTTCAGAGGTAACAAAAATTTTAAAAAACTGTCGAATTGAGAACCTCCGCCTTTTTGGAAGTTGGTTAAAATTTATGGAAAAGCAGATATTTTATTTATGACTAGTCGTCCGCCCCGGCTTCGCACGGGTGTAAGCTCGGCCTTCGGCCTCGCTACAAAATATATATAGTATAGCCTTTCCCCGTAACCCTGTAGTGACGTCCTTATAAAAATGTTACAGACACGAGTAACTAAAAGCTTGTGATAATATAACGTTGCCTAGAAAATATTGTATTTATAAACATTAAAATAACTAAAGTTATATGATTATTTACGGGATATTTACCGTGGTAAGGTTGTGGAAGGAGCTCCCGATATTTCCCGTCCCGTTCCCGAGTCTTCCCGTGAACATGGTGCATGTAACTGCGCCGAAATATCGGGAGCTCCTTCCACAACCTTACCACGGTAAATATCCCGTTAATAATCATATAACTTTAGTGAACAACCGTGATAGTTTTAAAACAGTATTAAAATAACCTCTCAAGTTTGAGAGGATTGAGTAGGAAAATATCCGTGGGAATATCATCACTTGTGTAGCTGTTTTCTGCCAAATTCCTCCTGCAAATTGCTCTTTAGGCTGACATAGCTAGCCGGTCTTAACAGATCACCGAAGTTAAGCAAATTTCAACTCCGGGCGGTCTTTGGATGCGACCCTTAAAATGATCCTCTTCGGTGACTAAAAAATTTTCTCTGCGATCACCTGCATCGTATTTGACTTATGGAGCAAGAAAAATAAAACACTTTTCGACCAATATGTTAGCTTAATGGACAATATATCCATCATTCGCAGCGTTTTAGTATAGAGGCGTTCTGGCGCGAGTCCAAAGCTCCAATGCAGATGGGTTGAGCTCACACTGTTATATGGTGATTAGCGTTTGGCAGCGCACCCGCCGCTGCCTCCATTATTCTATTATGTCACACTATGCTCTAGCATAACTAGAGTTAGCATTTACAGGAGAGAAAACTCCATCGTGATTTACGAACATAGTTTTTATACCTAATTTTCAGAAGTGGGATTTCAATCTCACACCAATGTCCGGCGGAGTTCCTTCTGATGTTACGTAGTGCTGTAGTATGTAGGTCAGTACGCCCAAACACCAAGTTTATTTCAAAAATACAGTGCCAGTAGTTATACAAAGACAGATAATTATAGATTATTCAGTAATTTTAATATCTAAAGGCATAACCTATGCTTACATCTTCCCTAAAATATTAGTGCCACACTTACGGGTAAATCTACTTAATCTGTCACAGTATTTATTAACTAGCTCAAATTCTATTCATATTGTTCTATGAAACCCTAGTCATCTATCTAGGCTTAGAAATAGCTTTGAGTAAGATTAGCTTCGTAAAAATATGCAAATTATTATGATCTTTTTACGATTATTAATATAAGTGTCATTTATTATCATTCCCTAAATATTATTAGACTACCAAAGCAGTCACCATAATTTCTCAGAGGGCAGGCAGATACCCTGAATATAATGAGGCTGACGACAATCATTAGCAAGGCTCTGATAACCAACAGTGGATTAACATACTTTGGTAAAAGGGGTTAAAACCCTTCCTCGCTAATTCGATAGCGATCCCAAGGGAATGATAATGACTCCTACTTCGGTTTGCATTTTACATGAATAAAATTGAAAAAAAAAGACAGCCAACACTCAAAGTACTTATAACTTCATTACTTCAGCCTATCATGTTCCCACTGCTGGGATGCAAGTCTTATCTCAGCGAGAGAGGATAGGCCGTAATCCACCAGGCTGCCCCAGTGCATGTCGGTGTATGTCATATATATATTTGAACTTTTTTTATGAGGTTCTTGGACATACCGGTTTCTTCACGATGTTTTCCTTCACCGTTTTTGAGCGGTGGCATTGAAACTGCACATAATTTATTAAGGTACCTACTAAATAAGTCATTGGTGCCAGGGACGAAGATCGAACCGCCTACATAGTGCTACATAATTGTAAGTTATAGAGTAAAAGAACGGAACAATATTTTACGCTTTCAACCCAAGGCGAGCGCGGTGCTTGATGGATCGTTGTAACTCATAGCGTTTGGGAGAGTCTTTGAGAACCTGTCAAAGACTGATGATTGCAATCGATAGCGACATTGTTGGAGGCTGAATTACCAGGGTCAGTATCAATAATTATAAGGAGCATCCAATTTCAAGCAATAAATACCCTTATGATTTTAAATCTCTGCTGGCGCAATCGTAAATTATACTTAAATAATTCTCGCAGTTTCAAAAAACACGCTTAAAAATTACTAATCCTGAAGATCCTGGTAAGGATAATGGGACAAACTACATATACGAATTATTGCATTATCATCGGTTCTTGATAAGTGTGCAAAGTTTCAAATCAATCCGTCGTTTTGAAAGGGGTGAAAATCACGTTCAAAGATTCCGTTATAGATGTATGTATCTAGCTAATAAAACTGTGTTAAAAAATTTAGTTTTTCTGTCTGATGCACAATTTTTAACCGACTTCCAAAAAGGAGGAGGTTCTCAATTCGACAGTTTTTTTTAATGTCTGTTACCTCAGAACTTTCGACTGGGTGAACGATTATGATGATTCTCTTTTTATTTGAAAGCTGGCGCTTTCCGTGAAGTCCCATTTCAATTCGGTCCAGTTCTGTCATTTTTATAAAGTCAGTTTTTTTATATTGATAATTATATACGAACTTCTTGACCTAATACAATGACCGACTTTATTTCACGACGAATTTATCAAACAACAACAAAACATTTCGCGAATGGGAAAAGTTGCCGCAATTCAGGGGCGCCATCCACGGGTAAGTGCATGGCGCATTTAGGCTGCATATTGGCCTTCTTGAATATGTTTCAACTGGATTATTGCAAGAGATGAAAGCACGGTGGTGCAAATGGTGAGAGAGGCGGAAAGTGACTTCGATTCGAATAATACTCAATTTGAAAAAAAAAAACAACTTGAAAATTATTATTTATTTATTGATTATAGGCGAGCAGCATAAGCTGATGTGCCTATATCACACAGGGCCAAAATTTAGTATTTATCTATTAAGATTATCTTCTTCATTCTTATCCATCTGTCCAGTTTGTTTTTAAACGCATTTATGGATTTCGATGCGACCACATCCTCGGGCAACCTGTTCCAATTGAAAACGACTGTTGTTGAGGATGTGGTGTGCCGTGTTGGTCTGTGACGGCGCAGGCCACAGTAGGGATTTGTGACGTTTGCTTTCTCTTGTGTACCTAATTACTAAGCGCTCTAGCAAAATTATTGCTATTGCCAAATCTACAGGCGCTCGAACAATTTTATTCGTATTATTAGAGCTTAAAGTTTCAATTTTAATATTTTTTTTAATAAATTGGTTTAAAAACTTCTGAGCCAAAGTTATTGAAACTTTTGTGGGAATGAAGATATCGAGATATCGCGTAACAAACACACACAAAAATACAGTCGACTTGTAAACCTTCCTTTTTCGAAGTCAGTTGATAACTACTTGTTTGTCAAACAATGTCATAGTGTGCGGCGCTGTAGTGTTTGATAAGCACGTAAAAAAACCTTAGTATTTTTTATATTATTTGCTCTTCGAAATTTAGCTTATTTTTTATTGTCAGCTTTTGGTATGCGCTTGTGTTTTATGACTCCGCGCAAACAAACACGTATAAAGTTTGTCAATGAAGTTTGAACGTTTACCAGGTGCTTAAGGATTGAGTTCAAGCCAAACAATTTAGTTTAAGAAGTACATGGGGCTTCTTCAATTCTTCTCAAATTATTACAGGGCAGCCTGACAGACGGGCAGCCTGGTGGTAAGCAGTCGCGTCGTCTATGGATACCAATTACACCAGAGGCATCACAAGTACGTTGCCGACCCCTTAATACTCTATTAACTCGCCTTTTGAAGAACCCTATGTTGTAGTGTCTTAGAGTCACGCAATTATTATTTTTTGTTTTCTTTATTTGTATTGTCTTTATGGTTAATCTACAATAAGGAGCGATATATTTTGCATGCGTAACTTGAGTAAGATTTGCAGTACAAAAATTACAAGTATAATTTACCCGAATAATCATAAAGTTCCTAAAATATTTCTTGCTGGCCTGGCACGAAAGTGATAAAATCGTTTCAATTTCCGCAAACATTAAATCTTAAAGTGATATATTATTATATAGCCTACCTGAAAACTGCGATATTCCAGACAGCATCGAGAGTCCCGAGTGCCGGCTGTGTGAGGGATGTATCATCCCTATGGAGCATATCTCGGAGTCTTCGAACTGCCACATCTTGGAGCGAGTCTAGAATTGAGCCTAGATTAGATGGCAACAACACTAGCTAAGTCCGCAGATCCGAATACACTAAAACCTGTTTCCAATTCAACAAAGTTCACTTTTAGGCATATTTTAGTCGATATTCTGTCATATATTTATTAAAAATGAGCATTTTAAGTGATGTGTGGATGTGGATATGCATAGAGTGACGTGCGCACGCCGCGGCGGTTGCGGTGCGACTGAACATCCAGCCTTTGTGTTTGTTTGCGGGAGGGGTTGGGGTGGAAGACAGTGGGGTGAGGGCTACGTCATTCTCCCCTTACTCCCCGTATGCCACCACCAGCACTGCACAAAGCCCCGGGGAATCTTCTATAACTATCAATATCATATTCACGGTTATGAAATTTTCAAATGCAATTTTCTGGATTAAGTAAATTATTAAGTTTATTTTTCATTACAGCTGATTGTTTACATCGGCTGTATTACGACGAGGTAACAAGAAAGAGACACGGTACTGCATCACGGCTTCTGATATTTAACTACAAACAGCATCTATATTAAACGAATAAAATCGGAGGCGATGTGATAAATGGCGCCCAACATGTGACAGAAGAGGTCATGATTATGAATTTTAATCATCATACATTGTAATAGAAACAAAGAAAAAAACCTGCTAAGACCGAGTCTGACTCGCGCACGACGGGTTCCGTAGCATTATCTATAAAAAGGCCAAAAAAAATCTGTTATATGGGAGCCTCCCTTAAATATTAATTTTATTTTAATTTTATTTTTTATTTTTAAAGTGAATAATATTACTCAATATTATGTGAATGTTTTAAGCATCTACCTGTTGCAGTTATTAATATCGAGCAAAAACGTTTGTTGTATGGGAGCCCCCTTAAATATTTATTTTATTCTGTTTTTTAGTATTTGTTGTTATAACAGAAATACATCATCTGTGAAAATTTCACCTGTCTGACTATCACGGCTCATGAGATACAACCTGGTGGACGGACAGACAGACAGCGGAGTCTTAGTATTAGAGTCCCGTTTTATCAACCCTTTCCCGTTTTTTAGGGTACGGAACCCTAAAAATCATTAAAATCGGATGATCAGTAAAAACTTACGCATGGCCATAAATAAAAATATATACAAGAGAACCTCCTTCTTTTTTCGTCAGTTAAAAAAGTTGATATTGATACCAAAAAGGTTGAATAGTTTTGTACAATTTGAATAAGGGAGCACTAAATAAAACCTATGTACAGATTTGACTGCCTCGGTGGCTCAGTTGGTAGTGATCCTACTTTCTGTGCTTGGGGGCGTGGGTTCAATTCCCATCTAGGACAAACATTTGTGTGATGAACATTTGTGTTTGTTCTATGTCTGGGTGTTAATATCTATTTAAGTATGTATTTAAAAATATATATGTATGTATATCAGTCTCTGGCAGCCATATTACAAGCTTTGCTTAGTTTGGGGTCAGATGACCATGTGTGCAATAATGTCCCAGATAATTGGAATCACCACTTATCACAACACAACAGGTAGATCTACAATAAGTGATTTTTTTCACTTATCCCTACCAGTAGGGATACCTTGCTAGAGATAGTATTGTACCAGGCAATTCAAAATAGCACAAGTAAATGCAAATCTACTTTTTTGTATAGGCTACCTCTCTATATTTTTATAACGAAGCACCCTAAGTTCTCCGCGGAAATCTAAATCTCCTTGATTGAAATGCTTTGACATTTTGACCACAACTCATCTGATGTGTATCAGTAATTCAGTAGGTATCACCTTATTTTATTGCACCAATGTATTACGATTTTTTTGTATGCCATTGGTGGCAAACAAGCAGACGGGCCGCCTGATGGTAAGCGATCACCGTCGCCTATGGATACCTGCAACACCAGAGGCATCACAGATATGTTGCCGACCCTTAAAGACTCTATTAACAGCCCTTTTGAAGAACCATATTAAAGCTACTCAGAAATGCCGTAGGATTTCGGAATTTATGAAAACAAGGTTTTGGATCGAAAACATAATAATTACATTCTTCATAGTCTATCTTACATGTTTAAACGTAGCGAGGTATACGCAAATATCAAATAAAAAAATACTAAAAAAAAACATTTTATTCTGCAGTATAGTCATGTAATCTACAACCATAGTTTGCAAGTACTAATCACATCTTCAGGGTTATAAAATACCACAGATCTGTATCAGGTAAAATGCCGCGAGTTCACCTACTTTGCGTGTCTGTTTCCCATATTATGGTGGATCAATGCTCCAACTTAATCTGTTTGATTTGTCATCTTGGCAGAAGCACATCAGACGTCCATACAAAAATGTTAAATTGCACTGTAGTAAACTGTAAAACCGTTTTAAACTACCACTAAATTACTTTTGCAATCTTGCAGCTTCTAACTTGATAAAGGTTCTGTGCAAGGGATAATGGATAATCATGCCAAAAGAAGATCATCATCAACCAGAAGAAGTCCACTGCTGAACATAGGCCTCCCCTTTAACCTCCACACTGAACGACATCCTGTCATCTGCATCCACTGGGTGCCCGCAACTCTCACAATGTCGTCGGTCCACCTAGTGGCCTACCTACGCTACGAAAGGAGATCAATGTACATAAATAAACATCATAATGCCTTTTTTTACAATAGAACAACCCTGAAACTGTGGAAAAACTGCTACCTGGTAGAACAATTGTTTTTTTTGTGGCTTGGTACATATCACTGTTCTGTATAGCTCTTTATACATAAATGTAAATGTGAAAGCTGCTATCTCTTTTTCTTATCTTTTTCAGGGCAACACAAAATGACCCAATGAATGGCTTAGTTGCTAAAAATACCCACTACTCAAGTATCAAGTAAAATAATAAGTTCTTACCTTTTCATGACAAAGCAGCTGAACCGATCTTAATGAAATTTGTCAAAGGAGTAGCAAGCTTCAATAAAACCAACATGACATACTTTTTAAGAAATATGTATGTATGTATGTATATCAGTCTCTGGCAGCCATATTACAAGCTTTGCTTAGTTTGGGGTCAGATGACCATGTGTGCAATAATGTCCCAAATTTTTAAGAAGATAATGTGGAAAATCACAGAAATCACTCAGCTAAGTATGCCCTTGTATTGCACACTGATTCCTTTACAAATTTAGTCAAATTTTGTTCAGCTGCTAAATTGTGAGAAGGATTACAAAGTCTCTATCTAACAGACATACAGAGAGTTAATTTCACATTTATAACGATATCTAGCATGAAAGTGTGTATTGTATACATGTTAATAAAAAGGTTTTCTTTACTTTTATGCAGGCAACTGAACCATAGCTTGCATCATAGCTAGATTTTACTTTGTGGGCCTTGCACAAAACAAAAACCTTTTTTTCTAGAAAGATGGTTTATTTCTCCTTGTTTAGCTACGCTATTTGATGTCAGTATATTATTGTTTGATAGGCACCTACTAATAATTTAGTTTTAGCAACCAATGAGTGTAGTGTAAAGCTTCAAAATCCCATTGAATGAGGGTAAATAAGGTTATCGAAAAAGAGGTGTAATTAACATGAAACGGGAATTGAGACTTACCATATTCTTTGAACAGCTTCTTATATTCTCCAAGATCGTTCTGGTCGAGCCACTCGTCCACTTGATCACTATCATCCTCGAAAATATCAGTGAACACAACTCTCACAAAATAAATTAACGTAAACAATAACAGTAACGTGCCACAATAATGCACTCGATTATACATTTTTCGTACGCTATTTTCGCGTCATAATGCCATCATGCGTAATTTATAGATCTAATTAAATTAAGAATTTAGTAAGGACGGCCTAAATTGTTTGTTTACGCAATTTTTTTTTTTTGTTTGTCAATTATGATTTTGGCATTTTTATTACATTGTTGATGTTGACAGCCGTGACTTGTTTTTTTTTTTTTTTCATCTACTGGCTTAGCTAATGCCTGTAAAGCCATACCACATTCGTCTTACGTATTTTCCAGACTTATTACCGTATTATTCAGCTGCTCTATGTGGCACTAGGGCCCCAATTCCATAACTACAAACATGTATTCATTAAAATTCTAATTGTCAAATATTTATTAGTTATAAGAATAATAATGTATGTTCGTCATAGACAAAGCTGTTGAAACTGCCTACTTAATTACTTTACCATCCATACTATTTTCTGATTTTGACGCTCGAAACGCGGCGCGTTAAGTCAACCTCAGAAACTTAGAATATAGAAAAAACAGAATAAGAAAACAAGTATTTTCTTATTCTATGCTCAAAAAGTTGGCCTTTATTTCCAAAGGAACTAAAACACGCGCGTAACACGCCGTGTTACTTGCGTGTTTTAGTTATAGATTCCAGGGCTATGTACGTAAAGGTAAACAAATGTTAATTTTTATAACAATTTGAATGCGAACAAACGAGGTAGTTCCCGTGGACGAACTACATTGCGCAACTATTGTGATATAGGTACGTCTATGTAGTTGGTTTATAGGTACCTAATAAATTCACTGATTTCCATTAGTCTTACATATTTTTCCTGGTACATAAACCTCTTTGGATTCGGTGGAGTCGCTATATCGTACGTAACTATAGGTACTACACAGAGGTACTACTATTATTATTTATATATCGGTCTGTTTATTGCTTTTTCACGACTCATGAAAGATAGGTAATTTTTATCCAGGAAAAATGGGCGGGGGGCGCAGCTAATCTAACAATAAAACCAGCAAGTTAAGACATAATTAAGTTTTACTCAATAATTGATTATTTATATCACATGGAGTGCACCGACAGTCTATAAAGCTGGATGTGATCACAAGATATGAGGATAGGTTGCAAGGATTAAATGCTACATAACTGCGGTTACCACAGTTACTCCTTCATCTTGGGCGAAGAGCGCGATGCCAGTTTGAAAATCCAGGCGCAGCTAAAAACATTGAAATTGGGAGCCTTATATTGCGTTTCATACAGAAATATTTCATAAATTAATCTTCCAGCCCTCATCCACGCTACCTTGTTAATCCCCCAAAAACAAAGTCGTCACATGTATTACCCATAACTTTTATGTAGATATGTTTTCGTTTTGATCCCCTATTATTATCCATATTATTTTTATAGGCCTTATTCCCTTAGGCCATTTTAGGCTTCCCTTTCTTATACTCTATCTTCCTTATTTCTATCTTTCTTGATGATACTTTTTATATGGACAGAAGCTAAAACAAAACAAACACATTTCAAAGTGTGGGGCAAACTAGCGACTTTACACTGTATTTTTTTAAATCAGTAATATGTCCGCGTTTGACCACCAACTCCCCTGTTGGTAAGTGACGATGTGGTTAAAGATAAAGCACGCAGACTTAGAAGATACCTATTCACTCTCGCCTTGAAAAGGCTCAGATTATATCTCTCAGGAAACAAGGAAGCCGGCAGGTTGTTCCAATCCTTGGCCGTACGGATTAGAAACTTAGAATCAAAACGTTTGGTATGACGTATCCAAGGAAAACTTTGCCCCTGAGTCATCAGAAATCCTATTGTATGTAACACAATATAAGACTGACATTTCAATACTTCTTTATCTGAGTTTGCCACGATTTTTTAAATTAGCATCGCGCTTAAGTTCTGGGCGCCACTGCAGTTACTTCTTGACCTTGATTTTGTCTGCGAGCGAGCAGGATAGACCGGTGCCATCGGGCTCCACGTTGAGTTGCTCCACCTAGAAAATAAAATTTACCAATTAGCATATAGTAATACGGACCCCGGTATGTCCTAAAACTGCGACCAGAACTACCGGAGGATGGGCAGCAGCGTCCTAATAGTACACGGTGAACGTACTGCGATCCCCAAGCCACCTGCCAAGCGTGGGGATTATGGCAACACCCCTCTCTATGAGGGAGGCCTTGTCCAACAGTGGACGTTAATTGACTGATGATGTGTGATGTGATATAGTAATATAGCGAAGTGGATGAGAATATTATGGAAGGCTGACCCCACCACCATGTGGGATTCATAATAGGAAAGCGAGATAGTTATATTATACTAACTGTACAGCGACTTCGTCCGCGATTTCTTCAGAAAAAAAGCCTATGTTCATGATACATACTATTACCTCGCAAAATTTTATCGAGATCAGTTAAGCCGTTTAGCCGTGATTATGTAGCAAACAGACAGACAGAGTTACTTTCGCATTTATAATATTAGTGTGAAGTGTGATACAAATACGTATGAAAAATGTTTATAATACCTAGTAACAATACAATAAGGGCCACAACAGACGACCTGCCGAGCACGCGACTGTTGCGATAGTCAGCGGATTAACCCCTTCGTCCGGCTCTGTTTGATTACGATTACTATCCGTACGGTTTTGTCCGGACATGTCCAGACTTTAAGACCTTTGTACTTTGTCCGGCATTTTTACTCGTAGCTTGGGCGATGTAATACGAGTAAATCTTGATTAATGTCACCTTAAAAACCAAACAAAAAACTTCTTTTAAAAATTAATCAACATACTAAAATGTCCGGAATTTTATTGAAACTTTCGGCTTAAGGTCAGGACTTTTTGAATTTTGTTATGGTAACCCTATGTGTGATGTGCTTTAAAGTTTCGTGTTCTATTTATGACGTACAAAAACTACGCTGGGGCGCAAGTCAACGAAGCCGGGAACACTCCGTCCTCGCAGCCGCGACTCGCCTCGGGGCTACCACAACCTCAAAAACATTCTTATAATAATCTTACATGCAGCTTTGTCTCGCTCTCTCAGCTAATGAGTAAGCAAGACAATAGGTCAATCAACAAGACGATCAATAGGTGTGTAAAAAATAAATACAAATAAAACATTTAAAAAAAATGCATTTTGTCTGCTACATAACTGTCATGTTATAATTATCAATATAAAAAACCGACTCCATAAGAATGACAGAACTGGACTAAATTGATATGGGACCAAACGGGAAGCACCAGCTTTCAAATAAAAAAACAATTATCAAAATCGGTTCACCCAGTCGAAACTTCTGAGGTAACAAACGTTTAAAAAAAACAGTCTAAATGAGAACCTCCTACTTTATGGAAGTCGGTTAAAAAGTCGACACCACGTCGGCTCGAATCCAAGTTTTGCTCCTGCAACAGTGACAAATCTATGCCATCTACAGGAAGAGAAACGCGCGAGTCGGCACGGGCGCCTACCTTGGAAGTAAAAAACGAAAGCGACAAATGATAAAACTCCAGATTACTCGAGAACAATTTTAATTTAAAATAAAACGAATTTACATTACTTAAAGGGCCATTAGAGAATGTAAAAACAAATTGCAAACAAACTAAGCACTAATCATAACTATACCGAAAACATCTACATTTTCGCCGAATTATTCGATCGAGGAAAGTTCCACCAATCAATTTTCTAAAATCACATTAAACTTTTTATACCTCAACTACGAGTATTTATAACCACAATATGAATTTGGTACTGTTTGTTATAACCGCGCAAATAGTTTTCTTTTTTTTTTAATTAGATGAAACGCAACTCAAGTCGACTGACCCGGTGGCTGTTGGTAGTGAACCTACCTTCTGTGCTTGGGGGCGTGGGATCGATTCCCACCTAAGACAAACATTTATGTGATGAACATTTGTGTTTGTGCTATATCTGGGTGTTAATATCAATTAAAGTATGTATTTAAAAATATATATGTACGTATATCAGTCTCTGGCAGCCATATTACAAGCTTTGCTTAGTTTGGAGTCAGATGACCGTGTGTGCAAAAATGTTCCAGATATTTATGACGACAACCACGACTAACCCGACTAACTCTAAATAATTTGAACAACTAACCTTCGAGTCCGCGATTACCATGGAGAACCGCTTAGAGCGGAATCCGCCAAGTGGGGGCAGGGAGGTGCCCAGGTCCAGCTGCTTGATCCAGTTGCCGGCCGGGTCCGCTAGCATACGGATCTAGAAACAGATGGTAAAAATAAATATCTGGATGTTACTTCGAAAAATTATACATAGAAGTCACAACGCGTAGAAAATTATAGTCAATAATAGTCCGGAGTTTCATATTATATAAACATAGCTGTATACAATTTATATCGAAACAAAACTATTTTACCAAAACCAACCGTATTTTCATACGTTTACGGCTCAGTTCTGTAATGTCTATAAAAAAAAAAACATAAAAAAAAAACATGTAAATCAGTGCACAAATGTCAGAGTAAAAGGTGTACTCGTACATTACATAAATAAAAAATACGAATCGATATAATTTTTAGGTACGACGTATATTATCATGTCATTCAGCAAAATCAGCAAAAATCACCGAATGCTTCGTAATCAATCAATTAGCAATAAAAAAATTATCAAATAGTAATCGTTAGCAATTAGCAAGTAACAAGACGTAACAAAGTACCTTGACATAGATGCATTCACACAGAACGAAGACAGAACGAAGTTAAGATAAATTTGTGTAGTTTTTTTCATAAATACTGTGCTGATTTTGTCCGCAACTTTTCACGTGTAGTGAACAAAATACAAGGCTATACGGAGTGCGTACTAAGCCAAAAGGGGTTCATAATACTCGGGCCGGAAGTGCCCGAGACTGGCTAGGTGCGCAAGGGCTACCTACCGCCTGGCTTGCGGCAAGCCCCGCAAACCAGGCCCGTGGGGGGGCCCGCGCAGGCTGGTGCCCGGGTGGCAAACGCTCGACTACATGGCCAGTCCGACGCTGATAATACTCATCATTATAAAGAACTTTTACATGGAATAAATACTGATATCGCAAAATAAAATGGCTGATCCATAGAAAATAGTCATTTACACTGCACGAAATAAATGGATATATTTTTGCAGCTGATACATTTTTCGTGATTCGTGGTGAAAGTTGTTTATAATTATGATTATAACGGACTTTCAGCTTGGTATACCCTTTCCGCGTAACCCTATATAACTCTGGGATAGTGAAGCTTTCTTAGTCTTAGTGAGTTAGTAATTTTCGTTCTTAGTTTTATTGTGAGAGTCCTGGGCATCCAGTGAATGCAGATGGCAGGATGTCATTCAGTGTGGAGGTTAAAGGAGAATCCTATGTTCAGCAGTGGACGTCTTCTGGCTGGTGATGATGACTGATCCAACTTAGGAACGGAAACAGATACGCAAAGTAGAGGATCTCACGGCATCTAACTTGATACAGTGGGGCTAGTACGAGAACTTGCGAAAAAGTATTCGTTCCGTAAACGATAGCAAATGTATGAAAAATTCCGGTTTCCCTTTACGTCCGATAGAGGCGCTGTTCAATTTTTCATACATTTTGCTATCGTTTACGGAACAAATACTTTTTTGAAAGTGCTCGTACTAGGGCCACAGATCTGTGGGCTAACACCACCCAGCCACCCAGCAGCAGTGCTGGTGCAGTGGTGGCCGTCACTGGCCGCTTAAGGCCAAACTTACTACTTTTAAGTTTTACTACTACTTTTGATCCAATTTCGGCACGCGACTCGCGGTGGAAATTCTGACTTGGGTATAGTTTATTTCTTTGACTTATTTATATTATCTTATTGTAATTTTGATAACTAAATAATAATATACCAAGTAAAAAAACGAATCGTTAAAGAAAATAATCAAGCGAAACATTCCACTTCCATTATTACCGCATGTAAGTTTGACCTGAAACTAAATTATTCAAGCAAGGTGGGAGGTCACAGAAGCACTCTACAAGTATTGATTTCTAAATGAGCTTGTGAACTGTAGAGGTATAGACTGGAATTTAGACTAGCAAGTACATACTACCACAATTTGTTCCATAGGTGATTTGCCACAAGCCCACTAAATTGCATAAAGTGAACTTGCCAAGAATGTTTGTATTACAGGAAACAGGAAATAGCTTGCACAAGAAAACAAAACACAACACAAAACTGGTGTACCGGTCACATGCCACCAAGAAGTTTTTATATTATTTAGAATGGGTTGTTCTATTCTTTTTTTTTTTAGGCGTCTTGGCAGTTTTTGGATATCTACGAAATAAACAAGATTTGTTTAACAATAAAATGCGTATAATTGAGCCAAAAACTCATTATTTGGCGACGAGTTAGTAATCAACGCGTGAAATAGTTTATTTAAGTACCAAATAAGTCATTGTTGCAGGGCCGAAGCTCGAACTTTGATTGTTCGATGATCCAGCCTAATCTGCGTCTTTGCATAATATGAGGCATGATGTGGACGAACGGAGGCCTATCACGACGTAAAAACACTTCAAACTTTTTTGCGTGACTTAATCTTCACTTAAATAATAAACAATATAAAAAACCGACATCATAAAAATATCAGAACAGGAACAAATTCAAACGGGACCACACGGGAAGCACAAACTTTCAAATAAAAAAAGAATCATCAATATCGGTTCACCTAGTCGAAAGTTCTTTGGTTACAAACATTTAAAAAAAACAAATAAAATAAAATAAATAAATATCTGGGACATTATTGCACACATGGTCATCTGACCCTAAACTAAGCAAAGCTTGTAATATGGCAGCCAGAGACTGATATACATACATATATATTTTTAAATACATACTTAAATAGATATTAACACCAGTATAACAACACCACCATTAACACCATAGATATTAATTAAAACAGTCGAATTGATAACCTCATTCTTTTTGGAGTCGGTTAAAAAGAATGCAATGCTTATGAGACATGTGTTGCATCTTCATAACTCAAACGCAGAACTTCTTGTATGACAATTGTGTTGATAAGAAAGTAGTGTTCATAGGTTAGATAATAGAGCAAACCTTTGGCCCAAAAATGCGGGAAAATTAGAGTAATGATGGAGTAAAACGCAGAGTAGAGCTAGTAATTACCAATACAAGGTAGGGAGCAAGCAAGGTTAATAATAATTCTTATCTGTTTTGGAGACAGAGAGTTTGTTGTTGTTAAAGAATATCTTATCCATGATGAATTATGTATTGGATAAGTGTTTATGACGTATAAATCAGAACATTTAAAAAAAGTTGAATATATGATAAAGTATTAATACGCTTCGACCAAAATAAAATGAATGGACGGGCCCTTTGACCATTGAACTTGATCAGTAAAAACGAGCCAAAACCGTCGGACATATACTTCAACACCTAATTATAAAAATGTACAATATATTTGTTACAAAAAATAGATATCGGTTTTATTTGTGTATTTACACTAAATATCGAATAATCGATAATTATATATAATAATATATAATTTTCGGTAAAGCATACGAATTGACCCGGGTATATCCTAAAACTGCGACCAGACCCACCGGAGGATGGGCAGCAGCGTTCTAATAGTACACAGTGAACGTACTGCGATCCCCAAGCCGCCTGCCAAACGTGGGGATTATGGCAACACCCCTCTCTATGAGTGGAGTGGAGGCCTTGTCCAACAGTGGACGTTAATTGGCTGATGATGTGTACGTGCATACGAATTCATAATTTTGTCAGATGTTTCGTTATCGCGTAACAATAGACTCGTGTTTTACCTCCTACCTACGGCTAGAGACCGACTGAAACGAAGTGAGGGCTGGCGCTCATTTTGTAATCTTCAAAAATGCGCTTCTACTGGGCCCGTCCATTTATTTTATTTTGGTCGAAGTAGATACGTATAACTACGAAACCTGACTTCCTCTCTATTTTCATAAACTAATTTTTGTAATTTAGCGATTAATGAAGAATACATGTAGGATAACTGAATCTCCAACAAGATTATTTCATTTCATTTTTATTTCTGGTGTACACAATAAAGAGTTTCTATCTATCTATTATTTCTTTGAAAAAATCCAACAATATTTTTGAAGGATCATATTTTCGCAAATGGTACGTACACCTAAACAAATAATGATGTACCAAACCCCACTTTAATGAAAGTCCTATTCAATAAAGATGTACAAAATCCCACTTTAATTTCGAAAGACATATTCAATGATATGTTAATTAAAGAAGTACAAAACTCCACTTTAATTTTATTGGTAAATCATTTGCATTTCTGTGAAAGGCTTTCTTTGCCCGTGCCTATTAGACACGCTCCATCGCTCGCTGTGTTTATCTGCCACCACCTTCACCTTTGCCACCTTGTTGACGTTGTTATTGTGTTAAACTTTTCATATATAAAAAAGTTTCTTCGTATTTTTTAAACAAATTCAAGACATATTTTTTTCAAGTTTAATTACATTTAATTATAATATATATGTGCCATGTTGTTCGATAACTTGTTGCCATTTTGTAGGTAGTGACATGACCCCGTTGCTGTAGAAATTTAGGGACTTCTGATCAAAAAAATGCAACAAGTAGTTTTGACAGTCCTCTCTTGATGTTAATCTAACACTACCCAAAGAATTCTGAAGAGATCGAAACAGGTGGAAATCTGAGGGTGCAAGGTCTGGGCTATATGGTGGATGCATTAACACTTCCCAACCAAGCTCTCTAAATTTTTGCTGAGTGGCCAAAGATGTGTGCGGTCTGGCGTTATCATGATGAAAGACCACACTCTTTCTGTTGATCAATTCCGGCCGTTTTTTCTCAATTTCTTGTTTGAGTCTCATCTGCTGTTGGCAGTAGAGATCCGAATCGATGGTTTTGCCCGGCGGTAAAAGCTCATAATGAACGATGCCCTGCCAATCCCACCATACACACAGCATCACCTTATTACGTGTTAATCCGGGTTTCGCTACAGTCTGTGGTGCTTCACTGCCCTTTGACCATGATCTTTTGCGCACATTCTTGTCGTAGGTGATCCATTTTTCATCACCAGTGATCAATCTTTTCAAAAACGGTTCGGTTTCGTTACGTTTCAATAGAGAATCGCAAATGAGTACAAGATTCATTTGGTTTCTTTCAGTGAGCTCGTGTGGCACCCAAATATCGAGTTTTTTGTATACCCAGTTTTTTTTCAAATGGGTCAAAACTGTTTTGTGGTCAATCCCCAGTTCTTCAGCTACGTCGTAACTACTAATATGCCGATCTTGGTCCACTTTTTCAGAAATGGCATCGACTTTATCCGTAACAGGGCGACCAGAGCGAGCTGCATCTTTGACATCAAAATTCCCGGACTGAAAACGCTTGAACCAACATTGTGCTACTCTTGATGACACTGCATTAGGTCCATAAACGTCACAAATTTTATTCGCGGCGTGTGTCGCATTTTTCCCTTTTTTGTTATAAAATTTCACAATATATCGAATTTGTTCGTTAGATTCACTCATTTTATCGAACAAAAAAACAATTGAAAAATGGCGGGAAATTGCTTTTTACGTTTTGTATTCCTTTTTTAAAATGTCATATTTTTAATGGTATCAAAACCAGCCAGATACAAACAGTACAACGGATAAGATTTTTACTACAACTTTATACATACAAAATACGAAAAGACTTTTTCCCCGACCTATTATATCTATTTTATACTTTTATATATTAGTATATTATCTTAATTGTAAGTAATTTAAGTATTAGTATGTATTATTACTAGAATGTAAACTGACACTATTCAATATTGCACACCCCGCCTTCTATCTTCTTTTATGAATATTCTCCATCCTAAGGTTGCCTGGAAGAGAACGCTGTTAGCGATAAGGCCGCCGATTATTGCACTAGTTTTTAAGCTGTTTTATCGTGTCTTGTGTATGTAATTTGTAGTGTTAACAATAAAGAGAATATTTATCTAATTTTAAAACTCCTATTCAA
This sequence comes from Agriopis leucophaearia, assembly GCA_949125355.1. Classification (NCBI taxonomy): domain Eukaryota; kingdom Metazoa; phylum Arthropoda; class Insecta; order Lepidoptera; family Geometridae; genus Agriopis; species Agriopis leucophaearia. The sequence continues at coordinate 15,084,876 of OX421268.1, read as the reverse complement.
TGATATGTTACATAAAGATGTTGCATGAAGGGTGCAGTAAAATTAATTTTAACACCACCATCTTGCATTCATGATGACATCACCTATCCCTGAACTTAGAGGAATCTTTTGACACCTCATTTATTAGCATACAATACAATGACATGTTAACAGGTTACCCCATACATATAATATTTTTGGAACATTTGCTAGGTCTCAAAAATATACTTTTATTTTGAAAGATAGGATGGGAGGTATGAATATATTATTTTTAAAACATAATCAGCTTGTATTTAAGCAACTTCCAAAAAGAAGGAGGTACTTAATTTCGACTGTTTAAAAAATAATGTTTGTTACCTCAGAAGTTTCGACCGGGTGAACCGATTTTGATGTTTTTTTTTTATTTGAAAGCTGGTACTTTCCGTGTGGTCCAATTTCAAGTTGGTCCAGTTGTGGCTTTTGTATGATGTCGGTTTTTTTTATATTGATAATTATGTTTACTATGATATCCTCCATACTTCCCAGTACTAAATATCTAATTGACAATGCTACATTCGTGGGTAACATGTGTCTGAAATCACCTCTGTTTTGCGTGTATTGTGAACGTTTAATCATGATACTGACATTGTCCTGTGAATCACATGTGCTTTGCTAGACAATTATAAAACAACCTAAAAAATACTTTTTAATTTAATTATATTCGATACCATGAGCATGATACCTTGTGATATTGAAACATAAAATAAATTTTCAATATCACAAGGCCAGAGCCTCTCAGCAAACTCGACAAGGAATGACTTTAGACAATAAGTAATTTTCCATTTAACAATGAGTAATTTCACACTTTTCATACATGGACATAATACAATCAAAAATAATAGTTTTAACACAAATCCAGATTGCAAGTCATTGTAAGCCTTGAACAAGAAGTGCCCATTTACTTTTGAAGGCTTGTTTCATTTCACTTCACAATTAATTTTAGAGGTCACTTCCTTACACAAATATAAATGGTACCCACAGGTAACCAATTAAATATTTAATTCTATAAAAATACTTACAGGTATGTAAGCATCTTTAATGAACATTTAATTGAATTGCATTAGCAACCATTTTATTTCGATAGTAATACTTGATTTGAATTCCTAATAATGTAATAAAAACCATACATATAATGTACTTAAAATTATGTGTGTGTATGTCATTCATTTTATTATTATAAATTATGTACCTGATAATTAAAAACACCCAAAAATAAACTTTAATTGGAAGCCAAGATACAAATAAGGTCAAAACGTAGGACATGCTTGCCCTGAAGATACCTATTGGGGGCTTTATTTTTGAATAGCTCGTATGATATTTGCACTAAAATATTATGCAAAATTACTGATTTTCGAACGAAATCCCAAACACGTAGCATTTTTGATATAATCAAATAACTCGCTAATGCAACGAGTGGTTTGATTCAAAACCAAATATTTATATGCATAGATGTATATGTATTACGTGCGAAATATGTGTATACAAATCATTCAAAAATCAAGCCCCAGGTTCGCAATTTTTTTTCACCCAATGTGGAATTCTAATTGCTTAGAATTTTCGTAAGAAAACATGATTTCTTGGGTTAAAGTGGGACATAATGAGAAGTACAATCATATTCAATGTTGAACAGAATTAGCGGTGTTGTAGGTTTTGTTGTGTTTAAAGCCCTTTGGTCAACCTAAAACACACAATAATTATGCACATGCAAATAGCTGTATTTTTTTAACTATTTAGGTGACAGATTTATGCTTAAAGCACAAATTTACTAGCATAGAATAGCAGCAATGCACAATCATGAAAAATTTCACCTATGAAAAACATAATGAAGCCTATTGTCCAAAAGAAAATATTCTCTTCCCTCCTGTTGGTCAGACGGCGGTCCGTACGTCTGTTACGGCTTTTAAAACGAAATTATGAAGAACCAAAGTATTTGACTATTTACCTTTCCTTTAGTATTGTGTTGTGCTCCCCAAGCTGCCATCACATAGGGATCATTGACAGAGACACAGACAATCTCCGCTACACCCTCCTGCTTCAGTTTGTCGGCGTTCTGCACGTACCCAGGCAGGTGCGTCTTGGAACATCCCGGAGTGAACGCTCCAGGCACCGCAAAAAGAATTACTTTTTTGCCCGCGGTCAAATCACAAATATTAACTTTATTCGCCGGCGAGTCCTCGAACAAATCCCCCGCGGGCAAATTGTCTCCAACCTACAAGGAGAAATCAATATGATATGAGCACTGGGGAGCAGTAAACGCAGGCAGTTATGTAATTGTAATAATAAAATAATAAACTTAGTTTCGTTTTGTTACCTTGATAGGTGCCATGGCTAGTTGTGAAGTGTGGAGCGCTCGTGCGGTCGCTTGCTTAGTGAATGCAGCAATAGCACGAATTGTTGAAGGCCCCGTGAGAAACATTTGGAGCCGGTTTTTTGTTAGGTATATTGATTTGTACCTATTCAAGTAACAGATGATAAAAATCTCATGGCCTCACTGATCACTCAGTTAAATCTCTAAAGTCAAACTAAACCTGTCAAAGTCAAACTCGAGTCAAACAAATTTAGGGATGGGGCATTTTTTTATCGATTATAGTAATTTTCCTAAAAAAAAAAAACAACTTTACGCATACTAATTGCAGAGAAAAAAATCTAGATTAGAACGGCTATCAAGCATGGCTAGCATGCGCACCGCGACAAAATCTTATCGTCACTTTGTCGAGCGAGAACGCAACAAGGTGATTACGGTTTCATATGCGCCTGTCTCGCTTTGCCACGATAAAAAGAGTCGACAAATTGTTTTCGCGGTGCGCATGCTAGCCCAAAAGGCACTTTTGTAACTATTCCCTTCTCTTTTCTGTGCTTATTATTAATGCAAATATTTCATTCGAAGATTTTTTTAATTCGATACTTTTCTGTGAGGCTCAGCGCCCACTCAACTTCAAAAAGTCAGTCAGTCTCTCGGTATTCATGTCCTTAAACTTGTCTTGTATTATGGATGCATTATTTCATGTGTAAAAATGGTGAATTATTATTTAATAAGTGTCCGTAAATGTGCTTGAGTGTAGTTAAGTGATAAAATAAAGATAAAAGCTTCTTGTAAAGTCTTTGCTACCTTACTGGGCATGCATAGTTCATTAAATATAAATACAAGAATAGCGGTAATACGCCCTTATTAGCTTTAGCCTGTGTAAGTACCGAATGGGCGGAAAAAAATACAGTGGCAGAACTTTTTTAACGTCTTTTTTTTCGTGGCCATGGATTTAGATTCCTTCAGTCGGAATAATATTGAGGTTTACAAGGTATCAAAAATAATATCAAACAAGTCATAGTTAATCATTTTAAGTTACGGTAAAGTCTAGTTCTTGTCCTAGTAACGTGGTGGAGTGGAGAATCGTTATTATTCCGACTGTAAGACACTGTATCAGAGGTCAGGTATTTTTTCATGAGCCTATATTATGTAAGTGCTGCCATACGAACGTACGATATTTATCGTAAGCTTACAAGATCTAGCGTTTAAGAAACTAGACGAGCCATAACTGATACGATAGAACTAGATATGAGAAACTAGATACGATCGAATCATAAATCACGTAAACATTTATTTTAATTTAGTGCAAAATATCCGACATCTGGCAGCCCTATATAATATGCTCTGTGGCTGTGGTCCAACCAAATTGAAGTTTTGCAGTTTGCTGTTTTTCACGTTTGTTAATTTCTGTTTTTTGAAGTCGATTTTTGCATAATATTGAAAGCGTTTTAAAAATCTTTATTTGGGACGTTTGCCAGATGGGATGTACAAAATGGAGACCCCCTCTATGGATATGATATACCAGGCGATTGGCGCGTTGTACGATAACCCTAATGCTAGTGAAAAAGAACAGGCTTCGAAATGGTTGGGGGAAATGCAGAAATCTGTGAGTAATCCTTTGAAATGTCCAAATACTAGTCTTCTTGACTCTTCAAAACTTCTGATATAAACCAATTTACGTTATTTCAGATACATTCGTGGAAGATAGCAGACGAGCTTCTACGCCAAAAGAAAGATGCCAAATCGTGCTATTTCGCCGCTCAGACTATGAGAACTAAAGTCCAGTACAATCTTTCAGAACTCCCTCCAGAGGCCGTGGTATCTTTGAGAGATTCTCTTGTAGCTCACCTAAATCAGACCTCCACTGAAACCAGCCCCGCAATACTGACACAATTATGCTTAGCGCTGGCAGATCTCGCTCTACAGATGCCCTCTTGGCAGAACTGCACCCGTGACCTAATCCAATCCTTCTCAACAAATAACAATTTTGTCCTACTTGAAATATTGACAGTTCTACCGCAAGAAATTGACTCAACAAGCCTAAAACTCGGAGAGAACAGACGAGAAGAAATCAAAGCAGAATTAAGAACACATGCCAACATAGTGACTATGTTTCTAACAGAGAGCATAAACAATTCTCAAAATACCCATGTAGCTTTGAAAATAGTTAAATGTATGACGTCATGGGTTCAAGTGAGTGCTATAAATATACAGGAAGTACCGCAGAATGCTGTGATAGGCCTGTGCTTGCAGGTGTTGAGGGATCATAATTCTATAAACATGCTGCATGATTCAGCCTGTGATTGTATTTGTGCATTATTGCATTGTTTAAAAGATAATAATAACCATGAAGACATAGAACGTCTTCTATTTGAGAGTATAGTAAACCTAGAAGAGAGCTACCACATGGCAGTGGCTCATGAGGAAGATGAAAAAGCAGCTAACTATGCGAGGGTGTTCACAGAACTTGGAGAGACGTTTCTAGGAAAGATCATTATAGCTGTAGAGAGAGGGAACACACATTTTGCAATGAAGAGCATGGACTTGGCGCTAGTGTGTGTCGGGCATCATGATTATGAGGTAACCCAGTGGTTTTGTATGCCATATGCAGTTATCTTGCATATTCTTAGCGTATTAAGTTTCTTAATAATGTGTTGTCTGTAATCTGTATCATAGGCTCAACTTTCCAATATGTGTATAAAGCTAGGAGGCTGAAATATTTATCTCAGGTAGGTCTATAAATAGTCTGAATCTGAAATGGCGTACGGGGATACTAAATAGTTTTAGTTTTTTGAAAATTTCAAACAAAAATCCACATCGGAGTCGCGGGCATCCAGTGGTTGCAGATGGCAGGTTGTCGTTCAGTGTGGAGGTTAAAGGGGGAGGCCTATGTTTAGCAGTGGACATCTTATGGCTGATGATGAAACACAAAAATAACTTGAAAACCGCTATTTATAGGTCAATTACACGACTTTGGCAGCAGATTGACATCGACAGTGACTGTAATAATGTGATTTTTGGCCATTTATATATTTTATTTAAGATCAAATGCTTTCTATGCTCACAGCGAAGCCAACGCGCACAGCAAGCCGACTATAAGAATGACATTCTGTTGATTTATCTTCTGTGGCAGGCAGATATTTCATTAGACTATTTCAACCTTACAACCCTCCATTTGGGCTTTACTTTTTGACATAACATTACTTATACTGTAAAAATTTCAACTGTCTATTTTGGCTCGAAAGATACAGCCGTTAAAATGTAGGACAGACAGACAGACAGCATAGGCTTAGTAATAGGTTTCTGTTTACAACCTTTGGGAATGAAACTATAAAAAGTTATGACATTATACACAAACATTTCAGGTAGCAGAGATAACTTTCAATATGTGGTTCCAACTATCAGAAGAGCTTTACCAGCGAGACTACCAGCCCTTAACTGATGCCTTCAAGCCTCACATAGAGCGTCTAGTCGGAGCCCTGGCCCGCCACTGCCAGTGTGAGCCTGATCACACCAACCTACCTGATGAGGGAGATGACTTCTACGTAAGTTACCAGATACAGAATTTCATGCACGAAAATATGTCCCATCCTGTCGCCTGATGGGTCATAAGGCAATTGATTGATTTTAAAACTTTTCAAATCAACATGAAAATTACAAAGAACATAAATTCAGAAAGATCGTATACACCGATATAATATTGTACAAGCAGACGGGCCGCCTGATGGTAAGCAGTCACCGTCGCTTATGTATACTTGTTACAACCAGAGGCATCACAAATACATTGCCGACCCTTTAAGACTATTAACTCACCTTTTGAAGAACCCCATGTTGTAGTCTCTCGGAACTGATCTATGATATTTGGATGCACTCTTTAGAGGCGGTGGCAGCTAAGTGCGATGATAAAACCTCGACGCCGGCATCAGATCGAACAGTTCTTAAGAATATGTGCATAAGCTGATGTGCCTATATCACTGTGTCAAAATTATTTATTTGTTAATATTATCTTCTTCACTCTTATCCATCTGTCCAGTTTGTTTTTAAACGCATTTATGGATTTCGATGTGACCACATCCTCGGGCAACCTAAAAATTCCAATTGAAAACTACTCTGTAGATGCACTATTTTTGTGTGAAAATAGTTTATTTGACAGAAAGAAAGAAAGAAAATCAATTTATTCGACATTAAATAAAACACTTTATATCTAAAGAACACAAATTATTGTCGAATGGGTCCCAAGACTATCAGCACCGCTTTCAGATGGACCCTTGAATTTACAGTTATTAAAACAACACAATAAAAAATAACTATAATATGCAATTTAAACAAATAGGACATAGAAAATATAAATAAGGTAGGACACAAAATATAAATATATTTGTGCATATCAAAATTAATTAACAAGCATTTTTGTTGTTTTTTAACTGTACAGGAATTCCGCATAAAGGTGATGAATGTGATCAAAGACGTGGTGTTCATTGTGGGCTCGAGCTCAGTGTTCCGGCAGATGTTCTCCACACTGTCACAGAACAACTCCTGGGAGCAAACCGAGGCGGCCCTATATATAATGCAGGCTGTTGCGAGGAATATCCAGCCGTGAGTTATTAATTTTACCTTCAGTCGTTGCCTGACCTGACATAAATTAGTTTGCACGGATGTAATTTAGAAAAAAAAGTTGTAAAAAATGTGAACGTAAGCCATGTATCGAAGTAAATTAATTTTTCGGTGACTTTGTTGCAAAATATTGTTATTTTCTTCTTACATAAAAACTTTATTAGGTTTTATTATATAATTATCTATCTGATGGTGAAAACTCAAAATCTGTTCAATAGGAGTAAGCGAAGTAACGACCGCGCCGCGCACGTTGCGTAACTTCGGTGATCGTACGAGACAGTGCTGAAATTTGTCGCCGACTCGCACTTGTCCAGTATTTATAATTTTTGCGTTTCAGTTTATTAGTATCGGCCTCCTTGACGTGTCCGTCAACGGCGAACCTGACTAGCGCCGGTTATGAGCGCGTATATGGCTGGCAAAACCAAACTTAGTTTTAAAGATCCTGTTGCAAGGCGCACAATGCAACTGACCATCAGCATTGTATGTGTAAGTAGGCTTCGGACGGGTTTTAATGATAAGGCGTTTAGCATCTAGGTCTTGTATTCGCTTCTCTTCGAAATTATTAACAGCCTAATTTTTGCGTTTCAGTTTAGAGTGTGTACTACAATCATGCCAAGTTTGACGCTTATACGTATTATCGTTTTTACACTAGAGCAAATACGAAAATAGCTATGTTTAAAAGAAACATTTATTGTATACCCTTGTACCCCTTTAGACTTTACTTTTTGTCTTTATTGTAATTTTTTAGTTAATCAGCCGTAACATTTCATATTCTGTGTATACTTGTAACTAGATGTCTATTACGGTTGGAAAGATACAGCCATTAAAAAGTAGGATGGACAGACAGCGTAGGCTTATTAATTGGGTCCCGCTTACACCTTTTGGGTAAGGAACCCTAAAATCGTCATGTTGAGCTCTCAAACCTGAGCAAGGCTTATCGGAGGGTTGAGTAACTGATGTTGCAATAAGTAACTTATTATTTTGATTGCGTTATATTTTTCCAGAAACGAGTATGAGTATGTGCCGAAGGTGGTAGAAGCCATCCTGTCAATGCCAGAAGGCACTCACATAGGTGTGCGCAAGACTTGTATCAATCTCCTCGGGGAACTATGCGAGTGGATCGAACAGCATGGCGCCTGTCTCGCGCCGGCTCTGGACTGTCTCATCAAGGCGCTGCATGACGAGCGCCTCGCGCCCACCGCTGCTGGTGCCTTACAAGTGAGAACTGTGCAAGTAGATCTAACAGTATGGCGCATGTCTGTCTCACTCAATGACGATATAACCACTTGACAGCTCATCCTTTACCCCCGTGATGAAAAGGAACTGAATTTTGAGCAGGATCTCTTTCGAGGGGGCCAATCCTAGGCGCGAATTGAAAAAATTACTTTTGTTTTTAACCGACTTCCAAAAAGGAGGAGGTTCTCAATTTGACAATTTTTTTTATGTTTGTTATCTCAGAACTTTCGACTTGGCAAACCGATTTTGACCGATGATTCTTTTCTTATATGAAAGCTGGTGCTTCCTGTGTGGGCCCATTTCAATTTGGGTCAGTTCTGACATTTTTATAAAGTCGGTTTTTTATATTGATAATTATCTAAAATCATAAACGCCATACAATTCCTGTTCCATTTAAAATGTATGGGAACAGCAGATTTTTTCCGCGTCTATACTCGTAACCCTGTATAATTATTTAGTAAACATAACTCACAAGCTTTCTTTTATTGCCTAATTTTTATGCCAGAACTTGAAAACCTTATGTACTTCATATTGTTCACAGAGTATATGTTCAGCGTGCGGCGGGCAGGCGCGTGCGCACGCGGGTGCAGTGGCGCGCGCGGCGGCCGCGGCCGACTCCCGTGCGCTGTCCCCGCGCGCCTCGTCCGCGCTGCTGCGCGCGCTTGCCACCGCTATATCCGCACTGCCGCACGCAGAGGTACTGTACTACAAGAACATACGGCTGCGTACAGGAGATCGATGACCAGTTTTTTAGCTATTTTATGCACTCGCCCTACTGTAGATTTTTGCGAAGATTCTTGTGCTTGACCTCAAGGGCGTCGCCAGCCCATGGCCCAGGGGGGGCAAGTTAATATTATGGAGGATGAGAAAAATATGAATTGTAGGTACAGTCAGGAGCAGTCAGAGTTTCTTTGCAGTTGGCTACATTTTTTTCATCTCTAGGGGGAGCAGCTGCCCTGGCTTGACCTGCTTCTACCAACTATTAAATCAACTTTTATTCTACAAACTGTGAATAAGGAGGGCGAAATTGAATATGGTCCTGGGAGAAATACACGCTACTCCACTGCTTCTAGCCCATAACGTTGTCTCCAGTTATCAGCTGCGCTCCGGGAAGCCGTCAACGTGCAGATGTCTGGGCTGACGGAGCTAATGACGACGCGTCCTACCGTCGTGAAGGGAACCCGCACCGACCCCGCGCTGTGGCTCGACCGCTGCGCCGTTCTGTTCCGCGACGTGCGCGTCACCGATGTGTCGCGCGACCACCCCGCGCTGCCCGCCATCGCAGACGCATGGCCTGTTCTCAGGGACACCCTGGAGAGGTACACTAGTGCGGGGAACTGACGGAAACTAATATTTATCTCACTTCTGAAGTTACAACAGCCACAGTAGAAGGGCCATTCAAGTATTACGTAAGCAAAGCACCAAAAGGGAGTAGGGGGTTTTGCTTTGCTTGTTTTTGACGACATGGAGGCCGGGGTCTGGATGGAGAGATTACGTCAGCGATAATATATTTACTTTTACTCATGAATGTTCATTGTGCGAACTGCTAGACTATGAAATGCGCTGCCTGAATGGGAGTTCCCCGATAGTTAGGATCTGGGTGTCTTTAAATCGCGAGTTTTTTCTAAGCAAACATCGCTCTATCGTAGACCGCATCTTCGCTTATCATCAGGCGACGTGGCAGTCAAACGCAAGCCTATAATAGTATCTATATTTTATCTATACATATAATAAAAATGTAGAGATAAAAAAAACTGTAACAGCGAGATATCAAAAAAATATCACATAAGGCGTCTTAAAATGAGCAGCTGAACACTAAAAGACAGTTTTTAGAATATTTGTGTTTGTTTGTGCACGCACATGTCATAAACGACTGTACGGATTTAAATGCGGTTTTCACGAATATGCTAAGCTATGACCAGATTGAAGTATGGACTATGGAAATTTGCGAAAAGGTCGGTTTAAGGGAGGAAAAAAGGGTTGAAAGTTTATATGAATATCTACGAGTACGAAGTCGAGGAGAACACTAGTATATAATAAAAAATTGTGACCAGTAAATACAGGATCGCTTCTATGTACCTTTTTTGTAGTGGTAAGACTCTTTTGCAGGGGTCCGCCTGGGGAAGTAAAGGGGTGTGCAAACACTACTGTGTTCCGGATTGAAGGGCAATGTTTCCAGCGAAATTACAGGGCACACAGATTTGACATTTTATATCTCGGGGTGACGAGCGCAGTGCATTGCCATCCGGGGTTTTGAACTGTTGAAGTTCAAAATTCTGAGTGGCGTTGAGCTGTTTATGAGTAAGCGTAAAGAGCCATCAGGCGAGCGACTTCGCTCGTCTCGTCAACCAGTATCATGAACAAAACAAAAAAAAATTGTGTGCTATTGACTATCCCACTTTTTTTACATCCCCAGGTACGGTTCTTGCGGTCGCACAGTGGAGCGGTGGTGCCGTTGCGTGCGGTTCGCAGTCCGTCTGACGAGAGCCCACGTGGCACCGCTTCTACCAGTGCTGGCGGCTTCGCTGCGGGATCTCTACCAACAACACGCGCACTCGGCGCTACTCTACCTTTCCAGCGTACTGGTAAGCATATAGAAAATTACTAGCTGCGCCCCGCGGTTTCACCAGCGTGGTGATGAAAATCGGTGATGATGATGAAAAGTAGCCTATGTGTTAATCCAGGACATAAGCAATGTATATTCCAAATTTCATCCAAATCCATCCAGCCGTTTCTGCGTGATTGAGTAACAAACATCCATCCATCCAAACTTTCACATTATATGATACTAGCTGCGCTTCGCGGTTAAACCCGCGTGGTTATGAAAATCGGTGATGATGATGATGAAAAGTAGCCTATGTGTCAATCCAGGACATAAGCAATGTATATTCCAAATTTCATTCAAATCCAACTCTCTCTCAAAATACACTCTAAATAAGGACAATAATACGTCATTAATAAGCAATATACAGTACTTTTTAATACTTCGTATTTAAAATAAAATACTCGAGAAGCAAAAAAACGTCAAGACGAAGATAACAATACACAAGAAGCGTTGTATCAATATTAATGTTTGTTTGTAAATTTTATACTTTACTAAAGTCACCGATCATCACCGATTTTCATAACCACGCGGTTCATAAATACATATTATAATAATATAGTGTTTTCTTTTCTACATTTAACGACAACTCTCAATAACGCCATAAAATACGCAACGTAGAAATATTAACCAATTACTGGAGATGAGCGGAGATTTTATGCAATCCTTTTAGTTAATATTTCTCCGTTTCGCCGCTCCACAACCTCGCTCCGCTTCAGTGGACAGGCAGCCTAAGTGTCGCTATTTAAAGTTTACACTGTACCTTATCCTATGTTATCTAATTGTAGGTTGACGAACTGGCATCCACACCAACATGCGTGTCGGAGCTGATCTCCTTGCTCCAGGCGCTACTGCCCCGCACCTTCGAGCTGCTGCAGCAGCAGGACGGCCTCCGGGACCACCCCGACACTGTGGACGACCTGTTCCGACTCTGCATCAGGTTAGCATCACTCTACAACTGGTCATAGGTGGTCGAGTTTAAGTTGTGGACTGGATGCTGCTTTCGTGTTTTGCTGTTTGCATCTTCGAGCTGTTCAATGCGCTTCAAGCAGGTTGTAGGTGCAACACTTATTGTCTCCATATCGATTAAGAATCATATTGATAGTTTTGGAGCCAACATGAAAATAACATGTCGCCTCATTTCAATACAGAGTTATGCAGAGAGTACTAAGCCGAAATGAGGTCATTATACACATCATTATGAAAAACTTTTACTATGGGGCTGAACCTGAAATCGTGTAACAGAAATCAGCTGTTCCATAGAAAAATGTCAGTCACTCTCAACGATTTCCATGGCCCCATAGTATCTCGATGCTCGAGATACTACCAGGCCACCCAACCAGGGGTTCACAAGGTTTTGACAGGGGTTTACGTAGGCATACAATTTTTGTCGAGTTTTAGGCTTTTGGGAATATGGTAGAAATGTAGCTGCAGGGGTCCACCGGAACCAGCAAAACTTTGAAAGTGGACTATGAGAAAATAAAGTCTGGGAACCTCTGCTATATATTCACGATCTCTAAGTGAAAATAGTCAAAAACGTCCGAGTGTTCCTAGAGATCAATTATATGTTCACAATGCCACATTTACTTCAATTTAGACGTTACATTGGTAAGTTTGAGAGTGGATTTCGTTAAATTACTGACATAAAATAATCAATTTTGATGTTGTGGTTTACTTGTTTTATATTAGTCTTGACAATTGCGGCTTTTATTTTTTCGTTTAATGCCCGAAAATACCAATACCTAAAATTTTACGATGCATTTTGTAATATCACACTAATGTTTGGATGGATGGATGTTTGTTATTCAATCACGCAGAAACGGCTGGATGGATTTGGATGAAATTTGGAATATACATTGCTTATGTCCTGGATTAACACATAGGCTACTTTTGATCATCATCATCGTCACCGATTACATCACCACGCGGGTGAAACCGCGGGGTGCAGCTAGTAGTCTCTAAAGAGGAAAAATAAATATTCAATTGGTGGTTGATTGCGAGATTAATTTGTTGTCCCAGGGTCCTCCAGCGCATCCCCCTGGAGTTCCTGTCGTCGGGCGCCATGTGCGGCGTGGCGGGATGCGCGGCGCGTGCTGCCGCCCTCGACCACCGCGAGGCCAACGCCTCCGTCATGAAGTTCCTCCACGAACTGACCTCCATGGCCAACTCTACCACACACGACAAGCGACGCGAGCAAGGTACATAATATTTTGTAGCGATATTAACTCAGTGGTTGGCGCATTTGAATTTCAAAACCGCAGGGTGTGGGTTGGGGTTCAGTGAAAGTCCCGTCAGAATCGGTCTAGCCGTTTTGGGAGTCCATAAGGAACGTACGTAAACACAGATCGGTTTTTAACGTACTTAAAAAAAAAAAGTGTAATTATATTTGATTTCATTTATTTTACTCTCTCTTTCATTTTACCTATGGATAATTAATTGTCTGAAAAGAAAATAAGAGGGGGTGGTTCTCAATTCGGTTGCTTTGTTCTCAGAACTCCGTCATTTATGGATTTTTTTTTTTTTATTAAAAATATATGATTTCAGATTGGTCTCATAGAAATTTCATCAAAATCGGTTCAGTAGTTTAAATACAGAAATGTTTATTTTGCGATAATGAAGTTTAAAATCAATAAAAATATTACAAATATAAATAGATACATTATCTCAAAAACCGGCCCCAACTCAGCATGTTGCTGGTATTTTGCTGGGCCCGGCAAGTGACGTTACAGACTTGGCTTTGAAATATTTAAAAAAACTTAAAAAAATTGTTACTTTGATGACAATATTATGTCCGTGACTTATCCATGTCACAACTGCGTGACAATACCAGTAGTGCCACGGGAACTGCTGTTCCCTTAAGCACTTACCTGTTGAGCCTGAGGGAAGTTTTTCCTCTCGACGACACAGCTAGACAAAACTTGATAAAAAACGAAAACCATTCTTCTTCTGGGAATTCAATGTTAGCTTTTCTCACAAACCGTATCTCGGCGCGTTAAGGTTCGTGTTCGCGTGATTTTGCAAACTGCACCTATTCGGGCCCGCGTTTAGAGTTGGGCGTAAGGCCCCTGGTTGGATACTTATTTTAGTTACCAAACGGTCAACAGGGAAAAACGACTTTGTCATCCGAGAAATCGAAATTGAATTATAAGTCAGTGGTATGTATATTTTGCAGTAATTTAATAAAAAAATTTTTTTTTTTCAGTTTTTCAAATTGATAATCTATATCTATTATATGAGATATAAAACAAAGTCGGTTTTGTTCGAACACATCTCGAGAACGGCTGTACCGATTTTCATGGTTTTCGATTTGTTGTATTTGTCTCCATCCTGAATGAATAGCAGAATAACTATTAAAAACTACTAGACCGATTTGGATAAAATTTTGTATTTTTGGTGTGGGTCGCTAGTTATATATATTAGAAGATAAAATAAGGTATACGAAAAATCACAATCTAATACCAACTTTAAATTTCACAGCACTGGCTGCCGCAGCCATTTCAACCTACGGCGAAGAGATCACCTTCTCCCTCATAGAATCTAGTGTACTCCATCTACACTCGTACATGTTGTCTGAAGTGGCCGAAGTGCTCCTGGAGCTGGTGCTATTTCAAAGGAATCACGGAGTGGACTGGGCGGAAACTGCATTACGGAGGCTACCGAGGGACAGGGCAGCTGCCACGGAGCAGCAGTGTGGCCAGTTCCATCAGTCTGTCGTCAGGTTGGTTTTACTGAAGTTTTGCTTTTGTTCGTAAGAGTTGAGAGCATCCAGTGCATGCAGATGGCAGGTTCAGTGTGGTGTTCTAACGGGTAGGCCTATGTTCAGCAGTGGACGTTTTTTTGGGTAAAGATGATTATTGCGAAAGTGTTTAGATTTTTTTGCTTAGAGATAGTTGGTGGGCCGGAGAGTGACATTGGAAACTTGTACAGAAAAATTGTCAATGTGGGTGAAACCGCGGGGCGCAGCTTAATGTTGTGAAAATGTGCAGTGACCTGCTGAAGGCAGGACCCTCTTAATCAAGAAATTTTGGTTTCAGGATGGAGAAAGTAAAAGATATGACACGTTTGCTCCGAGAGTTTGCGAGGCTCTACAGATAGATATCAACACTTCCACCAGTATGCAATAATATATATTAGAAGTAAAGCAAGACTGAAGCGAGTGAAGTTACTTCGGTAATCAGCTATCGACCTTGTTGCTAGGACTTGAAAATTAAAATGATATGAACGATCTGTATGAATAACAAACTACCCCCATGCGGTAGAAATATTGAAAGTCACTATTGTAAGGTAATATAGGATTCAATAAATTACAATTTAAAATAGCTGCAGGTATCTTATTTTTTTTATATGTACCGATAGTTTAGGTTTTTTACTTTTACAGACTTCAAAAATGAAGAGGTTTATAAATAGACTGTTTTTTTCTAATATTTCTCATTTCAATCATTTTCATTTCATTCTCTATACTCTATTAATATGTACTACTAGAGTAACTCAAGTAGTACATATTATATAAGATTCACTAAATCCCTACCATGGGCTACAAAGAATGTCATGAAATGTCCTAGCAACTCGACATGTTATGACTTGACCCTTTACTTTATAAAAAACCAGCAACTAAGCTCACCAAGTGCAGAACCAGGAAGAGTGGTTGAATTACCGGCTAAATAGATGATGATGCTAATACAAATGATCAAAGGTTGACCTAACCCGATTGAAGTCAGTTACACTATTGTTTGTGTAAAAATATTTATGTAAAATGTGATAGTCCTAACAAAGGTATGTTACATGTACCATGAAATTGTAAAAATTTATTAAATATGTTTACTTTTTATATTTTGCCTTTTTAATTTTTGTTGACTTTACTCGCTAGTATTCATTTTACAGAGCAAATTAAACTTAGGGCCGGAGCTCGAAGATGCCGATGGATGTCGAAGGACCCTTGCTACCTCCCGCTCACAGAGGACGAGGCACGGGACGGCGCGGTATGGTACGCTTTGGCATGCCGAAGGACCCTTTGCATCCCACGCTCACAGATGGCGAGGCACGGGACGGCGCAGCACGGTACGCTTTGGCATGCTTGAATCATTGAAATAAGGTTGAAAATCATTTGTCAACGAAAAAACCCTTTGCTGTGCCGTACCGTGCCTCGCCGTCTGTGAGCGCCGGCCATGCCTTCTTGCCATGGGTTTTTACTACTTTCATCTACACTAATATTATAAAGAGGAAAGATTTGTATTTTTGGATGTTTGTAACGAATTACCTCAAACTCTGGAGCGACTTTAAAAAATATTATACCATTTGAATGCTACATTATCCCTGAGTAACTTAGGCTATATTTATTACTAGAATGTTTAAAAAAACTCCATCCGTGCGAAGTCGGGAAGGGCTAAAGGGCTAGTAAGGTAGGATAGTCAGAAAATACTCCTATCGGAGAATGGCTTAAAGTAGAGCAAAAACGAACATCGAAATTAAAAGAATAGGATCCATTTCATCTTAAAATACTGTAATACGTAAAAATAAAATAATCTAAATACATCAATAAACTACAATTTCTTTTTATTTTTGGGGCTGGATAGCGTCACAAAGTTGACCCGCCTCGGTGCTTTAGGGCTTGGCGCTGCTTTGACCTGAACCGCTTCTTTTATATCTGTCACTTTCGCTGTCTTAAGAAACGTATTTTCTGATGATTTCGTGCTATTCGACGCGTCTTTTGGAGATTCAGTTTCTGGAGAACTTTCTGTAGATTTTGGCCCTTGAGTTTCTTCGTAAACTAGTTTAATATCTTCACTGTCTTCTATGACCATAATCTCTGGTTTGTCGATCTCCATTTGCTCAGTTTCCTGAGGCCTTATGATCTCGTTGTTACTGTTGTCAGACCATGAAGGCATAGCCGACTCTTCCATAACATCTATTTTGACAGGAGTTTTAGGTCCTTCAGACTTTTTATGAGATTTTGAGGGAGCTTTAAATTTGATGAACGAGTCGATTTTAGGTGTAGTTGATTTTATTTCTTGTTTTTCTTTTGATTTGTTTTCTTTTGTTGTGGGAGTTTCTGGTCGTTTTTCTTTGAGCGTTTCAGACGGTTGTTCGTCAGTTTGGAATTCCATTGGTTCTGAAATAACAAAATCAGGATTGTTAAGCGAATGTGAATATTATTAGATTTTCAGAAGTGGGATTCAGACCAAGACAAAATTAAGTGATCATATACAAAGTATCATAGATATTTCATTCATCTCTGGTGTGCTTTGAGAATTGTGTGTGATAGGAGCTTGTTTTTTTTAGAATTGAATTTCAGTATTTTCCTGAGTGTACCAGTTTTTATACACAATTTTAAAACTCTGAAAATTACATAAAAGAGGAAAAGCCTATTGTTTCCATAATTCTGTAATTTACCCAAAGTTACAGAATTTTTAAAACGATGCGCATCGGCTTATTTATGTATATTCGTCGATATTGCATCTCACAATACTATTATGTCCATATTCATCACGTTATGTGATAAGTTTGTAAGGTTACGCATATAGATTGTACAAAGCCGAAAGGAGGTCTTTGTACTCATTATGAACAACTTTTAATACCAACCAATCCTGAAACCAACAGTGAAATCGCGAAAAAAATATCAGCTGTCCCATAAAAAACAGCCATTGACACTCGACAAACAGTGTACTACACTACAGTGAGACCTAGGTATGTCCTAAAACTACGCCCAGAACCACCGGAGGATGGGCAGCAGCATCCTAATAGTACACGGTGAACGTACTGCGATCCCCATGCCGCCTGCCAAGCGTGGGGATTATGACAACACCCCTCTATGAGGGAGGCCTTGTCCAACAGTGGACGTTAATTGGCTGATAATGTGTGTGTATGTGTAAACAGTGTACTTAGTACAGTCTATACGCGTAACAAATATAGAACCATGTAGAAGATGTACCATGTAGAAGTACTATAAGAATTATCAAGCAAAAAATGGATTGATACAACAGGTAAGGAATAAACACGAAAAGTACAAGTGCTAATGACGAAGTAAGCTGTACCTGATGGTGTGGTTTGCTCCGGTGCATCATCAGGCAGCGGCTGCCCGAGCTCGCCCTCTGTGAAGGTGA
This sequence comes from Agriopis leucophaearia, assembly GCA_949125355.1. Lineage (NCBI taxonomy): Eukaryota > Metazoa > Arthropoda > Insecta > Lepidoptera > Geometridae > Agriopis > Agriopis leucophaearia. The sequence continues at coordinate 15,067,001 of OX421268.1, read as the reverse complement.
TGACAGAACAGAACCCGTCTGTGCTTGAAGCAACCAGTGTCAGCCCGTCTGGAGACCACGTCAGGTCTGTTAGCCTGGACAAAAGACACTTGTTACATCTAGCTGGAAGAATTACCACATACAGCAGCAGCGTCGGACTGGCCATATAATTGATGTTGCGTTTGCCAGCCTGGCCCGTCTGCACGGGCCTGGCTTGCGAGTCTTGCCGCAAGCCAGGCGGTAGGTAAGATAAGAGTCCAAGACTGGCTGGACTGCATGGGCCCCCCCCCGCGCAGCCCAGCTAGTCTTGGGCTCCGGGCTTGTCACCCGGGCCCTACCGGCCCAGTCTGACCCAGTACAGCAGATTTAACGTGCAGTGCTATCAGTTTAAATGTATGACCAGTGACAGACATGACTAAGACTTGAGCAGACTTGAGCACTGCACTTTTTGGGCAGGGTTATCTCCTTAAGAAATGACAGGTTGGTTTTCACAGGTAAAGAATGTGGGTGTATACAGTACAACACAATATTTGGCAACTTAAAAATGTATGGCAAAGAAAGTATAACCAATAATTGATTAATATACATGCTTCCAATTATCAGGCCATACCATCTATGTCGTAATTGTATGACGAATCAGTACGGAAATATTATGTATACGTATTCGTTAACCTACTGTCATAATTATATGCCATATATAAAACCCGATGTATGTATTTTGACGGGACTTTCACTGGCAGATAACTGAAAAGAGCAATCAACACGGGTGAAACAGCGAGGCGTAGCTAGTTATGAATAAAAAAGAATACTAACCTAGTGTAATGTATATTGGAGATGAGTGCTATAGGCGTCCGTTGCTGAGTGTCATACAGTAACACAGATCGTCTCGTGCCCACCGCCAGCACCATCCGCCGTGTCGAAGGGAACGCTGGGGGCGGTCCGTCGGCGCGGAGCGAGTAGAGACATGGTGACCAGCGAGTCACTAGGGCCGGGTCGCCGCAAGGCAGGATGCAGGCCGGACTGGGAAGGAAATGGTTATGGTTAGATCTGCAGCTGCTTCTAAGTTCACAGTTGAGATTTCCCCTCTTAATTAAAGAAAAATAATTATCAATATAAAAATACCGACTTCATTAAACAGTCAGAACTGGAGCAAATTGTAATGGGACCACACGGGAAGTACCAGCTTTAAAATAAAAAAAGAACATTAAAATCGGTTTACTCAGTCGAAAGTTCTGAGGTAACAAACATTTTTTTTTAAAACTGTCAAATTGAGAACCTTCTCCTTTTTGGAAGTCGGTTAAAAATACAATGTTTACTCTGGCTGCTCAAACAAAATGAACATTTTTACAGTTATTAGTTTCAGCCTATAAGTTTTAACCAAATTTACATATTTTGTCCCATGTAGCCAGCTTTTCTCTGTACTTACTGTTTTCTGTTATTGTCAATAAACAAAAAAAAAACAGCCTAGACAGAGGTTACTTATTTGCGCCGTTTGGGATAGAAACACTGTGGGGACCAAGTGCTTTGAAAATTTTAAGATTTATCGGGAGATTGAAAGTTTCTTTGTGTGACTAAAATGCTGGCCTGTAGTTTGGTCAGAAAGTTCTCACAATCCAGCAAGGCAACCCGGTCAACATTTTGGGCACTATGCCTGAAATTAGTGATCATTTGAACTAACTATAGGAAGATAGTATAACCGATCGATTAGTCTAGTGTTTTTAAGTTTGGTATTCTTCATTTTAGTGTATAACTTAATCACTGACTGAAATATATTATAAGGTCGGGGAAAAAGTTTCTTCGTATTTTTTAAACAAATTCAAGACATATTTTTTTCAAGTTTAATTACATTTAATTATAATATATATGTGCCATTTTGTTCGATAACTTGTTGCCATCTTGTAGGTAGTGACATGATCCCGTTGCTGTAGAATTTTTGGGACTTCTGATCAAAAAAATGCAACAAGTAGTTTTGACAGTCCTCTCTTGATGTTAATCTAACACTACCCAAAGAATTCTGAAGAGATCGAAACAGGTGGAAATCTGAGGGTGCAAGGTCAGGGCTATGTGGTGTATGCATTAACACTTCCCAACCAAGCTCTCTAAATTTTTGCTGAGTGGCCAAAGATGTGTGCGGTCTGGCGTTATCATGATGAAAGACCACACTCTTTCTGTTGATCAATTCCGGCCGTTTTTTCTCAATTTCTTGTTTGAGTCTCATCTGCTGTTGGCAGTAGAGATCCGAATCGATGGTTTTGCCCGGCGGTAAAAGCTCATAATGAACGATGCCCTGCCAATCCCACCATACACACAACATCACCTTATTACGTGTTAATCCGGGTTTCGCTACAGTCTGTGGTGCTTCACTGCCCTTTGACCATGATCTTTTGCGCACATTCTTGTCGGTGATCCATTTTTCATCACCAGTGATCAATCTTTTCAAAAACGGTTCGGTTTCGTTACGTTTCAATAGAGAATCGCAAATGAGTACACGATTCATTTGGTTTCTTTCAGTGAGCTCGTGTGGCACCCAAATATCGAGTTTTTTGTATACCCAGTTTTTTTCAAATGGGTCAAAACTGTTTTGTGGTCAATCCCCAGTTCTTCAGCTACGTCGTAACTACTAATATGCCGATCTTGGTCCACTTTTTCAGAAATGGCATCGACTTTATCCGTAACAGGGCGACCAGAGCGAGCTGCATCTTTGACATCAAAATTCCCGGACTGAAAACGCTTGAACCAACATTGTGCTACTCTTGATGACACTGCATTAGGTCCATAAACGTCACAAATTTTATTCGCGGCTTGTGTCGCATTTTTCCCTTTTTTGTTATAAAATTTCACAATATATCGAATTTGTTCGTTAGATTCACTCATTTTATCGAACAAAAAAACAATTGAAAAATGGCGGGAAATTGCTTTTTACGTTTTGTATTCCTTTTTTAAAATGTCATCTTTTTAATGGTATCAAAACCAGCCAGATACAAACAGTACAACGGATAAGATTTTTACTACAACTTTATACATACAAAATACGAAAAGACTTTTTCCCCGACCTATTATATAGTTGCGGTTTCAGAACTGGGGCCTTACGCCCAACTGTAACCGCGGGCCCGAATACGCGCAGTTTGCAAAATCACGCGACCCCAAACCGGCGCGTTTAGGTTCGCGTGATTTTGTAAACTGCGCGTATTCGGGCTCGCGGTTAGAGTTGGGCGTAAGACCCCTGGACGGTGCGGCAACCGCTACAGTAATTGCGCCTATAGTTTTGGTGGTTGCAAGAAACCTTTAAACACTTACACTTTCAAACTATATCTTGTGTAGATAAATACTGCGTTGATAGGTTTGCCCTCCATCTTGCCCTGCTCCGGCTCAATCTTCCCGGCTGGAACTGCTATGAGTAGTCCATCTGGGCTGAACTGCAACCGCCTGCAGAATTGAAAAATAAAGTAAACTTTTTTGTAAATGGCTTCTTTTCTGATGTCCATCTTATCACTCCGTAGAAAGAAAATCCGGCAAAGTGCGAGTCAGGCTTGCATACTGAGGCTTCCGTACCATCACAAAATAAAATAAGTAAATACATTACGCCCAGGCAATCACGCATCCCGGACCCGGAATGGACCCGGGTATGTCCTAAAACTGCGATCAGAACCACCGGAGGATGAGCAGCATCCTAATAGTACACGGTGAACGTACTGCGATCCCCAAGCCGCCTGCCAAGCGTGGGGATTATGGCAACACCCCTCTCTATGAGGGAGGCCTTGTCCAACAGTGGACGTTAATTGGCTGATGATGTGATGTGAATCACCCATCTAAGTATCGACCACAACTGACGTTGGTTATCTTGGTGGTGAAAAGTAATTTGTTTCCGACTCGCACTTGACCATTATTTTTTGTTACTTTAGAGTCAAGCCAAAGTTCAATGCTTATACACAAAAATATGTTTAAGAAAAACGTTTGTTGTATGGGAGTTTTTGCTGAGTATTATGATTTCTTGGTTAATCCACCGTAATATGACATATTCTGTGAAAATTTCAATTGTGTCATGTTGTTTGCCTGTAGAATGTCTGCAGAGTGTCATCGTGGTAGAGACGTGTGCGTGTGCCGTGGAGCGCATGTCCTGGCGGGAAGGGCAGCATGGCCTTGCTGCTCCGGGACGTCACCTTCTTGCTTGACACCTCAAAAGTGCGGAATGTTCTGCAAAAATCACACAAATGTTATATAATTACTGAAGATCCATGTAATAGAACTTTGACTAAGTTTGGTTTTGCCAGCTATATACATGCTCATAACCGGAGGTAATCAGGTTCACCGCTGACCGGACATGTCAGGGAAGTTATATGAAAACGTTTTTGTTTTCAACTGCTTCTAAAAATGAGACAATGCAACAAAAATAAAGAAAATTCCTTAAAAGGTGAAAAATTGGGGGATGAATCCTTGTTTATCCTGATTCCTGTGTTTTGTAAAAATGTATTCATTATTTACCATAATGGCTGAATAAATTTGGAATTGGTGTGGAAATAGCTTACACTTTAGATTAACACATAGAAAATTGGTATAAAATGGTAGGTTTAGACTTACCTATCAGTGCTGGAAGTGGCAATAAGCTGCCCCTTAGGGTCCCAGGAGACACCCTGCACAAATCCCTTGTGATCGGTTAGTATGCAGCTGTACCGGCCTCTGGTGACATCCCACATGAGGAGTTTGTTATCCACAGAGCCTGATGCAATTTGCAAGGAGTCAGCACTCCAGGAGAGGTCTAGAACATCTTCCATATGCCCTCGGAGAGTCTGAAAAGGTATATGAGACTCTAGAGAAATCTGATGACTGTAACTCTTGTAGCTGCCGATAATAACAACTTCATATACAGTGTAATGTCATTATTAAGCATTAAACAGTACTTTCTAACATCATGGGCCTTACTTAAAAACGTCACTGAAGTTGATCTATGACTAACATTGCTCTCTCAACTTCTCGCTGACGGCAAACGTCACACGTGAAAACGAGACAGAGCAATTTTAAGTGTAGATCAACTTGAGTAAGGTTTTTAAGTAAGGCCCCTTATGTATACGAAGATAACAGACTACGTAAAAAGCATTGTTAGTTGTTTGAATATTAATGTTTGTTGTTATTCTTTACTAGTAAATCTATCTATATAAAAATCAATTGCTGTTCGTTAGTCTCGCTAAAACTCGAGAACGGCTGGCCCGAATTAGCTGATTTTGGTTTTAAAATGTTTGTCGTAGTCCAGGGAAGGTTTCAACGGTGAGTAAACGGCTGGACTGATTTTGATGAAATTTTGTGTTCCTGGAAAGGGTCATAGTAGCGAGGCCGAAGGACGAGCTTACACCCGTGCGAAGCCGGGGCGCATCGCTAGTACATATTATAATGGTAAAATATTGACTAAATTATTTTTGAAATATTGAATTTGATTTTTCTTCTCTCCATTTAATGACAACTCTCAATAACGCCATAAAATGCGCAGTCCCTTAAGTGTCGCAGATTTTTCCTTTACAAAGTCTGCATTTTACTTTATGACAACACTTAACATAACTACCAGAAAGCAGTGCCAACTTTGTCCCACCAGAATTTGATATGTATCCTTTTTTGTTTTTGCAAAGTGAGCGTACACTCTGTCTCTCTTTGTACACGTCATTCAAGAGGAATTACGATGTAATAGATACAAAATATTCTTGATTACATGTTTAGGATAGCTAAATAAAACAGTTGTAACATAATAGGTCCTAATGAGTTAAGCGACTTCACTAACCTTATATATCACCCATGTCTCTTTGTACTGTTCCTCTGTCTCTAGATTTGAGGCAGGTTCCTTTTCAAACTTTTGCTTCCAGATGAAAATAATCGACTCATCATCACCCGATGCCAATAGCTGTCCACTTGGAGACCATCTCACGACGTTCACAGCTTTCTGATGACGACTTAGGTCCGCAGCAACTTCCAAGTTCACAGCACCGGATTCAGTAGTTGAAATGTACCAGATCTGTAGAAATAGGTTATGATATGGTAGGTTGGTAAATAAAGTCATTAAGGTACGAGTAATACATAACATATGTACATTGTCGAAAAAGTACATGTATTCTTAAGGAAGTTAATACAATTATCTTACCAATACGTGAGTATCGGTCCCTCCAGTGGCGAGACGCATCGGTCCATTTTCATCACATTTAGGTTGAAAGTCTACACTTAACACAGGATCTCTGTTATGCCACGATATTTCAGGAATTGTAAATTTCATGTTTTGTATAGAAAAACTGGTTAAATAAAAGCACAGAACACTATTTACTCGAAAATATAGATATTTTGTGATTCTTTCAGATGCCAAAATTATGGCGCCAAAACAAAATAAAATAAACGTCAGAAACAGCTGGCTGATGGGCCACAGATTAGAAAATTTGATCAAAACAGATTATATACAACTTCCCGCACCAGTCAAGTCACTCGAAAACTTGAATAAGTGTTCCTTGAAACCACCATCCTGGAATAACAGTCGACCGTTGCGGTCGCGTTGGCCACTAACCACCTCCTTGTGAGTAATATATTATGTTCCTTGCTAACCACGATCCGATGTTTTGCACCCAGTGACGCCGGTACATTCAGAAAAAATAAATAATTGGAAGCATTATACCTAGTAAGAATATGTCAGTGTTTGTTCAGTTTTAGGCAAACTTTTTTCGGACTTTTTGAACCAAGGACTGTAGCTTGACGTTGATAATGAATAATTTTGCAACAGAGTTGAGAGTGCGCACACGCGCACAGAGAACCTCTCCTCGCTAATAGCCGTAAGAGACGTGTCAACTTGGCTGACGAACCGCCGTCTGACCAACGGGAAAGACAGAGATATTTTTTTTGTCTAATATTATTAATTTCTTATTAATATTACTTATATTTAACTTTTAATGCAATAAATATGTGAATATTTAATTTATTTCTCTTTATCTCCCGTCATGTCATGTCTTTCAACGAATCGAAATTGCATATTTTACTAATTTTGAAGTCTGTTTTTAAATTGATCATTATTGTATTTTGTGGTAGTACGGAACCCTTATTGCGCGAGCCCGACTCGCACATAGTCGGTTTTATATTACGTTGGCGCCATAACTCAAAAATGTCAGTGTCAGACAGGGCTGCCAGAATGAGGGGTTTTCTCGCGATTTTGGGGAATTTTTTTGTCTTCTGGGAAATCCTTAGGAATATGAATGAAGTTGGGGATTTTTTTAATATGACGTACATAAGGTTTTTTCTCAAAAACACAGCTAGCTCTCTGTACTTAGAAATGCATGGTTTGATAGCGGATAGGATTTCACCCACACGATCACTCCCATCCGTTATTCTAAAAGTAACGTTATACTCTGTTTATTTAAATAAATAAATAAATATCTGGGACATTATTGCACACATGGTCATCTGACCCCAAACTAAGCAAAGCTTGTAATATGGCTGCCAGAGACTGATATATATACATACATATTTTTAAATACATACTTAAATAGATATTAACACCCAGACATAGAACAAACACAAATGTTCATCACACAAATGTTTGTCCTAGATGGGAATCGAACCCACGCCCCCAAGCGCAGAAAGTAGGTTCACTACCAAATGAGCCACCGGGACAGTCATTTAGACATTTAGCTGTGTATTGTCCAAAACGATTTTGGGATTCTTTTTCCTGGAATGTTTAATTTTGGGGAAAATTATAATTCGATTTGGGAAAAATAGTAAAATATGGTCTGGTAGCCCAGCTGTCAGATTAAGCCTTTTTTGACGTTTGTTAATATCGTGCAAAGCGAACGCCAAAATGGTTTGTGTTTTTACTTAATTTAATCGAATAAAATCTACGCAATTATTAAGTGAAACGCAGAAAACGATTGTAGAAATGTTTTCTGATATATCGGTGGTTATAGTGAAACACGTATTTCAACATCTACTTGGATATTTCAGGTGAACGTTCCGAAGTCCCGTAGGACGTACTGCAAAAAATGCAAGTGCCACAAAGTACACAAGGTGTCTCAGTACAAAAAGTCAAAGGAAAGGCACGCTGCCCAGGGTAGAAGACGTTACGACCGAAAACAACAAGGTTATGGTGGACAGTCAAAGCCCATCTTCAAAAAGAAGGTAAGATAACCTCTACCGGTTTGTTATCATTTGTTTGCGTCGAAGACATGCTGAGAGGCACTTGTATATTCGCATCTTTACCTGTTATCAATCTTAGCTAGCTTGTGTAACTTCGTTTGTAAAAGTTTCATGACGATAATACCAACTAACCTGCTAAGTAGATAAATAAAGGTTCTCTTCTCATTATGGTTCCTATTCAGAAAACTTTTGTTTTGCATTAATTTATTCTGTTACCTAGAAATACCATAAAGCTTTGTAAGTAAACTATATCATGGTGCTAGTGTATTTTCTAGTCCTTGGCTCGCTAGCTTACTCCCTAAAGTTATAATCTATTGCTAAGCACCTATCAGCGTGTTTCGGCAGCCTTATTTGAGTGCCAGCTAACCATTTCTTACCACACCATAACGTTTGGAAGAAGGTTGAGAAAAGTTGAATTAAACACCAATTCTGTATTGACTATTTAATTTAATATATAGGCTTGTGTTTGATCGTCCACTTGCCTGATGTTAAGCGATGATGCAATCTACGATGGGACTCTCTTGCCTAAAAGTAATTGATTCTCTCGTGATTTGAAGACACCCAAATTGTAAATATCGTAATCCATAAACACCCATTCAGGCAGAGCATTCCTCTGACTAGCAGTTTGCACAATAAAAGTGGAATCAATGCGCTTTGTATGGGTTTTCATAATATCAACCATAAAGCAGTGTCAATTTTTTGTGCCTACTCTGGCAGTCCGATAGAAAAATGATCAGGAGAGAATTAGATCATGCATGCAGACTCACTGGTAGACCAACCTCTTTTTTTTGTACACCACTTACTTCAATGGACTAACAGAAGTTGGTTTAATTCCAGGCAAAAACCACCAAGAAAATTGTGCTCCGTCTTGAGTGTGCAGACTGCAAGATTCGGTCCCAGGTGGCACTCAAACGCTGCAAACACTTCGAGCTTGGAGGAGACAAGAAGAGGAAGGGACAGATGATCCAGTTCTAGGCTCGTAATAAATTAGACTAACACCCATGCAGTAGTTTTATTTTTTTCTCAAACATGGTATTATTGTGTCCATTATTTAAAGAACCACTTCAATGAAAACTTTACTACTTTTCCTAAAGTTGCAGTTGCTGGCATTTGATGCCTCTATATATCTAGAAGCATACAATATTCAATTAGATGGTTTTGGTTTATCAGCAGATTTTGACTGCCCTGCGGAGCTAGCATGCGCACCGCGACTGGGTTTTGTACTCTATACCGTGCCAAAGCAAGACAGCTGTATATGAAACCGTAGGCACATTGTCGCGTTCTCACTCGACAGTGATGACAAGATTTTGTCGTGTTGCGCATGCTAGCCCTGCTGGTGGCTCAGTTGGTAGTAAATCCTGCGCTTGAGGGTGTGGGTTCGATTCCCACCTATGACAAACATTCATGTGATGAACATTTGTGTTTGCTGTCTGGGTATTAGAATCTATTTAAGTATACAGTAAATACATATGTACGTATATCAGTTTCTGACAGCCATATTTACAAGCTTTGCTTAGTTTGGGGTCAGATGACCATGTGTGCGAAAAATTTCCCAAATCAGCAGTATTAAATCTACACTAATATTATAAAGACGAAAGATTTGTACCTATTTTTGTATGTTTGTAATGAATAGGCTCCGAAACTACTGAACCGATTTGAAAAATTCTTTCACTGTTGGGAAGCTACACTATCCCCGGGGGACATAGGCTATATTATATTTTGTAGCGAGACCGAAGGCCGAGCTTACACTCGTGCGAAGCCGGGGCGGACGGCTAGTGTATTATAAAACTGTAAAAGTCACTCTTCCAGGGAAATGCACACCATGTGCTTTTTACAGATCTGCTTTAGTGAAAACACACCCTTATAGCTGTGATAGCTGCATTATATTGTAAAAGCTAAATAATAACTTAAGGACTGATCATTGCTAAGTTTGAATGTTAGATTCTAACTGGTAGCCAATGCGGGATGAAATTGTTTACTACTCATGCTAGGCCTGGACCTGGCAGCTCTGCAAGCTAGAAAAGTAGTTTGCGACCAAGTATTAAAGAAGCTAATTTTTTTAGTATATTTTTATTATTAATAAGCATTTTTTTAGTTGGATATAATTTGATAAATAAATTCATCTCAGTTTACTGGGGTGAATGTCGTTATTTTTTCTAATCTTTTTTCAATAAGTTTAAGACACCACATATTTCTATGAGACTTGTTCCACTTAAAACAATTATTTAAGTCATTTGTCAAAACTTCCAAGAACATAATGGAAAATTTACTTGTTATGTAGAAATTAGGGATGTTACAGAGGTGGTTTTATTGGAATCAAATTCAGAGTCAAGTTTTCAAATTTGCCTTGTCAGAGTCCGAACCGAAGTCGAAAGCTGGGACCCAAGTCAGAGTCAGAGTCAAACTCAGAGGTGGAGGCAGAAGAGAGATCTGTTAAGGGCAAGTAATGTGACAGAGTTATCTACAGAAATCACATGGGGAGAGGGCATCCTCACGCTTCAAGTGCAAACTTGTTTCGAACAAGTATATTTGTTTGTTCTGACTGCAGCCACTGCTGTTTCTCACTTCTGATTCGCCCTCATCTCAAACAAGAACTTCGATTCAAAAATGTTGGAGCTGAAGTCTGAACTAGTGGTGTAATATCAATTGGAAGTTCCGGATTTTTCGGAATCAGATTCAAACCTCCGTAACATCCCTAGTAGAACTAATGGTATCAATACTATAGAAGAAATAGGCAATTAAGCATACCCTGCATACCATAAAGTCTTATAAATCACTATTTCCTTAATAAATCTTCAAGCACATTAGGGTCTAGTCCTTCCAAAGACACTTTTAGCTTCACAGCTTGCACAGGGACTCCGACATGGACCATTTTTATGAATCTGTTGTACTCTGGCTTTGCTTGGCTGTCAGTTTTGTCTTCATTTTGCTCTTCTCTGCTCAGTTCAGCATTTGTCTCTTCTACAGGTGTTGCATTTGCTTGCTCTGCTGCAGCTGGTGTTTCTGTGACTTCTGGTGTTTGTGTGGTTTCCTGTGTTTGGGGAGTAGTGTTTGTCAGTTCAGGAACGGATGAGAGCTGCAATTACAAAATGTGAAGCATGTAATTAAAATAGACCTGTAGTATAACACTGTTTTATATCACGGTTGTTCACTATCTACTATCGGGAGTTCCATCCACAACCTTATCACGGTAAATATCCCGTTATTAATCATATAACTGTAGACCTTTAGTTGGCCCCATAGTCAGACTGAAGAAGATAATTGGCATCTCACAATGCAGCATATTTTGTAGAAAACCGAGTTAAAATTTGCATTGGCTATAAAAGCTTACCCTAGCTTCCAACAGCACCATGGCAGCATTTACTTTCTCCAATTTTCTTTCGAAAGACATCAGTTTATGTTCGCAGTTCTTCATGAAGTTATTTAGAAATTGTACATTGGTCGTAACGAAGTGGTTCACGAATGCCAACGTACGTTTCTGCTGCAGGGCTTGAATCTAAAAAGAAGTTCAATGAGTAACAATTACGTCCAAATCGCTCGAAAATTTAGGTATAAACTTTGGTGGTGTACCTTACCTTAGACATATCGGTGTGTATAAGTTCTTGACTCATGGTTGATGGAATTATATTGGTTGTCATGCAATAGGTATTACCTAAGTATTCTAAAATCAACTGCTAAACAAATTCACAATTTCATGTTTTTATTATTTACATAAATATTACGGCACGGAATATGATTTAATTGACATTTGACATTTATATTTCCTATTCCTATCTTTTTTTTGTTTGTTTTGGGCTTCGCGTTATTTACGCAGTTGCCATGTACAAGTCAGTTAAGTTTTATGTTTTAGAATGTAAAGTTATAGAAACGATACACGCAAATAAGGATTACGGTGGATGGATTAGAGAAGTGTAAAATATAAATATAATTTATTTTATAGTTTCACTTCACTTATTGGATTTATGGCCTCTACTATAGTGTCACAATTCTGCCAATGTCCGTTTCGTGACACACACACACACACCCACGTACACACTGACATATTCTTACAGTTGTACTCCTTGTACTCCTCCTAGTTCCTTGTATGTACTATGTACTCGTTCTACAAACGAGTTCATGAGTAATTCTATATAATATCCTTCTCTTGAAAGAGTGAAAAGATCGCGTGGCGATGTCTTTTGTTTTCTTTGTCTTTGCGACAATTGACGACCGAGGGGTAGGGGGGATTAAACGCTAAAGGAAAAAGTGTAGGTATAACGCTTCCATTTATTTATTTATTCTGAGTCCTATCAAAACTCCAGAGTTTTCCATGGTATACCTCCCGTTTTATAAAAATTTGACCTGGCAGCACTTTTTCTGATTCTGTCAATGTCAGTAGTCAGTCAGTGCGGCGTTGTTTATTTGGAAATTTTATAATCCGGATTTCCGAATGAAAATAGTTTAAAATCTCAGTATCACTAAATAAAACTTAACGATGGCTGGAGAGGTTGTAGTAGACGCTTTACCATACATAGATCAAGGTTACGATGATCCAGGAGTCAGAGAAGCGGTAAGTATCCAAATTCATATAACCTTACTTACGATTGCCTAGCTGTTACTGTGTTATGTTTTGATTAAAGATTTAATAGATACCTAAACATTGTATTTACCTTTTGTCGTGCACGCCAGAATGTGGCGGCCTAATCGCTACAAGTAAGTTTAAAAAAAAGTAACAGTATTATAAAAAAATCCTTGAAATATGTTTTTGGTAGGCCTTGGCTATGGTAGAAGAAGAGTGCAGGAGATACAGACCCACGAAGAATTATCTAGAAAACGCAGGCCCTGAGCTCAGCACAGCTTTTGAAACCTCCGCTTTGCAGCGGGAAATGGAACGAGTACAACAAAGATTGCCCATGGACCCACTCTCTATGAAAAGGTTTTATATGCTATACATTCCAAAACACCTAAAACAATGGATAGATAGAAACTCTTTATTACCAATAAAGAAATAAAAATTACAAACAGAAAACATGACATTTGCCTACTCACTTATAGTTGCTATTCAGACTTCTCATACATTTGTAAGGTGTAATTTTTTTTATTTATAAGTGTTATAGTAAGAGCCGTAACAGACACGTCAACTTGGCTGATGAACCGCCGTCTGACCATCGGGAGAGAAGGAATTGAGAGGTGTTGGTTGGTTGAGAGAAGTTGACATGGCTGTTAAAGGCCTAACACACCATGTACCATTCTAGGGTTATGCGGAAAGTGTACTAAGCCGTAAGGTGTCCAAAGTACCCATAATTATGAACAACTTTTACTATGAGAGCAACTCGGAAACAGTGAAAAAAAATTCTGCTGTTCCACAGAAAACAGGCATTGACTCTCAACAAAATGTATTGAGTTGGTCCCATAGTAAAAGTTGTTTATAGTGATTAGTATGACGGTCTCCTTTCATCTTAGTACACACTTTCTGCGTAACCCTGTATAAAAACCCAATAGTCTTTAAGAGACGAATATCAACTTTCAGATATGAGCTGCCCCCACCGCCAACGGGGCGTCTCGGTGAACCAACAGCATGGGGCGAGTCTGTTGACAACTCACATGCACAGCTCTCCCACCAGGCCATCCGTGTGCTAAACTTAGAACTGCAATTACAATATGGCACTGAGGCGTGGAAATCATATCTAAACACACTGCAGGCATTAGTCGTGAAATCTACCAATATACATAGTAATTTAAGGTGAGTGGCAGCAAGAAATAATGACAGGCAGAGTGAAGTACTGACTGAGTGGACAAGACAAAGTTATGTAAGGCCTTTTTTTACAACGGACTAGGCATGTGTTTGACCATTTGTATTTGCTCTAGTGTAAAAAAGGTAATACAAGCCTCAAACTTGGCATGATCATTGATTATAGTATACAATCTAAAGTAAAACAACAAATAATAAATACTGGCCAACTGACCAAAAATACTGTGAGTCGGTGAATATTTCTATTCACCACCGATTCTTGTACAATCACCAAAGTTAAGCAACGTCAGGCGAGGTTGGTATTTGGATGGGTGACTGCCCGGGCATGATGTCTTTTTGTACTACTTTATTGTACTTTAATAGTACGGAACCCTCAATGCGCGGGCCATACTCGCGCTTGGCTGCTTTTATTTCAAACATACATTCGTACAAGCCGCGGTATGTACCACTTTGTGAAGATAGCATACTTTTTTGTTTCTACTATAGTGCAGGAGCCAAAGCCATGTAATTGTAGTAAAAAAATCAAGAAATGCCCACTATTTGTGCATTATGTGTGTTGTTTCCTGCATGTAGGATTTTTTTTCTTCATCAAAATATCAACAATGACACCAAGCCTGAGGGCCGTGACCTAATTGTCTTTCCACTGTTTTTATTTTGTGAAGAAAGAGATAAAGATAAGTTGTTTACATTGATCCAGAAAGCAAATAGCGTCAGTGAACTGGGAGCGCAAGCGTTCGCAGACAGCGAGCGGCGCCCGACTGCGTGCACTGCGGCGTCGCTGGGCACAGCTGGTGTCAGACAACTACCGCACTGAGCGAGCCATCATGCTGTTGGAGATACAGTTGCAGAAGGTAACATACCTATATGTAACCTTTACCTGATTGCCTTACGCCTAACGGCAAACTGTATCTCGGCGCGTTAAGGTTCGTGTGGTTTTGCAAGAGGTATAGGGGGGGGGGGGGTATGCAGAAGCGAGAACAGAGATTTCATTGTCAAGTGTTGCCTTTAGGCTGACCCAGATCCTTACCGGGCATGGCTGTTTGAGGATGTACCTGAACCGGATTGGTTGCGAACCAACGCTGCATTGTCACCACCGGAGGATGACCGGAGATTATGCACAGCATACTCTGGAGTATGCGCAGCGTGGAGTGCCAGGTCTTCATAGCTAATGTTGGGCACTATTTATTTGGTTTCCACCATACTGGTAAAGGAACAGCAAGGATTGACTTCTGCAACAGCGCAATCGTGCAGTAGGAAACTGCTGACCAAGAACCCAAGCAAACCTATTTGGATAGAGGAAACAGCATAGGTGTAACGTAATTGAACTCCCTAGCCCCTTATCCTTAGACTCAGAGTCTTAGAAACAGCTTCAGTATTCCCTGTCCTGTTATAAGACATAACTAAAAGGGGGCTGTTGGGCTCCTGAGTGGGTCAGAATAATTCTCATACTGCAATTCCATCACTACTTTACTTTACTTTATTTAGTCTTGAAATGTTAAACTGCTATATATCGCGCCATTTAAATCCACTTTGATCAATGGTCTTGTAGCCAAAGATAAAGTTGTAGCAATAGTAGAATAATATAATAAAAACTTTATTTGAACATAGTACATGGCTGTTAAGTTAGTAAATTTAAATACTTATTTTTTAGTGTTAGGTAGGTACTTAGGGTATAACTTCAGATATTGAACCTTGATTCTCACACTCCTCCCAGCACCAGGGAGTCCTGTGTTGTGAGATTCAGTAACTGTAATATTTGTCATTTACAAATAACCAATGCAAGTTCCAAACCTGCTGGTTGATGAATTTTTGAATTGTCTTGCATACCAATATCGTTAAATTGTTAACGTGGAAATTTGATTTCGGGTGATAAATGCCAACATCGCATTTTAATCATATTGATTATTGTTCCGCAGGCCCGAGGTGAGACGCCGGCGCACGACGACGGTGAGCCAGCAGACCTGGACTCCATCAAGCAGCTGCCAGACAAACTCAACTCTGAGACTGAGAAGGAAGTCCAGAAGAAGATTGAGGATATGTTCGCTGATTAGGTTTAAAGAAATTAGGATAACATTTAATTAAGTACAAATAAAGTTAATTTACGCCGTTTTAGTGGTTTATTTTCGCCGACCTGCTGTTGTGTCTCGCTTGACCTTTCTATGCACTCTATTAATACAGATAGATGCCCGTGAGTGGGATTAAAGAGAAGTGTTTACTGTTTTATATACGCCTGTCTCGCTTTAGCACGATAAAAAGAAACGACAAAATTTTGTCGCGGCGCGCATGCTAACCCGGCAGAACGAAACCACTAAAGTGAGAATGTTTTCGTTTAGATCTAAACAGATATATTTGACAGGACGGCGGCAAATCAAATTGCAAGGTTGTACACTATTTTAATGTACTAGCAATGAGGAAGAAATACCAGTCCATAGTCATAAAATATACCATATTATGTCTTCCTAAACTCGTACTCGTACCCCGGTATATTACTATACTCTTTGACTTGTACTAGTGACCTGTAAACGGCTACATACTATTCGACAGACGGCCTTGTACGTTTTGTAAATGAAGTGCCCATGCATCCTATTTATTATTCTGTGACGCACACGGCATGACAGACCATTTTTGCAAGGAGGCAAGCCGCCCAACCAGCGCGCTTTATAATATTATTTTGAACGCAACTTTTAAGTCGATTGTCAATTGTTCTGTCAAACTTGTCCTGTGTCAAAGTCGTCAAAGAATTTTAATTTTGTTGCAATTTTTATTTGAAAATGGCGGACGATGCATCAAGCAGTAGCAGTTGCGCCGGCAATTTAATTGATAGTTCTATAAATCAAGATGAGTTAATATTAAAACAGCAGCGGGAGATAGAAAAAGAGGTAATCTATGAAATGCATAATAATTTACAGTCGATGACTTTGATGATTTGTGCAAAAAAAATGTTTGCATTGGGTGACGTTGTTTCTGTTTGTTTTTTAGATATCAGAAACAATACCACTCGTCGGTGACCTGGAGCCTTTGTCTTCTCTAGAAAAGGAATATAATGAGGATCCCATATACCTGCTGAAAGTCAAAGATCTGGCGTCCAAATATAAGCAGATTCGGAGAACACGTCCGGACGGCAACTGTTTTTTCCGGGCATTTTCCTACGCGTATCTCGAGCATTTACTCACTGATAAGAATGAATATGACAAATTCTATGAGATCGCGAAGAATTCTAAGGAAATTCTAGTCGCATTAGGTTTCTCACAGTTCACAGTTGAAGATTTCTATGAGACGGTGAGTTTTACCGAATTTAGGTTATTGATTGTTTGTTGTTATTTTGTGATACCCATCATCATTATCGACTCTTTTAGCTATCCTCGGTCCATATTTATTTGTTATGACAGCTGTAATAACATAAAACTAAATAATTACCACCATAATTTATTCTGATCACTTGAAATTCAATTTAATTAATTTATTTCAGAATCATTAAATTCCATATTTAAATAAAAAATGTCAAGATATAAATATTACACACAGTTACATTAAAGAATTAGATCATAAATAATTAAATAATAATTAGCTAAATAATTGGCTAGGTTTTTGAAGCTAAGACTAGTAGGTACCCGATATACTTCAGTGAAATAGATGATATTGTATAACATAGACAACAATCCTATTATTATAAAAGCGAAAGTTACTCTGTTTACTTGCTTTTCACAACTTAATGGCTCCTTATACCGATCTTAACGAAATTGGTCAGAAAAATTGTGTGCATCATCAGGAAAGACTTTTGAGGGGTACTTACTACGGGTCCCCCAGAAATGCAGATAACTGGAAAATCTCGGGCAACACTATGGGGTTCAGCTAATATTATACCGGGTGTAAGAGAAACTCTCCCAAAGCCAAAACGCTATTATTATACTGTTATCAAAACGATTTATAAAAAAAGTTTGTTGACCTCCATCATCAGCTGATATTTAATTTGCATTAATCACATTCACGACTTGCACTTGACCAGTTTTATTTTGGTATCATGCTGTAATCACCAGCACTATCACCAGTCTTCGTTTTCGGGAGCAGTGACTCCGGGCCCTCGCATGTGGCTCTTTGTCATATATACAGTTGAATTGAGAACCTCCTTTTTGGAAGTCTTAAGATGTCAATAACTTTTCCCAGTTTATGGAAGTAGTGGCGAGGGTAGGTGAGCAAGCCAGCGGGTCGTTAGACAGCCTGGAGTCAGTACGTACGGAGCTCCACGACAAGTTCAACAAGCAGGGCTACTCTGACTACATTGTGGTGTACCTGCGGCTGGTGACATCAGGTCAGCTGCAGACGGAGCAGGACTTCTACCAGAACTTCATTGAGGGACCGCGTACAGTTACTGAGTTTTGTAGACAGGTATGTGTGTTGTAACAACAGTTTCCTCTTTAGCTCTTACACCCAACCTTGTTGTACATCAATTTACATTTTGAGCACACCGTTTGCAGTTGTTTGCGGCTCAATATTGATAGTGCGCGTTCGTAGAACTAGTAAGAATATGTCAGTGTGTGCAATACGTGATTATCTCGCCCCCTTCAGTTCTTGGCAGTCTTTTTTCAGTATTAGATCGAGTTTAAAGTCAGAGCTGGTCTGGCTATACTGACACATTAGATCACAGCGCAATTCGTCCTCTTGTGAAATCTAAAGGGAATCTTACCAAAGAGTAGAATACTGCCGTCATAAGCCAAAGAGCGGTATCTCAAGCTAGGTGTATTTCGAGATAATCGAGTTTTTGTGAACATAGATTTTTCGTTACCATAATGAAATATAATTTAATTTATTTTCAGTTATGTGCCTATGTGAGGACCAAGTATATTTCTTAAATATATGTTAAAAATCCATTCTTATTGTTTTTTGTGTTTTTATGAGATACCTTCATTTCGTTTAGAATTAATAGTTTTTAAATATGAGTTTTAAAAGTAAAAAATCTTTTTTAGTGTTTTATTTCAATGTTCCAATGTAGATACGGTTATTTTGCTTAGTCCAACTGATGCGAAATTTTTTAAGCTATCAGATGAGTGAAAAACCAGAAATCTATTTTTTTTTGAGTTTTCGCTCTTGGGATTATGAGGGCAGAATAATTTAAAATTATATTGCATTTGCCTCCAACTTCCTCCGAAATCATGTGCAGTTTCGATGACTGTACTCAAAAACGGTGAAGGTAAACATTGTGAAGAAATTAGTACATAATAAGCAAAAAACCTTAAAAGTTGAGAGTTGTATGACATTCTCCAACATGCACTGAGCCAGCATGGTGGGTTATGGCCTATCCTCTCTTTCTCCTGAAAAGAAGAGGACTGTGCTCAGCAGTGGGACCATGATCTGCTGATTATGATGATGATGAATGTATGTTGATCTGATGTGAAGACATGGTTTTCTCATCACCTTTTTATGTGTTTCAGGAAGTTGAGCCAATGTACAAGGAATCTGACCACATTCACATAATAGCACTCAGCAATGCACTGAAGGTTGGAGTCCGAGTGAGGTACATGGACCGCGGCGAGGGCAGTCAGGTGCATACACCATTACTTTTTCAATGAAATATCAAAATTATTGTTTACTAGCAGCGCTTCGCGGTTTCATTTATTATGCTACTGTTTCTTCTTTCCAAATACATAATAATTGTTACGAGCCTCTTGTATAAGGGCCCAGCATGAATCATATTTTCATTATAGTCCAAATACCCTATACTATAGGCCCTATACTATAGGGTGTTTAACTATAATGAATAATAATTTGACTGTTCTCTATACAATAATTTGGTACCATCAAACTGATCTGATGTTGGAGCCAGGGCTGCGATTTTTGAATCGCTCGTAGGACTTTTTTCATGCGATGTGATCAACTTACGAATGAAATCCAGAAAAGTCGTATTTTTGAACTAGTCATATCACTCGTAACTGTACGAGTGGTTTATATCATGCGAATAGCTTTCTATCGATAGAAAGTCTGACAGATGTGAAAAAAAATGGCGGATACACAGAACATATGATCATATATATGTTTTTTGGATGAGAATTGCGATGGTTTCTTTGCAAATTACTGTATTCATTTCCGATGTTGTTTTATATTAGTGGCTTGTGAAGGTAACTCACTATTACATACTCCGCGGCACAATAACGTGCAAATGCAAAACAAGACATAAAATTAGTATTTAGTATTTTAATTCTCTTTGCTTTGTTGCCAACTTATTTAAACAGTTGGTCAAATGTTGGAACTATAACCATTCTACGGATAGCTGTCAGTTTGGTTACGAGAATACGACTGTAGCGCCTCTACTCAAATGTACAGATAAATTGTTCATACTGTACACAGACTACAAATAATCAACCGTTTTTTTTTTTTATTGACGTTTCTTTACTTTGCGGAAGTTACCGGTTTGCCAGTTATTGTACAAATCTGTAAGGTGCTGCGTGAAATGGAAAAATATTAGTGTTTTGTAAAAACACGGCAACCCAGAAGTCGAGCGATTCAAAAATACCAAAAAACTGGATCACTCGCTTTTGAAGTCACCGGTGATTAGTTGCGTATGCGAATAGAAAAAGTCCTACGAGCGATTCAAAAATCGCACTCCATGAGGTGAATAGTGGAACTCTTCAATGGCTGATAGTAAATCCCCTCCAAGTTTAGGTTTCTTTTCTTTCCCTTTATTCCATATTGCCACCACCATCTTAGCTGCCACTGGTCGTAACAGAGAATTTAAAAAAAAAAACTGCACCAGTGGCAGTGATTTTAAGCCTATTCTAATAATATGGTCATATAGATATAGTTATAAAAACAATCTTTTCTCCTTTGGGTTTGTTTCAATGAGCCACATAAGCATGTTTGCTAGTTTATTTTTATTTATAACTTGTTATGTACAATGTCTGATCCTAATGTATTATGTTGCAGGTGTTGGGGCACGACTTCCCCGAGGGCTCGACTCCACTGGTGCACCTGCTGTATCGGCCTGGACACTATGACATCTTGTATGCATGATTACATACTCTATCTAATAAATATCTCTACACTCAGAATGGATTTTATTTGTTACAAAGCACCTAAATAATTATTTTTAGTACAATAAAGAGAAGGGCAGGGGCCTTACCCCTAGCTTCACTTTTGCGAGCCAACTTTTAGTAGGTACCTAAAATTAACCAACTCATTTAAAAGCGTCTAACTTGAATGAAAGAAAATCCGTTTTACTATGTGTGTGTGTGTGTGAAAATAGCAAAGCTTGGCGGCTATCAAATAACTACCGCTTTTCCTAGTTGATGGTACCGTTTAGACAACACCTATGCGGGTCAACTTTTCGAGCTAGGGGTAAGGGGGCGATATTCATCGATGAAGTCACTGTACATTTGCTCACAATAGCCTGAGCATTATTTTTTTAATTATGAAATGGGCTAGCGTTTGACCACAACTCGCCTGATGGTAAGCGACGATGCGGTCTAAGATGGGGCACGCTTGCCCATGAGGTGCCTGTTCACTCTTGTCTTGAAGAGACTCAGGTTGTAATTTATTGGGATCAATCATCATTAGATCAGGGATCATTAATTCAATCGTGAATAGAATATGTCTTACTGTTCACACCTTTGGGATGGACTAGATAAGTAAACTTGAGGTGCAGGACTGTGAAAATATCTTTTGTAGTATTGAATTCTCTTTGCATTGAAGTGTGTCAAGGAGCTCATCAGTAATGACTTTCTTGTTCAGGCTAAGCTCCAGTCTTGAATATCAACACATTGGAGTCTAGCATCAGATTTGCATGATGTAGTCCTTCCTGCCCATTTTACTATTAGACTTCCATGGGGACACGTAATTTTTTTATCATTTTATGGTTGACATTAAATAAAACCGGTCAAGTGCGAGTCGGGCTCGCGCACTGAGGGTTCCGTACCTCCAAAAAACACAATAATTATCAATAAAAATAGACTTCAAAATTAGTAAAATGTGGCTGTTCAATTCGTTGAAAGAAATGATAAAGTCGTCCAAGTAACGAAATTACCAGTTATAACTTGGTAATGAACAGAAATTTGTAACAGACTCACATTTGGCCATTATTTATTATTATACTTTAGAGTGTGTACATAATCATGCCAAGTTTGATGCTCGTACTTTAGAACCAGAGTGATTAGAACAGTAACTAAAATACGGGACCCCCTTTTTGTCTTTACTTTTTTATTATTTCTTAGTTAATCCGTCGTAACATTATATATTCTATGAAAACTTCAATTGGCTATCTATTACGGTTCTAAAGATACAGCCATTTAAAGGTAGGGCGGACTGACAGACAGACAGCGTAGGCTCAGTAATAGGGTCCCGTTTATACCTTTTGGGTACAGAACTTTAAATAGAGCTTTGATTCCACTTACATTGTGCAAACTATATTAGATTGTGGAATGTGGTGTACAAATGGGTGTTCCTTAATGGTTACAATATGGGTGTCAAGTGATTGAATCAGTTTCTTACAAGCAAGTATACTTCATCGTAGACAGCATAACCACATAACATCAAGCGAGGTGACAGTCGTTTATGCAAACCTTTTTTTAAATAAAACAGGACTTGCGCATAATGATTAATAAACAATTTACACCTGACATAGCTGAACATAATATAGCTTGGGAAATCTCATGCCGGCTAGTAGATGTCAACACAGGCTATCATTGAAAAAGGTATGTACAGTAAGGGGGAGAATAGGGACAGAAGTTTCTAGATGAATTTCCAGGCCAAGTCCTTTGAAATGCACGCCTGTTTCATTTTGCATTTTGGAATGATTGTATGACAAAAAAAACTTTGTTTTGTATCTTTACCTGACCTTTGTTTTGTATCCTTGTATTTTTACCTGACAGCCCAAGCTTGCTTGCCTAGATGAAACAGATTGATTCACTTGAAGACGTTAACTATCAGGCACATGCAGGTAGCAAATGTGCTATCTGAATCGGTGTGCACAGCATTCCACAGGCTAGCGATTTGCACAATAA
The DNA here is from genome assembly GCA_949125355.1 of Agriopis leucophaearia. Lineage (NCBI taxonomy): Eukaryota > Metazoa > Arthropoda > Insecta > Lepidoptera > Geometridae > Agriopis > Agriopis leucophaearia. Next base: position 15,044,150 of record OX421268.1, on the reverse strand, counting down.
AACTGTGCGTAGCATATGAGCTTGCTAATCTGCCTACAATCTCCAAATCTCATTCGTAGGCGACTGCAGTGTTTAGGGTTTAAAATTCTTGAAAGGTCCTTAAGAAACCATTACTGGCCGTAAGATCCAACCTATCTCATACATCACAGTGAATATAGAATTCTGTACTCCTAGATCACGAGCTGTGGGGCCAGCCTTACACCAGATATGTCTATAAACAAATTACTGGATGAATATAATGTAAGTACTCTGAAATAAAACAAAAATTTTAAAACCAGTGGATACAATATATTGAGGTATTTTCACATGAAACATCTCAAATACTTAAAAGGAATGCTGGTCAGTAAAAAAATAAAATAGGAGTTAATACTTAAAAATCAATCTATCTGCAGAAGTACACCCCATCAGGCTCCCTTTTTGGTTTCATTCCAGCAAAGAATGCTTTGATGTCTTCTTCCTTCACTACTTCCTGTTTATCTTTGAAAGATTTGAGGAAGTCTAGCAATTTGTCCTTCATTTTATTGTACTCTGTCAATGCATTGATTTGCTGGATCCTGTCTAAAGAAGACAGAGCTTCTAACCCTTTCTCATATTGAGTTGCTCTACCATCAATCCTTTCTTTCCCTAATGTTTCATAAGCGAAGACTGTGTCTTCTGGATCAGTCAAAAATAGAACACTTAAATCTTTATACATTGACAGACACTCGCTACAAGTGCATAGCTTTTGACGAAGGTTGGAAGGCCAGAATGTTGCACCTTTATGGACTCTATTTACACCTTTAGGTCGAATACATGTCTCCTCATTAAATTTTGGTTTCTTGACTAAATGGTCATCGCCAGCAGCAGTTTCCTCTGTGGACAATTTTCTTTTCATTTCTTTACTATCTTCAATTTTGTTTTCAGCTTCACTGGGGTTTTCAACTTTTGTTTTAGGTTTGTCAGTATTTTCATTGCTTGGAGTTTCTTTAGAATCTCCCTTATTAATTTCTGGTTCATAAACAATATCACTGGAGATTTTATCTGTTTCCATACTTTCAATCTTCTCTATGGCATTTTCTTGAGGTAAATCAGTGTTTTCTGTGTTAACAGATTCTTTATTGGAATCATTCATTTCATCGTCTGCACTAACTGTTTTCGATTCCACACCATCACCAGTTGCTATTGAAGCGATTTCTTCTTGTTTTGCATCTGAAGCATTTGAATCAACATTTGATTCATCATCTTTGCCATTTTCTGCAGTCTTTTCAATTGTTTCTTCCTTATTTTTAACCTGTTCAGTGCAGTCCAGTTTTTCAGAATCGCCGTCTTGTTCAACTGTATGATCTGATTCTTGACTCTCTTTTGATGCCTCTACATTTTTGAGTAAAGCTTCTTTAGATTCCTGTGGCTCAGATGTATCTCCTGCAGATTCAGTCACTTTTGTTGATTCTTCATCAGAGGTAACTTTTGTTGTCTCTTCATGAGAGGTAACTTTTGATGTTTCTTCATCACAGGTAACTTTTGTTGTTTCTTCGTGAGAGGTTACTTTTGTTGTTTCTTCATCAGAGGTTACTTTTGTTGTTTCTTCGTGAGAGGTTACTTTTGTTGTTTCTTCATCAGAGGTTACTTTTGTTGTTTCTTCGTGAGAGGTTACTTTTGTTGTTTCTTCATCAGAGATTACTTTTGTTGTTGCTTCTTCAGAGGCCACCTTTGTAGTTTGGGCCACTTCAATTTTTTCCTCTTCAGAGGTCACCTTTGTAGTTTCTTCAGAGGTTATATTTGCTGTTTCGTCAGACTTTTCTAAGGTCACCTTTGTGCTTTCTTCTGATGTATCTTCAATAGGTTTTGGTGTCTCTTCTGTAGTTGTATCTGTATTCGAATAAATTTTGGATTCATCGTTAACATCAGATAGCTTTTGTGACGACTCTTCTGTGTTCACAGTTTCCATTGTGTCATCAGATTCTTTTGCTGTAATTTCTTCTACATGTATTTGTGATGTTGAATTCCCCATATCATCATCATTTTCCTCAGATTTATCTTCAATCTGTGCTGTGTCTATATCCATATTATCACTAGATTTTTCTGCAATATTTACTGATGAATCATCTGTACTATTCACCAGCTTTTCAGTGTTTAAATCACCATTACTCAGTTTTGTGTCAGTACCATTGATTCCGACAACATCTACTTCTTGCATTTCCATGTTAACAGCTAAATGATTGTAGTCATGTAAGAATTCATTTTTTTCCATACAAGCCTTGCAAACCATTTCAGAGTATTGATCAATGCCTGGAACTGTAGCGTCCAAGTGTGATGTGTGAAGCCAGTCTTCACAGATGATGCATTGAATCATTTCATCATCTTCAACAGTAGATTCTGGGTCTGGGTATGGCCTATGGCATGTACAGTAGAGTCCACTAAAGTTTTGATTGTATTCATTTTCTTCATTCAGATCGTTTTTATTAGGAGTGAACTGGCATGGGTGGGAGTTGAATTTAGGATTGCCGCAGTCACAGCGGAAGTTCCTCTTAGTATAAAGTTCAACAAGTTCGTGGTTTTCATGGCAGTTAAGACTACAGGCGAGGCAGACTCCAGCCCTTTTGGTCGGATCATACACAGCTTCAGTGCAGCATGTCAGACAAGCGTATATGGCTTGTCTTTTGATGTAGCCCTGCAACAAATTGTAAAAATTTCTAAATAGATATAAGATTTACGTACCAACTTATCCTTAGTAGAAATAATTCTACTTACCTATAAGATAATGGGTTTAGTGATCGTGCCGCAAACGTCTTAAAAAAGACAAGTATTGAGCCCACAATGACAGTTGTTAGTAGGTATCTACATAGGATTGTTCATACATGATATGGTATTGTGAATAGCTCAGATCTATGCTACGCATACGCAGCGTATTACCTAATTACTAACTTTTTCAGCTTTTTAAAAATATCACTCGAATGAATGCAGTCAAACAGAGACTATAACAAGGTTTCAATAACAAAGCATTTTATTGCAAGGAAAGTTGAAGGAAGTCTTACCTTAGAGTAGGTGCAGTTTTTTTCATCCGAAGCGCCCAATACTGCATTAGCATCATCTTCAAAATCTTGTTCCTCTTGTAAAACGTCCATCATTGTTACGACTTTTTCGCCGTCGCATTCCGCCATGTCGGCGTCTTCTACATTGCTAACACCGTTTGTAGTCATTTTACATGAACAACAAGATATTACAAAATATTTTGTGAGTTTGAATGTGGATAAATGAGTATAATTATCGCAGAAAGCCGTTTAAAATAGGCGCGAAGATATAATTTCGACCATATTTCGACAGCCGGCCGACTGAAACTCAGTGCTGCCAGAAATTTCCATAACAGAAAATGGAGGCAATAATGTAAGACACAGATAATGTATGGCATGACAATGTACGGCATAATCTTTAATAATGCGCAGCATGATAATTGGTGTATATGTACATTGAATATCATGCTGTGCAGTATCGTGCCGTGCAATATCATGCCGTACATTATCAGCTCGGCCCAATAATGCACAAGCGATAATGTACAGACTGATATTTGATGTACAAGCACACAAATTATCAATATTGTGTCGTACAATATTATACCATACATTATTAACTCAGTTTAATAATGCACACCCCGATTTTGTACAGCATGATAATTGATGACCATAAAAATATCAAAACTGAAGCTTCATAGCTTAAAATGAGTGACAGATCTGGCACAGAGCACCCTGACTTGAGTAGGTTAAGTTCGAAATGGGTCACAGAACCGACACAGAGCACCATGTTGTAGATTATTGGTCGTACATTCTCGGCCCGTTTCGATGAAGCATGGCCCGTATAGCATGACATGATAAAATACGGCATAATAATGTACAGTCCGATAAAACGTGGATTTTCCCCGTGTCTTTTTTTTATGATACTGAGTGACGAGACGAGCGAAGTCGCTCGCCTGATGGCTCTTCACGCTAGCCCATAACAGCTCAACGCCACTCAGAATTTTGAACTCAAACAGTTCAAAACCCTGGATTGCGATGCACTGCGCTCGTCACCCCGAGATATAAGATGTCAAATCTCTGTGCGCCCTGTAATTTCCTGTGTAAATGGATTATTGGCTATACAATACTGGCTGTGCTTTCTTTGCTGTACTTTATAGAAATGAGCCGATAATTGGCGGCCAGTATTGTACAGCATGATATTCGATGTACATGTACACCAATTATCATGCTGTACATTATCATGTCGGCAAATATCATGTTGTACATTATAGACACCACAGAAAACTACAAAAGAAAAAGAAATAAATCGTTTGTAGTTTTTTTAACTGGCAAGTGCCGTTTTTGACTAAACAAAAATGTAGTTTGGCGCCAACTTGAAAAAAAAAAAACATGTCGGATCGTTGTATTATTTTCGTAGACTTGTTTAATTTCGAGTGTTAAGCGAGCACTACATTAGGAGGACGTAAAGTATGCCAAGTACGCGTACCACGTCACAGCCCATACATTTTATATGAGGACCGACTGGTTGTGCAAAAGTATATTAGATCCATGCAACGCGACTAAACGCAGCGAACCTACGCGACGTCGATTCAATGCGCTGATCCAACCACTGTTGTGTATTATATATTCTGTGTCAACGTTAACAGATTATCGTCGGAGACATCTGATGATGAAGGGGATTCAACCACGCGTCTGACGGCGTGTCAATGACGAAGAAATTCTGGTCTTAAGCTGGAAACAAACTATCGGACGCGGCTGATGGACGCGGCTGACGGACGCGTCTGATAAAGTGTGCACAGTCTTTCAAAAGACAACAACGGCTGACAAAAACATCAGGCGCGCCAGATTTGTGTGGGACACCCGAACGCTCAAGGTCAGCCCAAGGTTACGTCCATGACTTACGTCCGATAGTTTGCACAGCTCAGTGTACATCCATTATCTAGATACCTTTATGTCGCGTCCGTCAGCCGCGTCTGATAATTTACAGCTTTAAACAGTCTTAGTCTTATTAAACTCAGTGCGGCGTGTGCATATGTGTGCATAGTGTAGCTCTATGAATCTACCGGCAATGCGTGTCACACGCATTAGATGCACTGCACATCAGTTAAGTGTGCACACCAGCTTCACACGTGTAAGACGTCTCAGACGTGTTCGTTAGTCTAATGTAGTTCTCCATTTAGGGTGTAATTATGGTCAATGGTGGATTATTATTTATCGCCGGAAAAGGTGTGCAAACTTAGCTTAATTTTAACAGTCGGGCAAATACGTCCTTAAGTGCTCGTGAACGTGCTCGAGTTAAGTATAACGAGGCTTTATCTTATTTATATAGTTTGGATTTGCCTTAAACTCGAGCCAGTAAGTACCAAAAAGTCTGCCAAAAACCCGAATTGGTGTTTCGTATAGCCCGCGAGTGTTAACTTCAGTGTTAGGACACTTTGGACATTATTTGTGAAGTGTTGAGGATTCCGAGGACGGCCGTTGAAGATAAAGCTGAAGTTTGGGCCCAGACATGTGAATCAATCAATTTGAAAAACCGACTTCAAATTACTAAATACGCAATTTCGTTTACTTGGATGATATATTTTTAAAGTTATTTTGATTTAAAACCAAACTATGTACTAAACCGATGTTGATGAAATTTACGTGGGACCACCTCTATAATATAATATAGAAAAAAAAAACATCAAAATCAATTCATAAATGGCGGAGAAATTGGTCAACATACAATTTAAAAAAAAAAAACGAAAAAAAAAAATACATTGGATTGAAAAAAAAGATACTCCTCCTTTTTTGAAGTCGGTAAATTTTTTGTGGAGTCTTAATAGAGAAGAGGAGAGGCCTATGGAGTTTTGGAAACAAGATGAAAATCGTCTACACTCGAACACATTCACGAACACCACAGCAGTCTAGGTAAAGCTACTAAATATAATAAATACTAAACCACAATTTTTACCTAGTATTTATTTGCCATTGATTTTTACACATATTACAATGACACAAGTTTAAGAAAATCCGTAACAGACGTATCGAACTTGGCTGACGAACCACCGTCTGACCGACGGGAGAGAAAGAGTGAGAATATAATTTCCTTCTCTTTTTCTCTCGTTGGTTGAGGTCATAGACAAAGTATAAGTATTCCATTAATCCCATTCTCTCTCTACGGTTGAGGTGGTTGACGTCAGCCATGTTGACGTGTCTGTTTCGTCTATTAGTACAATGACGTGTGGAGTTGGTGCCAAAACTCTGCAAAAAAACTTTCTTTTTATGACTAAGGATACAGAGTCCTTCAGTCGGAATATTAATCTATATTGCATGGTATTAAATATCATCAAACAAGTCATGGTCACAGTCAAAGTCAAGCAAACTAAGGCACGGTCAAGTTCAAGTCATGCCCCAGTAAAATGGTGGAGTTTACTAAACTAGATTTAACTTTTTATTTGTTATTTCATCATTCACGAAACTGGGGCCTTACACCCAACTCTATAAAAAATAGATATTAACACCCAGATATAGAACAAACACAAATATTCATCACATGAATGTTTGCCCTAGGTGGGAATCGAACCCACGCCCCCAAGCGCAGAAAACAGGTTCACTACCAATTGAGCCGCGGCTATCATAGCCCGGAATAACTAGAAGTGGGCAGGACACATTAGCTGCTGGTCAAGAAGCCTCCTATAGTGGAGGCCTCGTGCCAATACCCGAGTGCGGGGAATACCGCCGCAGCGCTGGGCGTCAAGTCAAGCTGGAAGCGCTGGAAGTCAGGCGACAAGGAAGACATGACTGGATGAGTCGGGCACAAGACCGCTACAGTGGAAGAGAACGGAAAATGCTTACATCCATAATTGTAAAGCAGAAAGGGCCCATGATGATGATGATTAACACTTTTTTAGCTTTTATTAACCGACTTCCAAAAAGGTTTATCAATTTGACTGTTTTTTTTAAATGTTTGTTACCTCAGAACTTTCGACTGGGTGAACCGATTTTGATGATTCTTTTATTATTTGAATGCTGGTGCTTCCCGTGTGGTCCTATTTGGTCCAGTTCTGACATTTTTATGAAGTTGTTTTTTTATAGGTAGTACTGATAATTATATTAGTTCATAGTAGATTACATCTAAAAGTGTATCAAGCTACAAAAATATGCATCATCATCATCACTTCAGCTATAGGACGTCCACTGCTGGACATAGGACTACAAAAATATTACTCTTCAAAAATATTCTGTTTTAAAGTTTATTTATTTGCTTGTTAAAGCAAAAATGGAACATCCCAACACTTGCGACCATTGCCAACATACAGAAAACCTGCATCTGGCGTCCTTATCTTATGGAAGTACGCCATTCCAGGCCAGTACAGGCTCTTCAAGAAGACCACGCTCCCTGCCTGCTCAAGCGAGAGATTCCAACACCCATTAGGGATGTCCTGGTCGATGGAGTCCAGGAAATCCATGCTGTAGTTGTAGTCCTGCCTAGAATTAAAATGTACGAGTATTTATGTTTAGTTCAAAGATTGAAAACGCTCATACAGGGCTATAGTTATTTTAATGTTATATTCTGTAATAGGCCTGCGTTTGACCGCCAACACGCCTGATGTTAAGCGACGATGCGGTCTACGATGGAGCACGCTTGCCCAGAAGAAACCGATTCACTCGAGATTTGAAGACACCCAGATTGTAACTATCGGGGAACACCCGTACTACGAGTACGTTCTACGCATACGCATATAGATACGCGTATGCGTATGCGTAACGCGTATGCGTTATAACGCATATAGATTGTACTAAGCCGAAAGGAGGTCATTGTAGGTACTCATCTTTATGAACAACTTTTACTATGGGACCAAAGCTAAAATCACGAGAAAAAAATCTGCTGTTCCATACATTTTGTTGAGTGTCAATGACCGTTTTCTATTGGAACAGCTGTTTTTTTTCGTGTTTTCAGGTTTGGTCACGTAGTAAAAATAGTTCATTATGATGAGTAGTACCCTGACCTCCTTTCGGCTTAGTACAGTCAATATGCGTAACCCTGTGTATTGAGCAAAAAAACAGCTCACAACACAATGCGTTGTGGTTTCTCTACACCATCCATATCGTGAAAGTCGTGTCGTGGTTGTATACACCACAGTGCACGAGCTTGACTCGCACTTGGCCGATTTTTCTACAAAACATTTTTTTTTATCTAAGACAACCTTTACAATTACAAATATCTATGCAAATATCCAAACCCAGCCGCCATAGATTTTAGTCAAAAAAGAGTTCGTGAGCGTTTAAAATTCATTAAATTCTGCATTTGTTAGAAAAGAAAATGAACAAGTAAGTATCTGTCGTATGCGCAGGCTGTCATTACCTGGTGAGCAGGTTGCTGTTCCAACGTTGCTGCGCCGGTCTAATATGCAAATAAGACTTCACAAACTTGGCCTCAGGCGCCGTTAGACCGTAAAAGTTAGGATTTATAACTGTAGTGCCATCCGGGTTCTTGATCAATTGCCCCCTGGCGCATATCTCAGCTTCGTCGCAAATGTTGCTGATGGTAGCAGCAAGGCGACTTTCTTCCTTCATGTATTGGCATCTATCTGGATGATTCTCCTCTAAAGACTCGTCTAAAACTTTGATTTTTAGAGATGGATCCCCTCGGAAAGGGAACGTCGTAAGCAGAGACAACATTTTGTATTTTTTTTTAGGTTTAGGCAGGAGTCCCCAGAATTTGAAATCTGTGGTGTAGAAGTATTTTCTATCAGTCATGGCGTCGGCGCCGATTCCTACGGCGATGTGGTAGTCTGCGTCGACTGCATACAGTTGCCCCCAGTACTGGATGTGGTTGAAATGATTGTCTACTTGGAGCAGGGTCAGCGAGTTATGCAGCAGGGATATCAGCTCGCTGGTTAGCATCATGCCATTAACGTTTATGTACTCTTTGTACTCCCATAGTTTGTGTATGTTTGTCATGGTGAGTTAATTATCTTTTTAAGTATGTAAATTCTTCGATAACTCCTGACTTCGATATAACCAGATATAACGACAAATCAATAATTGGTTACAACTGACAAACACAAATGTCATAGTTTTAATATTTTTTTCCAAATAATTACATAAAACCTTTCTATGTTTTTAAATGGTTTTTATCATATACTGATACTGATATATAGTTTTTATCCCCTTGCTTCTAGGCAACCGTGCGAAGCTTATATGTAATATAGAGAAGTAAAGCAGCTTCTAATCAGGCGCGGATACAGGCCCCAAAAAAGGTTATGGGCACAGTCACACGAAAATCGGGCAAGTGCGAGTCAGCGTATGAACCTTGCTCGTGCATGATCGATATAGTGCATTCCTACAAAGGAAATGATTAAAAAAAATATGACGGCCTGACCAAGATTTTGTACGGTGTATCGTAGTTTCACGCGGGTAAAGCTGTGGGGCGTCACAAGTCACGTATTAGGGTTGTGGGCATGCCCATCCAGCCCACAACGGTGGATCCGCACCTGCTTCTAATAACCAGCAAGTGAAGGATATCGTTGTATAAGTCGAACATTTAATCTGTGTCAATTATGAAATTCATACCGTGTAGCGCACTACTTACACGTCACAGTGGTTTTTAACCCCCGACGCAAAAACCCCTCCTTCTGCGTTCTAAGTTTAACGTGTACGTATCTGTGTGTCTCTATGTGGCATCATAGCTCCGAAACGGCTAAAACGATTTTGATTAAGTTTGTTATTGTTTGAAAGGCGACCTAATCGAAAGTTTCTCAGCTTATGATTTAAAAAAAACTTTTCTTCTTCTTTTTTTATGATACTATATAGGTGACGAGACGAGCGAAGTCGCTCGCCTGATAGCTCTTCACGCTTGCCCATAACAGCTCAACGCCACTCAGAATTTTGAACTTCAACAGTTCAAAACCCTGGATGGCAATGCACTGCGCTCATCACCCCGAGCTATAAGATTTCAAATCTCTGTGTGACCTGTAATTTCGCTGGAAACGTTACCCTTCAATCCAGAACACAGTAGTGTTTGCACACTACTGCTTCGCGGTTGAATAACTGGCAAAAGTGTCGTACTTCCCGAGACGGACTCCTGCAAAAGAGTCCTACCACTAGGTATTACAGACTGTTCAGCCGTTTCAAAATTATCAGCATTTTTTTCTTAGCTCCAACCAGCAAGTTCATTTCACTAACCAATGAAAACAATACCGTCTATGTTAGTAATTTTTTAGTTTTCCTCAAACGCAAGAGACTTGACCAAGACTTGAGGGACATCGTAAACGGAGATTTTTCCTTCTCGTGTGTCAATTACCGATGTCAAATATTTGCTGGCCCGCTGACGGTCGTAATTCGTAACTTGACCTCTCAAACATCCACCTTGCGTAGACCTCCAACTTAAACCAAAGTTCTAACAAATAAGGGTTAAAGTATGGTGGATATTGATATAACTAGGCAATTTGCTTATTTTCACAGATTACGGGCGATCGTGTTACTTGTTTGCAGACTCACGGGTCACATTCAGGAGAAAATATTACGGTTACAAAAATGTCGTTGAACTGAGTTGGAGATCTTACTAAAATAGCTCAATGGTAGAGTTTTTTTTTCGTTCGTGCAAACTAAGAATTGAAGCCGTGGTACTCGATTTGGGAGACAGCTAGACTTGAAAGCTTGAGGTCTTGGGTTCGGATCCTGGGCCCGTACGAATGAGCTCTTTGGAGTTTATGTATGGATTTTCATATCACTGGCTTTTCGACGAAGGAAAATATGGTGAGGAAACTTGCATACATACAGACATCGTTAATCCATGATACAGAGAAGAAATTCAATGGCATATGTGAATCTATCAACCTGCAACTAGGCCAGCGTGGTGGATATGGCCCTTTCTAGGGTAGGCCTAAGTCTAGCAGTGGACTATTTATGCTATGCTTATAGACTTGTACTGAACTAACAAAATATATATGAAAAACGTAATTAAATGCCTATAAAATTTGAGGGTTGCCCTCGATTTCCCTGGGATCCCATTATCAGAACCTCACTTGGCGACAATGGGGCCAAATTTGAAGTAGGTATACCATAACAACCCGGACCCGGGTATGTCCTAAAACTGCGACCAGAACCACCGGAGAATGGGCAGCAGCGTCCTAATAGTACACGGTGAACGTACTGCGATCCCCAAGCCGCCTGCCAAGCGTGGGGATTATGGCAACACCCCTCTCTATGAGGGAGGCCTTGTCCAACAGTGGACGTTAATTGGCTGATGTGTGATGATACCATAAAAAAAAAATTTTTTTTTAGTCGGTCAACAGTTTGCTGAGAAATCGGTGAAAATACATAAAAAATACAGTGGAACATAAAACCGTTTTTCTTTTTTGAAGTCGGTTAAAAATTATTAGTTGAGCTAGGTACCTAATTACATAACTAGGATTAAAATCAGTTAGCACCACATACAGAATAAGATATTGTTAACTAAACACAGGCACAGAATAACACAGAGTATAATATACTACTACGAAGTTAGGTACCTACTTAAACTACATAATATTATGTACTTTAAGTAGGTACCAAACTTAGAATTTTAGTACTTTGAGCTTGAATCTACGTAGAACATCTATCTATTAGTTTATGAACTTACATAAAACATTTATTTTTTTATAATAAAATTATAATATAACAAATTTCATGGTACTGCTATTCCCCGCCAGGTAGCAGCACTACGTGTGGTTTTGAAACGAAACCTATGGAACTAAAGGTAAATAACAAAAAATTGAGCAGTGTTTCTACTCGTCACTAGATGGCGGTACCAGTGCTGTTTGTCTTGTTAAAATAATATCCTTGGCCGTACGGATTAGAAACGTAGAATCGAAACGTTTGGTACGTATTCAAGGAAAGACTTACTTACCTACTTGAAGTTACTTGGGTACTTGAACTATAAATTTATTTTGTGCATTCACATAGATTAGTTCATGTCTCCGGCGCAGATCCAGCCCTCAAAAAAGGTTATGGTCACAGCCACCCGAAAATCGGGCAAGTGCGCGTCTGCGTATGAACGTTGCTCGTACATGATCGATATAGTGCATTCCTACAAAGGAAATGCTTATGAAAAAATATATGACGGCCTGACCAAGATTTTGTGCAGTGTATCGAAGTTGTGGGGCGTCACAAGTCACGTATTAAGGTTGTGGCCATGCCCATCGTGCCTACAACGGTGGATCCGCGCCTGATCTGTCTAATAAGGCTACAAGTGAATTCAGAAACCAAACTTAGGATGTAAGGAAGCCTTACTTTTCTGTAATTTAGATCCTAACTGTCCTAACTCTTATTAATGTTGCCTTTTTTTTGTCGATGATGGTACTGGGTGACGAGACGTGCGAAGTCGCTCGCCCGATGGCTCTTCACGCTTGCCCATGACAGCTTAACGCCACTCAGAATTTTGAACTTCAACAGTTCAAAATCCTTGATGGCAATGCACTGTGCTCGTAACCCCGAGATATAAGATGTCAAATCTCTGTGTGCCCTGTAATTTCGCTGGAAACATATAGCCAAATATATGTACCTAATGGTCTAATGAAATGGCAACAAACGGATTTTAACCAAAAAAAAAAAACTATCCTCATAGATCGAGTCTTCTATTCATGATGATGATGATAACCAATGTTTCTATTCTTTTTTAACGTTGTCATCGACAACGCGTGCCTCGATTAGCCACTCTTCGCTCGTCAGACCTCTTGTTTATGGTCGCGCGATTCGGCACGCGCTCGCCCACTCGGTTGGCGGGAAACAATCGACAAAAAAAAAACATCCGACCATTGACGCTCTATTCGATTGTTTTAGCACGTGTCACACTTTTTTGAAATTTAAAAATTTAACGAATGAAGTGCTTGAGTGTGAGTGAAGAGCCGCAGGTGGTTAGCGATTATTTGAGGAGAGGGTTGCTTGGTTGTAGTATGAGTGGCTGGCTCACTCCGATCAGACAATTCGTCTGATCTGTCTGAGGTGGCTAGCGCACTGCTCACAATGATTCTTGTTCTAGTAAAACGACTGTGGCCGAAGTACGAATCTCACTAATCCCACTAATATCAATATGTGAAAGTTTTGATGGATGAATGGAATAACGCAGAAACGGCTGGATGGATTTGGATGAAATTTGGAATTACATTGCTTATGTCCTGCATTAACACAGGCTATTTTTATCATCATCATCATCATCATCACCGATTTTCGTCGCCACGCGGGTGAAACCACGGGGCGCAGCTAGTATTCGCATAAATACGTACTATCGAATTTCATACAAATTTTGAACTTGAAAATTGTATGAAATTCGATAGTTCGTATTTTACGCGAATATCCGTACTTCGGCCACTAAGATCTACGCGTTTGGGTTCTACTAAAATTGGCCAGGGGCCTTACGCCCAACTGTAAACGCGGGCCCGAATAGGTACAGTTTGCACGCGACCGCAAACCGTACGTATCCCGGCTCGTTAAGGTTCATGTTCGCGTGATTTTCCGCACTGTGCTGTTTCGAGCCCACGTTAATAGGTAGCCATAAGACCCCAGATCTAAGGTGATATTTTTTAGAACGTTATTGATGTTCATATTGTTCATCTCAAAGACTCAGGCGTGATTTCCAAGTATATTTAATAAAAACCGGCCAAGTGCGAGTTGGCTCGTGCATTGAGGGTTCCGAACCACATAAAATACAAAAAACTCAATATAAAACAAAATTACCTATATTTTTTACTATGGCTTATATTCTCAAAGAAAGAGGTAAAACACTATTTCAATTAAGAACATAAGCTAGATCAATTATTACAATAAAGTAGTGCAAAAAGTCAACACGCCCAAGCGGTAACCCATCCAAGTGCCGACCGCGCCCGACATTGCTCGTACGAGAACCAGTGGTGAGCAGAAATTAGTCACCGACTCTAACTAGGTCAGTATTTATTATTGTTTTACTTTAGAATATGTACCTACCTCTACGTACTATAATCATGCCGAGTTTGACGCTTGTACGTAGGTAATAGGTAGGTATTACCGTTTTTACACCAAAGGAAATACAAAAATATGTTTAAAACAAACGTTTGTTGTATTGGGACCTTCTTTTCGTTTTCACTTTTAGGCTTTATCATTATTTCTTAGTTAATCCGCCATAACAATACATATTCTGTAAAAATTTCAACTAGCTATCAATTACGGTTTAAAAGATGCATCAGACACAGAGACAGATAAGACATAGGCTTAGTAATAAGGTCCCGTTTACACCCCTACGAAACCCTAAAAACTATCCAATATCAGGGCAGCAAACTATCTTCACACCCAATGTTTTTTAAATACAAATACGATTTGAACTATTTGCCTCTTGAATTAATCTGAACCGCAAAACAATCTCCCAGTTGGTACTATCAAAGCAAATCATTCGTATAAAGCTTACCTACACATGTTTTTAATCAACAATCGAACAAAAACCTATCCATATGCGCGCTTTGGCGAACACCGTAAATTACGTCTGACTCGCTAACTTTCAACGGACACCTATGACGAGCGAACGCACATCGTCAATGTGATCGATTGAATCGTAAAAAGTAAAAACAATACAGTGGTTCCCACAGCCTCGCCTGCGGCCAACCCTAATTCCCTTTTTTGTTATGTTGGTAGTGTTTAATTGTTTTCGAAAGAGAGGTTGGCAGCAATGCCCTCGGGCGCCCCGTTTGTAACATGTTTGAAAACGATACCGTTGCACAAACATTACTAATTTGAATGCAACGTTGCAGTTTATTTTTCACGAATCTTTTGTGTGTTTAAACAAATAAGACAGGATTATCTTTTGCTTTATTTTGTATCAGTTCTTTAATAATTTCAAAGTTAATAAGTAGGCCTATACCTAAATATCTATCCGTGTTGTCTATTGTTAAAGCCGTAACAGACACGTCAATTTGGCTGACGAAACGCAGTCTTACCAACGGGAGAGAAGGAGAAGAAATGTCTTTTTACATTAGTTACATGCGTACATAGGCCACCTAAGTATGTAATTAGTTACTAACTTCATGTAACATGAATTTTCACTTTATGTCTCTAATTATAAAATAATGAACCTGCTCTTTCCCTACTTATATTGCAGTGCAACCCAATAAAACCAAAACCAAATAATGACACCACGGTAAGTTAACTAACTAACGGTAAGGTAACTATTGAACAAAAGATTTGGAAATCACTCTGAATCTCAATATCAATCAAACAAAAGAATTGATCCGCTACATTTTTAATGGCCATCGAAAATCCACCAATTAAATAATCGTAGAAATTCTCACAATTGAATATAAAATAATAAAAGATTGAAAATATTAAAGTGTTCCCACAATTACTTACGTTCCTTTCAAGAAAAGTTAAGAACTCTGAGCGGTCGAGTGGCGATTTCTGAATGAAACGGAGCGTATGACTTTCTTTTATAATTCGCATGTGACAAAGGCGGGAACGGAGGGATGGCGAAATCATTGGGCGTTTAATCGCGGGTGAACGTCGCAAACAGGGGAATAATGGTGCGAATTTCCAGATTAAGGTTATTTGTATTAAACACGTAGGCATTGTGATTGCTCGCACGGTCCATCGGACCCGTTTCTTGCGATTGTTCACATCACCTATTAATATTCAATGAGTTTTCGAGATTTTTGACTAATAAGCCTGAGAAAAGGAGAGTGATGAGTGATCGGAATTGAGCTTCAGAATATGATTCCCACCTTCTCGAGAACGCATAATCGATTCTTGAGGACTTGAATGCAGAGTGTTGTACGAACTTTTAATTTTTGCATATTATAAGTTCATGCTACCTTCATGGTTTGGGTTAATGACATTAGTTAAATGGTCACATTTAGTTTGATGAACTTGGGTAGTACCTACCTATAATGACGATAATTTATACCTATGTCCTATCCTTACCCCAAGACATAATTTTTTTAAATTTATGGTCCTAGCTCTATCTTCAAGAACGTGTTTTAAAATCCCATTGCACAAATATTTTTCATCTACCTACCTTATATACGATTTAGAAAGTTCTTTAATTCAGAATGATTCTAGGATTACCTAATATTAAGATGATATTCTAAGATATAAAAAATAAGTGGGTCCTCATATACCAACCATTAATAAACATAATGACGAAATTGTAGTGTCATCAGTCTCGTCTAGTGTTTTTGTAAAAAAGGTCCATCCCGTGTCGCGTGGCGCGCGCTAGCCGCACGTGACCGCTCGGCCATGTTGTACGAGTAACGATGTTGCCAGTGCGAATAATCACTTTTTTTCTTCGAATAATCAGCTCGTGATGGGGTTGCCAATGGAAATAATTGGCACCCTGCTGGCGGACGCACGCTAATGTTTTGATAATGACGAGTGCCATTGTAAGGATTAATGTTTTTATTTTAGCGATTCGTGTGCTCACGCGGGAGAATAAATACCGGGATTTTAGTTCGCAAATAAACAATGTTTATGTGGATAAACAGTTTGCGGGATCGTGGAAAGAATAGCTCTTGAATTGATGGGGAATATTCTATTCAAAATTAATCAGCAGCGGAAAATCATTCGCAGGAATTCTACCTTAAGTCGTTTTGTTAAATCCAACATAAAGCTTAACAAGTTACTTACATTATTCTACAGACCAAATAAATTAGTAGTGCAAAGCCAAATAAAAAAAAAACAGTTTTCATCGGTGACAGCTTTTTACAACCAAATATTCAAACAATTTTCTTCTCTTTATACAACAATGGTCTTACAGAACTGTGTATTGCAATACAATGCATTCCCAAAGAAGTGTAGCAATCTTATAACGGTAGCATTCCAGAGGAGCTATTGACAGACAAACAGACAGAGTGATGGATCGGCCTGGGTCTACTCATCCCTTCTTATTTACATGTGTAAAACGAGCTCACTTGTTAGCATTACATGGTTACATCTGATTTTGGGTATGGAATTTAGGACAACAAACACAAGGTAGGTTTTAAAACTGCGTATATCCGTGTCAAAGTTGTCAAACGACAGGCTGTCGACGACAGCTTTACGTACTGGCTTTACACTCACAGAAACATTGTTTTTTCTTTCACGCACTTAAGATTCTACCATAAGAGCGAAATTTACACATTTTTTATAAGCTTTTTATTTAGTTTCACCTGTCTGTCTGTAATTCAATCTTGCAAGTTTTTGACCCACTTCCCGGTGTTCGATTGAGCTGAAATTTACCTACATGGTATGACATTACCTACTTGTTCATCGAGTTCAGTGTCCTTAGTACAAGCACTTGCGAAAAAGTTATCTTTACGTAAACGATAGCAAAATCTATGAAAAATTCAGTTTCCTTTCACGTCCGATAGAAGCGCTGTTAAATTTTTCATACATTTTGCTATCGTTTACGTAACGATAACCTTTTCGCAAGTGCTCGTACTAAGGCCACCGATAACAATATTTAAATATTATGGTGACAGCGAGATTTGATGATGGTGACGCTGGACAAACGCACTTCTCGATGGATGATAGTCTGTAGACTGGCAGTGTTTTGGGCTCATTTTGATCAGCATTTGATCAAAACTTTGTTTGAAAAATATATTTTTCATTAAAAAACTTGTTATATAAGTATCTACTAATTTTGTTTTTTTATTCAAACAGGCTCACAAAATGGAACTCAAGATATTTATCTAAGGCTAATATGAAAATTCCTCTGTGGACTAAGGCTAAAGTAGCTATTACAGTATGCGATTTAGTATTGCGATTTAGCACACTACCTTCCTGGTAACTTCGCATGTAAAGTCCGTTGCAGACGATGCGCAGTAAACTAGCGAGCTAGCGAGTACTGCGCACCGCCTGCAAGGAGCTACAACGCTTTTTGTTTAGAGCTAGACTACTAAGCAACTTCCACTGGCACTGATCAAAAGGTGTTGTAGCTCGTTATAAAGGCGATGCGCAGTACCCAGATTACTGCGCATCGTCTGCAACGGGCTTTAGTTTAACTACATACCTGCTTATTATTATTTATTTACCATATACGCCCGTGGTTTTACCCGCGTGGAGTACTCCCTATATTATTAGCTATTTGCCAGTGAAAATCCAGTCGAAACCGGTCCAGCCGTTGAGTCCATTAGGGAATATAAAATTATACTTACATCGCCATTTATTCAACAACAACATTTGCAGTTAACATTTGCTATTAAAATTTGCAAGTTGAATTTGCGGATGGGGAAGAAAGGTTCTTGAGTGGAGACCACGAACCGGAAGACGCAGCGTACTCGTAAGTAGGCCTCCCACTAGATAGACCGACGACATCGTGAGAGTCGTGGGCATCCAGTGGATGCAGATGGCAGGATGTCGTTCAGTGTGGAGGTCAAAAGGGGAGGCCTATGTTCAGCAGTGGACGTCTTCTGGCTGATGATGATGTATAGGTACGTAGGCAGGCACTTACTTTTTTATTCTTGTAGCGTGTGTGTTTTGGTCAACAAATATGGTCCAAATGTCATAAAATTTACCTCTATATTTTTTTCCTGAGGTAAATTTCGTCAACAAATAAAGCAGACAGCGTTGACAAAGGGTGGCAGAGTCCACAGTTGGAGACATCTGCATGATGTGTGGAAA
This sequence comes from Agriopis leucophaearia, assembly GCA_949125355.1. Lineage (NCBI taxonomy): Eukaryota > Metazoa > Arthropoda > Insecta > Lepidoptera > Geometridae > Agriopis > Agriopis leucophaearia. Next base: position 15,025,578 of record OX421268.1, on the reverse strand, counting down.
GAAGTCTATCAATTATCGGCATTGTGGCGGCGTTCCTTGCACGACGACTCGGCGCGCCATATTATTGAGATGTTGGTATTGCCAGGATTGGCGTCCAATTGTAGCGCCAATATACGAAGCTGTGTGCTATCTACAGCGGGGAAAAGCGAAAACACATTTAAGTGTGTTCTCTACTTATCTGTTGAGTTTCTCAGTTTTGACAATTAAGTGCCTCTCTGGAGAAGAGAGTACCTCCAAGACCAAGATTTATTTATTTATTTAGTTTATTGGCACACAAAACAAATTATGGTCAAATCAATTTCAAACTAATAGATGACTTGTACAATATAATTTATTTAGAATAAGTGTTTTATGTATTTTTTATTTTTATTTCATTTTTTTTATTCTGTAATAGGCTTGTGTTTGACCGCCAACTCGCCTGATGTACGATGGAGCTCGCTTGCCCAGAAGAAACCGATTCACTCGAGATTTGAAGACACCCAGATTGTAACTATCGAGGAAAACTCATTCCGGCAGCGCATTGCACAGACTAGCAGTTCGCACAATAAAAGTGGAATCATAGCGCTTCGTACGGGTCTTGGGAATATCAGCCTCGTATCGTATTACCCAAGTATGTGAAGTATAAAGTGTATTTAAAAATCAGCATTCCTAAATATAACGTTTAAGTACCTACGTTATGCATGTTTAAGTTTCGTCTAATATGTCTTCGATCGCTTAGCAGTGAGTGGAGAACAAGCCTTCCTTAGACCCACGCTACTTGACTCTTCATACCATTTTCATCCCTACGGATCTTATTTTAAATTTAAATTCAAAACCACCGAGAGCTGTTGACAGGTGCGTTCGGAAAACGGGCCAGCCTCCCACTGCTTACCAACAATGCGACAGACGTCACACAATGGCAACGCACGGAGTACCCATTCAGCCTCACGTGTCAAACCGTAAAGACTTAATTAAATCGAGTGCTTGTTACGTGGGCAGATGATTTATGTATTGATAGGTATGTCTCTGGAGGCTTGTTTGATGTTATTCAAAGGTTTTACAATTTGGAGCAAACAATTAGTCTGAGAAAATTTTGATGGCCTTTTCTCACGCGAAAAATGTTGTAACTTTTTTTTCATAGCACTCCGCGGCTTATATACGTGATAGAAGTATCTTTGTATCATAAAAGGTAACTAACAGAAACATATAAGTAAAGAAAACTAACTAACATCGGCAGAGGTACGACCAGAGTTTTTCGCATACAATTTTGTAATATTAGTGTTAGTTAGTTAGGTAAGTGTCTATTTTTTTTTTCATAAATCAAATATTGTCCATAAACAGCGCAGTCCGAGCTATTCAATCCCAACTTCCAAAAAGTGTTGTCATTCATAGCAGTCCATTGTCGGCCATTCCGCTTTCTCTAATCCTCTTTTGCTGCTCAAATGTATAGCAGCGTGAATAGCGTTATAATCGCAAATCCGTCACATTCGGACAATCAAAGAGCAAAAACTCGCAATAACATTAACAGAAATGTAAGGCGATCGTTAGTACCGCAGAATGCGACCCCCCGGTGACAAATCTGATCGACTTGTCCGAAGAAAAGGGCGCGAAAAATAAAAAATAACAAAACGTAGGCAAAAGACACGAGGCCCGACAGATGCTGCGAAAAAAAGTTTAGGTGCGTTCAGAAATGTCGTTTATGTCGATTTGCGGGGGCTTATTGTTTCGTAAAGTGGAATAAATCGAGTGGTAAAGGGGTGGCATGTGGTGATCAATGATGGTATGTAGTTATGGCAACTTAGCAAGTTGTAGCCAATGTAATGTTAATGAGCTTTTCATAAGCTTGGTATAAACGATAACAGTGTCGATTCTATTGCACTTATTTCCTATTATCTTAACATTTTACGAGTAGAAACTTAAATTGCTGCTATTCTTTTCTCTCATAATGATACCTATCTTTTGCGCACATTTTCAATATTTTACGAAATTAGGTCATAGTAATTTTTAAACTTTCGCGTTTTGAACATAAGTCATGACATGAGGGCGGGCGGACACAGGGTAGGTACTTTTTCTCCCTGAACATGCGGGAAAACTGGAAGTTCTCGGATAACACCGCGGGATTTAGCTAGTTTTAACTTAAAAATATATTAAACATTCATGGAAAATTCTGCTATTTCCTCATAGGTATAGTAAAATGCATTTCTCGGCATTTGGAATTACTGATTTAAAACTCTGGTGGATTACAGCCCTCGCTACACTTTTGTTGCGTTACTAAATACTCGTTGAAAATCTGTTTGTTTTCCCCCGCGTAAAGTATCTAATGAAACCTCTTTTGGAAAGTGGCACTTTAAATTGAGATTTTTATATGAAACTTTTCGGATATTAGAAAAGATAAATAATTATATTACAGTTCTGAGAACGAGTACCTACGTATCACTGGTACGTAACAAAATACAATTTGTCCTTATCATCCGACACAGAGCGTGTCACGCGTCGCCGCGCTCGCGCCGTGTTTTATACAAACGAATGCAATTAGAAATATAACACAATATCAAACGACGGAACGTTTACTTTTATGATTGTCGATAAAGAATAAGAATGAAGAAACCGTATTAAAATAAAATAAAACAATTTTTTTTACTAATACATTTTTTTTATACTTAAATCTTAACTCCACGGACACCGGGGTCCATGACTTTTATTATATTTATGCAATGTGACTACAATTTTGTTAAAAACGAACACGTATTATCATAAAAACATGTATTACAAAAACGAACAATTATTATCATTAGGAACAAAAAAAGGGAAAAACAGTCGTTAAGAGCCGTATTACAAAATGCATTGTTTAATTTTAGGTAGGTATCTGGATTTTCGGGCTTATATCGAAAAACTTAAGTCGTAAATGGCAAGACGTATATAAAAGGAATAAACCATAGTATTTAAATTGTTTATTTTATGTCGGTAATTTAGCGAAATTCACTCTCAAATTTTCCCCACTGAGAGCTTTATTTTAAATTGGACGTAATTAGTTGATATCTTGAGTTGTTCCAAAATTTGAAGCCGCTATTTTCTCTAATAAATACAGATCTAATTACAGAAAAATTTAATTTTCTATAAATTTTTCTATTTGAAAGAATCACAACCAGGCGCGGATCCAGCCCTCAACAAAGCTTGTGGTCACAGCCACCCGAAAATCGGGCAAGTGCAAGTCAGCGTATGAACCTTGCTCGTGTATGATCGATATAGTGCATTCCTACAAAGGAAATGTTGTTAAAAAAATATAAGACGGCCTGACCAAGATTTTGTACAGTGTATCGTAGTTTCACGCGATTAAGCTGTGGGGCGTCACAAGTCACGTATTAGGGTTGTGGGCATGCCCATCGTGCCCACAACGGTGAATCCGCGCCTGATCACAACGCCAAAAATCCAGTTTTGGTTGCTTTTTTCGTTAAAAAATTAGATGGCTCAAAAAAAAAAAGAGCACGTAAGATGTGTTTATTGATAGAAAGTTACTAATCGAGGAAAAAAAGTAGCTCATAACATGATAGGCAGTTAGCACGTCAACAGATTCATCGTTTCTTTCAAATTTTCATTGAACTGAAATGATATGTAAGTGTACAATCAGCTGCTCTATTTTGTATGACAATGGGTGTTAATGGTTGTTCTATGCGTTTGCTTCAGTTGCCGAAAATCAGCGGGAAGCCGAACTTTCTCGCCACTGTTAAGGAACTGAGGACACAGTGCAAGCGAGTAGCGATTTTGTTAATTTTATCAGGTAAATACATACCTAGTTTTCAGTGCAATATGTGTCATTGATTTTAAATACACACTAAAACTAAGAGCATTCGCGGTTTTGCTCACAAAGAATGCCTGATCATTTACGTACAGCCCCTGTTAATCACCTTAAGATTTGATTCCCCCCCCCCCCCCTTTCCCCCTGTAAGGAAGGGTTTCTGTTTCCGTCGTACCGTCACGTCGTTGTCGTCGAAGTTTGTTTTTGGATAGAAACAAGACAACAAGTGCGATCAGAATTAAAACATGTACACTAGGCTATTGACTAGCCACCTTATTTTTTAAAGTAATCTCTTCCATGCAGCAACCGCCAACAGGAAAACTTTAACTATAAATACCTAAAAAACTAAAATTAAGTGGATTACGATTGATTAAGCGGATTTATAAATTGCTTTGTTCCAGCAGTGTGACCAGACCCGTAGGTCCACGAGCATTATTCTACGCTGTTTGTTTCGAAACGCATTTTGAATCATTGTGTTTATTTCGTTCCATTGTATACACTCTTCCAGGTGCGCTTTATAAAAGCAGTTTCTGAACGCCACTTTAAGTTTCTTTAACAGCACACGTACCAAACCCATTTATTTTTTAAAATTGCTGATCGCTACCAACAGTAAGTGAAGTTTTAATTTGTTTGAAGGCGACTCAATTGTCATGCTCAAAATAATGGCTCTGCTCTTTTAAATTAATAGCACTCGTTCTAAACTATTGTTAACTCAAAACCTCATAACTTTAATTTTCTTGTTCAATCGTTGCTCAATTGAGCGTTTATAAATTCGTTAAAATATTTTTATTGTTTTCTAAATATGAATTCGATTTTTTAAACATAATACTTTAAGTTTTTGAGTGCACTCGTGGCGGGAAGTAACAATGGGTTTAAAAAGTATCTATTCTATAGGTTAGCAAGAGGGCGCACTTCCGGCGAGGTCCCGCGCTTCCGTGAGTGGCGACCCAAGATGGCGACAATATTAATCAATATTTCAACAACATTAGCCGGGGAGAGAAGTGTGCGCCTCCTCAAGATGAGACATCTACTTTGCTGAGTAGGATTTTGAGTAAGGTGCTTTGTTTCTGGGGAATACAGAATTTCTGATTTGTTGTAAACAATCAGCACTTCACAAAGGCTCTTCAAAAGCTTCTTTTATGTTACAAGTCTGCTTTTATATTCCCTTTTTGTTGTTTCTGTTGATGCAACCTAACTAATATACTTATCACTTTTGTAGTGGCAGTATTCTTGCCAAGAATTTCTCTACGAATTCTTGGACAAACTATCAAACTATATCTACTGCCTTATAGTCTATATATATAGGCAGTGAAGCCACTAATAGTCAAATCTTTTTGGCTCATTATTTAAGAATTAATCTCTCTTTACTTATCTTCCTCCATAATCTTTACTTACTTTTTTTAAATTGAATTTTGCTAATGCGGCAAACACTATAATCAAAATAGCACATTCAACTACAAAAATCATAATTTTAATAAATTAATAGATAATAAAACATTTTAACAAGTGGATCACATTAAAAACCAACTTCGAAAATATATGAAAAACGTAATAAGTGCCTATAAAATTCGAGGATTGCCCTCGATTTCCCTAGGATTCCATCATCAGAACGTGAATCGGTGACAATGGTACCAAATTGGAAGTATACTGAACAAAAGACATTTTTTTTTAAATCGGTTAACAGTTAGTGGAGGAATCGGTGAATTAAAAAAAAAAACTGGTACGTAGAACCGTCCTTCTTTTTTGAAGGCGGTTAAAACCATCTTTTACTTGTGGCGGCGTCTATTTTGACAATATTACAATATTCGGTATTGCATATTATTCAGGGTTAAATAAATAAATAGGTTTGTCCCATAGTAAAAATTGTTCATAATGATGGGAACTATGGACCTCTATCGGCTTAGTACACCCTTTCTGCGTAACCCAGTATTGTCACCAAAACTAAAGGTGTAGGTATGTAAAATTTAAACAAAATCGGTTAGGAGGACTGTGGTTCTAATATGTGGTTAGCAACGTATCTGTGATGCCCCTGGTGTTGCAGGTATTCATAGGCGACGGTGATCGCTTACCATCAGGCGGCTCGTCTGCTTGTTTGCCACCTATGGCATAAAAAAAACAGGTTCTAATTCAGTTTGCAAGATCTGACCTAAACAAACTAACAAATACGGCAAGTAAAATAAAAACTTGTATAAAATGGCTCTCATTTCCATTTATTTTTCTCCTGCTGCGTGGTGACAGGGGTGCTGTTTGCAGGCGGGTCGCACCGCAGGACGGTGTTTGTATGGAGTCAGCAAGGTGGTGCCAACCCACGGATCACGTCGTTTCGTGACACCCGATTACATCCCAACTCATGGGGAAATAATTGGAAACAATGGGTGTAGGAAATCATGGGTAATCGAAATGAACTATTATGAAGCTGGATTGAAATGAAATAAAGGGCTTTTTGATAGGGTATTTGATTGTATAAAAAATATGATTCGTGCTGGTGTAATCCTAAAAGATTATTTTATGTTAAAATTATTTAATTACTAAGAACTACAAAATAGCCTAGTCTGACCCGGAATACACGCTATTGACCCAAGGAAATAATTATCAATATAAAAAACCGACTTCAACTGGACCAAACTGAAATGGGACCACACGGGAAGCACCAACTTTCAAATAAAATTGGTTCACCAAGTCGAAAAATTTGAGGTAACCAACATAAAAAATAAAACAGTCGAATTGATAACCTCCTCCTTTTTGGGAGTCGGTTAAAAATTGCTGACGTAGTGTGGTACAGAATTGACTAACTTTAAGAATAATTTCATCAATTAGTAAAATCCAAAACAAACATTGACTTACTCTGTAGGGCAGATTGTTTATTTGTGGTTGTACGGGATCTCTCCGTGGGATGTCTAATTGACACTAGTGGGGCTTCATATTATTGTATCGTGTTGACGTATTTCTAGCGCTTCTAACTATGTCAAGAGTTAGATGAAAACACCAAGGACGTTATAATAGTACATTGTTATCCTTGGGGTGAAAGTAACTTATTTAGCCCCGAGACGGGGTTTCGCTAATAGTTCGAGGGACTAAATAAGTCTTTAACCCCGAGGTAAACACTGTGCTTTTCATTACGAATACAAGGAAACTAAAAATAAAAACATGAACTGACACTGGCAAATGCACGAGAAGTGCGGGACCATAAATCCTCTGAGGAGAAAAAAAAAGTTGGAGCATGGATCAATACAAATGTGAAAATATATTGGACTATCAATGGTGAAAAAAGAACTAGTTTTTTTATTTGAGTGTCTGTCAGTTGTCAACTGTCACTGTCAGTTGAAAGTGATTCTCCCTAGGGCTGAAATGTATTACTTTCAATCCGCTCCTCAGGCAACTTCAGACCTACTTTCAATAGACAATATTTTATTTGTAACTGTTTGCCAAAGGATGTCACGAGTACCACCAGTGACAATATATTTAAAATTAAATTAAAGAATTGGCTCGTTGAAAGAACTTTTTACTCCATCGACGACTTTTTTAAAAGTGAAAGGAAATGTTATTTAAATAACTACGGACGCAATGTAATAATTAAGTAATGATTTATGAATTAATTAATTGGAATTATTTTTATTATTGTTTTTCAAGAAATTCTTTATACTGACTTATAATTATGCACACTATTATCAATAAAATTGTTTATCTGTTTAGCGAAAATCTACACAAACTTCCGAGAATTCCGAGTATGAGTAATGAGAAACTTAATATAACGTCCTTGGAAACACTGAACAATCATCACCTCACAGACTCCATCTGAAAGAATCTTGCGTCACAAAATATAAACATTTGTTTAACTAGGATTTTAGATGCTATATTTATAGCCTTTGTCAATTAATCTTAAGCTTAAAAGCTCTTAGCGATAAAAAACTGATAGAAAAATTGTTTTTAATGTTTCATTGTAAGTAGTCACAATATATTACTACGTTTAATAATCTAGCAATAGTATTTTTTAATAGGTATTTGAAGTTGATGTTATAGACATTTATTATTATTATTTCCGACAAGGTGACATCTCTTCGTCAGCTTTGGGGCCTGCAGAGGTTTTAATCTGAGAATAATTATTTGCACGTAGCAAGAATGGTAGATTCACCAACGCTCAGATTGGTTGCTAAGACAGCTCAAGAATTTGTAGGCCGACATGAAAGCGACCGTAGCTTAGCTGATAGAGCGAGGGCGTCAATTATTTAATTGTCTGAAACTTAAATGAAAAAAGTGTCCTTGCAGCTTTTTAACCGACATCAAAAAAGGAGGAGGTTTATAATGTCAGAGTTCTGTCATTTAAAAACCGATTTGGAAAATTATTTTTATTTCAAAGGACACATACTTTTAGATTGGTCCCATAGAAATTTCATCAAAATTGGTTTAGTAGTTTGGTTTTAAAATCTAAATAACTGGAAATATATATGTCATCCTAAGTAAACGAAATAGCGTATTTACTAATTTTGAAGTCTGTTTTCTAAATTTATAACTATTAAAATAGCTGTTAGAGTTAAAAAAAAACTTGGACCGAGTATAAGTACGTACTCTCTGATTGTTTGCGGACACAAATATTTGGTCACAATTCTTCTCATTGATGCGTTACTTCATCCGATCAATTTCAGACGCTAAAGTGATGAAGTTTTCTAGTTACTTAGTAAGGCGACAATCATGTATCTAAAGCATCTTTTGAAGCATAATGATATGGTAAAACATAGGTACCACTATATCAAAAATAAATAGAAAATTAAACCACATTTCCGCAAGACTTTTTCGACCTCCGAAAACGCTCGCTCGCTTTTTCGCCGCCCAGATTTAGAATGTAGAGAATAGCTGTAGGTTATACCTACAGTTCATCACTGAGTAGAAAATACAGAAAAGCAGCTCCTGAGACCGCAAATATCGGTAGGTAATGTCTATAAACTCGGAGGTCCCATTTTATTAGTCCAATTAGGAAATTTAAAAAGATGAAATTCAAAAGTAGAGCACATCACTAGTTTGTGAAAATGCACATGTAACTCTATTATCTCTGTCTGTTCGTTGCCCTTAAAGGACCAGACCACTGAACCATCTTTATGACTGGTGTTCCCCGATAGTTACAATCTGGGTGGGGTGTCTTCAAGTCAAGAGTGAATCGGTTTCTTCTAGGCAAGCGTGATCCACCGTAGGCCGCATCGTCGCTTAGCATCAGGCGAGTTGGCGGCCAAGCGCAAACCTATTTTGTAAAAAAGACTATACAGCTACTAAGTATATTTCACAATTACTGGTCCATAAAGTATGTACCTATATATATAAGCAATTGGTAAACAATACGTGTTTTGGCAGTTCCGCTCGCATCGCCGCGCCGTACGGACGTCTTGTCCGCCCTCCGCTCGCTGCTACCCCACCTCTCAGTTGCCGCCGGAGGCCCTGCCCCCGCGCGGTTCTGTCTTTCACGTCAGTGTTTTGTGTAGTGTTGAAACTGTGCTTGTCCGTCACGTTGACCGACCGCTCGTCTTGCGTCCTCAGTCGCTGATCGGGTTAAGCTTCTCTCAGGAGACTTCACCCGGCTGACCCTGCATCGCCGCTGACGCGGGCGAGCAGTCGTTGACAGGTGGCCATACCATCTGGCCACCCCCGTTGTGCCGCCGCGTGTGTTGGGTGAATAGTGCGCGTGCGTGTTAGTTCATTGTTTAGTTCGCTCCAGCCGTTGCCGTTTTCGTGGTTACCAGGTACTCACCTCACGTTATCACTCACTTGTTTTTTTTCGTGTTTTTCGTGTACTCATCTCACATTGTTGTTACTCACTCACCCGGTACTCAGCTCCCTGCCCCAGTAGGGAGACTACATTCACCTTAGCCTGTTGGGGGGACCCTTCCCCCCAACCCAATATTGACTTTGTTTTGACTCTGTTTTTTAACTTTGTTTAATTAAGCCTTCCGCTAATATGGCGACCAGGAAGGATCTCGAGACCGCCCTCGAAGCGTTCTCAGGCCCCTTCCTGGCTCAGCTTATTGCCAATCCGGCAGACGCGGAGAACTTTCTCCGCTCCCCAGCGACGTTCGCGGCCTCCTTTTTTACCGGGAAAGCTTCCAAAGCCTCCCCCTCCCCGTCCTCCTCCCTTACCCGTAAGGCTCCACCCAAGCCCAAGCCTGGGCATGACCGCACCGCGGCGGCCAAGCTGACGCCTTCCTTTAAAGGCCCAGCCTCTGCTCCCAAGTCCCGGGCTCCCTCAACGAGCCGCTCTCGCTCGCGCTCTCCCAGGCGCATTCGGTCGCGCTCGCGCTCTGTAGCCCCTCGGGAGAAATCCTACCAGAGGAGCCACTCGCGCGCCTCACTCAAGGTCACGGCCTCTCTCGATCCCATCCCTCCGCAAGAGGAGATGGACACCGCTTGCAACGACGGCTTCACAGTCGTTGGCAAGGGCAAGAAGCGCCCTGCTTCTTCTGCATCCCCCCCTCCTCCGTCCAAGGCCCAGTGCCCATCTTCTGGAGCTATGCCTCCCACCGATGCTGCCGCCGCTCCTCCAACGCCCGCGACAACATCCTCCAAACCCCCCCCTCCTCTTGTCTTACGACGAAGAGAAGACTGGGAGCGCGTCTCCCAGATTATGTCCGACAATGACATAAAGTTCGTCGCAAAATCCGTCAGTGACGGAATTAGCATCAGGGTTACCACCTCTGACAACTACCGTCTCCTGACCAGAGTCCTCCGGGAAGAGAGCCTAGCCTTCCACAACCACCCGCTTGAGGAAGAAAAGGTCCTCCGCGTCGTCATACGCGGCCTTCCCAAAGAGATCCCCGTGGATTCGATCCGCGAAGATCTCAAGGACCAGGGTTTCCCCGCCCGAGAGGTCCACCGCATGTACCGCGGTAGGGCCAAAACCCCTCTTGACCTCGTGTTGGTCATCTTAGACAAAACACCAGAGGGGAAAACCATCTTCAATCTGAAGGCGGTTCTTAGCCTCTCCGGCCTCAAGGTCGAGACCCCGCACCGCAAAGGTGTTCCCGGGCAGTGCCACCGCTGCCAGCTCTACGGGCATGCTGCCCGCTTCTGTCATGCTGCTCCTCGCTGCGTCAAGTGCGCCGGCGAGCACAGCACTTCCGAATGCTCGCGGGAAAAGGGCGACCAAACCCCGCCCAGTTGTGTGCTCTGCGGGACCACGGGACACACCGCGAACTATCGTGGTTGCCCCAAGGCCCCGAGGGCCGCAAAGGGGCAGGGCAAAACCCCTCGTCCCCACCAGCTTTCTCACTCCAAAGGAGCCGGCTCTAAGTCGAAACTCCCCGTCACGCAGGCTCCCAAATACGTGGACGCCCCTGCACCGTCAACCAATGCATGGACCAAGCCCCTGCATGCCCCTCAGGCCTCCCAGCCGCCCACTGCAACTCCGGCCACCACATCTGCTCGCGTCCAGAACAAAGTCCGTCCCTCTCTCGCGCCCCATTCGGCCCCTCCCTCTTCAGGCCATTCTGGTCTAAAGTCGGACCTCGCCTTCCTGGTAGAAATTGCCACGACCCTAGACTGTGAGGAAGTACGGCTGGTAGCCCGCAAAATTCGGAATGCTGACATCACCGACGTCTTCGACGTCCTGGCAGAGCACTCCACTCTTCTTGATTCAATCAAGCGTCTGTCCCCTCGTCTTAATTCTGGTAACTATCATGGATAGTACACCTAAAAGACTGAGACCTCGTTCTTTATCGTTGGCATGGTTCAATGCCAACGGCCTCTCCACAGAATCAAGGGACCAACGCCCCCTGATTCACCAATTCCTCTCGACCCATCAGGTCGATGTTATGCTTGTGAACGAGACTTTTCTAAAACCAAGCAAGAGGGATCCTAGGATCGCAAACTACTTGCTGGTACGTAATGATAGGACTACCGCCATGAAAGGCGGGACTCTTATCTATTACAAAAGGTCTCTTCACTGCATTCCTATCCCTACTCCTCCCCTCATAGCTATGGAAGCGTCCTGTTGCCGTCTCTCGATGACCGGTCATCAGTCCATCACACTTGTATCTTGTTACCTCTCCGGTAACAAGACCCTCCACAGGAGCGACCTCGAGGCCCTCCTGTCTCTAGGAAGCGCCGTCATTCTGGCTGGCGATTTCAACAGCAAGCACCTCATGTGGGGATGCAACGTGTCCAATGTGAAGGGTAACCTCCTGAACTCCCTCTCTGACGAACTCAACTTTGATATCCTCCCTCCCAGCACCCCGACAATCTTTCCCTCCAACCTGGACCTAAGACCTGATGTACTCGACATAGCACTTCTTAAAGGCGTAACACTTCGTTTACGCTCGTTAGAGGTGCTACACGAACTCGAATCTGACCACCGACCCGTCCTTATGCGACTAGGCCCCGACCCGACTGACAGACCTCCTGAAACCAAGACCGTGGTGAATTGGAAGCAATTAGGCGAAGCCCTAAAGGCGATCAATTCTCCAGACTTGGACAAAATCCCCGACGACATCGTGACCCCTGACGACGTCACCACCTCAATCGACGCTCTCACTAGCCATCTTCGCACCGCTATAGGTACATCCTCCAAGCAGGTCCCAGCCGAGGAAGACCAACGCTGGGTCCTGCCGGAGGACGTGAAGGAGCTTCTGAGAGCGAAACACGCTGCCGCTAGGGCCTTTGACTGGTATCGCACCGAAGATAACAGAGCCGCTCTGCGGTATTACGAGCGTGCCGTAAAAAACCGCATCAGTGAGCTCCGTAATCAGAGGTGGGATGACCTACTTTCAGGGATTCAGCCAACCCACCAGGCATACTGGCGGTTGGCTAGATCTCTGAAATCTGACACCGTGACTGCCATGCCCCCCCTCACCCGACCTGATCTCCCCCCCGCTTTCGAAGACGAGGAAAAGGCCGAATGTCTGGCCGAAAGCCTCGAGCAGCAATGCTGCCCCTCTTTAGCTCAGGTCGACCCTGCCCACCGCGAAGCGGTGGACAGCGAAGTCGAACACAAATCCTCCACCCCGCCCGTTGATACCCTCGAGCCAGTCACGGCTTCTGAGGTCGAGTCGATCATCAAGGGCCTCCAAGTCAGGAAAGCCCCTGGTGCCGATGGCATCTCAAATAAAGTGCTCAAGCACTTCTCAGTCTCGCTTGTGTACCTTCTAGTCAGCATCTTCAATGCGGCCATCAACAATTCTATCTTTCCCGATGCCTGGAAGTCTGCCGACGTAATCGGCATTCACAAACCAGGTAAAAAGGCTTCTGAGCCCTCCAGCTACCGTCCCATTAGTCTCCTCAGTACTCTGGGGAAGATTTATGAGCGCATACTTCTGAAGCGCATCTGGTCCCACATCAGGGACAACAACCTCCTCCCCGACGAGCAGTTTGGCTTTAGAGCCAAACACTCCTGCGTCCAACAAGTGCACCGCATCACGGAGTACATCCTTGAAGGTTTCAATAAGAAACCATCCCACGGCTTCACCCACAAGCCCATCTATCAGGGCACAGTTGCGGTCTTCCTCGACGTCGCAAAAGCGTTCGACAAAGTCTGGCATAACGGGTTGATATACAAGCTATATCAATTCGGAATGCCAGACCGTCTTGTACTCATCATACAAGACTACCTCACGGCTCGAAGCTTTCGCTATCGCGTCGAGGGAGTTCGCTCCTCACCTCACTCCATTGGTGGCGGTGTCCCTCAAGGCTCCGTCATGGCACCTGTTCTCTTCACGATTTTCACAAGCGATATTCCCCGATCTCCCAACGTGAACATAGCTCTCTTCGCTGACGACACCGCCCTCTACACCAGAGGGTGGAACAAGATCATCCAGCAGGCCCACCTTCAACGAGCCCTCACTCACCTAGGTGACTGGTTCAAGAAGTGGGCCATCACGGTCAATCCTGACAAAAGTGCAGCAATGTACTTCCACCCATCCAAAAATCCCCCCGCTAAACCCATCACGCTTCACGGGAAGCCCATCCCTTGGACACACTCCACCAAATATCTCGGCGTGACCCTCGATCGTCGCCTCACTTTCTCAAAACATATCCAGATAGTCCGCAACCGAGCGGCTTTCTTCCTAGGCCGTCTCAGCCCCATCCTTGGCGAGCGTAGTAAATTGTCACTTAGGAATAAGCTGACAATTTACAAAACTTGCATCCGTCCCGTCATGACTTATGCCTCCGTGGCGTTCGCCCACGCATCCCGCGTTGACCTGGACAAGCTTCAGGTCATCCAAAACCGTTTCATACGCAGAGCGGTCGGCGCTAGCTGGTACATGCGAAACGCCGATTTGCACTGCGATCTCGAACTCCCGTCCATTCTTCAATATATGAAGCACACTTCCCGCCGCTACTTTGAAGCGGCGCCCCACCATCCCAACCCTCTCGTAGTCCAGGCCTCGAACTACTCGACAGACACGACAAACACTCCACCCCTCCGTAGACGCCCCAGAAATATCTTAGGCGACCCGGACGACCCCATCGCCGTCGTCACCTCGGCGGCGTTGGGCTCGTCCGATCCAACAACTCCTGGCAACAGGAAATATTCAGTTTTTGGTATAGGCGCCGGTTACCACAGGCACACACACACACAACGATCCCGCCGGCGGGATCGGAGACCCCCAGGATCTGTTAGAAGATCGGTTAGATTCTCTCCAAATAATCATTCAGTTCAGCAACCTACTAGGGCCACAGGGCACACCCCTTCTGGGGTGCCAGGGCAAGTCTAATCTCCCACTCCCGGCGACGGTCCAAGCCGAGGCTCGTACCTCCGAGGTGCCCTTGCGCTTGTCGCCCAAAATCTAAACCATGTTGGCCCAACGCCCTCTGCGTTCACCAACTAGTCCGGTCAAGCTGTAGAGGCCGCAAGGCCAACAGCAATAAGTCACATTAAAAAAAAAAAAAACAATACGTGTTTTAGCAGGGATGTGTGTGTCATCTCTGCGATGTAGGTACAAAATACATAGAGCTTGGTTTCTCTGTGAATTTTTTCCTCGGCGCCTGGCTAGAGAGCTCAATTGGTTCAATCTGGTGGAAAACACGCTCCAACTCGTATTTATTTATTTACTTAGTATTTACTCCAACAGTAACGAGAGCCCGAGGCGGGTTTACAAAGTTTCAGCAAACTTGTTTTTTGGAAATTGTTTTCGGAGCGAAATAATGGCGCGTGATTTTTTGGTTTGTTTTAATAATGGTGTGTTTTTGTGACAAAATTTTATGTAGAAAAAATGCCACTAGTATGATAAATGCGAAAGTTTGCGTGTCTGTGTGTATATTTGTCCGCATTCAACTCCGTAATGACAGAACTGATTTGGGTAGGATGGAGGTAGGTATTTGGTATAGATTATGACATAGGCTACCTTTTATCCGGAGAAAATCCGTTTCTATAGGTTAGGGGCTGCCACTGGTCAAACGCTAGCCTAGCCCATTTCATCATTAAAAACGAGGCCACATGGAAAGGTGGCACTGAGCCGAAAGGAGCTAGGTCTTTAGACTCATAATAACGAACAGTTTTTACTACGGGGCCAACAATGGAATCGCGAATTTTATTAAATGTTCCATACAAATATATGACAACTAAATAGTTGACAAATGTAAGGAACATTAAAAAATCTAAACTAGCCGTAACATTCGTGGCTTTAGATTCGTTAAATATGGCAATGCAAGACCTCCTAGAAAGTGAACACTGCATGCGCGAGAATGAATACAATAGCAAAAACTAATAAACTACTTCAATTAAAGGTATGTATAGGCATCGACAAAAGTACCATCCATCCTTGGCACAGATATACACAACATCCTTGGTATAGGTAGCTAGATCAATCTATGTAAATGTCACTGTCAGGTTAGCAGATTTGCTTTGTCTGTTTTGTTTTTTTCTAAATCAACTTTCAGTTTTCACCAACTTGTATTCTTTTCTTTAAATTAATTCAAAATTATTTACCTAGCCTAGTATAAATCTGTGATTTAAAACACAAAACTAAGTAAGTAGGTACGTGAGTGTATTGTGAGTCCGAACTTATCTTGTCTGTCTATACATAAAATAAACCTGTAGCCGAGCTAAATACTATGACTCGTTTTAGCTGCTGTTGTGAAACTGCAGGTGATTGTTATGTAAGTTATTATTAGTAAATAAATAAATATTTGATTTGATAGGAATTGCAATGTTTTTTTATTTTGCCTGATGTAGTTTTAAAAGTACTCAAATCACTACAAATTTAATGGTATGGGACCCGGGTATGTCCTAAAACTGCGACCAGAACCACCGGAGGATGGGCAGCAGCATCCTAATAGTACACGGTGAACGTACTGCGATCCCCAAGCCGCCTGCCAAGCGTGGGCATTATGGCAACACCCATCTCTATGAGGGAGGCCTTGTCCAACAGTGGACGTTAATTGGCTGATGATGTGTGATGTGTAATGGTAAGAGGAAGACATTCGATACATTGGTTAGTGTTGGTAATAATTTGTTCGACAGTAGGTATATTTTCCATCATACCATGAGATACGAGAATATACAACTCGGTAGAGCTACAGTTACTATATGGTTGTTAAATATTTGTCAGAGTTCTATTAAACATGGCTTCGGATGGTAGCCGTCGTCAGTCCTGAAAATGCTGTCACCACATTATAACAATTTTTAGGATACTAATAATGTTAATCTTTCTTGACCACATTACCTTCGCTTAATCATCGAGGCATTTTGGATAGTCATAGAATCATAAAATCTTCAGATTAATAATAATACCCTTTAATCCAATTCATCATCAGCCAGAAGACGTCCACTGCTGAACATAGGCCTCCCCCTTTAACTTCCACACTGAATGACACCCTGCCATCTGCATCCACTGGATGCCCGCGACTCTCACGATGTCGTCGGTTCATCTAGTGGGAGGCCTACCTAGGCTGAGTCTTCCGGTTCGTGGTCTCCACTCAAAAACCTTTCTTCCCCATCTGTTATCGGTTCTTCGAGCGATATGGCCTGCCCATTGCCACTTCAACTTGCAAATTCTAATATCTATGTAGGTGACTCTGATTCTTTGGCGAATATCCACGTTTCGGATTCAATCGCAATTTATCTTTCATCCAATTACACTACTAAATTTACTCAATTACTCAATACTCAATAATTTAAGATAAATTAAGACCTGGCAAATCTTCAAGTGTACATTTTTGTTTTATTTTGTGATCCACATAATTAAAGCCTATTATAATTGTTCATTAAAAAAAAAAAAAAATTGACTTTAAATTTTATTTGTGAATTTTTTGTTTATATTTCTTGACTTGACAAAACTTATGGGAAAAGAAATTAAAACAAAAAAGGTGTGTCCAAATACAAAGAAGGTGTCCAGCTAGTGGCATCTACCAAGGGCAAACTCTAAACGCAGGGCCCGAATTGCAATATCACGCGACCGCAAACCGTATCTCGGCGCGTTAAGGTTCGCGTTCGCGTAAGGCTCCGGGCACAAAAAAGCTTTGACAGGCCCTACTCACGGCGTAGATACTATTTTAAACAACGTAGAACCGGTAGTTACGTGACGGGTTAAGGGCACACACAACGTCGTAAGCCGAATTTTGGCAAAATGTTTGATTAATTTAGAGCAGTATACTAAAACAGATTATCAAATGAGGGATTCTCAAAAAGTACAGTAGTATCCAAACGCGATCGCAGCGAGCGCGAATATTTTGAACAATTTCTTTACATTTGAGCTTTTTTTAAACTGACTGAGCTTTTTTTTACTGACTGACTGACTGAAATGGACCTATTTGCTGGTCCGGGGTAGACTTTTCTCATGCACATCACATCATCAGTCAGTAAACGTTCACTGCTGAACAAAGGCCTCCCTCTTAGAGAGAGGTGTTGCCATAGTACCACGCTTGGCAGTCGGCTTGGGGATCGTAGTACGTTCACCGTGTACTAATAGGACGCTGCTGCCCATCCTCCGGTGGTTCGGAGTTTTAGAACATACCCGGGTCCACACTCACACATACACATGCACACTTAACTAAAAAGTAAACAACTGTATGAAACTATTGCAAAGTTATAATACAGCGTAATTGATCTACATCAAAGCCATGCTAATTCATAAATTTCAAGAGTTGTAATTTATATTATCAATTTAAAAAACCGACTTTATACAAAAGTGACAGAACTGGACCAAATTAAAATTAGACCACACGGGAGGCACTAGCTTTCAAAATCAAAATCGATTCACCTAGTCAAAAGTTCTGAGGTAACAAACATAAATATATATATACCTATATATATAGTCGAATTGATAACCTCCTCCTTTTGTGAAGTCTGTTAAAACAAGTATTTTATATAGTTCAGATGAACACCATACTTCAAGCCACCTCTTTAAATAACAACTTCCCAAAATAACGGCCTTATCTCTCATTCTCCGAACTCGCAGCCACCCCATAGCTGGTCCCAGCAATTGGCCCAATCGTGAGTAAACACGCGCGCGGTCGCTAGCTGTATTACTGGAGAACAGTTTGTGGGACAGGGGGACACGGTGGGATGCTGGAGGCACACTGCAGATATCGTACGTAATATCGCCACATTGCTCTATCAGCTGTTACTGCAATGCAAGCTAAATAAAAAACTGTTTTAATGATGAATTTCTAGTGTAATTCCGCTTCTACGTCGCTTCAAGTACAATAAGGAATTTGTGATAAATATTTGTTGATAATGTTAATTTTATTGAGTTTAATTTTGCCTAACCTGATATAAAATATTAAATAATTCCTTATTGTACTTGAAGCGACGTAGAAGCGGAATTACACTAGAAATTCATCATTAAAACAGTTTTGAAAATGGACTTCCGCAAAGTAACGCCTGATTCAATCAACTATTTAAGCTATATAAAGTCTGTCCCTCGAAGGAACAAATCAAGGTCCAAATCTAAAGTTTGTATAAGCGAAGTGCCAATATAATTATGTAAGTATTTACTCGTAGGTACGTATTTACAGTAGTTATGTAATCTATTGATCGATCCACTAATGCGCGGCTCACCCTTTCTCATTGCTTGCTGTGCAAGCATCTTGTCTATTACAGACACACAAGACGAGATGGCGATACTACCCACATGGGTCACAATATTGATATCTACACAATCTAATTATACACTACTTACTTAATAAATTATCAATATAAAAAACTGACTTCACAAAAATGTCAGAACCAAACCAAATTGAAATGGGCACCAGCTTTCAAATAAATAAAAAAATCATCAAAATCGCTTCACCCATAGTCGAAAGTTCTGAGATAACAAACATATTTAAAATAACAGTCGAATTGAGTACCTCCTCATTTTTGGAAGTCGGTTAAAAATACTACATAAGTACCTACCACTATTTAAAGGAATCTTGATAAAACTTTACAACATAGATAGATCGATAGAATTTTTTTATAGTGCACACTCAGAAATAAAAATTACATGCAAATAAAGAAACTTAAGTGGCACTAAGCCAAAACTAGTGGCCTTATCGCTAAAACGATTTCTACCAGGCAACAATTGATTGAAAATGAATAACAAAACAATGAATGAATAACATAACAAAGCAATATATAAAAAACAAGAAAGCAAAGCAACATATGAATAACAGTAATTTTTAAACTTTCGCGATTCGAACACATGTTTTCATATTTATCGGGACTTATCGCGCACTATTAAATATAGGTAAAAATAGATACCTTTCGCTCGACGTTTCGACCATGTTACAATGGCCGTGGTCACGAGCTGACTGAAAACTGCGGGTGAGTCCGGCGAGAAGAGCGGATATTTTGTTCTCCTACCCTCACTTGATCTTGAGCAAGACCCTGCAATTTTTCAAGATCAAGTGAGGGTAGGAGAACAAAATATCCGCTCTTCTCGCCGGACTCACCCGCAGTTTTCAGTCAGCTCGTGACCACGGCCATTGTAACATGGTCGAAACGTCGAGCGAAAGGTATCTATTTTTACCTAAGTATATTTAATAGTGCGCGATAAGTCCCGATAAATATGAAAACATATGAATAACAAGCAATATATGCAAGTTTTATTAGCAAAGATTCTAAATGATAACTACGTAGGTTTGCTATCTAAGTTTAAAACAATATTTTAATCTCCACAATGTCTCCACTGTAACCCAAACCTAAGGTTCAAACTCTACTAAAACAATAAGTAGAAAACAATCTCTACGTCTGGCTATACAGCGAGAGGCGTGGCGGGGGAGGCGTGGCTGAATGCATAGAACGTACTGGGCCACAGGTATTGTAGAATGTTTTGCTTATACGCGGCTTTCTGTCAACTCTAGGCTTTGTCGTCTGTTAGAAATTCAATGAAATTGATATCGGTACCACGTAAAATATGGTTAAGTACCTAGATTTATAGTTGGTTGATGATTTTAAGTGCTCTACAGGTGAATAGAATCCAAATATTATCGTGTTAAAAGGTAAAATACTAAAATGACTACTATCATTATGTGTATCTTCCGAATATTATCGCAGAATATAGAGCCGATAAAGGCGTTGCCTACCTGTAGAAACTTTTCATAGATGGCGTTAGTTATCTTTTTTGCATTTTTGTTCCTATTTGGGAAATTTTAAACGTCATATACGTAAACAAAATTATGTCAAATTCATAGATTTAGGATGTAATTTTAGGTCTGTTGTCAAATTACATATAAAAAAAAAGATGGCAATGCGGTTATCGCGTGAAGCGAAAAGCCCCAATAGGGATAGAGACAAAAGGTATAGCATCACTATAACAATTGCCAACTCCATTTCTCTAAATACTATATGTTGTATCTCAGCCAAGTTAGAGAGAGAAAAGCTTTTTGATATACCTAATTATATGTTATTTTAGATTTTACACTAAAATTGTAAAATCGATTTAAAAATACAAATTTAACGTTACCATAACGAAACAAAAGGTGATGATCCAATTCCCGTGATGATATAAAATATAAGACAAAGATTTCACATAGTCATAATACCCACATACTTACTCGTAATTATGGTTGGTATTAAATATTACAAAGAAAATACAAATGAAAAGGAAGTGAACTAACACAATCACAAAGGTTTAATTGTGAATATTAATGATAGCAATAACAGCATTGTCCACCGAGCCATAAATAAAGCCATCATTAGCAGTACAATCGTTCACCATCATCACACATCTAATTTGTCACTATGTTGTAACGGTACAAATGTTGAACGAACATCTGCAGCAATGTTTAGAAACACAATTAATAATTACAACACATAAAGAACTTTCTATAACGCTAAATAAACTCCTAAACAACGCGTGGAAAATCATAAAAAAACTGTTTACAACCCATGACTGATCGCGTTAATTCATGTTTTAAAATTTAACCCTACAACGAATCTACAACCCCATCGAACGTACGTGTGCATATTATGACGATGTAAAAAAAACTTTTAACAAACATCTCTCGAATACTACTCACAGCAAACCCGTCTCTAAACTAAAGCTGTACGAACTATGATGGGAGCAAAAATAATTTAGTCGTCGCACACGTATGCTCGACCCGTCAAAGAGGGGCGGGTTAGCGCTGGGCGGGCCCACGGGCGGGGCTCCAGATCCCGTGCGGCGGCTCTTTAGTCCGAGGAGAGCGGCTCGCGATGCCGCACCACTATGACTCCTCCGCACAGCTTTGCGATCCGAGACTTATTACCCGAGGCGTCTTCGCGTTCACCATCGCCAGATCCTTCAGACGTAGAACTCGACGTAACGGGCACCGAGACACCACCTCCCGCCGGCACTTCCGAATCGAACGACAAGAAAAACGAAAAGCCAGCATACAGCTATAACGCCCTCATCATGATGGCGATCCGCAGCAGCCCCGAGAAACGGCTAACCCTTAACGGAATCTACGAGTACATCATGAAGAACTTCCCCTACTACAAGGAGAATAAACAGGGCTGGCAGAACTCCATCCGCCACAACCTCAGTCTAAACAAGTGCTTCGTGAAAGTTCCGCGGCATTACGATGACCCTGGTAAAGGAAACTATTGGATGTTAGACCCTTCTTCTGATGACGTGTTTATAGGGGGAACTACTGGAAAGTTGCGGCGACGATCGACGGCCGCTTCGCGGTCTCGTCTGGCGGCTTTCAAACGAGGAGCTTTATTGCATCCGATGTTTGGGAATCCCTACGCGTCTTTGGTTGGTCTGTACCCTCCGTTGCTGTCTGTTTATGGGAGGTATGGTTTACCCAGTCCGTTGCTAAGGCTGCCGCCTCCACCAGTGCCGTACCATCAGTTATATCGTCGGATCCACGGGCTGGTGCCTCCGCCGAGCCCACCACCTCCCGACCCGGATCACATCATGAAGCACAGTTGATAGACTTGCCTCTCTTGCTGTATATTAATAAAGAGCGCATTGCAATGCCGTAGGATGTTTAAAATTCTACGTAACTCTGCAACTGTTATAAACAGGCGTAGCGCCTACCACCAGGCAAACGACCAGCTCGCCTCGTTATTCGGTTATTAAACCCGCGGTGTGTGATGGAAGACTGTAGGTAAAGACTGTGATAGTGAACTGTGGACTCTGTATTATAGTACGCGTTGTATAAAGTGATATTGCTATTTATTATTAACGTAAGGTTAAAATAATAATAATTTAATTAAGAGGCTTAATTTAAGTTATATTGGTCGCAATAAAGGATGTTTTCAAGCAATCGCTTAAAAGTATGTGCTTTATCTGTTGCGGTTCTAAGGTTGAATTTAGGCCTAGAATTGGCTTAGTGAGTTTTAAACAGTTTTTCTCTATAATTTACAATCTTCCGTATTATTTTCCTATCAGTTGTATTGACACGGAACTTGCTCTTGTGAACTGGTTTTTTACAATTTTCATTATGTTTTCAGGCAGCAAAGATTTCATACTATACCTATACTAGGAAAATCTGTCAGAGTACTGCAACCATGGATGGTTGGACGGTAGCGGGCGACCTTGCATTGATTATATTAATTATTTTAATAAATTAAAGAGTGGTATAAACAAGTCAGTCACAGTCATAGTCAAGCAAAGTACGTCACGGTCAAGTCAAAGTCATGCCCTAGTAAAGTGGTGGGTGGGGACTACAAGAAGCTTCTATGGAGCTTTGAAAACAACACGAAAATAGGTAGATCCATGTTTCACCGCGTTATATCACTGCACGTCCACGAAAACGTAATAAATAATAATCCACCATTATTATGCATTAACACACGAAAATACACAAGTTTAGTTTAGGAAAAATGTAGTTTAGGACTTTTTTTTTTCATGCTAGCGCCATAATTCACCCACAAGGGTTTCCTAATGATGGGTCACAGGCCATAGACAAGGAGAGCTCGTCCGTATACTTCAACGTTGCCATGTAAACTCCCAAGGTTCGAGCAGAGATATTCATGCGCTGGGTCGTGCAGACGAGTCGGCCTATTTCTGCTGAACGCTTACCTACCTACCTAATATAAAGCAACGCCATACTTAAATGTAGATATTCTGTGGCAACACTACTTTATGTAAGTTTAGGTACAGAACGTTTTACCACACGTTTTTTGCTCAACTTGGAGCAGATCTGGGGCCTTACACCCAACTCTAAACGCGGGCCCGAATAGGTGCAGTTTGCAAAATCACGTGACCGCTAACCGTATCTCGACGCGCGTAAGGGCGCTGATCAGTGTGTGTGGTAAATATAGTGGAACCTATTGGCAAGAAAACGGATCAAATATAGAATCTTCCTAGTTTTTAAGTCAGTAATAATATGGAAGAATATTGTTTTAAGCACACGGCTGTTCACTCCAGTTATATGATTATTTACGGCAGTGTTTTTCAAACTGTGGGTCACGACGCCCTGGGCGGTCGCCATGCCTCTATAAGGGGGACGCAGAGGCCGCGAAGCCTCGGTAAAAGAAAAAAAATATTTTTAGCTAGAAAAATTAATTCATGAGTAATTATAAAAAAAAAAGTTGTACGTATTTGATATTTGTAATATAATAAAATGCAGATTATAAACTGTGGAAGAGTACTGTAGAAAAGTGTTGTAGAAGGGTACCGAATTTTTTTTCATACTAAGTGGGTCACGCCGTGAAAAAGTTTGAAAAACACTGATTTACGGGATGTTTACCGTGGTAAGGTAGTGGAAGAAGCTCCCGATATTTCGGCGAAGTTACATGCACCGTGTTTATCGGACATATTCCCGTGAACATGGTGCATTCCCTTCACAACCTTACCATGGTATATATCCTGTAAATAATCATATAACTGTATGGAAGAATATGGTATGACATTTAGGGGTGAGTGGGGCAGTCTTAAGGTAGAGTAATTAAAAATGTAAGTATTGGATTGACAATTTTTAACGAAGATAATTATGATCATAATTTTTAGGAAAAAAACTGAAATTCGACTATTTCTGGTTATATTTAAGATAATTATTTAAGGCTTTTACTAACGTCTAAGATATTAAGATTTTAATATCTTAGAAGTATTTAAATATCGGTAACTTCTTTGATATTAAAATTACTTATATTAAAGTTTCTATCATGTTTATTGTGTTTTTGTAACAGAGCGTAACGAAAAGTGACGGTGATACAATTGTGCGTGGGCTGTTTTCTGACAGCTCTAGGAACATAGTTCTGTCACCATCGATAGATGGCGCAACGAGACATTTTTTTTTGCATTTGTTCAATGAAACCTACAATACAAGGAAGAGGAGACATTATATAACACGGCTAGGCAACGCACACTTATGTACCTACTAATTTATGTCGTGGAAAAATAAGTACCTAAGTACGTACTTTGTTAAGTAATAACCACAAAATACTATGCTATGAAATAGAATAACACAAAAACAAGCATGACGGACAGCCTTTAGTAGCTAACAATATCGTTTACGAGCCTTGAAGGGGTGAATTGGGAAACTGTAATGCCCATTCAAGGTATGTGATTCATAAATAAATTAATGAATACCTACACGATTAGGTACGTGTAGGTACTAGGTACTGTGGCCTAAATAGGTATGAATATTCGTGTAAAATACGTACTATCGAATTCCATACTAATTTCAAAATCGAAATTAAAAATTTGTATGAAATTCGATAGTACCTACGTATCTTAAAATACGTACTATCGAATTCCATACTAATTACAAATTCGAAATTCAAAATTTGTATGAAATTCGATAGTACGCATCTTAAAATATGTTCTATCGAATTCCATACTAATTTCAAATTCAACATTTGTATGAAATTCGATAGTACGTATTTTACGCGAATATTCGTACCTATTTAGACCACAGTGCCTACACGTACCTAATCGTGTAGGTATTGTTAGCGACTAAAGGTAAAGGCTGGGCCGATAAATTAAAATAAGGGCGCGTTCCGAATCACGTTAGCGTGATTTGGTAAGTAAGTAACTAACAGACGTGTCCACTTAACAAGAGAAAAAAAAATATTCACTCCCGTTGGTCAGACGGCGATTCGTCAGCCAAGTTGACATGTCTGTTACGGCTAGTACCTACATGCTCTGAGAATTAATAAGTTTTTTCAAGATACAAGCTTGCCTCAGCGATAGCCTCCGTCATTAAGAGCAGCAATTCCATTAAAAGTCGTTACACATTCGTATTTATTTGTTTTCTTTGACATTGTTCTCAATTTAAAACAGAAAAGTCGTTAAAGTCAACTGTGTCCAATCATTCACGCAACAAAATCAAACTGTGACTATTTCGAACAACATTCCACCAAAACTATTTACAATCGAAACACTATTTGTTTTGTAGCGAAATTTATCTGTAACAATAAGAATTGGCATTCACCACGTTAAATATTGAATCGTTAATGATAATGATAGTGCGGTGTCGGCGTCCAAACATTTACTTTATTTACGAACGGACAGGAGACATAAAGTTGTTTTGTAACAGTACTGAGTAGAAAATGTATGAAAATACCGCTTCAGCAAGCTTAGCACGCGAGCCGCTATTAATGTTTGCAAACCCTTTTTCGCCCGCCCGCGAGAAAGAGATAGGCGTAGGTATCTACTGAAAGCCTGGTGGGTTGGATGGATAAGACGTTAAATTATTGGTCCCGGTTGTTTGCCTTACAACAGCTGTTAAGCTAATTAGGCCTTAGTGCCACATAAAAACTCTGACATTAGATTCAGAGCGGAGAAGGTTATCAATTCGAGTGTATTAAAAAAAAAAGTTTTTTTTTGTGTTTGTTACCTCAAAACTTTCACTGGGTGAACCGATTTTGATTTTTTATTTGAATGCTGGTGCTTCCCGTTTGGTCCCATTTTATTTTTATTTTTTTCTAATGTGACTTATTGCTGTTGGCCTTGCGGCCTCTACAGCTTGACCGGACTAGTTGGTGAACGCAGAGGGCGTTGGGCCAACAAGATTTAGATTTTTGGGCGACAAGCGCAAGGGCACCTCGGAGGTACGAGCCTTGGCTTGGACCGTCGCCGGGGAAGTCGGTTTTTTATATTGATAATTATTTATACAATATCCT
Source organism: Agriopis leucophaearia (assembly GCA_949125355.1). Taxonomy (NCBI): domain Eukaryota; kingdom Metazoa; phylum Arthropoda; class Insecta; order Lepidoptera; family Geometridae; genus Agriopis; species Agriopis leucophaearia. Next base: position 14,999,347 of record OX421268.1, on the reverse strand, counting down.
AGCTAGCTACTACTACTACTAGTATAGTAGCTAGGTTAGCTAGCTATAGTATCTTGTAGCTACCTACCGGTGTTATACAAATAGGTACCTAAATTGTTACGCATGTTGTGTACTGTGTAGTGCTTTAGAGTTCTACAGTAAAGCTTTTAGGAAGCTTTATTTCTGTACATTTTCCTCTCGGTAGTAAAGCACGTAGCCAGGGGTTCGTCACCGACTGCTGTCGACTCATCGAGCCAACAAAAACATGCCTCTACTCTCTATCGAGAAATGCGACACCGCTAATCCCCGTCTTTTAATCGACACAAGACACCTTTCGTTCTAAACGCATAGCGGAAAGCCCTATATGTCTTCCCCATAAATCAGTCAGCCATTTTGTTTTTATGTTCCCGCGCTTTTCCCAACCACAGACAATTAGGCGGGTGACAGCGCACCATAAACAAGGAGGTCCGCTAATCCAAGGATTATCGTGAGCGAAGACAAGCGGCGTGCATCCAGCATTTCTTGTAAATAATTGTAAATCTACGTCAAAACGCAACGACACATACATCTGTTAGGGGATCATAAGATTAACCCGTTTTACTCATAATATGCTGTTTTATGCGTCGCGATCGGATCGGAAACTGACGACTTCCCGCTAAAACGGCGTGTTAATCTCACGTTAAATATGGTAACCTCCTGCACTTTTGGGATATCGGCTCTAAATGTGGACGTAGTAACTTTAAATATTTATCTGTGACGTAGGGTTTGTTTTTCTAAGCTCTATAAAATACTCTCATGAAAACGAGATAATAATATTCTTGTCAAGTTACTAAATTCGTGTTGGGCATTATAATAATCATAGAAAAGAAAAAAAAAACTATGATACTAATATTTCTTGCAAGGAAAATTAATGCCAACCAAACCGTACCTAAGCAGATTTTTGAAATTAGAATTTCAAATCCTTTCAATGCGTTGTCATGGACAAATGTCAAAAAAACTTGAAAGAACGTATGGAATATTCGGATATTTGGAGAATGGGGATAATCGGAAATATTTATATCTATTTGCGAGTGCTTTGTCCGAGTGTTTGTCCACATTTAGTTCATTCAGAATGTTTATTTGCTCACATTGAGTAAGCGAATTACCCTTTCCCTTCACAAACGGATGTTTTTCTTGCGACATTGTGCGCGCAGAATAGGATTTGAGTATGATTATCGGAAAAAAAATGTTACAATTTTATTGTAGTCCATTCATAATATTTTGTGAGTATTTGAGTCAAAGAAAGAATTTGTGACGTCTCATCACAACCTGTCAATATCATAATATTCATAATACTACTGTTATGAAAAAACCTTCACAAGGTGCAATTTTAAATTATATCTAGACAATCTATACAAAAAGAAATAATGCTTACACATTTCCTTAAACTTATGATCAAATCAGGTTATATTGTCACAAGCAAAAGGCGGGAAATTTATGCATTACTAGCTCTGCGCCCTGCGGTTTCACCCGCGTGGTGATGAAAATCGGTGATGATGAAAAGTAGCCTATGTGTTAATCCAGGACATAAGATTCCAAATTTTATCCAAATCCATCCAGCCGTTTCTGCGTGATTGAGTAACAAACATCCATCCATCCATACATCCATCCATCCATACATCCATCCATCCATACATCCATCCATCCATACATCCATCCATCCAAACTTTCACATTTATAATATTAGTGGGATTCAATGACAATAATAATTGAATGGTTTCCCGCTATTTTCTGGTGAAAAATAGTTTCAATTTTTTTTATCTCGTGTAAATCCGCGTTTGACTACCAAAACCATCTCGCCTGTTGGTAAGCGACGATATGGTCGAAGATGAAGCACGCAGACTTAGAAGATACCTACTTATATAGCACTAGCCGTCCGCCCCGGCTTCGCACGAGTGTAAGCTTGGCCTTCGGCCTCGCTACAAAATATAATATAGCCTATGTCACCCGGGGATAGTGTAGCTTCCCAACAGTGAAAGAATTTTTCAAATCGGTTCAGTAGTTTCGGAGCCTATTCATTACAAACATACAAAAATAGGTACAAATCTTTCCTCTTTATAATATTAGTGTAGATAAGTAGTTATAATAGTAAAATACTGGTTTGACTATATATACCAAAGATTTTCTATAACGTAGCTATACCTAGTCAGTGATATACCTATACGTTTAGTTCGTATCGGTAAATGTTCATCGCCCAAGTCTTAGCTACTTTGCTTGACTCTGACTATAATTGTAATATGGTTATTAATTTACTTACGGAATACAAACAGCATAAAAAACGTAAAACAGCAAAATATAAATATTAACAAATAACCCTTAAAGATGTTACAAATAAACTATGTAATAAAACTTGAAAATATTTCAATTCTGCCAAGTTAGCATGCGCACGCGACGAAACATGGCGTCACTTTGTCGAGCAAGAACGTCTTGCTTTGGCACAATAAATAGAGTCGACAAAACGGCGCGCGCATGCTAGTCCGGCTGGACACTGGCAAATGCACAAGACGTGCGACGCCACAATTCCCTCAAGAGGAAAGAAGAAGAAAACATCTATTTAAATGGGTTACTGTTTTACGATCAAATCCTATCCACAATGTAAACTCTTTCCTTGAAGATGTTTAATAACACTCGTTTTCTTCCAGGAATGTTTGTTCTTGTTCCAGAATAATGAACGACTGGATGCCGGTTATAGTGTTTATCGAATACACACTTCTACGTTAACATAATAAAGCGAATGTTTGTCTGTAAGTATGTGTGTTTGTTCCGACTATAGTTCGTAACGACTGAACGAATTTGAGGGAGGCCTTGTCCAATAGTGGACGTTAATTGGCTGATGATGTGTGTGTGATGTAAACGAATTTGGATGAATTTAAGTAGGTATCTATCCAAATACAATGATCCCATACCACGTCTCGGGACTATTATTCCGGTAACATTTATAGAACCTGCAAGACGATAAGGTACACCAAGAGGACGGATATAGGATAATTTCCCCCCGCAAAATGCAGGAAAACATGAAAATTGCTGAATGCACTACTACTAAATACCGATCTTAATAAATATTTGGCTAAAATGAGGTGTTCATAATGAGGACGGACATAAAGTAATGTGAAAAGGTCACAAACAGGAAAAAAGTATTACTTCACATTTGTAATATATATTGACACTAGCTGTTGCCCGCGACTTTGTACGCGTCTATTTTCATATAAACTTTTAACCCACTTATGCCTACATTCCGCCCTTTCGCAAAATGCAAAAAAAAACTTAACGGAACTGTACACCCCATGAAGAATCTACTTGCCAAATTAAAGGCTCGTAAGTCGTTGCATAACTTTTAACACAACATTCAAATTCCAATTCTACTTCCACAATCCGTCCTTGTTAAAATCTTACAACTGTTTTTTTTAATGATACTGGGTGACGAGACGAGCGAAGTCGCTCGCCTGGTGGCTCTTCACGCTTGCCCATAACAGCTCAACGCCACTCAGAATTTTGAACTTCAACAGTTCAAAACCCTGGATGGAAATGCACTGCGCTCGTCACCCCGAGATATAAGATGTTAAATCTCAGTGTGCCCTGTAATTTCGCTGGAAACATTGCCCTTCAATCCGGAACACAGTAGTGTTTGAACACTACTGCTTGGCGGTTGAATAACTGGCAAAGGTGTGATACTTCCCCAGGCGGACCCTGCACAAGAGTCCTACCACTACAGCTATTATTTATTTTAAACTATTAACCTGAATAACAAATTATATCTCCCTAACTTCAAAACAAAGGATTTTCATATAAATTTTCAACGTGAATTGATTGCTTAAGTTGCTTCCACAAAATCATTAGTCCGCTAACCTCTACACCCCACAAGGAATCGATATCTGCCAAATTTCAGCCACTTTCTGAGATTTTGTGATGAGTTACTAAGTGAGTGAGGAAGTAAGTGATATTTCGCTTTTAAGAGAAGATAGATTGACTTTAGTTTTCAGGCACATAATGTTATTTAATGAAAAACCTTACACGATATCGAGTTGAGATGTGTCCGATCTCTTTAAAGTTGTTTCAGTAAACGTCTAACCTAACACGATAATTTCATAGATTTCCCCAAAATTTCAGCAGAATCAATGTTTACTGTAATTTTTACCGTTCTAACACGAACCAGTTACGGCGGCAACATCAAACGGACAACAATCGGCGAGATCAAAGCTGCCGTCTCGATGCGGTGGAGGTACGCAGCCATCGTGGCTTTTGAAGATGCGAGTACGGTATTAGATTGTACGATAAATTTATTGATTTCTTTATTCTTGGACTAGTATATGCCCGTGGCTTCTACTGGGTTGACGGTGACAGCAATGTAGAGCAAGCGACACAGTTTTATGCCTAAGGCTCTTTGGCAAAGATTTGAGGATAATTACCTCAAAAATATATTTAAAAAAAAACATACATTGCAACTCTTTTTAACCGACTTCCAAAAAGTAGGAGATTCTCAATTCGACTGTTGTTTTTTTTAATGTTTGTTCGTAACTTTCGACTGGGTGAACCTGATGATTCTTTTTTTATTTGAAAGCTGGAGCTTCCCGTGTGGTCCCATTTCAATTTGATCCTGTTCTGTCATTTTTATGAAGTCGGTTTTTTATATTCAAAATTATTTATATTTCAGTCCAAAAATTCAGTACCTTAGGTGAAACTGACGAATTTTATTTAATATCATTCCAAAAGACTTCTGTGCCGAGGGAAAGTTTTTGCTCAGTAGGGGGCTAGAGTAAACTTATACTATCCAACGACATTCTACACACCATGCTATTCGAAAGTGAAATCTAAAACGCGATTGTTTGCGTTTTTGCATTTTTTTTGCTTAAACAAATCACTCTTATGCAAGAAAGAACAATCTGATAAAGTCATTGTTTGCTGTAATTATAGTATCACAGCACAACTTGTATTATATTACGTTTTATTTGAAAATATTTGTGCTGTATAACAATGGTGTAATGATGGTGTAATGTGATATTTTCCGCATAACGTTTAGCTCATAATTACTGACGATAATCTCGGAAGATAGAGAAATGGGTCGGCTAATTGTTGGAGGATTCTGAAGCATGTAGTTTTTTCTCTCTCAAACATGGTATTTAATGTGTTCGTAATTTGAAGAACCTACTTGGACGAGAACTGATCTTTAAAGCCTCGACTATAAAGTGGTGGCCAATTTTAAATCTTGTAGCCACGTGCATCCAAGATTTGATTACTATTTTCCACATAAACGCAATTGCACAGAGGTAAGGTAGATATGTTATAATTCACATAGAAATATGTTCCAATCAGTTAAATTACTAGTTCGATTGATTTAATAGTTTGCTAGACTGTAGGCCTTAAAGAGCCAACTGCCAACGCCGTTTTCATCTAACCATAACATCTAGAGCTGGGGCGTCAGACTGGATTTTTTTCAGTGCAATCATGTGCCATTAACAAAATTTCGGAAGTGATTGTTAGGGCCAGACTCAAAATAACGAAACATACTGAATTAGTAACCATCTATAGATAGGTGGGTACATTATGTTTGTTACTTGCACTAGGTAACTAACATCAAGACTTCACGAGACGTGTATAACTCATGTCATAGCATGTCACACTTAAATTTGTGAGTGGAATTACGATAATGAAGAGCGCGTGCAATTTAAAATTCGGGAAGTCGCATCGCCTATCGTGTTAAATTTTTTAGATCTGGATATGGGACGAGGGCCGCATCATTATAGTCCAAGGGCTGCATGCGACTCGCGGGCCGTATGTTTGGCATGACTGCTATTTCTTGCTGCTATATAGAGTCCATATCTAGATGGTAATGCAAGACGTGAGTCTTGGGGTTTTCTTTTGTAAGTATATTGACAATTGGGTCAATTCTGACATGCCACTCACTAAACTAAACCAATCTGACTGGACTAAAATTATCTGTCTCTTTTTATTTCAATATGTGAGATAAGGATGGCAACAATTTTAGAGCTGTCAAATTTAGCTTAGTTTAAATAATGGTACAACAGAATCGACATTAATGGTAATCGCGTGTTATTCTGCACGCACAAACTAACTCGCACCATCCTCACGAGCAGGACGGCAGGCGTCATCATTATAAACAATTAGGTTCCCACTCCTGGGATACAAGGATGGGTCCTAATCCATAATGCTGGCACAGTGCATGTTGGTGAATATCAAAATTATGTCTTTGCACTTTTGAGGTTTTTGGTATCCTCACGATGTTTTCCTTTACCGTTTTTTTTTGCCTACTAACTCGTATAATATGGTACAGTTCGGGATGTCGAGCTATATAGGTATTATGACCTACAAATAAGAATCGATCAACAAAGGCCCCAGCTCCCTCCCATCTCGAGCAGAGGTCCAATGTCCCAATTAGGCGAGTTAACCTCCGCGCGGGTCACAATCTAATTCAATTCCCACTCGTCTAGCCACTTTGCGACGGGACCAACTTGGCGGTGACGCTCCCCGAATCAGTTTGGTGTTTTAGTTGTACCTGGGGGCCTTTTTTGTAACGGGGCGAATCTAAACCTACTACCCTTTCGGTGGCCTATCTCTGTATCAGACGGCGAGCATCAGAATCTCCGTAGGAACGCACTGGTACTTCCACGTGGGTGGAGCCCCACTGGAGGAGCACGTTCACGAACATTTAATAATTAATAATAATCATCATCATTAGCATTTTCCATTAATTGCTGGGGTTCCATTAATTCCATTAATAGCTATCCTTTGAAGCGCGCCATCTTTTCCGGTCCTGTGCTAGTCTTGTCCACTGCTTTCCTGCTGCTTTAGCGATGTCGTCCGACCAGCGGCAGCGGGCTGGTGGTCGCTTTCCGTTCCGTGGCTATCATTGTGTGACTGCTTTGGTCCACAATAAATAATAACTCACCATTATTATAGGTACATTAATACTCGAAATAACACAAGTTTAGGTTGATGCCAATACTCTTGGATCTATTTCTTACTCTATCTAGTGCGTTAAGGCGGATGCAGTAATTAACTCTACTGATATGTTAATAAAATTAATAGGTATCTTATGCAGTGATTCACCTAAAACAACTATTTAAATCGAATATCTTCGTTGATGAATTTATAGCGACGAACTCGCGTCGACCATGCTGCGTTGTGTGGTTCCACGCGAAATTTTGTGCGCTTGTTTTCCATATTACATGAATGATAGTACTACGTTTTCTGGCGTAACACGTAAGCATTGCCAATCAGCGTGGTAATGCAGCCAGCATGCAAGGTACGCTGCCAACTGGTAGTGGATTGTACGTTTGCATGTCTCTAGAGTCTAAGAGACATCCAAACGTTCAAGACGAAGAGTCGTCTAGAGAGTCTAGACCTATTAACGACCGATGGGTAATCCGACTGCTTTTCTATAATAGGTCATGAAGTTTAAGGAATTTAATGTTAGCTTGTTTTTTGTTTAGATAATAAAGGCACTAATACTGATTAAGAGCTGTATGAAAAATGCCAATTAGACAAAATGCAATCCCTAAATTTGGATTTTTCTATTGTAAAATAAAAAATGTTTTTAAATCGTTCTACCGCTAGTCCGTTATCGCAATCGCTTTTAGTCATACTACTTACAAAACTTTAAAAAAATAAAAACTCCTATTCAGCATGATAGCGATATAACGATAACATCCCGTGGACAAGTTTTGTTGGTCAATATTCATAATTGGATAGTTTCAAACAGCACTTAGCGATTAGTGCACCCCTAGAAGCAGGGGTGCCCAACCTTTGTCTATTTATATAGAAGGTTTTACTTTGCCTCCGGTATTGCGGCTTTATAAACCTCGACGCAAAAAGAGGGGTGTTATAAGTTTAACGTGTGTATCTGTGTGTCCGTCTGTGGCATCGTAGTTCTAAACAGCTGAACCGAATTTGATAAAGTTTTTTTTTGTTGTTTAAAAGGTAACTTGATCGAAAGTGTTCTTAGCTTTGATTAATGAAAACTGGTACAGCCATTTAAGGATTATCAGCTCTTGTATTGGGGGTTTAAAAAAATATTAAATCTATATTAGCTGAGTTTATTATTATGGATGTTCTAGAAGATTTTGTGAATATAATCTACCTTGTTAGTTTTATTTGTTGTTGACATTTTGGACCGATGATAAGAATTCTGAGATAAGAATAGTTTAATATGAAGTCCTGTTAACGTCAAAACAACATAGTATATGCTTGATTTACTAAAATAAATTAAAAATCAAAATATCCAAGCTAAGGGATTTTATTTTATTTAATTAGGTTAGTACGAGTTCTTACTAGATCTCGTCAAGTAATTTTCAGGGTATTTAGAAAACGTAGAATAGTAAAAAAGTGGTAAGTAGGTAAATAATTGATATTTTAATCGTGTTCGTTTTAGCCAAACAAAAAAATACAATTCAATGTTTGTAATCTTTTCTATCTTCTTTCTTTTATAGCATTCCTATTAATGTTTCTTTTCTATGACTAGGGTCTTGATCGGGCAGTGTGCCCTACCCCTGCCGGCCAGTGGCAGCCCGCATGCTTGGGCGCAGCTAATACAGCAATTATAATAACTCGCCACGCTGTCCGCTTGCACACATTACTGTCCACACCCCACACCCTAAAGTGTAAAATATTCACATTTATTGAAGGAAAGATGGAGAAAGCTGGGTTAAACCATGAACTCTCAAAGAATAAGCTTAGACTTTCAGTCGATGGAAAGAACGTGGAAATCCGGAGAACCATGATATCGTTGTCGGAGATAAAAAAATCACTTTGTAGAGTTTGTAGTGTTTACCTGGCTAAAGACAAGGAGAGTGTGCCGTCAGCTTTATATTTTAAAAAAACTGCTCCTCTTTCAGGCTTGGCATGTCACTGTCACTAAACCAATGCGTAGTGATACGGTAGTGATCACAGACCTACTACCTAGTAGTGATCAAACTCCTTATGTCACTGTCAAGAAATATCTCCGTGATTATAAGATGACATGGATATTTGGAGCCAAAAACATGTCGACTTATTGTATTTTCCTAAACTTGAGTATTTTCGAGTCTTCATGTAGGTATAATAATAGTGGATTATTATTTATTAAGTGTTCGTGTATGACCTCCAGTGTGGGCCAGCGATATAACGAGGTGAAACATGTTTCAAGTTGTTTCCAAAACTTCATAGAAGCTTCTAGTAAAGTCTCAACTATTTCACTGACTTGGACTTGACCGCGACTTACTTTGCTCGATTCTGACCATGACTATGACTTGTTTGACAATATTTAATAAAAATTCAAAATATTTCATTATTTGATGACACTAGCAAATGCACACGATGTCTATCATCTCGAGAGGTAAGAAATAATAAGATAATTGAGATCTATGTATATTTATATTACCTGAATTTATTATTTAAAAAAATACCTGTAATGTGTGAGGTAATTGTAATTGATGAAATGGTATAATTTAAAATTTAATTACCATGATGTGGTTTCATCACTGTTTAATGAAATCTTCCCGAACCATATATTGATAGACAAAACAAAAATAAATTATTTAAAAAAAGGCTTATACTCACGTTTTAATGAAGTAAAACAAAAATACAATAAAAATAAATTAAATCTGTTGTCCTAGATTTATGACGACCGTAAAAATTTAAACTTATTGACTCTACAATAGAGTCCTGACCCCTTTAAAACATATCGTGTTAAAAATGACATTATCGTAAAACATGTTATATTTTATGACGTAGCGGCTGGTAGAGTCAGCAGAGACGGTGGAGTCCCCAAATGGTTCCAATTTAAGATCAGTCACGGTGGTGGTCATTGTATGTGGAACGGATCGAAGTAGAGGTTGACTGTCTGAGTAAACCCTTTTCGTGCGGTTTAAAGGAAAAGAGAAGCGACATTGTAAAAATAACATGAAGTAACATACTTGAATTTACAGGTACACTTACAGTTTTAGGGAGTCTTTTCATTTGTGTCTTAATGGCTGAATTTTTAAACAAAGCAATTAAGTAATATATTTATTTTCTTACTTTTTAAACAAAGCTTCTTTTTATTTATATTACACGGGAATTACTCACGTAAGATTAGGCCGGATACTCCGACTATAGTTTCAACCGCATACGGCGGTCTTTATCAAGGTGAATGCGCGCGCGCGGCTGCGTCTCGCTTTGCACCGCAGCCGCGCGCGCGCATTCACCTTGAATTATCCCTTCATGTGTGCAAATGTAAAATGTGCAGATTATGATAATTAAATAGCAAGACAGCAATTTCTGATTTCGATGTTATTGCAGCTCAGAAATTGCCGATTTTTTAATGCCATAGGTGGCAAACAAGCAGACGGGCCGCCTGATGGCAAGCGATAACCGTCGCCTATGGATACTTGCAACACCATGGGCATCACAGATACGTTGCCGACCCTTAAAGACTCTAATAACAGCCCTTTTGAAGAACCCCATATCAAAGTTCGGAAATGTCGCATCAGCTCATTCCACAAATTGCAAGTGTCAGGCAAAAAGGAACGCGTAAAACGCACAGTGTGCGATGTGTGAATATGACGAAAATTATAATTGTTATATCTTACCTGCATTCTGGAAAATAATATTTTTTTCCCAATTTCATTCATTCGAGCAAACAAACGAGCCTAGATATGAACTTACTTTAAATAAAAATAGCATGAGACTACCAAGCCCAATCTGTTTTTCGCTTCTCCATTGCACCAATTCCTAATGTCACCCCTTCACCCAGGGTCAATTGCGACGGCACCCGACGCAGCCAGCGATGGACTCAGTGACAATTAATAACAATCACTTTTGGCTCATACTCGTATAAATCAATACCAATTTGTACAATTAGATCTAGAGACACCTATCACGGAGTATGAAGGTGACTGATTGGATTTATGGCTACATTTAGCTCAGTTATTAGGGAGCGTTTCTAAAAAAACATAGGTACCAAGATGTGAAACAAAGCGTTTATTATTATTATTTATTTACCCGACTAGGTTTAGGGAACACTTGTGCAACATTTCATTTTTCTACACCCAACGGTTTAGTGCGCTGTCAGTAAATTAAGCGTTTATTTGCTTAAAATAAACACAGAGGGTAAATAGCCAGAATAAAAACAACAAGACTCTAGCTTACTTTTGGTGGCGTCATTTTTTTTTGTACTTGGTATTACCCCTACTTGCTGGATACGCTGATGCTGCAAAAAGGTACACTCAAGCATTTTAATTACCTGGGTATTATTGTAACATTAGATGCGCAAGCTTCATGCTTGGTGTGTGGCTCTTGTAAATTAATTAGTTTTATGTTATATTGGTAAGTAATAGTTCATAAATAAAATTGTATAAGCTGACATAGAGATACCGGAGTCTGCGAAACTGCACTACAAAAAAATCTTTCTGCATGGTGTTATATGATGATGAGGTCAAAGTCTAGTCTCACACATTCAACATTAGCTGAAAATTCCGATGCAATCAAAAAAATTATCAATGCAGGCATTCTGTTCTAAAAGTTATTTTGATATTATTGTTAATTATCAATCACAGATCTTACAAGCGATAGCGCAATCTTATAACCGACTAAAAGTCCTAAACATTGTGTAAACAAATCCATCGGACCTCGAAGCAACTGTCGCATACGGGTCCATTGCCTACCAATTGAGCGTCCATCTTGGACAATGTCATACCCCAGGCTTCTTCAAAACTGTTCCTACATTACTAAAGCACCATATCATATTAAGAAAAACTGATATTTCGTTTAAATTCATAGGCGCAGTATGGTAATATGTAATATGACAAGATATTAAAGCGAGACATATTTTTCTGGACAAATGGTCTATTGTGCACAAATTGTATTAAGGACTTGCTATTGTAGGTTTTGTACAATACTAGTCTGCAGATCATGTGTGTGTCATTTGAAGTCAATAATTATGTGTCGTTGACTCTAGTTAAGTCTGACTAACTGGGAATACTGATTTTATAAGGAAATCCAATGAGTATGGATAAACGTGTGGACTTTTCTCAATTGTTTCACGATTTTTAACGAAATAAAACCGACGTAATGATGCTTTGATTTTTTTCTTGTGTACTCTCTCTTTGCGAATTCAGCTAATCGAAACAATTCAATACTGGCTTTAGGGCATGGACGTTATAAAAGCCATTAGGTTTTATAATTATAACGTCCTTGCTTTAGAGATATAACATAACTCAAACATCAAGAGACTATACCCGTGTCCATAAGAATTTATTTCGTATTCGTATTTTTAGTTCGTCCCGAAATTCAAACCATCAAAAGACAATAGGAACAGATTTACGTTGACTTCATAAGCACCTTTGAAGTAGGTAATTAAATTTGCTTGTTGCAAATTTTATGCTATGTGTTCACAGCAAATGTTGCAAAAGGAGTCATTGTGACAGCAAATATTGAACTTTATTGACGTTGAGCGAAATAGAAATTAGTTGAATTACCTCGAGGCAAACAAATACGTCGGTAGGTACGTTCCAGGATTTGGACGAACAGATAAGAAAAGAAACATATATAAGTTACGTATGTTAAGGTTGCCTGGAAGAGATCGCTTATAGCGATAAGGCTGCCAATTGTTTCACTAGTTTTAAGTTGTTTTTATCCTATTATGTACCTATGTAATTTTTGGTGTGAACAATAAAGAGTTATCTATCTTTATATGACTAGCTGTACGCGCGACTTTGGCCACGATTTCTTCAGAAAAAATAGCTTATGTCCATCCTCATGATACATACTATTACCTCCCAAAATTTTATCGAGATCGGTTAAGCCATTTAGCTGTGATAATGTAGTAAGCAGACAGACAGAGTTATTTTCGCATTCATAATATTAGTGTGGATGGAGAGTCAGCGATGTGCGTCATCCTCGGTCAAGCCGTCGTCTATTATCTTCGAAAGCTAGAGCTGGTGTACATCACCTTGTAGCTATCTATCACTATTAAAAAAACTTTGTTTTATGAATTAGTCATAGTATTTCCCACTTCAGTAAACTACCAATCCTCCTTCACTCGAAACCCGAGATAAATAATAGCTCCTCGGTTTGTGAGACCACTTCTGACAGATAATAGAATAATTCGTATTTATAGTGTCCTCTCCCTCGCGACCTCTCGACCCGTCTCTCCCGCATGCTTTACTGGATTTTGGAAGATTGGCTTATTGTTATGGGAGTTTGGAATGTGGGATATGAAGTATTGGTTCATTAGTGTTGGCAAATTGCTTATAATTTACATTGTCTCGGGAGGAGCCATAGCGCAGTGCTGAGGGCTCCGGTGCGTTCCTCTGGAGATCCCGGAGCCCTCTGGTCAAGCACTAAGGCTGGTCACCGGGGGGTTTTAGTGGGTACAATCCCACATAACCTGGCTGCACCCCAATGCAGCTTATCTTTGCTGCGGGTATCTTTGGAAGATTTTCCCCTCGAAAAAAAAAAAAAAAGGTAAAGCTAAGAAAATCTTTGGTATCGCCCCTAAGACAGATTCTTGCAAATGAGTAAATCTTTATGAAAATATATAGTACAATCATAATCATTTAATTAGTCGGAAAGAGCCTAGCTTGTACAAGTTTTATTAGCTATCCTGTGCAGTTCTACTTCTGGGTAGGGTTAGGTCACCGCCAATTTCTGCTAGTTTATATTCTGTTCCAGCACCTTTCAATCTTTATTAGACTTCACGAGCTCGTCGCGCCATCGTGTCGAGCTTCAACTGTTTGGAGGCTTCTCATAATTCGCGGAGACCTTTGCCCACCTGCCCGTGTACATTCGGCTTGCACCCAGACAGCCATTTGAGCCTGGCAGATTTAGTTCTTACAAACTTTTGAGCTTATTTTATGACGTAGGTCATAGAACGCAGTGAGATTTGATGGATGCAATCTTCTTCGCCTGGTAATTCCACGGTAATTCCACGTTTGTAGGTATTATAACATTGAATAATTTCAAAATCAAATCCATAACAATAAATCTGTCATCAACCGCCGGCTGTTCAAGTGTTCAGACAAGCAATTATTGTCAGTGGTTTTTCCAAACTTGTCAGAATTGGTACAAATGGAGGCGGTTCAATTCTCAACATTTCGCTATAATTGAATACAGTTTTATTATTATCTACTCTGTTTATTATGCGGGATGTTTGTCTGTTTACTTCGTTTTGGGACATTTTGTTGAACGTTAAATGCGCTAATGTGGTAATGTCGGTTTGGATGGACGTTGATTTTATTGTGTTTGGATTGGATTAGTGTGTGTTGTCTGGACACATCGTGAGAGAGTTTTTGTGAATGTTTTATTTTTATTTTCAATGGTTCATTATCATCAGTGACAAGTTTGCGTTGATCTCTTTGATTGTAACACCTACTTTTGATCTCAGATATCGGAAAGATTAAGTCTTTTTATCTTTGTTACTTGGCTTTACTTATATCTACATTAGAGTTAGAGAAAAATCATTGTAATGTCTGCAGCCTCGTTAAGAAGGCCGAATTTCCTCTACGTTCCATCCGTGCGATGTAATTACAGAAAAAATAGTTTCATTATCAGGGTAAGTATACAGAGGATACAACGCTTTTGCTAAGGAAATTGATGCTGACTTGTTCAATACCTCTGCGTAAAAAAACAGCTTTGGAAATACGAATAATTTTACATAAGTGTATTCTAAATTTTGATCGTTTATTTTTCTTCTTAGTATTTAACTAACTTAGCTTTCTTGTTATTGTATATTTTCGTGGAAGTCCGTCTTTTATTTATCTATACTTCAATTTGATAGCCCCGTTGGCTCATTTGGTAGTGAACCTGCCTTCTGCGCTTGGGGGCGTGGGTTCGATTCCCATCTAGAGCAAATATTCATGTGATGAACATTTGTGTTTGTTCTATATCTGGGTGTTCTATTTAAGTATGTATTTAAAGATATATATGTACGTATATCAGTCTCTGGCAGCCATATTACAAGCTTTGCTTAGTTTGGGGTCAGATGACCGTGTGTGCAAAAATGACCCAGATATTAATGTATTATTCTTAACTGACCTTCTATCGTTATCATTTTTTTATAAAAATTTAAATAAAATATACGAATTGTATGATTATAATATTCATACAGAGACGATTATCCTAGAATTTCCTAGTGTACAAGCAACTATATCTAATAGACAAATCACCAGTGTCATCGAGCTTGGAGCATCAAACCAGTTTCACTAAAAGACACAACATATCACTATGAGTTCTACCAATTAGAGCTCATTTCCTACATGGAAGTAGGTCGTAACATAAGTAATAAGAAGATTAGTGGTGTACCGTTGTACTAATTGAGCTAATTGCATTAAATGGGACGGTGGTCAACGATTGTATGGAACCCGATGCTTGTGAGGGACCACCGTGGAATAGGATGGTTGCTGCTTCTACATCTTATAGTCTTAATAGGCTTCTATGTGTCCCAAATCCATCATAGAAAGTTCGAATTTTATATGAACAGGTAAAATATCCATCTGAATCAAATAACTTACATATCTTCTATACATAATAAAAAAAAACTTAGAAATAAAAAAAAACACAGGGCTTCTTTAAATAAGCAGCTGAACACGATAAGACAGTTTTTAGAATTTTTGCTTGTTTGTGTGCACATCTCCTAAACCAATGGACGGATTTAATGCGGTTTTCACGAATATGCTTAGCTATGACCAGATTGAAGTATAGGCTATGTTATTTTGCGCAAGGGCCGGATTAAGGGAGGAAAAAGGGTAGAAAGTTTATGTGAAAATCTACGCGTGCGAAGTCGCGGGAACAGCACTAGTATAATAATAAATCAAATGCTATTCGTTAGTCCCGCTAAAACTCAAAAACGGCTTGACCGATTAGATTTTTTGTTTTGTGTTGTTTGCTTTAATACATATAGGGTTATAAAAAAGCCCGGAAAATTGGAAAATTCGGGAAAAGAAAGTGCTTTTTCCTATGGAATTTGGACAGGACAACGTTTGTCGGGTCAGCTAGTATTATTATATGTAATGCAAAAAGAGTCAAAGCATGCAAAAGTGTCTTTATTTGTTACTTTTTAACGCAGCAATTAAGGTAAGGAATCGACATGATTTTTATGTAGAGATAGTCGGAGGGCCGGATGGTGATAAGGATACATTTTATCCCGGAAAAATTTACGGTTATCGTGGTGTCTACGCAGGTGAAAACACGAGGCGTAGGTAGTGGACTATAACTACAGTTATATGATTATTTACGGGATATTTACCGTGGTAAGGTTGTGGAAGGAGCTCCCGATATTTCAGCGCCGTTACATGCACCATGTTCACGGGAAGACTGAAGAATGTGGGTGGTGGGTCAAAAAGTTCAAAGTTAGGTGCAGACAAAACGATCTACCCTCTTTCTTAGTCTTTTGCTACGTGAACATGGTGCATGTAACTGCGTCGAAATATCGGGAACTTCTTCCATAACCTTACCACGTTTAATATCCCGTAAATAATCATATAACTGTAGTGAACAACCGTGATAGTTTAAAACAGTGTTGGACTATAACCGTTTAACTGTCAAGAACTAATTCATAGTGTTGGTATCGCAGTATTTCGACTGGTAGTTGCACCACAAGTACCGCGACCACCACGTGTAAATGTTTACGCCTCGCGTCTGCTACTCTTCACAGTTTTGACAGATCACACCAACACGTACAGCTCTCAAACATCTTAACTAGCTTACGCTTGTCACGCGAAAGTTTATTTTATGACACAAAACTTAAGATTGAGAAGCAGTTGAAGAAGAAAATGTACCTTTGACCTTCTTGAGTAGAGTATGTCTGATTGACCATTTGTTTTCAACTGATGTAAGTACGTTTTTATTGAACTGATTTTGTGCATTATACTGTTTCAGGTAAGGTTGGTTTTAGAGAGTATGGATGGGTTTTAAAAGTAAGAAGTATTTTAAAATTAAAGTAATATAAGTAAAGGGCGCGTGATCCGAAGATCAAAGTGTTTGATGAATCCGCCGATGTGCGCTGAGCCGAAAACTAAATATCTTGATCGTTCTGACTTTTGACGTGAGGAAGGCAAGATAGGGAATTACCCATGAATCTCAAGATTATTTTCAATATTAATTTTATCTTAAAAAGGGTTTGGCTGTTGGACAGAATTGATTTCAGGTTTGAGTGTAGAATTAACTCGTTAGGACGATACATTATTTAAGCTAGGAAGGTAAGAACATGATCTTCTTATTTTTAACCAACTTCAAAAAAGGAGGACGGTTCTATATATATATTTAATGTATGTTCACCTATTTCTCCACCAACTGTTAACCGATTTAAAAAATACCTTTTGATCTATTTGGTCCCATTGTCACCAAGTCAGGATCTAATGATGGGATCCCAGGGAAATCGAGGGCAACCCTAAAGTTTTATAGGCACTTATTAAGTATTTCATATATTTTTGAAGCCGGTTTACGTTTTTTTTTATATCTTTGTGTAGTTAGTTGTCAAAAGAGCGTGATAGAATTTCTTCGATCATCGGACAATGAAGTTAACAACCTTGCCAGCTGTTAAAATAATGTATTATTACTTAGATACTCAAATCCAAAAGCGTCGTGTTTTGGTACCCAGAGATCACACATATTTTTTTATTTATTTTTTATCGCGGGTTAGTCCGCTTTTGACCACCAACTCGCCTGTTGGTAAGCGACGATGTGGTCGAAGATGAAGCACGCAGACTTAGAAGACACCTATTCACTCTTGCCTTGAAAAGGCCCAGATTATATCTCTCAGGAAACAAGGAAGCCGGCAGGTTGTTCCAATCCTTGGCCGTACGGATTAGAAACGTAGAATCGAAACACAACTGGTCACAACTATCGAAATTTGGTACAACTTTGTGTCATGTGTAACTTCTTATTATCGATAGGGCATCGTAGCACTGGCATCGCTTGGTGTTGTAGTCGGATCGCGGTTGTACAACTAACCAAAAAGTCTGCGCAATGCGTAGCGTGCGCCGAGTTTTGGTTCGGACATTTTTTTGGCACGATTGTGACTCTATGTATTGTATCTTGATGAGTAGAGGCTGTTAAAACGGTTTATTTTTTAACGGTTTCTCGTAGCAAATTTGCTCAGTTAACATAAACGCGATCCAAAGAAAATCCAGGTGGTAGTTTCTTAAGTGCAAATGTCTCGCCACCTGTAATGACTATCCGGTTCATGAACTGCTTCGGAACAATTGATTATGAGGGTGGTGTGGTTCTTAAAATATAGAGGAATTTTATTTTGAGTTTTGGATTTTCAGCTACCTTAATAATTAATATTCAGGCAATTAAAGGATCAAGACTGGTCTGCTGATTAGTCTTCTCTCGTATTTCTTTGATGTTGCCGATGTTTACGCGGTGCTAGCGTCTGTGTTCGCTATCAAACAAACTTTGATTTGCACCAACCATCCAACGTTGGAGCTAAAGCTTGGCTGCAAACAGTTTGTGACTCATTGACTTACGAGTAGTTTCAGTTATGAAGTCATCATAGTGGAGAAATTAGCGTGAGTATATAAAACTGTCACCTTGAGCAGTGTCAGGCTAGTTAGTTGGCTCAGAACGTAAAGAGGTCAGAGTCAAACTATCTGCAATTGACCACGATTTCATCTGATGAGTAACAAAACGACAATGTGGTTGAAGAGAAGATAAAGCCCCCTGGTTTATAATTATAGTTTTTTTTTTGCAACTGAGTGACGAGACGAGTACGTCGCTTGTCTGATGGTAAGCGTCACAGTTTCCCATAACAGCAGTGCCATTCAGAAACTGTACTTCAACAGTTTCAAAACTACGCGGAAATGTACTCGTATATATAATGTGCTCGTCACCTGAAGATATTAAATCTCTTCATGCTTATTAATTTATCTTCTAACTATTTACTATGGTGTAAATATCTACGGTTTATTTATGTCTTGAATTCCAGTAACTCATTTCTCGTAATTTTCAGGCATGATTCTTTTCTAATAATCCAAGTCCAAGTTGGCAATGTCGATTTGGCCAACATTGGATGTGAGCTGCAAGGTGTTTATTACAACATTCGTTAGGTTTGCCCCAATGAGCGATATTGTATGTAAACAAAACGATTCGGTTTCCATGCTCCGTGTGGTCCAAGATTCAAGCGGACGCACTCCAACGCACTCTGAACATACCCGTCGGTACTAAAAAGGTTCTGTGAAGTTTGTTTGTTTAGTCATCTTCTTTACTCGTACTTTACGGAGACCGTAATTATATTGGCACTTTATTTGATACTCCAGTTTTATTACTGAATACCTTTATCGATGTTGATTAGGTTCTAATTGGCTGATAATAATCAGCTTTTCATGTTCCTACTGCCAGGACACAAACCTTCAGAGAGAGAGAGAAGATGGGCCTTAATCCACCATACTGGCCCCAGTGCATGTTGGTGAATATCATGTCTTTAAACTTTTGAGCTTCTTGGACATACCTGTTTCCTCACCATGTCTTCCCTCACTGTTTTAAAAGATGACATCGAATAAATAAGTAATTGGGGCAGGGCTGAGGATCGAACCGGGTGCCATCAGATTGTAAAGCGCACATGTTACCGCTCAGCTACCTTTGCTCTTATAGATATACTTATATTAATTAAGTAATGTAATTTATGGTATCTCTTTACAATAGAGTTCTTCTTCTTAGAGAAAGAGAGGGAGAGAGAGAGAGAGAGAGAGAGAGAGCGAAAGTTCAAGGTAAAACTGAAATAAGAATACGGCTTCTCATGTTTATCTATAAAATTTCTCAAATTTTCTATTCGTCGCCAGAACCTCTTCCCTTGCGTCCTGTCGGCTCTCAGTACTCCACTTTGAAGTGCTTTCTGGTTATTTACGTACTGTTTGTTTATTTTCATATTTGCGGTGGCCCAGAACATCGGCTACTTATGAACTCGCCTACTCGTGCTTTATAATTCACTTTTGAACGGGGAACAGGAGTATTTTTTTAATTTTAACATTTGAGGAATGCCTGATGGATGATTCCGAGGTTAAAGGGAGGGTTCTACTAATTGACAGAATAGCTTGACAGAATTAGAATAGCTTAAACTTGGGTTTTATTTTGAGAAAACTGGGAAATTTCTTTACTATAAGCCTTCTTGAGATGTTTCAATGCTACGACGCATTCTAAAAGGATTAAGTGACAAGGTTTTTTGGATAAGTGAATTCACTGACGTAGTTCCTCAATATTATGTTTAAGTAGCTGTACCTCGCGGTTTCACGCGCAGGGATTACTCCTTATAACATCAGTGAAAGTGCCGTCGAAATCAGTCCAGCCGTTTCGAAGTCCATAGATACGTATTACCTTTTATATATATTGATAGATTTAATACCAGCTATGTCTAATAAGATCCTTTTGCGATCTTGGTGAACTCAGGTTCATTATAATTAATACGTCTACTATATTTTACTACCGAATATTCAGCTATGAACTCAGATTTCTATATAAGTATACACCTTACGAGTAAGTAACTATTACTTACATGAAAATATATATTCAGTAATTACGTTTACCGTGTATGGCTTCGGATAGAAACCACAAAAATGCTGCATAGTCATAATTAAATATTGTATTAATAGAAATAATCCCTTCAAAATAAGCTGCAGTAATGCGATTTGAGCATTTATCGGGCATCATATTAAAATTCTATCATGCTTTAATCGTACATATTTATAACTTTATGGTCATCGTCATCAGACTGGGTAAGAAAGATTCATGAGTGGAGACCACGAACCGGAAGACGCAGCGTAGGTAGGTCTTCTAACATGATGGACAGACGGCATTGTGGGAGTCGCGGGCATCCAGTGGATCCAGATGTATTTCAGTGTAGAGGTTAAAGGGGGAGGCCTGTTTTTATGCGTGTCTCGACACGGTCTTGATGGACATTGAAGATATTAAGAGATGTTAAGAGTCCCTTAACCATCCTAACTATAGGTAGGTACCTACATTTAGGTGGATACCACCCCGCGGTTGGATCAAAAGCCGCAATCAAACGTGGCCGCGATAAACACGCTCGCAGCAAGAACCAACGCACTTCCTGTAACGATTTCATTACCTGCTGAAACTTCCGGTGTTGGTAAGTAACACAGACGCTTTAGTTTAATGTTTTAAGCAAAATATAGGGAAAATAAGTTGGATGTAATAAATAAATCAAATTCGTTTATTTGCATGAATATACGTAGGTACAGTAGTAGTACACAACATATTTTTTTATATACTACTATATATAGCGTTATTAATGTTTCACAGAGTCGTTTTGTTTAAAATTTGAAGAACGAAGCACTGATATTTTACTTTGGTTTGTCATTACTTTTAAACATTGCGCCTCATCTTGATTTTTTTAACCTTTTCGCAGACAATATAATACCACGAACATAGCTCTCTAGGTCAAACAATCAAAACTGATTATCGGTATTCCTAGTATTTTATCTCTGTACATGAATCCATGTTATCATTCAATGTGATGCTGAACATCGCACATCCCTTTGAACTACCAAACAAACATCAAATAGCGGCGATTTCTCAATATTTTCACAGATTTCGGGGAATAAATCGATCGATTGCTCAAAAACTTCAATAACATTGGTCAAATACGCAAATCTTACGTTTGCAGTTTTCTTAACATCCGGTGGCTTTGATCGTATATATAGGTAGCAGCACACTGGATCAACTCGACACCTTCTTCAACAAGTGCCTCTCCACTACTGGAGGTTGACCGTCATCTCAGCGAACTTAACTCTATATTCTAGCAGAATAGTTGTTCAACGCTGGCTATGCTGGTTCATTCCCAGATGTTGCGTAACCTTGACTTCTTTTTTCATCCAGGGCCTCAGTTGCCTTCAACTTTGCCCATCATAATTACCTGTAGGAGCTGGTATGTAGCGGTTTACCTCGACACCGAAATGATTAAAAGCAAAGAATTGAAACGTGAGTGGACAATGTCTAGCAAACTTAAATAATAAACCAATACCACCAGTTCGCCCCGGACTGTGACATATCTCACTGGACATAGACATGAACATAATAATCATGTCCTCATTAGTTAATATGCTTTTGCAAGAACTACTTGCTTATAAATTTCATAAAGATCGGATCAACGGTAAATTATCGTGGAACATCATTGTTTTTATTTGCACAAACGCGGACTTGTATAAGTAGGCCTTTGTCTCGCTTGGTCGATTAGGCTACCTAGCTTAGCCTACCGAGACGACTTTTTTATATATGATGTTAAAAATAAGAGTTTTTGCGTTTTTGCGCGATGAATCACGCGCAGAGGATTCTCCTATAAAATTCTGCTAAATGGAATGATATGATATACGGCTCAGAATGTGTAAGTGCTCTACATTTAGTCGATCCGGTGTAGAGTTGGTGTAGTGTGCTATGACCCTCTATATGAGGAGTCATGGTGCGGCATGGTGGAAGCATCCATCATGCCGACGTCATGTATTGACACATTTACGATAGACAAACACATGCATCAAAAATACATTAGAATTAGAACACACATACAACATTCAATCTTTAATGTTTATTATGTGAAACTTATATTATACGCAGAGTTGAAATAATTTTAAAAGCAATATAATTTGTAAGATAATAAACTGAAAACGCAGGAAATTAGGATTATATTTCGTTTGAACTGTGCCCATTTATTTATTTGGAATCATTTAATGAGTTTTGTGTTCAAAGTTATAGATAAAAAAAATATACCTGAGCCTATAAGCATGAAAGTATAAACTACATACTCGTACTTTTCCAATATTGTAAGAAATATTATATAAGTACTGTGTAATTTTTTTAAGCTGATCCTATGCTGGTCATGGTTGGCCACGCTTGGACACGGTTCATCCGATTTTAGTGACGGTGTGGTTGAAGATGGTAAACACGCCTTGCCTGGATTGGGAACTGGCTGTCGAATGATGCTGCCGGAACAGAAACATGTGACATTATGTTTATATATCCGTGGAATAATTATGTTTATACATTAGTTTCCAGCAGTGGACTAGTCTAGAGTATAGGCTGATGTTTTCCTAGTTACGAGTACCTACTTATTGGATCTGATGCGAAAGGTCTATAGGTATGTGTTTGTTTTATGTTTTATTTATATTACACGGGAATTAATCACGTAAGATTAAGCCGGTTACTCTGACTATAGTTTGTCCGATTTCCGTTATCATAACATGCGCGTCGCGCGGCGGTCCGCAGTGCAAATCGAGACTGGTGAGACACAGCCGCGCGCGCGCATTCACCTTCAAAAAGACCGCCAAATGCGCTTGAAACTAGAGT
Source organism: Agriopis leucophaearia (assembly GCA_949125355.1). NCBI lineage: Eukaryota > Metazoa > Arthropoda > Insecta > Lepidoptera > Geometridae > Agriopis > Agriopis leucophaearia. Next base: position 14,976,064 of record OX421268.1, on the reverse strand, counting down.
CGGAGTAACCAGCTTAATCTTACGAGAGTAATTCCCGTGTAATATAGATAAAATGTATGAAAACCACGTCAGTTTCGATAATAATATTGTTATAGTTTTAAACGAATTTTCCTAAAAGCCGTGAATATAGATTAACTCACGAAAATCCGATAAAATTTAGAAAACTATGTGCATAAAAGTAAATCCTCCTTATCCCAATATATATATATATTTCTCTACATTCATGGTCTCAGCCACTGAAGGAAGAATTCTTTCGCCTTCACTTTTCTGCGGTCTCAGCTACCTGTTATAATAATCATCAAAATATTAATATTAATCACAGATATTTCTGATCTGTGAACGCTCCCATGATGTGTCAAGCGAGGTTGACAGGCCGTCTGTCCGCTTCACATGTTCCGCGCCAGTGCGCATGCGCGAGCTTGTGATGCGCAGTGCGCACCGCACCGCCTTCGCTTCACAAAAGCTTCACTATCATTGGAAAAAAAAAGATTAAAAAAAATACAAAGTTAAATAGGAAAATATGTTCTTGCCAGTTCTTGCAGATTACTTATATTTACTTACCTAGATCCACTAGACAGTTCAGCGAAGTTGGATAACTAAGATAGATAGAGATACTAATCTTCTCGTTACCCTCAAGTGGGGTTTTTTATATGCCAAAACACCACTTGAGGGTGAGATAAGGATTCCGAGGTACCTTTATTTGCATCTATAAATATGGGGGGTAGGTATGTATATTCACATACATTTATACGTAGGTATCGCAGAATATTATTTCAATTTTATAGAATATGGCAATAAAAATTTAGATTTTGTGATTTTATTTCGTAGTTAATGAAGTTATGAGTATAATACTTTGATTATCATGTAATTTATCAAATGTATAATATAGTATTGACCTAACCTAACTCATTATGTATCTTTCAGAAAGTTTAAGGAAATTTTACAAGTAACTATATTAAAAACTAGATGAAAAATTCCACAGTAAGTATATTCTTCTACGATCGCCATGAAGATCTAATATCGCATACCGTTCTAAATACCAGTAACAACAATACTCTATTACAGTGTTTTTCAAACTGAGGGTCGCGACCCCCTGGGGGAGAGGGGGTCGCCATGCCTCTATAACGGGGTCGCGAGTGTATGGGAGCCCCCCTTAAATATTTATTTTATTCTATTTTTTAGTATTTGTTGTTATAGCGGCAACGGAAATACATCATCTGTGAAAATTTCAACTGTTGACAGACGGACAGCGGAGCCTTAGTAATAGGGTCCCGTTTTACCCTTTGGGTACGGAACCCTAAAAAGACAAAAGTTAAAAAATATTTTTACTTAGTCAAGAAAAATTAATTAATAAGTAATTATAAAAATTAAAATTAAAGTAAAATGTATTTGATATTTGTAATAAAATAAAATACAGATTATAAACTGTGGAAGGTAGGGGGTCTCGATTTTTTTTTCATACTAAGGGGGTCGCGTCGTGAAAAAGTTTGACAAACACTGGTCTATTACAACAAGTATTTTAGTAGATTACCACTGATACCGGGCCGGAAGTTCCGGCGTGTATTCGGCGAGTATTTTCCAATAGCTAGTGCCTACATAAATATTTTCTTGGCGTTGCTTGATGGATTGGTCGAGCTGTACTCGTAATCGCTGTGTATCAATATTATACTAAGTGTTTTATTCAAGTTTTTTCGGAAGTATTTTGGGGTGAATTTATACATCTATATTCTGCTTATACTTTAATTTGTATCTACATCAACGATCTTTGATTGATGTAGATGAACAGGAAATATATTCCATAATTATATGTAAGTATAGCTTATTCGGCAAACGCAAGCAAAAATAATTATTAATATCAAAAACCGACTTTATAAAAATGTCAGAACTGGACCAAATTTAAATGAGACCAACACGGGAAGCACCAGCTTTCAAATAAAATAAAAAAAGAATTATCAAAATCAGTTCATCTAGTCGAAAGTTCTGAGGTAACAAACATAAAAATTTTTTTTTAAAAAATACAGTGGATTTGAGAACCTCCTCTTTATTGGAAGTCGGTTTAAAACAAACCACCGCCGCTGTGTCGTATAAAAACAACACACTTGTAAATAACGAAATTGAATCACATCTATATTTTCTGTAGTAAAACCCACTAAAAGGGGATCTCTGGGCCCAGGGTGATCAGATCATTCAACAAGGATCCAACAGGGATCTGATCATCCAACCTAACGAACTCGGGGAGATAGTGATAACGACGTGTCATTTTCTCCCCGAAAAAAAAGGTTCTTATATATTGCACGTAGGTGCTTTCAAATTTTTCGCCACTGTAACACTGGACACTCGGAAAATCCAAAGAAAATTTAGGAAAGTGATTTTTCATTTTGAAACAATTTTTAAGTACATCTAAAACCTAAAAAGTATATTATTAATGAATACCTATATTCATAAATTTCTGCAAAAAGAACCCAGAAAGGAATTGCGACCGTGACAGGACTCGAACCTGCAGTCTTCGGATCCGAAGTCCGACGCCTTATCCATTAGGCCACACGGTCGGATGACAGGAGGTTCTATAAGGGAGAGGCTATGCGGGAGTGCGTCTCTATTGACCGAAGTTTTTGACCAACAGTGCAGAAACTGAAGTTTCTCGAAATACATGTTATCTGAAGTACATTTATTTGCATATTCTATATGATGATGACTAGTTTCGTCACCAGGATCATAATATTTTTCTGGACTTTTAAAAAGCATTGATGATCGACATTGAAGTGAAGAAAAAAAATTTGAGACCACGTACCGGAAGACGCAGAGACTACGTACCGGAAGACGCAGCGTAGGTAGGCTTCTCACTAGATGGACCGACGAAACTGTGAGAGTCGCGGGCATCCAGTGGATGCAGATGGCAGGTTGTCGTTCAGTGTGGATGTTAAAGGGGGAGGTTTATGTTCAGCAGTGGACGACTTATGGCTGATGATGATAATTACACATTAACACTTAAAAATACACAAGGTTTGGAAAATAATACAATGAGGCGATTATGTGTTTGTTTCACGTCTCAGGAACGTACATTTTCCCGGGATAAAAGTATCCTGTCACTCTACAACCATAACTATCTCTATACAAAAACACGTTAATTTGTGGGTCTGTTGCTGTGGGAAACGAACAAGCACACACACTTTCCCATTTAACCATGCAAAAAAAACTCACCAAAATTACCCTCAACTTGCCACTAAAAATAATACCCAAAATTACTCACCGGTATTTTTTTTCTGTATCAGATATATTTGTTTTCATCAAAATCCTGTTTTTCTATTAAAAACCTGAGTTTTGTGAGGAATCGATCATAACTGCGTCGATTGTTATCTATAAGACGTATCACCGACGTTTCTGTGACCAGCTAACCGTGATGAAACTGTCATACAAATGAATTATGTTTTGATCTTTGAGTTTATAGCTAGTTTTGATAGAGCTACTGTTGATTTTAGACGCCAGACACACTTGTAAGAAAGGCTCGCACGCGGAAGATCTCCTTCAAAGCAATTTTAACCTTGTTTAAATACGATTTAAACAAAGATACGAATATAGGCAAGTCATTTAAGGATGTACACTATATGTTTTATAGTGCTGTTTAAAGAATTCTATAGAAACCTCTAGTTATCTAGTTCTCACAGTTTTTCTATGACATTTTATTTAATTTAGGCTTGCGTTTGGCCGTCAGCGATGATGCGGTTTACGATGGAGCACGCTTGCCTAGAAGGAACCGATTCACTCACGAGTTGAAGACTTGGACTAGATCATGACTTACTTTGCTTGACTCTGTATGTGACTATGACTTGTTTGACGATATCAGTATTTTCGTGCTAATTGTGCAGTTTCATTTTTTTTTTGAGGAATAACTTACAGCTAGGTCATGCACTTACCTTAATAACCATAGAAGTTAAAAGGTCCTAAAGGATTAGAACGGATGGACAGAACGAACATTTAAGGGTTCCTTGTAGGACTACGGTACCCTAAAAAGAGCATCCGTGACCGAGCCCCTCTTATTAATATGTATTACGCCTAATAGAGTAAATACAAATAGCCCCAGAGCGAAAACTCACTCGAGGGTTCCGAATTTGTCGCATTATTATTAAAACCCAGAACCCTAAATAAAATAAATACGTTATTCTATCTCTCTGCCTAATAGTATATGCAACCTTTCATCGACAAAACGGCTAAACTGATCTCAATGAAATTTGGCAAGGAAGTAGTCTGCATCAAGACGACGGACATACGACATTTTTATCTTGGAAAAGTATAAATGTTGCGTAAAACTAGTCCGCAGCTAGTTATGACTGATTTCAAACTGAAGGTCATATTACTCTAAGACAATAGTGTTGTAAGATTTGTAAGTAAACACATTTCGTATTACCGGACACTACAATGAGAATGGCGATTGCATTTGTTATTTCTTATGACCACTCATTATGACTTATGTCTGACAATCACTGTGACTTATGACAATCACTGTCCGTGGTACCTACTGTCAAAGACACAATTGAATTTGTAAAAATCTTTCAAAGTTAGTAATACTTCCTGAAAGCATTGCTTGAAACTGATATGGATGGAGTTAAGTATACAAGGAATAGAAAAAAATTGCTAGGGGAAGGCGAAGGCAATGTTCGTTTCTTGTTCGTCAGTCTTTTAGCAGTTTAATTTCTCTTGAAAGGATTTTGGCGTCGCGAGTCTTGTGCATTTGCTAGTGTCATGTATTGAAATAATTATAAAGTTTTATTATATATCGCCGAACAAGTCACAGTCAGAATCAAGCAAAGAAAGTCACGGTCATGTCGCAGTAAAGTGGTGGACTGTTCTAGAAGCTTCTACGGAGTTTTGAAAACCACACAAAATAATTTTTGTTTCATCTCGTTCGAATCATGCCGTCTCTAAATAAATAAAATATTCGGGTAATTTTTACACACACGGTCATCTGACCCCAAAATAAGCAAAGCTTGTACTATGGTTGTCAGAGACTGACATACATACATATACATATTTTTAAATACATACTTAAATAGATATTAACACCCAGATATATAACAAACAAAATGTTCATCACATGAATGTTTGCCCTATAGGTGGTAATCGAACCCACACTGCCTGCACAGAAGGCAGGATCACTACTGACTGGGCCAACGAGGCTAATCAAAGAGCCCTTTATGTCGTAATTGCTGCCACTTGCTACCTAAAAGCTTGTAGCGAGCCTGCAAGTTTTCCTACTATTCTAACGACTTACTGCTCTACTTTCCATCGTCTTCTCTTCATTTGGTTTTTGTTACGACTCAGGTAAGTTTATTTATTCAAATTCCTTTTAGTGAGCAAGCAGCACGTTTCCTCAGCCACTCATCTACATATTTGTCATCTGCGTTACAATTCTACACAAACCCACGGAACATCGTAAATCAAAACCAATAATAATATATGTACCCATAAATATACATAACACACTTAACACACAGACATATTTGAAAAGTGCTAACACAAAAGGCATAAAAGAAGCGTAGCAAGAGCTAATCATACTAATAATTTTGAAAATGCGTATGTTTGTGTAAGAAATGTTTGCCACCTATTATAGTAAACGCATTATCATCTGTGTCGTCGGGTCATAAATCACTTTCGTTCGCATTTACAGGTCTTATGGAGTTTTTATGACTATCATGCTCGCACTTACAGGGGCCTTACCCCTAGCTTAACTTTTGCGAGCCAACTTTTAGTAGGTACCTGACAGGTACCTAAAATTAACCAACTCATTTAAGCGGCATCGTTTAAAAGCGTCTAACTTGAATGAACGAAAATCCGTTTTACTATGCGTGTGATTGTGATTATCGTTCATTCAAGTTAGACGCTTTTAAACGATGCAGCTTAAATAAGTTGGTTAATTTTAGGTACCTATCAAGTACCTACTAAAAGTTGGCTCGCAAAAGTGAAGCTAGGGGTAAGGCCCCAGGTCTTATAGTAAGACGTTTATATCTCGACGACTCAGTTGATAATGCTTTTACTATCTATAGTTTCATAATAACGGCAGAATTTAGTAAAACTTGGTAGACTTAGACTGGACCCAAAATTTATTGACAAGATAGAAAACGACGAAAGATGTGGGTAAACTCACGAGTACAGCTTGTAAAGCAAAAGTTACAGCGGTGTTGGTCTTAAATATGGTTCATTGTATGAAAGAGTTACTAAAGTAGGGCCAAATTAATAAATCACATTTGACATGTGTCAGTATATTGTTTATTAGTCAAAGTAAATTGTAAAATTGCCTTCCTTTGTCATTATTACAATTAATATGTATTTTTAACTGAAAAACATTGAACATTGTATGAAGCAATTGTGCAGTTCAACTCAGAAAAAAAGTGTGCCCTCCGTTCCAAGGTTACATTATTGAATTTTGATGAAGTGACAAATGTGATCTATTAAATTGGCCATACTTTAATATTTTAATCTGTGGCGTTGCGTCTAGCCCCATTAAATATTAAACAATCTATAGCATAGCGTCGTACGCCCGGTGGGTTGACGCGCCATATTTGTTGGCCAAAAACAATGGCCGCTGGCTAACCGTATTACTATTGACATTCAAATAAGTAGCTGCGCTCGATTATTCAGAATTTCCAACGAGTGAGGGACAATAGCAGACAATATGCCAGTTGGAGCAACAGTTAATCTAAAGCAACAGTGGCGACGTCTGCCGGACGATCATCTGTCAACGTTCAACACTGTATTTTTTGGTTGAAAACAATAGTGTGACGCATTTTCGGATTATTAGAGTTTGAGCATGGCTCACTTTGAGTCGCTATTGTGTTTGTAATATGAATATGAATGTTTTATTTAATTTTTGGTTCATTTTGTAAGGTAATAGTAGGTAATAGATTTACTAGACCACAGAATAAAATTATTTTATGAAACTTAGTAAAACAAAGGAGTATAGCTAATAAGATTCTCATACGACGTAACCAATCTCATTAGTTCGTTTTTTACAATGCGTTATGAATGAAAAAAACCTCGCAAAATATAATAATATTGTATTAATCAAATGATATGTTACATGACGAATTAAATAATAAATAGGTAATGTCAAATTATAAATAAAAAATTACAACTATTGTCATTAAATAAAACTAAATAAATAAAACACAAAAGCTCATACATGACAGAGAAGTTCATGAATAATATAACTTAGTGGTTGTAGTGGTAAGACTCTTTTGCAGGGGTCCACCTGAGGAAGTACCCCACCTTTGCCAGTTAGTCAACCGCCAAGCAGTAGTGTGCAAACACTACTGTGTTCAGGATTGAAGGGCAATGTTTCCAGCTAAATTACAGGGCACACAGAGATTTGACATCTTATATCTCGGGGTGACGAGCGCAGTGTATTGCCATCTAGGGTTTTGAACTGTTGAAGTTCAAAATTCTGAGTGGCGTTGTGCTGTTATGGGCAAGCGTGAAGAGCCATCGGGCGAGCGACTTCGCTCGTCTTGTCACACAGTATCATTAAAAAAAACCTTACTGGTTGCGACCCGCGGTTTCACCCGCGCGGATTACTACTACCTACTCCATATAACATCAGCTATCTGCCAATGTTAAAGTTCCGTCAAAATCAGACCAGCCGTTTCGAGTCCATAGTGAACATACGCACATACCTACATACATACCCACATACATAGACATACACACATCGATTTTTATAATATGCTAGTTTTTTTGCCCGCGACATGTTTTTTTCGAGGTTGCAAGGCAACGTTATTATTTATTTATGTGTTGGCCTCAGCTACGCCTCGGCCTTCATTTTCATGTTCACTCATAAATGTGTTCATTGCAGTAATGAACAATTTTTACTATGGGACCAACCTTGAAATCGAGAAAAATTTGCTGTTCCATAAAAACGGTCACTTGAAAATTTACACATTTGACACACTTGGTATTTTTTTGAGAGATTTCAGGGTTGGTCCTATCCTATAGTAAAAGCTGTTTATAATGATGAATACAATGACCTTCTTTCGGCTTATTACAGGGTATATGCGTAACCCTGTATATGAAAGCCAAAGATTTCATACTTTAGGTACCTACTACGTTATAAAATCTTTGCAGATCAAAAGTTAATAGGTAGGTTAGTTTCCTGAACCTAGTATTGTTTTGTCACTGATATCTGTAAGTGTATTTGTGCGAGTTGACTACAGGTACAATTTAATTTTTGTTGCGGGGCAGGCCGCGCTGCGTGCCGCGCGCCCACAAATCTCGGCGATAAATCGGCATGGGCGCACGCGGCGACTCATTACCCGCTGACGTACGGCTCGGCTCTGATTGCCGCTGAGAATAATCGAATACGATGTTTCCCGATAGCTTCGCGAAAACATACGATTAATCGAGCAGTTAGCGTGTCCGATACTTTTCCTTTATAAGTTATTTTTTTGTAATGTTCACAAGTCGTTATGAAACGTTAAAGGTCGAGGCAAGACGAGTTAAAAGTGTAATGTAATTCTACTAAAAGCTATGCAATTAAAGCAGGTTAGTGCTCCTAATAGAGCTTAGCTTTTCGTTCTTTTCATATTCCACAAAAATAACAAAAGCTAGAAATCATTACCGTCGCATAATTAAGAAGGCCGGCCGCCCATTGTGCAAGACACATCGTCGCCATAACTCATTGCACAGTGCACGCAGTCGCAGGAGCAATGTCAAACGATGCGTTGCGAATGCCTTTGATTTAATGCTCACTATTTTTTTGGTCCAGTGACAAGCGCTTTGTTCCACTGTGCGGCGAGTTGACAGATCGGCTTGTTAAGAGATGGCGCTGCTCGTCTCATTTTTCATTACTGAAAATGTGAAAATTTATGGTTCTGTTTTTACTCCATTTATTTGGGTAAGATGATTCCAATGTATTTTTGTTATGATACCAGTTAAGACAAAGTTATAATAATTATAAAAATAATTCATCGTTAAGCTGTATATAAATTTATTACTAAGTACGACTGTAGTTTTGGAAAGTACTTATTTTTCAACTTATACTTAGTAATATTATTTTTGATTGTGATATGAATAGGTAAGTAGATGCGTCCTACGTTTTAACTTATTGTTTCCATGTTTTTTCGCATTTTCGCTGTATAGAAAGTAATTACCTATCTTTTTTCCTTCCCCGTAAAATTTTGGTTAGATTGATTTGGTCGTTAAAAGAAAAGGTTAAGCCGATATACCATGGCCAAGAAATTTGATGAATAGGTATTTAGCAACTCTATTGCTGTCTCGCTGCGCCCTGACGAGCGAGCTATATACGTGTGCGTGACGAACAGACTGTGCGGGTGTGCGTGCCCGCCCGTGCTCCCGCACTGAATGCCTAGTTGCCTACAAATTCATTTCGCCTCGCAGTCTACTCGGCTAGTTGATATCGGCGTTTGCCGAATGTCGAGTGATTTTTGTTATTTTGCGATCTGCTCATATTTTACTAACCGACTACGCCAAATAGACCAGGGTCGATAATTTTTGAAACCAAAAAAAATCACAGTAGTATGAAACCCATTATTATGATAAAAATGAAAGGAAAAATAAATTACGGGCGATCTGAGTTCGGGAAGTTGGTGGGTTTAAGGGTAAAAAATGGTTCAACTCGATTTCCAGCATAACTATAAATCCTATGGATTTATAGTTTTGCAATATAGTTTTTGAAAAGTTTAATGGCAAAGTTGTAGGTAATAAAAATATCTACAACTTTGGTCCCAATAATTTTTTCACATAACCTCAAAATTTATGTGAAAAATTCAAATAACCAAGTTTTTAGTTAAAATAATATACATACATAAATAAAAATATTAAATTCATACATACTTATAAACTTAAAGCGAGATAATAACGATACAGTAGCTACTCCAAGAAATAGTACAGTTTCACACGACGCTTGAAAACTTCCTGTGAGGGTGCTGGTCTACAATGTGATGATAGTTACGGAAAGGATTACCATGTACAATTCCTGTGATAACTTTAACTATAATCTAATAATCTAAAGTAAAGTAGAGGTGTTGTATGAGGACTTGAGGAGATATCCGAGACCATAGATACCTCCGTAACATACTTCACCGTTGTTATGGGTGACTTCAACGCAAAGATGGAACGCGGAATGTTGATGAGTTAAGAGTCGGGTCATATGGGTATGGACAGCGGAATTCGAGGGGCCAGTGGCTGGTTGACTTCATGGAGGAGGAACTCTATTTGATGAACTCCTTCTTTCAGAAGTGACCATGCAGGAAGTAGACGTGGATGAGCCCCGATGGTTCGACCAAAAATGAGATCAACTTCATCATGACGACCAAAAAGCGAATATTCAATGTCTCCGTGATTAGCAAGGTGAAAACCGGTAGCGATCACCGTTTTGTCAGAGGCACATTGAATATCAACAAGCTTGAGAGGTCACGTCTGGTGAAGTCCACGCTCCATTCTGGTCATACTCAAATCCAAAACTCCAAAGACTTCCAACTCGAATTGCATAATCGCTTCCAGAGCCGAAAGCGGAACTGTTCGTACTAAACAATGGGCTGGTGGAAACTGTCCAAGCAGTGTGGTCCAAGTTCTTTAAGACCCCACGCCGGAAAAGACCTCAGAAGCTCTCAGATGAAACCATTAAGCTAATGAAAGACCTGACTGAGATGAGACTGCAAACATCAGCTGATATGTCGCAATATGGCCAACTTAACAGACGAATCTCAAAATCGGTACGACACGATGTGCGTTCCTATAATAAAAGATGTATTAGGGACGCAATCGAGTGGAACCAGGGCTGGATAGTGTTCGCAAAGAATTCGTCTATTGGGAAGAGCCAAGTGATGAAGCTGAAGATCGAGGATGGTAGTATCATTTCATCAAAGCCGAAGATTCTGAGAGAACTCGAGAGGTTTTACGGACAGTTGTACACATTGACGCGACAGCCTAATTATCGGTACAGCTCTGGACAAGAGAGCTAAACTGACCCAACACTACACTGAGGACATCCTAGACATCAGCTTGTACGAGATAAGAATGGCTCTGAAAAGCTTAAGAACAACAAGATCGCCGGGTGATGACAGAATAACGACAGAACTACTGAGAGCGGATGGAAAACCGGTACTTTTAGTCCTCCAGAAGTTATTTAATTCCGTCATACTCGAAGGTACTACGCATGAAGCATGGACTAGTAGGGTGGTAGTGCTCTCCTTCAAAAAAGGTGATAACACCTTATTGAATAATTATAAACCCATCTCACTCCTGAGCCATGTGTACAAGTTGTTCTCCAGAGTCATTACGAACCGTCTCGAAAGCAGGTTTGATTACTTCCAGCCTCCCGAACAAGCCAGTTTCTGTAAAGGCAGGAGCACCACAGACCACATACACACGCTCCACCAGATTATACAGAAGACTGCGGAGTATAATCGGCCATTATGTCTAGCGTTTGTAGACTATGAAAAAGCCTTGGATTCAATCGAGACCTGGGCAGTATTGCAGTCCCTCCAGCGTTGTCATATCGACTATAAGTATATCGAAGTGCTGAAGTGTTTGTATAGAAACGCCAACATGTCGATCCGATTACAGGACGAGAGCATGGAACCAATCCTATTGCAGAAAGCCGTGAGACAGAGAGATGTTATTTCTCCGAAACTGTTCACGAACGCAGTGAAGGACGTTTTCAAGCTCTTGGACTGGAACGGATTCGGCATCAACATCAATGGTGAATAAATCACTCATTTTCGTTTTGCCGATGATATAGTCATCATGGCAGAGTCGCTGGAGGACCTCAATGCGATGCTCAGCGATCTCAGTAGCCTTTCTCAACATGTGGGTCTTAAAATAAACATAGACAAGACAAAAATCATGTCCAATGTCCATGTTGTACCCGTGCCGGTAATCGTTGGGAACGATACTCTTGAAGTTGTTGACCATTACACCTCTCTTGGACAGATTGTTCATTTAGGTCAGTCCAACCAAAAACGATCAGTACCATCATTCTTGGTCCAACTTGGGAAAAGAGGTCGCCCGAAGAATCCAACTCGGATGGGCAGCGTTTGGGAAATTGCGTGACATCTCGTCCAAGATACTACAGTGCTTAAAGACAAGGGTCTTTGACCAGTGTGTTTTGCCAGTGATAACATATGGTACTGAGACGTGGTCCTTAACTGTTGGCCTTTTGGAAATACTCAGAGTCACACAATGGGCAATGGAGAGAGCTATGCTCGGAGTTTCTTTGCGCGATAAAATCCGAAACATGAATATCCGCCAAAGAGCCAGAGTCATCGACATAGATATTCAAATTTGCAAGTTGAAGTGGCAATTGGGCAGGCCACATCGCTCGAAGTACCGATAACCGATGGGGAAGAAAGGTCCTTGAGTGGAGACCACGAACCGGAAGACGCAGCGTAGGTAGGCCTCCCACTAGATGGACCGACGACATTGTGAGAGTCGCGGGCATCCAGTGGATGACAGGATGTCGATCACTATCAGTATAGAGGTTAAAGGGGGAGGCCCATGTTCAGCAGTGGACGTCTTCTGGCTGATGATGATAAGCTATAATCTAATCACTTAGCAACGTAATAACCTAATGTATTTGAATAAAATTTTGAAAAAATATCTCAACAAAATTAACTAATATTAAGATAATTATTTATTTATAAATTTTTCCACTTGTTACGATCCTGATATTCCTGATACACAAGTTACAATATTTTTTTAAATTCTTTCTTTTCGTACTTAAATGTGTTATGTGCGAAAACCACGTCAGTTTCCATAGTAAAAATAAATCATGTTGTGCGTCAACAATTTTGTCCAAATCCTAACTTGCCGACCGTTGCAGTAATGTGCTAAATTCACTTCACGCACAAAACACTAACTAAAGACGAGAACCGTTACATATCGATATCGATGGACAGCACTAATGTGTCGATACAATTATCGACTACATGTCTCTTCTCTAACTGTATACGTATTAGACCGACCCTCCCCTGACCTCGAGCCTCTGCCCGCAGAGCGCAATAAGGACAACTGCAGCTCGGATCGATTTATACCTACGAAAAGTAGACAAAATTATCGTCTCGGATTCTTCTGTTTCCTCATTCAAAAATAGGCCGATTTCATTATTTTTTTCAATTAATTGTTTAAAAAGGTTTGCTCTCGGCTTCTGTCATTTATTTTTGTTTTACAAACTCATAAATTTTGTTTGAGAGACGTCTGAACACGGAGGTAAAAATTTGATATTTTTTGGGATTTTTAAAGGCTCATATTTCTTATAGTACTTAACTTACGAGAAAAAATAAATGACACAAGCCTGGCCATAAAGGAGATAAATTTTATAAAAAAAAAAATATGGCTCTAGCGGTATTATCCAGGGAGGAAACAGGAGAATAAGTTTGTATGGACTAAACGCTGCCCAAATTAAGCCTTAAGCGTAAAAACGAAACCCTATAAAAATACAGAGCTACCAAAAAGAGACAGAAATAACACTTTCGCATATTAATAATATTTTTTTCGTGTGAAATATGACTGGGGCCTTACCCCTAGCTTCACTTTTGCGAGCCAACTTTTAGTAGGTACCTAAAATTAACCAACTCATTTAAGCTGCATTGTTTAAAAGCGTCTATCTTGAATGAACGAAAATCCGTTTTACTATGCGTTTGTGCGTGAAAATAACAAAGCTTGGCGGCTATCAAATAACTACCGCTTATCGTAGCTGATGGTACCGTTTAGACAAATAACACCTATGCGGGTCAACTTTTCGAGCTAGGGGTAAGGCCCCTGTACAGTATTGAATATCAATGTTTTTTTTTGTATCTTTACTTTAGATCTTTATTTTACTTTCTTTCTTCAACTTTCTTTCCTTCGTATGGATTTTCAGACGACCTCACATAAATACCATCTGTCTCCACATCTCAAACGGATTCCTAATTAGTCATGCTTCCTACAACTTGGGTGTCTACGGTAATGAATTTCACGGCTCTGATGCACTTTTATTATATCTTGTTTTGTCAAATTTTGTCCCAACGTGCTACCGTTCCGGCCCATTATGCAGGATTTTATCGCCTTTATGACTACTGTTCTATGTAAAGAATAGTATTACTTTATTCTTACGCTACTGTTTCGTAGATAATTGATAATAGGCGAGTAAAACTGAAGTAGCCCGAAAATGGATGCAAATGCATTTTGTAATAATATATGTATAATAATTTTGAATACATGTTATACAATAGCTGTTTTTTAACAAATCTCTAGTGTATTACGGCACAATAAGGAATTTGGGATAAATTAGTTTACTCTATAGAAATTTCTTTATAATGCTCCTTAATAAATGCAACAAAAATTAATTACGCTAAAGATACAATTATACAGTAATTCAATTTTCAACATAAACTGCATTATAAAAAATACTTTAGAGTAAAATAATTTACTTATCCCAAATTTCCTATTGAAATCAGGGATGGTAACCTAGGAACAAAATTATACCTACTTTCCTATGAGTACTACACTTTCTATGACATGAATTTTGATTGGCAACATAAAATACGAATCGCAGATTTGTCACTTACGGGATAGTTGAGTTTTAGCGAAATTTAAAGGAATACTTATCAATAAAAAAAACAGACTTCATAAAAATTACGGAACTGGACTAAATTGAAGCAACAGCTATTAAATAAAAAAGAATCATCAAAATCGATTCACCCAGTCGAAAGTTCTGTGGTAACAAACAAAAAAAAGTCGAATTGAGAACCTCCCGTTTGGAAGTCGATTAGTAAAATGGTTTCTAATTTAGAAGTTTTGCGTAAATATCTATTGGAACAATTAGTCCATAATAATTAGATGTAAGTATATGTGCTTATGTTGTTAATCTACTTACTTTTATATTTTAATTAGTTACGCTGTCCATGCACAGTAGATATATTTACTTATTTTACTGATTGACTTATGTTTTTTAAATCAGTTTACCAGTGACTGCGTGTCTATTGGCATATCATAGATAAAACAATGTTGGAATGGATTTTATGTTTAATTTGTACGTATATTATGATTCATCATCACAAATGAGACACAACTTGTAAAGCTTCGACTAAAGCATGCACAAGTTGTGTCTCATTTGTGTCAAATCCTGAAAAGGTGCCTAATTTACTTAATCCGCTGCATGGCGTGGCGACCCGAGTGGGTCTTGGCTTCCAACACAAGAGAACGTAGTCTCGCGCTATATCTCGCTAGTCGGCGCCGGCGACTTGGAGTTTGCCCAAGTCTTACCGGCGCCTTTTCAGCGATACCTAGTCCGGCCGACAACGGGTTTATTATCCCATGGAGTAGGTGCCCAATGGTCGCGAAAAATTACAAAACAAGCTTTTGTAATGCGTATACAACATTTCGTGTCTGTGTTGTTAACCATTAAAGAGTTTCTTTATCAGGAGCTAATCCTGGATGTCAGTTTAAGTCATGTTTACCATAAAAATACATTGTCATCGGATATCCAACATGTAATAATTCAACTCTGTAGGATAAGTAGAAGTGGTTCTAATTTAGCTTGCAAGATTTGACCTAAACAAATAAGCATACAAACATTGTAAGTTAAAAAGAAAGATTGTAAAAAAGGTAATAAATAAAAAAATACTCGTGAAACTTCGTGAAAATTTAACAAACTAAAGTAACGTTCTTACTTTCGTCAACTTTGTGAGTCTTTTAATAAAATAAATTTGAATAATTTACTCACAAAAAAATGTGCAGCAACAAAAGCGGAGAGTTGCAAATACTCCAGGAACCATGAGCACAAAATAAGACAAACCTTTCGCCAGCGCACATTCAAAACAAACAATAATCACGACCGAAAACATTTCCGAAAAACGACTTTCGAGTTCCAATTTACACACAGCCTGCGTCTGATTTATTAGGCCCCCCTGCGAGAGGACTAATAACGATCCTGCGCAATGCCAATGCCTTTTTAAAAATAAACTGACACTAACATTTGCATTTTTTTTGACAGTTGCGAACGCGTCACTACCGTTTGGTTTCCGTTTGGTCTATTGTCTATGACTTTCGTGGAAGACTGCTGGAAACAGACATGTGGACTTATTGTTTGTAAGTAAGGCTTTATGTAGACGTGTGCTTTGTGCCTGGTGCTCCAGAATTTGAGTTAAACTGCGGTACTTTATGTAAAGAATGACATTTTTACAAGGTTATAAATGACTGATGGATAAATGGTGTGATTACCAAGGCCATTATGTTTACTTAAAGAAAAAAAGCTCTCTGTGTTTTGAAATATTTTCATAATAGAGTATGGAAAAGTATGTATAAATTAATTTGGCCCGGAGACGAAGCGCTGCAATTGCATATTATGTATGAACTTTAAAAATAATAAGTATAAATATAAGATCAATCACAATTGGCGAAAATATGGAAGAACATACAGACGAACATAGTACCTCCTCTTTTCGGAGAAAAGAGGAAAAATAGAAACTACCCATTTTCAATACAGAGATTCTGTGTGAAAAATGTTCATGGTTTTCTTAATTTGTGAAATCAGATGGGTAAGCATCGCAGATTCTGTAAACAAATTTAATAAAGTCAAAATGTTTTGTCCAAGCTTATAAGCACTTATAAGCAAACAACTCAGTGGTCAGTCGGCAGTGGTCAAAAATAACAAACCGATAATAGGACATTGTCTACTGCATAAAACGTCCAGTTACCGTTGATTAATGGCCACCCCAACGGAAGCCAAAATACTTGAAAAGTCACCGTTTGTGCCGATTAGATAATTACTGGCAACACTTTGTCGGCGTTTCCACGAACTTCTCCACATTAGACATGCGCATACACCGACTTTGCGAAAAAATCCACAAATAGTTTCAGAATCACGAACAAAAATAATAAAAACATCACAGTCAAAATATATGTTGGCGTTAATATAAAAAATGTTATAGAAACTTCAACTTTCTGTCGACTTTGTGACGTGCCGACCCACTGTCCAAGCAATATATAGCTGAGCAACTTTCAACATTAGCTTGAAGCTTATAAAATTCTATTTCATTTATCAGTGGCTGAACATTTTTTCGTGTTAGATTGAAACGAGGGCGTGGCCAGTACCAGATGGAAACATTTGCCAATATTATCATGAAAGGACTGAATAGATGAAATAATTTATTTCCCGATGTCGCTTTGTGTCCAAAACTCTGAGCTTTTGTCGGTTTTTTGCGTCGGATCCTTTGGTGTTACGTCTCTATTTCTATTTATCCCTTTAGGCAATCGCGCCGACTTTTGACACAACCTTAAACTATTAAACTCGGCCTTATTTTCTCGTCCTTAACTTTTTAATGTCATTTGGTAAGTTACGTCTTTATGTATTTTGGTGAGGTTTTGATGTGTGTTGGTAGATGCGTGTTGGTGACAATAGTATTAAGAGTATCGGTAAGCGATCGGTGGGTTTTGTGCGTTTGCGCAAGCCGCCTTAGAAGCCTTTGATGTTGACAACCGAAAGTCATGATTTACGTTAAATAAATATCTAAATTTGATGAAAGCGATTACAGCCGGAAACTTACGTAGGTACTAGGAATTGTTTATTTGAAGATTGAGCTTGTATTGAAAATTACACTTTCTTAGGTAATGCAATGAAATTTGAGATTATATAGGGTGTTTGGTAGCTGGATGTAAAGCTGTTAAGGGATGCCGTTCATTTAGAGTATTTTAATCCATACCTATTCGTGCTTATCGAAGTCTGATTATTTTAATTTTTGCCTGAAAAACCTTAGAGTTTAAATAAAAATAATCAAACTTCGTCATAGACAATTATTATTATCGCTCAAAATGGCCTAAGCTGTAGCCCCTTCCAGTTTGGCGCCCAGCTTTACTAAACACCTTGTACGTATATCATGAGATCTAAAATTGCCACCCAACATTTATTTAGATTATTTACGGGATATTCACCGTGGTAAAACACGCTTAATATCTCGTAAGTAATCGTATAAATGTAGTGAACAACCGTGATACTCGTAGTTTAAAACAGTGATTGCCTCCTAATATGTTTAGTATTTGAATAATTATCAGTATAAAAAACGAGCAAAATATTCTGGCGAAATCTCAACTATACGTCGCACCTTTCGTGCTTATACGGGTTTATATTATACTAGCCGTCCGCCCCGGCTTCGCACGAGTGTAAGCTCGGCCTTCGGCCTCGCTACAAAATATAATATAGCCTATGTCACCCGGGGATAGTGTAGCTTTCCAACAGTGAAAGAATTTTTCAAATCGGTTCAGTAGTTTCGGAGCCTATTCATTACAAACATACAAACATACAAAAATAGGTACAAATCTTTCCTCTTTATAATATTAGTGTAGACTAGCGACCAGCCCCGACTTCGCACGAGTGTAAGATAAATTATAATATAATACCTTTCGTGAAAAATTATCTAACTTATGGTTATAAAAATCCGTTGCGTGGTTTGGGAAGAGTTAGCGGATATAGAGACAGACAGACGCTGAAATCTTATTTTATACTATGTAGAGATAATTATGTACGATACATGTATTTGTGCCTATTTCTGTTTAAGAGCAAAAATGACGCGACAGGGAACGACCGCGCACTAATGAAGTTGGCGAGCAACTGACTTCACGCTGGTGCTCAGTACTTATGAGCACCACTGAGTCATGTTACCATTGGAAATTGTTTTGCCACGTCTACTAATCTATGTGTTTTTTTACGACTACTGATCAATAGACGCAGGCTTTGCATGAAGATTAAACTTTCATTTAATATTAAGTTTTGCCTGCAGTAATGTGTTATAATTTCACCATTATATACTTAATATTCAATTTAAAAAAAGTTAGGGTACAGGGTACAGTTAGGGGCGGGTTATTTGATTAAAAAAATATTTTTTTGTTTGTAATAAAAAAATTTATTAGTAGTTATTTGGTAGGGAATACATAATGCTCATATAAGGTTTCATGTAATTGATTTTATAGCAAACAAACAAATTATATATTAATAAAATTCAATTTTACTTGTAACAAATAAAATTATGTAGATAAAAAAAAATTGGATCTTTTCACTACACAGTCTCGGCTCTATGAGCAACAAGGAAATAATAGTCCAGTAGTCGAAACTTATTGTTTTTGACAATGTACTAAAACGCAAAGTAACGATATAAACATTAGCCCTGAAGCCCGTGGGAGCAATATCTTCGCTTGGCAAGAAGACAAGCATCTAGGGATTTGAAGGCTTTGAAACTGTGTACACATCTTGCTGTTTGTCATCACGCTTCTTTTGAAGAATGCCGCATAATGTTTAACTGACTATTGGGACTTTCTTGTAGTTTACCATTTTTTGTTTTATTATTTTGCTCTGCTCATAACCATACTGATACCTACACTCTACCATGTTAAAGAGAGGCTGAATTTGTCGACACGTTTGTCGAATACTAGAGGATCTATAGGCTAAAACCACCACTAACTGGGCCCCAAACCAGAGGATAAATGGCCACCACATCGGCCTAGAAATAGGTAAAAGAAAAGGTTGTAAAAATATTGGCCTACAATCAAAAACAAAGAACCCAGATAAGACCTTTGCCCAACAAGGAGATAAGATGGGCTAGTATAATATTTCAATCATAAGTATATATCTTAGGTGCAAGTCCGACCTCACATAGAGTACTGCGGAACAGAGCACCTAAGTGTCAGTTTGATCCACTTGATGCATTACAGCGTAGAGCTGTCGTCGACGATCCATCGCGGTTTTATCATCGCACCAGCCACCACCGCCTGAAAGTTCATCCGCATATCGTAGATCGGTGAAAATCGCACTTTGTGCGTTTTACTCGATCTTTTTTGCCTCACACCTGCAATTTGTGGAATGAGCTCCCTCCTGCGACATTTCAGAGTAATTATAATATAGGGTTTTTCAAAAGGGAGTCTTTAAGGGTCTGCAAAGTGTCTGTAATGCCCCTGCAAAGTGTTGCAGGTATCCATGGGCGACGGTGATCGCTTGCCATCGGGCAGCCCGTCTGCTTGTTTGCGACCTATGGCATAAAAAATAACAGCAGTTTTTTTCGCGTTTTCAGGTTTGGTCCCATAGTAAAAGTTGTTTATAATGATGAGTACATATACATAGTCTTCAGTATTACTACACCTTTAGTAAACACGTTGTATACATACGAGTACGAGTGTGTAAAGTTTTTTTTCATTTGACATCGTTGTAGATCATTTATCTCATTTTCCTAAGGAACACCAAGGTTTAATTCATTTAAGCTACAACGTTACGCTCATAATGATCTTTTACCAATTTCTTTACCATTGACCACAGAGAGCGCCCCACTGTTCCTTGTAACTGGACGTCACTTTAAAGTCGCACACAGAGTCCTTTCATTTGTCTCAAAGAGGCTACTAAATAATACTCATTACTTCGCTCTCGGTGAATACAGCTCGTCATCACATCCAAACCGAGATTCAATGAGTTTTAATGCACCATCATCGGTTTACAGCTCTCAGCCAAACCGTGACTAAAGACTCGCATGGGGTCCGAACAAAACAGCCCAAACCACCAAAATGTAAACAATCACCTTATTTATTGTTTTACAGCGGTCATATAACTTCGTCACTGCGTGAAAGAGCGCCCAATAATTTCCAAAATGCACCCGCAATAAAACCATCATGGACAGTATTGGTTCCTTAGTACTTTTATATTTTCTATGGTGTTGGACAGTGGGCCGGTCGCGCGGACAAAAAGCGCAATGTGCTCATTGAATAGATTCGGCACGCTCGCGGCATCTAGTGGTTTTATTCTGTGTGATGAATGTGCGGAAGTCAAATTCTTATCCCTTGCAACTTAATAATAACGATAAACACCAGTCCCCTATTTAAATGAATGTTTCGCAACATTAGCGCGGCCGTTTCGGGAAAGCTGCGTGTGCGCACGATTGTGTGGATTAGCGGCGTGTTTGCAGAACTCATTTGTGCGATGACGATGATAAATCGGCGGGTGATGCCATGTAAACATGTTGATTTAATTTAAAGCTTTCAGTTTAAATAGTGAGTTGTATCTATTAAGCCATATTGATTTATGGAAGAGCGCGATTTTAAAGTTTGCCTGAATATTTTCACCATATTAGGCAATTTGCTATGTAGCTACGAAAGTTGATCAGGTACATTACGAGTATTATTATGTAAAACGAGATGTCATCTAGTGCACTTTGCATTAATGTGGTCTTGCAATCTGTACCTGTACTTACACTTTGTTCGACAGCCCCGTTAGCTCAGTTGGTAGTGTACCTGCTCTCTGCGTTTGGGGGCGTGGGTTCGATTCCCACCTAGAGCAAACATTTGTGTGATGAACATTTGTGTTTGTTTTATGTCTGTGCGTTAATATCTATTTAAGTATGTATTTAAATATATATATATATGTATATCAATCTCTCGCAGCCATATTACAAGCTTTGCTTCGTTTGGGGTCAGATGACCATGTGTGCAATAATGTCCCAGATATTTATTTATTTGTATAAGTGTTTTTTTTTGTTTTATGTTCACAAATATAGCTTGTATTTTTTCATTTCAAGCATAAGAGAGCTTATTTCATGCACATGTCTTATTTTTATTACAAAAATTTACGCCAATTGCAGACAATAAGAAACTGTAACGCACAGATGTCATCGGTTGATTATTAATAATGGTAACGCCGACGTTTACCACAATAACCACTATTGCAATAACAAACACATCCATGTGATAAATGATCATATTTTATGGCATTCGCCCTCAATGCATGACGCTTATGTCTTTATTTTTGCAAACATTGTTCTTTCAAATACAAGGAAATTTTACCTTAGCCCGTGTTAAAATAGGGTGTGTTATTCAGCGGCAAATAGTGGAGCCGTTAGATGTATAACATGGGGTGTACAAATCGCATTGATGTTGTTCAATCGCACGTAGCAAATTGTCGATATTCGTTCGAGTCATTAATGGCGCGTTTTTGTCCGCGCGCAGGACGGTTTCGTCTCACTGTGCGGCCTGTATACGCACATTTTACCGCTTTTTTAAAACCCACTCGAGTGTGCACTCTCTCGGTCTGTGTGAATCGTAAATCGTACGCATTAGATCATTGTTGGTGCACTAAAGATGAGAATTTATACAACACGTTTTGTGAGCTTCATCTCCATTAAAATGTTAACGTGTTTTATTTAGAAGACAATTTTACGGCGTGCGTGTCGTCGATGTTATTTAGGACCCACAATAAAGACTCGAAAATTACAAACACAAAGTGTCTTCTTAAAACTATTCCATTATTATTTATGGGAAGAAATTAACGTGGCAGTTATTGCTGATAAATATTTAAACTAGGCGAGAAATATTGTATTAAAAAAAGACATAAAAGTTTGAAATTTGAATCTGGCGGACGGTCATATAAATCTCGATTAAATTGAAAGACTCGTGTTCCCACATGTCCTGTGAATTGCAAACATGATCACGCTGTTTTATGCGTCAATATTTTTGTAACAACTTTGTAAACTTATTCAGATTCATCCCTATAAATATGGGTGTAAGAACTATAATGTAATGTATTGTTGTAATCAAAAAGTTTGTTGTAAACCGCACAGTGGTTTTAACAAAAGCGCGACCCTCATTGAAATCACAATCCGGCTAATATTTATAGATAATATTGTTACAATATTGCTGGAAACGCTCACTCCGCCTGTAAATGTAGGGCAACTTCCCTAAACATCTGCGTACACTTTGAATGCACATTTTAGTTTAATCCAATTACTTATATTCTTCTCCTACAGTGGTACTAACAACTAAACTAATTCATTTTGGACTCAATATATAATTCAAAGATATTTAATATTATGGATCACGAGATTCACGAGCTACTTTTCAAAATTGTTCGAACCAAAAGTAGGCTAAATCTAGACTAAACCATAGTTTGGGCATATAGTCTAGATTTGATGCAAGCTTAATTAGATTGGATTTTAATTAGTTGGTTCATATTTTTAAAATGGTCTTAAATTTATATGGGTACCTACTTACTACTTATAACTTTTTTGTAATGTTGTACTAAAACAAACATCTACGTCTTAGTATATCAATGATATAAAAGCGAAAATTTTCGAGTAAATTTAGCTAAAATGGCAGTAAACTACCTACTCGTAGATTACAAAAATCTGTTTTTCAATCATTACTTCCATTTTAAGCAATCACCCGCATCGCCGTCAAAAACACCGCAATCTTTCATCCCTCATTGTATAACTTACTGTTATTTCAGTACAAACTTTATAATTCTCCGACGAAGCGCGCTGCCCACCCAGAGTTTGCATTCAAAATATAATCTCAACTAAAACACCGGATTTCTCGCGTGTTTAACTCCACTGAAGTCGAACTTAGACGCTTTCAAAATAATCTGATCCTTCAAACGCGCCGACGGTAGAAAAACCAACGCATGAAAAAGATCGCACGGTGCAGTGCATGTTTATTGTAAACACACCACGTCTGGTTTGGACGAGTCGGTAACTGACGAAACTTTGATAATACATATTAAGAAACTAGTGGACGGAATTTGGCCATTGTCGGCGCGTGCAGTACCACTGTGCAACTTGTTGATTTGCGGAGCGACAAAAAAATATTCAGTTGACTAGATGCAATTTTTTTAAATCTTTCCTTTGTGAGGATTTTGGCGTCGCACTCTTATGCATTTGCCAATATCATGTAAGTATTAAATTATACTAAGTTTAATGAAATGTATATAGTTAAACAAGTCAGTTACTGTCAGAGTCGAGCAAAGTAAGTCACGGTCAAGTCAAAGTCGTGCCGCGGTGGAGACTTTACAAGAGGCTTCTATGGAGTTTTGGAAATAACACGAAAATACGTGTTTCATCGCGTTATATCATATACCCACACTCGAGCACGTCGATGAATACTAAATAAATAATAATCCA
Organism: Agriopis leucophaearia; assembly: GCA_949125355.1. Classification (NCBI taxonomy): domain Eukaryota; kingdom Metazoa; phylum Arthropoda; class Insecta; order Lepidoptera; family Geometridae; genus Agriopis; species Agriopis leucophaearia. Next base: position 14,952,149 of record OX421268.1, on the reverse strand, counting down.
CCATTATTATGTATAAAAAAAAAACACTCGAAAATACACAAGTTTGGCCAGTCAAGGTTCTTTTTCAATAATTATTTCTTTGTTGTTAACTGGTTTTGTGTTGTCTTTGGTTGATCCAATAAAATTATTAATTAATTAATTTTTTACTTGTATGTTATCTGATAATTTATATAATTTTCTTTTGAGCTTGTATTTTGTGACTAATGTATTTCCTTTGTATTTTTTTCAATTTTTATCTATAATTATACCTAATTTGTGAGATAATAATGTAATTGGCTTGACCATGTAATATCTCAATAAATAAATAAATATTTTCTACCGACTTCAAAAAAGCAGGTTCTCATTTCGATTGTATTTTATGTGTGTATGTTACGTGATATCTGCGCCGATTGTGAGCCATTTTTAAATGATTTTATGTCATTGAAAATGGCTATAAATATTAAAGATGGTAACCTTGTAAATAAATAAAAAAAAAGAAACCCCCGAATAAAAAGCTGATATTATTCAAACGGCTAAATTTCCTTGAGTCATAGCTAAGAAAGATGTTTTATTAAACTAGCGAGTGCGTTTATTTATAACTAGTCGACCGCCCCGGCTTCGCACGGGTGTAAGCTCGGCCTTCGGCCTCGCTACAAAATAGTATCCTATGTCCGTCTCCTGGTTCTAAGCTACCTCCCCACCAATTTTCAGCCAAATCGGTTCAGTCGTTCTTGAGTTATAAATAGTGTAACTAACACGACTTTCTTTTATATATATAGACTAGCCGCCCGTCCCGGCTTTGCACGGGTGTAAGCTCGGCCTTCGGCCTCGCTACAAAATATATTATAGCCTATGTCACCCGGGGATAGTGTAGCTTCCCAACAGTGAAAGAATTTTTATAATCGGTTCAGTAGTTTTTGAGTTATTTCGTTACAAACATACAAAAATAGGTACAAATCTTTCCTCTTTATAATATTAGTGTAGATAACTAAAAACAAAAAAAAACAAGCTTAGATTAACTACAACAACAGTTGGATTGCCCATAATATATAGACCGTTGAAGAACTAAAGACAATTCAAATGCTCGAGTCCACCACCAAACATTTTCATTTGTGTATATTACTTATTTTTATAGTCGTCGCCATTTTCTGAAACAACTAATTTCACTCAACGATACTTCCTGCAATATGTGGAATGAGCTCGGGATCCTACGGCATTTCCGAGTAGCTTTAATATAGGGTTCTTCAAAAGGCCTGTTAATAGAGTCTTTAAGGTTCGCCAACGTATCTGTGATACCCCTGGTGTTGCAGGTATCCATAGGCGACGGTGATCGCTTACCATCAGGCGGCCCGTCTACTTGTTTGCAACCTGTGACATAAAAAAACAAGCTCGTATTATTTTTGGCTACTACCTTACGCCACAAACTTTTACAACAAAAAACCTGGGTACAGCCGTCACATAAAGTCAAACACCAATTAAGTTTTCAGATAAACGGCACACCAGCAGGCCATAAGGACCACATTGTACATGACCCACGATCCACGATAGATAGCCTCGATGATTGGCGCCATGTTTTGGTAAAATGGTGTCGCTAAAAAACAAACCACCCACGATTAAAGGTAACATTTTAAAATGGGTTTTTGGTTCAGTATAGATGGCTAACTTGCAGAAAAAACATGCGTACCTGTTCATAATTTTTGTCTTAATTTATTTACAACTTTGCAGACAAAAGATTTAATAAGTGTTATATTATACTTGCATTAATTTACACAGTAGATCTTGATATCTATTTAGATTTTATTATGTGCTAACTAGTTAGGTTGTATATTACAGTTATATGATTATTTACGGGATATTTACCGTGGTAAGGTTGTGGAAGGAGCTTCCGATAATTCGACGCAGTTACTCGTACAAGAGCTTCATGTCCTGATTCCACCCTCCCCCTTTTACTACAGGACAAGTAGAAGGACTGAACACTATCACACCTTCCTCGTGGAAATTCCAAGGTTTCGTACACAACGATTTGGGTCGTCTTTTATGATACGTACGAGTACGTGCTGCCCATGAATGGAACTCCCTGCCATCCTCCTTGTTTCCTGAGAACTACAATCTAGGCATCTTCAAGGCTAGAGTGAAAAGATTTCTTCTAGATCAACCGTCGCTTACAATTAGGCAAGTTGGTGGCAAAACATAAATACTATATATATAAAAAATCGTTCAACCGCTACCGTGTTAACTGCGGATAATCACACATCTTACTTGAAAACGTTCACATTTATAATTTTAGAAGCGTGATTAGTATGAAGTATGAAGATGACCAAATACCAAAATTTATCTAAATTCTCTATCTGAAGGATCTCTAAAGGTGAAGTAACGTTGTAAAAGGGCCGCCACTTCAGGCCTCGTCCTCGTTATCTACAACGCTAGTTGCGGGACTTGCGGGTGGCATGCTCGAGTGCCGCGTAAATCATGCGTAATTCGGTAGATAACCTTTTGGTAAAATAAATAGAAATAGATAAATATGTAGGTAAGTACGATGATCAAGGTTAACGAAAGATAATATGGCCAATTATCGTGGTTATACCCTCATTGGGGTTAGCAGAAGAGAAGGTAAGTGTCCAGTTCAGTTCCAGGGAATAAGCTCAGAAGAAAGAAATTGAACGCCTGCTGATTTTTGTCACCATTTCTGAGTTGTTCACATAGCAAAAGTTGTTCATAATGACGAGTACAGTAAAATGCCTCCTTGGGCTTTTTTTCTATATAACCTTCACCGGATCGCTTATTTTACAACAGATCAAAAGAATCACATACATTTACTCCAAAAGCTATGATACGAACATACCTACAAAATACAGATTTATATTATTATTGATTATGATTATTATTATTAGTGATAAATCTTAATTTTTAATGTGTGATTTTGGTATTATAATTTTCTTTCTATCAATTAATTCATATAATTTGTATTATAATAAGTTATAGATGCAAATCAGGACGATATTTCATTTAATTTAATTTCATTATGCCTACAACAACAGCTTTGTGTGATCGCGCGCATCTCTTAGTGCAATGTAGGGAAAATTCATGTTTCATAAAATAATTTTGATATTATTAGGTACCGAGAACTAGTTTTCTAATTAAATCTGACATAGATTTAAAGACAACTTACTAACATGAAATGTAACGTATCAAAAATGCTCTATTTAATTGTAAAAATTGATCTGCTAAAATTCGCACTATCATTATGTTGAAACAACCACAACTCCAGAAATAACTAGCAAAACTTGCACATAAGCAATGCTCCTATCACGAAGGAGAGCTAACACGACATAAGCACGTGTTCCGTGTTTCACACATGTTGATATTTAGGTGTAATTTGTCAGTCGCTCGTTTGATGTCGACCTCACACCGCGCTCTTCGAAAATATTTGACGGCTTTGACGCCATGCCATCGCGAGCTATGTTCAGGTGCTAATTAGGTTGTAAAACTATTAATTTAGAAGCCATTATAGAGCATGGTAATGGATAGAATGGCAGGCCATATATTCCAGGCCCAGGTGGAATATACCTCACGAGGATTCGTCGACATTCCTTGGCTGTTGCTAATAAGGCGGCTTCCTTGGACTAATTTATGAATCGAGGTAGAAAAAGAATGGTGAAAAACAAACTACCAAAATCGCAGTAGAGCATGAACTTGACTGCTTGACAGATCCAGACATCTTGTCTATCAGATAATTTCGCTCGTTTTATGATACGCCACTAATTTAACTTTAGTCGGTAAACTTATATAGATTAAATTATAATTGAGTTTTATAGAATGCGATTAATTGCGATTCAAAGACTAAAAAGTTATATATCTACAGAAGTCAATTTGTAATGGCTATTATTGAAAGCAAAGTTGAAAAGTTATAGGCCAGAGCTATATATTATGGGCGAACTCAAGGTACAGATTTGCTGTGTAATATCAAACATGCAGACTTTTACAGTCATATTACAGTACAAAAAAGTATTAGAACCGGTAAGAAATCCGCAAATATAAAACAGTAAAAATAGAATTTTATCTAAATAACTCTTTATGGCTGTTTCAGCTGCTTGGCCACCTCCATGTTAACCTTTCTATCATTTGTCAGCAGTAAGTAGATGGCGGAAGGGATGAGCATTCGTGAGTATTCGTGAGCGCCAATTAGCGGTGATTACCTACCCGTGAATGAGTTTCCGTTGGGGGATAGATAATTTGTTTAGAGGTTAAGAATGAGTGAGTGAAGAGAAGTGATTTGTTAATCTCAATATGGACTACAAAGGTTTGATATTAATATTACTTACAAATATTTGATGAAGCCATTAATGTGTTTATCATATATAAGTGGGGGATCTTAAATGTAAGAATCATTTGAGAATTCACACATTCAACGGCGAACATTTTCTTCTTAGCCCCAACACGAAGAAGCATGTGTAGCTTATACAATTTGCCTGCCCACGCCTCGTAGGTACACAAATAGCAGTAACATTAGATTTTATACACAGATTAGAAGCAATAAAGTAACAGTAATAAAGATCAATCTTCTAACGAGATAATCACTCAAATGCAGGCTTATATATAAATGGTATTCGCTGAAAAATATCCCCTGTTCCATTTCCGTTGAGTGCTAATGATTGTTTTCTTTGGAACTACAGAAAAGACTAGCTCTAATGGCGAATTATTCCTTAAAGCATTAGTTGAACATTTAAATCTTTATTGCACTGCATCTGCACCTTTATTACCCAAACAATGTTCGCAAATTTTCCTCCGTTCCGTGGAGGTTTCCGTGCTTCATTTGCATTCGTCACTTCGGGTTTTTGGTATCTCTCACATTCCTAGCGTGTTCTTCATTAATAAATATTAAGTTGTAAGGAGCCGCCTTATTAGCGAGCCTGTTGGAATTCCACTCTGTGTGGGGTTCGCACCTGGTTACTATTGGGGGAGGAAGTGTTGCGGTAGGGTAGTAATGAATATCACCTACGCGTAAAGTTAAAACGATATAGTTTCTTCGGTAGTTGCATTTTTTATGCACATGCTACTCAAATCCTTCTGGCTTATTTTTTTGGCTTCTGAGTCTTTTCAAATCACGAGTGAATCGGTTTCTTCAAGGCCTGCCATCTTAGACTACATCATCGCCGAGTTGGCATTCAAACGCCAGCCTAATATACAATTAAAAAAAACAGTATTTTATGACCCAATGCACTTAAGAAGTGACGGTAATATTACGTTTTAGCGCTAGAAATCTCACTTGACTTTTATTATTCTAGATAGGCATGCGCATAAAATTATTCTGTCTGCAGGCATGTGTTTGTCCTCATCATTAATCCCTGATGACGCACAATAGGATGGAGCATGATAGCCTAGATGGAACCTGTTTATGGAACAGGCAGAGTGTTCACAGGCACACCCTCGCTATGTGTTTAGAGCACAAAAATCTTTGGTATAAAGAAATGAACACATTAAAAATATAAAACTCTGCTTTTATTTTTACCCAATTAGATAAAACATCTTGTAAGGCACTTAATTGACAATAATTTAATATGCGATTTTATTGGCTTATCATTTTCCAGGGGCCTTACCCCTAGCTCTATTTTTGCGAGCCAACTTTTGGTAGGTACCTGATAGGTACCTAAAATTAACCAACTTATTTAAGCTGCATTGTTTAAAAGCGTCTAACTTGAATGAACTAAAATCCGTTTTACTATGCGTGTGATTGTGATTATCGTTCATTCAAGTTAGACGCTTTTAAACGATGCAGCTTAAATAAGTTGGTTAGTTTTAGGTACCTATCAGGTACCTACCAAAAGTTGGCTCGCAAAAATAGAGCTAGGGGTAAGGCCCCCCCCCCTTAGCCCTGGTGCCGGGGCAATAGAATACGGCACCGGTACCCCCTGCCTGTAGTAAGAGCCTACTAAAAGGGGACCTATGGGTTCGGGATGGTCAAAGTTGGGGCTCTGACCATCCACTTAAGCGTGCCCAGGGAGAGTACGTTGTGTGACCAACGTTGTCGGGACAGAGACAACACGCAGTCTCGGGAGGAGCCATAGCGCAGTGCTGAGGGCTCCGGTGCGTTCCTCTGGAGATCCCGGAGCCCTCTTGTCAAGCACTAAGGCTGGTCACCGGGGGGATTTTAGTGGGTCCAATCCCACATAACCTGGCTGTACCTCAATGCAGCCGGGCATCTTTGGAAGATTTCCCCCTCGAAAAAAAAAAAAAAAAAAAGGGGTAAGGCCCCTGTTATGAAAAATAATTGTGATTTACGTGGAACTTTTATTATGTGGAGCTTTTAATCTGACGTTAGATAGCGTGAATCACAGAAAAGAGAAGTAAAAAAAATAAAAAATAAAAATATCTTTTCTGTGTTGTGAACAGTGCATTGCATTGCAACACAAGGCTAAAGTAAAGTTTCATATACGATTCATTAATAAAGTTGAAAAAAAAACATGTTGCAGCACTAGGTCTAGTGTGTACGGGTCCGGGTCAAGATACGGGTGAGTACGGGTCTAGTGTGGTCTCGTATCACACTAGACCCGTACTCACCGTACATGTGGTCTAGTTGTTGGTGTACTGCAGTGACTAAATGCACAGAAAATATTTTTTTTTATTTAAATTAGAACGGCTGTTAAGGCATTTTTGTAAGAAATTTATTGTAGCCACTTGCACTCATATAAACCCATTGCTACCGTGTTAGCAACTGTGATGCGGAGTTCGACGCGTTGACATAAATAAGAATGTTCAATCACATATTTGTCACAATACCTGGCAACAGAGCTTCCTTCTCATTTCCGTTCTATTTACCTTCTCTTTTCTGTGTTTATTATCATAATTTATTTCATTTTATTTTGCCTATGCTTCAATCAGGTATTTTTTAAGCATATTCGTGGAAACTGCTTTGAAATCCTTCTAGTAGTTTAAAAGATGTGCGTGGACACAAACTGACACACGTCAGATTTGTAGTTCCATACTTTGAAAATAGATTGCGTACTAAAACGCATGTTTCGCGAAAAAATTGTAAATATGTTTAAACTTTACGAATAATATTATTAAAAATGTAATAAGTAAGTATTAAATAATTCCTAAAATAATGAGTGTAAACGGATCGTAGTTTCACAAACATGAAAAGTGCTTCTATTATAGGTTACTTCTCTAATGCTTTACTTTACTCTTACGGATTACTGAGATTGGCAACTTATCAAAGACGCGCTATGATAACTTCTATTTTAGCCCCCAACGTAAAAAGAGTATATTTTAACAATTTATAATCAATTACTTATCAGTTAAAGCAATTTCTTCTAGACAACCTAAAATCGAACCTCAAAAAATCGTATAGTGATATGTCGTTTCTAAAAGGCTCAGTTAAATGGCGCTGATGTCTCAATAAGCGGCAAGGCCAAACATTCTTGATGACAGCTCTCGGCATGTCCCCTCGTACTGGCAGATATAGTGTAGATAACGATTAGACTCCTCGTGGGTGGCAAGAGACAGGGTAGGGACCAAGTAGGGACCAATTAGGCACGGTGGGATGCAGAGGTTTGGCGCGGTACGAGTGCAGGCGAGTTGCAATACTGGCTTTGTGAAAAAATTGTAGTGGCTATTTGTGAAAAATTAGCACAAACGTTTTTTAGTTTTATGGCATGGTCAAGGATCTTATGAAATGAGATGTTAAAGTCAACTCGACCAGGGATAGTAATCAGTTTTAAAAAACGACTTCAATATTAGTAAATACGCAATTTCGTTAAGTTCGATGACATGTTTTTTTTTCAGTTACTTTGATTTCAAACCAAACTACGAAACCTATTTTATTGACAATTATATGGGACCACCTCTGAAGTATGGCCTATCAAACAAAAAAACAATAAGAACATACACACTCACAAACATTCGCATTTATAATACTAGCTGCGCCCTGCTGTTTCACCCGCGTGGTGATGAAAATCAGTGATGATGATGATGATGAAAGTTAGCCTATGTGTTAATCCAGGACATAAGCAATGCATATTCCAAATTTCATCCAAATCCATCCAGCTGTTTCTGGGTGATTGAGTAACAAACATCCATCCATCCACAACTTTCACATTACGATATTAGTGTGATTAGGTACGACAAAACATTTTAACAAGATAATATATCTAAGTATAGTCATTTAGAAATAGATTGCAATCGCCGTAATCCTATACCTTGACTATACAATACACTTATTCAGCTCTTTGTGACAACTCGAGGGTGAAAATGGACACTATCTTCGAAGGTAGACCCCGGTTATATACAAAAATACGGGATAATAGTGAAAAGCACGGTACATTAAGCTTGTTTGTTTGTTATCTTCTCCTGTTTTATACTTTTAAACGATTTGCTTGAGTAAATATTTGACCAGTGGGTTTTTTGTATGAACGAAATTTTAACACGCACTTAAAATGAGAAAATTTCTCGAATGTTAGCTACAAAGAAAAAAGCAATAAATTGAGCTATTCCAGGGATAAACATTTAGGGCTTTACTTAAAAGCGTTACTCAAGTTGAACTATGTTTTAAAATGCTCTCTCAACTTCTCACTGACGGCAATCGTCACACGCGAAAACAAGACGGAGCATATTTAAGCGTAAGTCAACTTGAGTAACGTTTTTAAGTAAGGCCCTTAAGTAACTTTTAATAGCTACAATATTGGGCTTATATAACTTAACTAGTAAAATGTTTTTAAACGTAAGGCAGACTTTACATTTTGTACATATTCTTGAGTCCATATTCACACTTCACGCTGAACAATAATTCATCAATTTAAAAAACCGACTTCAAAATTAATAAATGTGCATTTTCGTTTACTTGAATAAAATATTTTTCCAGTTATTTTGATTTAAATACCAAACTACTGAACCGATTGTGATGAAATTTACATGGGATCAATCTGAAAATATATCCTTTCAAATAAAAAAAGAAGTTTCCATATAGGTTCATATAATAATGACGGAGTTCTGAGGTAACAAATAAAAAAAAAACAACCGAATTGAGAATCCCCTACTTTTTTTGAAGTCTGTTAAAACGTGTAGACAATAATTTATGTATTCTGTGGTAATACATCGTCTGGGACAAAATTACGCCCACAATAAAGCATACCAAGTCAACTGTGACGAAAGTACTCCTCACATTATTGCCAAGGGTACGATTATTGTTATCGGAAAGAGGGCATGCTATCATAATTGATATCATCCTCTGAGAGGGCGAGGGTGGGGTGGAGGGCTCAGGTGTCGGTTCGTTAGTCGTGCTCAAGAGCGGTAAAAGCTGAGATATCAGTAAAGCTTTCTTTGTGAGTTGTCAATGGTTGTTGAGTGTTTGTAGGTGCGAATCAGCATATCTAATTTAACACAGAATCAATTGTGATTTAGCTTGAGATTCTCTAAATGTATGTAAGACGAATAATTTCAATTTTAATTCTTGTTATACGTTGTTTTTTGTTTTTAGTATTTCAGTTATCTACATATTTAAAAATAATTGTTCATTTGGGCAGTACATCTGTACAACCGCAGCTACTGATTCTGCGATGCACTTGCGCATGAAACTGACGCAGAAGCCAAAGCAAGTACAGAATGGTATAATTTTCAAAGACAAATAGTATCCTTTTCAAGGCGAGAGTGAATAGGTATCTTCTTAGTCTGCGTGCTTCATCTTCGACCACATCGTCGCTTACCAACAGGCGAGTTGGTGGTCAAACGCGGATTTATTCGCGTTAAAAAAAATAGTATGTTTTGAAAATTAAACACTTCAGAGAATGAAGTTTTTCTTTTAATTTTTGGCTCCATAAATCTTGCCTATTTAGTTATTTAGCCAGTGTCATGCAAGTACAATTTATAATTCAAAGTATCTAATAAGTGGACAATTTCAACTTTAATGACAACAGCATCTATAATTTTTGTGGTTTATAGTACCTATCATAGGTATCATGTATCATACCTACATGAAATGATAAAAAACTTTTTGCCGTTGTTAGTGTCTGGACCACCTGATAAGCTTATATTTTGTAATTGGTTTTGACTGATTGCCCTAAAACTGAAGTGTCAACGTCAAAACTAATAAAACACACGTGTTTGTATGTCTGTTCTTAACTAGATACATGTTACCTAATGTTGGCGTTTGGCTGCATGTGGTAACACTCTAGAGTAGATCGCGTGGAACTTTTTTAGGTTACTTTATAATGTTATACATATTTAATTTGCGAAAAAAAACAGAATTCTAGGAGATATTTTTAATCGACTTAAAAAAAGAGAGAGTTCTCAATTTAGTTTATTTATTTTGTGATTTTATTATATTTAGATTCTATTTTATATTTAGATAATATTTGCTACCTCAGAACTTCGGAATTTATGAACCGATTTGAAAAATCTTTTTTAATAGAAACTATATTCTTTCGGAATGGTGCCATAGAATTTTCATCAAACTCGGTTTAGCAGTTTGGATTTTAAATCAAAACAACCGTAAATTTTGGTTGCTTTGATATATTACATTATTATGTCAATATTAAGTAATCAGAGGAACCAAAATTGCATATTTTTTTAAATTTTGTCATGTCGGTTTTTTAAATAGATAAGTATGTATATTTGATACAAAAATCTCCCTAAATTCTGATCTTCTTTGCAAATTAATATATAGATAACATTTAAAAGTAACTTAAAAATGTTACGTGAAGTTTCTAAAAATTATCACAAAAAAGAAATGAAAAATCTTGTAAGAATCATAAACAAAACATAACAAAATGTCTAGCGCTATACCTATGCATTTCGATTTCAAACTACATATATGCTTTTTCTTTAGTCTGCACTATTATTATTTAGGTCATCATCAGCCAGAAGAACTACTGCTGAACATCGGCCTCCCATTTTAACCACACACTGAACAACATCCTGCCATCTGCATCCACTGGATGCCCCCGAACTCTCATAATGTCGTCGGTCCATCTAGTGGGAGGCCTACCTACGCTGCGTCTTCCGGTTCGTGGTGTCCACTCAAGAACCTTTCTTCCCCATCGGTTATCGATTCTTCGAGCAATATTGCCCATTGCTACTTCAATTTACAAATTTTATTATTTAGGTAGGTCTAGGTACCTACCTACCTATTATTCCCATTCATAGTGGAATTGGTTCGGAATGGTTCATCCCACCAAACAATCCAGGCACTAATTTCTAAAATCCAAACGTGCTTAAACATTTAAAAAACAATAAGAGCTTATATCATGAGTTGATGAGTATTACAGCGCTTTAATACAGCCATCATGCAGATAAAAGCGCACACACACGACAGGTACGATTGGGCACGCCACTCGCGGTAATCCGTCCGTGTGGACACGGCTTAATTAACAGCTTTATAAATACACATTCTGCTCATATTTGATGCTCTTTTAAATTGTTTTAATTATGTCTTCGTAATATCTAGGGTTATACATATATATGTATATTTTTAAGTTACTTTAAAATGTTATCTTTATATTAATTTGCAAAGAATATCAGAATTTAGGGAGATATTTTGTATCTAATATACATAATTATCCATATAAAAAACCGACTTCACAAAATTTAAAAAATATGCAATTTCTGTTCCATAGAGCTTTTAGAATAATTATCAATATAAAAAACCGACTTCACCAGAACTGGACCAAGTTGAAATGGGACCAAATGGGAAGCACCAGCTTTCAAATAAAAAAGAATCGTTAAAATCGGTTCACCCAGTCAAAAGATCTGAGGTAACAAATACAAAAAAAAAAAACACACTCGAATTGATAACCTCCTCCTTTTCGGAAGTCGGTTAAAGAGTGGTTGCATTGGAACAAACTCTCTGCTTGTTTTTTTGAGCCGCGATGATATATTAAGTAATAGGTACAATAAGTTATAATATAAGTTAAGTATAAACTAATACAAGGTTACACGGTACAGTGCCGTAACTAGCCTTCATTGCGCCCAGTGCGACCTTCTATAACTGCGCCCTTGAAAACAAAACTTGGTCCTGGTGTGGTTATTTCTGCGCCCCTCCAGAGTCTGCGCCCTGTGCCTGGGCACCGCTGGCACAGCCCTATGTACGGCACTGATACGGTATAGTTGTACTAATCCGAAATGAAATCATTGTACTTTTTTTAATACGGGACCAAATGTGAAAATGAAGGGAAATTAGAGATGTTCCATAGGAAAATGACATTTACACTAAACGAAATGTATGGATTAGCTGATTTTCCCCGCGTTTTTTGGGGTTCATCATCAGTATCATTATCAGCCTATCATGTTCCCACTACGTCCTAGCAGAGGGAACATGACTTCCATTCCACCGTTCCATTTAACCCTGTATTAGGAGTTTTAGACTAGATGCAGGAGGGTTGTGAGAATTGACAACTTAATAGAGATGAGCACTCACTAACTCTATGCTATAAATACAGGTAAATAAGTAGTTAAAAATACCTATACATTGTAAATTAAAGCACAGGTGCAAAGGGCAAACACCCGTGAAGCACAGAGGTGCAACAAAGTAGGTATGCCGCCCTCTAATACTGCCTACGAACAAATTGAAAGGATGTGAAACACAACACTGCGGGAATCGGGTCCACAATTATATTAGATTACTCAATTATTCGCCGCAGTTCTGTTGTGAGGCTTATTAGTGCGAATGACGCGGTGTTGTAGGCAAAGATAGTGAAATGCTACAGAAGTGGCATTTTCGATGTTTTATTTGAACAAATAAATCTTAAAGTTATATGATTATTTACGGGATATTTACCGTGGTAAGGTTGTGGAAGGAGCTCCCGATATTTCGGCGCAGTTACATGCACCATGTTCACGGGAAGACACTTCCACAACCTTACCACGGTAAATATCCCGTAAATAATTATATAACTTTAGTGAACAACCGTGATAGTTTAAAACAGTGTTTAAATAAATCTTAGTCTATTGAAATATCATTTCACGACGATGGCTCACAAAATTAATTAGTGATTACGATAAATCATATTATTAGATAATGTTTTAAATAAGTACTTATTTATTTAACACTTCAATAATAAAAATTACTTTCGCATTTAAATACCAAATTATCTATTAATAACTTGGAGTTTAAAATATGATTTTTATACTTTAACAATACTTTGCAGGAGCTACTTATTCCAACGAATAGGACATTATTTCGTCAAATTTTATTAAATAAGTTTTATAGGAAATATTTTTTTGTATAAAACTTTCGCTTTACAAGATTTAAAATTTTAATTCTCTTACAGTTCGAAAGTTTCAATAACAACAAGTACCTATAGATTGATATTTTATACCCTCGATAAAAGAGCTGATAATATTCAAACGGCTGAACATATTTTAATGAATCATAGCTAACAACACACTCGCTCACGTCACCTTTCAAACAAAAAATTAAGTCAAATCGGTTCGGCCGTTTGGGAGCTGCAATCTCACATACAGACACAGATACACAGAATACACACGTTAAACTTATAGCACCCCTCTTTTTGCGTCGGAGGTTAAAAATGTTAGACATACCGTTGGCTACAGTGTTGAGCTGTCGGCCGTCATTACCTGCCACGCCCATCGCGCTGCCTTGTAATAAACATATCAACTTCACGCGGCCCCTACGCGCAAAACAATACGCTTTTCAACCGCTAATAAGGCATATATTTTCGAATACAAAAGAACAATGATTGTACAAAATGTGTGTGAAAACGCCGCCAGAGAGAAGGGATAGTTTCTTTCAAATTTTGTATTTTAAAGTTAGAATGCGATTATGGACGTATTTGGTTTGAACCACAATCATACGAGTACTAAGACTAGTTTGACCAAACTCGGCTGTCACCTCAAACGTGTCTTCACAAAAGGAATATAACTATCGATTTCTGTTTACGTATTATGTAAAGGATTTGCATTGAAAGTGAAAACAGCGATGACAGACAACAAAAGGGGTTATTACGAAGAATAATAGAGAAATATGTCGCAAACTTGGAACTTGGCCACCCACGTCTCTGCTAATTATCTCAAAGACAGATGTCGATGAAAGTGAACGTTTCCTCTCAAAAAATATCCTTGAAAACATCAAAACTAAGCGCCGACGGATTAAGAAACGTACGGATTTCAGACATACATAAACAATCAATTAGACACTCTATCTCTTTGTTGATAACGTCGCATCTACATTGATTTATTCCTTATTATTTAACAAAGCTTTACTTCTGCTAAATGTATCACATAAATCGTTATCTTTGAAAGCATAAAGTGCATATTTGTGTGTTGATTGGTTATATTGCTGCAAGTGATCTTATGTGTTTTTCATTGCCAAAACTTGTCAATAGACAATACGTCACAGATGACAAAGCGGCTGATCCGAGTTATTTATTCATGGCGGATTAAATCCCGAGATTTGTATTATTTATTTATTTATCTGCCGGCAAAAGGACAAGTCTCAAACACGCTTCGGTCCGGATTCAGTAATCACTTTATTTTGGGTTTGATTTAAAATACGTCTTTATTCATTTCTCGGTTGATCTCGTTTGTGTCAGCTCATTGTTGGGCCCAAATAGTTCATGGTCCTTTAGGTTCGCGATTGTTGGTAAGTAAAATAGCTCTCGAGTGGACCACCATGACTAGTTTGCGGATATTTGTACTGCAGCTGCTTTATCACTATTCAGAGTTTAGACGTGTGTGAAAATCTGTCACCTTTAGCTTTGTCGAACAATTCTAAATTATATAATTGACGCTGACTAAACAGATAAGATGTCTGATGCCAAAACTTAAAAGAAAAAACTAGCGTTTAAAAGTCTAGTGTCACAAAAAATATAAAATAACTAAGAAAAATTACCTCTATTATTCCTCCTCCTCCTGTATTTGCGGTTTAAATTTAAACTTACTCCAAAGTACCCTGAAAAACGCTATAAAATGAAATCAATTTGCTCAGTTTTTACTGCCCTAGTTCACAAATATCTATAAATAAGATAATAGTCAAAATTAAGACAAAACACAAAATTGTTCGTTGGTACTTAACTTACCCCTTTAAACCCAGCTCCTTGGGTATAACTTTATAAACTTCTTTCCTTGAAGTAAGCACAATAAATTGAAGATATCAAAGTGTCCGATCACATTTATTAACAAACGCTACAAGCTCAAAGAAGCGGCACCTTATTAAATAGCATATTAACACCGTGTTAAGACATCTACATTTATATTTATATACCGTATAAAGCGAAAGAAATCACAATCTCTACTATGGGCCTATCCTGGCTCGTTCGAAATAATCTCGGTCCTGCTCACAACCCCCACATATCTAATGAGAGACACGGGGACAGAATAGATCTCGACCGCGCCAGAACTTTAACGACTGCACCATAGAGAAAAGCGAATAAAGCTCCGTAAATTGTAATAATAAGCGTAATAACATATTAATTTTTGTCGTTCGATGGAGAGATGGTAATCTCAGGTCCGTGGGTGGATGTAGAGTGAATAAGAGTCGGTACTTTTCTGGGATATTGCTGAAAAACTAACGCGTTTATTTACAAACACTTAGTAATAAAATATGATGATTTTTATTCCGAACGACTATTAAAAAAAGATTCAACTGACTTGGCTGGAATAGCGATAATATAAGCGCTAATTTCTAGCACAATTATAACACGTTGGATTCGGTTGGGTATCGGCGAAACGACAGAACTATTCTTTGACATTGCGAAGATAGCGGCGCTACCGTGCTGGGGCTTTACGGCGGGCCGAAACGAAAATCATGCGAACGTGAACTTTAACTCACCAACGTACGGTTTCATCATCAGCCAGAAGATATTGACTGCTGAACATAGGTCTCCCCCTTTAAACTCTACACTGAACGACAGCCTGCCATCTGCATCCACTGGATGCCCGCAACTCTCACGATGTGATAGGTCCATCTAGTGGGAAGCCTACCTACGCTGGGTCTTTCGGTTCATGGTCTCCACTCAAAAACCTCTCTTCCCCATCGGTTATCGGTTCTTCGAGCGATGTGGCCTGCCCATTGCCACTTCTGGTTCTTTGGCGAATATTCACGTTCCGGATTCTATCGCGCAAAGAAACTCCGAGCATAGCTCTCGCCATTGCCCGTTGTGTGATTGAGTTTTTCCAAAAGGCCAACGGTAAAAAAATACGGTTTGTGGTTATTAGTAGGTAATTTAATTTCCTCAAAGATGCTCGGATATTTGTTCATTACTCGATATCCTCATTATATTCGATAAAAGTAATATTATAGCTGCGGCATAAATGTTGGCAGAAATTAGATCTTCCCTAAATGAAGTTATGTGACCAAGGTGTGCCTATAAGGTAATTTTCAAGGTATTTCATCAAGTAAAAAAAATACTAGTATTTCTTAGTACTTAGTTTTTCCACATATGCAAAGAAACCAGTCACATAGAATGTTGTATTGATGTGCTGTTGCTATTTTGAAAAAAATTTGGTGATCTGTAATCACCATCAACAATCTATGTACCAATATACAGCCGAAAGCATTTTATAGGTTGCATATAAGTCATTAACGCGACGTCCGTGTGTCTAATGAAGTGTGGTGACCGTCGTCGGCAGATCAAAGGGTGGCGATTACCAGTCGCGCGGCGCGTCGGTCGTCGCACTGTCGCATCCACAACTTAAGATAAAAACGGACATTCATGGTGCGACTGGTCCTGCGCACGACTAGTGAAATGGGAGTTTATAGGATGACGGATGAAATGAAAGGAGTTGAATGAAACCTTTTTCCAATTTCGAAATGCTATATTTCATACTGATTTTGATGAGCTTAATTTAATTAAGTGTGTTTGTTAGTTCTTCTCTCACGCAGCAACAGAGCAAATGATTTTGTGCGTAGAAATAATTGGCGTGACGAATACTTTTCGTCCCAGAAAATCTTTTTGGCAACGACTTTATTACGTTTGGCATTAAGGTTTAATACGTTTGGCAATGTTTTAATGGACGAGACGTTAAACAGGGAAAATTAGCAAAGAGAGGAGGATTGAGAACTGAATTAGGTTGAGTAAGTTGCCGATGATGATGATTATGTTGAATGTTTTAACTAAAAACATAAAAAAATAACAACCACAATAACTGCAAGTACAATATAGTAAGTAACAAGGACACTTCGTACTTCGTAAAGTATTAAGTAGGTATTTTGTCAAACGTGTGTCAAAATGAACCTTGTATAACGTGAATGTATAGCTTTAAGAACTCATGACGGTTTTATAAAACGGTTCTTTATGCGTTTTATCGCGATTGAAATTAAGATGTTCAAATGTGTTACATTATGCCAGCCGGATCACCGCGGCTAATGTATCCAAACTCGAATTATACCGCACACTAGGAAACGATATAAGGACAACTTTGGACAGACTTCGATTGACGTCCAAAGTTTTTTGTGGGGCTAGTACGAGAACTTGCGAAAAAGTATTCGTTCCGTAAACGATAGAAAATGTATAAAAAATTCAGTTTCCCTTTACGTGCGATAGAGCCACTGTTCAATTTTTCATACATTTTGCTATCGTTTACGGAACGAATACTTTTTCGCAAGTGCTCGTACTAGGGCCACTGTTGAGTTGTTACTGTAATGTTATTACATTCACCTTTTTATTAAACTGAAATGGATCTCACTCTGTCGGCTTGTTTGTATTATTTAAATGACTAATCAGATCTCGACGAAATTTGATTGAAAAAAATGGTGTGTGCGTTTTGAGTTACTATTTTATACCAAGAAAAAGGACGATGAAGCCGCGAGTTAAATTACCAAATACTATATCTTCACTATATTCAAAGTTGTTTAAATTCTGTCCCAGGTGGATAAATGACGTTTCACACGCTAGATATTTGCTGCCATTGCCATTAGCAGATTGTTGTTAAAAAGATCTTTGTACCTTATATAAATTCAAATGCCGTCACGCATATCGAAGGCACTGGTTACTTAATTAAATAATCTTAGCCTCAGGACTTAGACAGGTACTTATTCTAAGCCTCAGGAGTGATCATCTTATTTTAACACAACTATTTATAAGACTCGCCAAAATTCCAAAGGAGTACCATTTTGTAAATTTTCTGATGAAAATTAGGCACTGGGCTTATACCACATAATACATATGGTAATACTTAAGTTTTTTTCCACCTTCAATCTTTATAGTAAGAGGAGATTTAGTTTCGTTGGAGTTTTATATCTGGCTGTTTCTTATTCTGTTTTAATATCTTCTTAACATTAATGATGTTTCGTGAAAAGTGCTTCTGTTATGGTGAAATGGATTGATTAATAAATTAGCCGGTTTTAGATTGTCGCCGCGAGTTTTTTTTGTATCAGTTTATTTTTATTGATAGAAGTAAGATAAGAGTTTTTGTTTTGACTTTATTTTCATTATTGACACTGGTTTTTCAATCAGAGCTGTTAACCTTGTTAATTTGAGAGTGTTTGTTGGACACTATCAAATCTTGGAATCAGTCAAGAAATATTATTATATTTGGTTTTAGAAAAAAATTGGTGAATTTGTGTTATCAGCCTTTCACGTTCCCACTGCTGGGACACAGACCTCTCAGAGAGAAAGAGAGAGAGAGAGAGAGAGAGAGAGAGAGAGAATGGATGGGTCCTAATCCACAATGCTGGCCCAGAGCTTGTTGGTAAATGTGATGTTTTTCCTTCACCGTTATTAAGCGGTGGCATCGAATTTGTATATAAATGATTTTACTAAATAAGTCATTGTTGCAGGGCCGAGGATCAAACCGGGTGCTGTCTGAGTGTAAGGATATAATGCCACCGGTAGGCCACCAGCACTCGAAATTAAATCAAAGTTAATATCGTAAGAAACGTAAGACCGTTAGAACGTAAGTAGATACATAAAACAGGTATTTGAAAAAATACATTTCACTAAATATCTAAATACATATTACGAGTTTTCATTTGAGAATACAAAATAGATTAACTTACGTGCTACGGTAGAAGAATTATAGCAATTTTTAGAATAAAATCCTGTGCAAGCTTTCATTCCCTAGGTAAGGGAATGTATACTCAAGTATGCGTATACGCAAGTAATTTTAAATATCGAAAAGCTTTTCAATACGTAAAACTTCTTGTTAGTATGTCATCTTACGTTCATTATAAACGCGATTCACATTCGAATAAACATCACATCTAAAATTCAACAGACAGACATTTTACTAAACATTTAAAACTGTTTTGCTAACAAAGCGACCCTCATCAAGTTATAACTTATAAAGTTATCTTTGAATCTGCCATTCAGTGCACCGCTAATGTGTGGGTAAGTTTGTCCGCGCGGAAGTCAAAATCATTGTCACCCTACTTAGAATTTCACCAAACATTTCACACCTCAAAGCTTGTGGAATAAAGTTGAGATTCCTTTGTGATGTTTTTAAGGATGGGTGTAATTTTTACAGTAAAGTACAGTATTGTATTGAATAAGAGCAGGGACCGTAAGAAATTAGTTCACATTGATGTCAGCCATTGTGAATGCTCCGCCGCGTCTGTATGTCACTGTATGCCATCGTATGTCATTCATCTTTGGACGAATAAAGTTGAGGACGCGCCACTATTAACTACCATTTCAGCTTTACCTTTTGCCTTGAGCTTTTTCACTCATATTAGTGCTATTCTGTGATTAGATCTAAATACCATAGAATAACCTTATGTGAGTATTACGCAATGATCAAAATAGACACCGCAAGTTTACTTACTTTGCATGTTTGTGGCTTGTCATAAGCCGGATCAATGCTTCAACAAGCTCGTTGCATAATTCGGTTTGTTCTCCATCGTCCTGGGTTTTCATAAGTTTTGACGCATTGAGGGATCTTTTCTAAGAAAATCTATCATACTGACGGATTTCACTCATGTCTCCACCTGCCCGCAACAGTAAGTAGGTAAGTAATAAAAAAAATGATACCTACTAAGGTGAAACGTCGTGTAACAGTATAATACAGTTTCATGAGTTTCATGTCCTTTAATTTATTCGTTCATGCACTGAACACATCCGTATATCACTGAATATCCACTGCATGACACTCGAGGATATAGCGCCTATATAGACCATTATATTCGTTTGTTTATGAATAAAAATTAAATGAAAGCAACGTGTTTTTGATTTGACTTCTCTGATTCGTTTTGGGGTCTCAAACAGGTATTTTTAAACACTTTTACTATATCACTATTAAATACCCGGAATTAATTGCGATTATGTATTTGACTTCAAATCTTGGTCCTATTTTTTTGTAAGTGTAGGTATATTTAAATAATCTATTATGAGAATGATTTTATACGCCACCACAGAAAAAAAACACAATAGTATCGGAACCACAGATCTGTAATCGAATCACATTCCCACCCCTTTTTTAAAGGATTTTGACGTCGCACGTCTAGTGCATTTGCCAGTGTCAAGTAATGTAATATTTAGAAGTTGTATTAGATTTCGTAAGTCATAGTCACAGTCAGCAAGTCAAGCAAAGTAGGTCACGGTCAAGTCAAAGTCATACCCTAGTAAACTGGTGGAGACGCTTTTATTAGCTTGGTATGCATGTATATATGTAACGGAATCTTTGAACTTGATTTTCAACTATTTACATACTTCAAAACGTTGAATTCAATTGAAATTTTGCACACTTATCAAGGACCGATGACAAATAGGTAGTTTGTCCCATTATCCTTACCAGGATATCAGGAGGTGTTTTTTAGTTTTATTATGAGAATTATTTTTAAATTTAAGATTATCACCATTGATGATCGCAGAAGCGACAGTTTAAGTTATGTTAATTATAAATGCCTACGCCTCTAATAAACTGTCGCGTGAGAGGCGATCATTATTTTCATAATTTGAATGATAATTGCTCGCACTGTCATCCGGGCTACACGTCACCTTGTTTAGATAACATAGTTTATTAAATTGTGTTACAATTCTGTTAATTACGTGTAGTTCTTTTTACTATCTAGAACAGAGAGTAAAAAAATAAAAAAATATTAAGATAAAAAAAAAACAGAAGTTAAAACTCTTAAATTGGAATGTCTAGTAAGTGTAGTAATTTAAATTTGCGTAGGCCTCTCGATTAAAAGAAATGTTTTCTCGAAATTTATTATACAAGAAGGTAACTACTAGTTTTTGCCTGCAGCTATGCCCGCGAGGCCAAAGTAGATATAACACAGCTCGTGTCCTTGCCACAAATATAGGTACCTAAGCGAGCGCATAAAAGATGAACAGTCAAACGCACAACTTTTTGATTATACACATTATTTATATAATTTTGGAATATCATACTGCAAATATCGATTTCAAATATAAATTCGGATTAGATTTTTCCAAAATCAGTCTAAAATCCATTGAAGTTGCTACAAAATAGACAGAACAATTAATTATCAATCTAAAGTACATTATAAGGAAAAATTCATTAGTTCAGAAAATTAGTTTCAAAGTAGAGAGACTTAGAGTTTAGCGATCTCGAAGTTAGCAGAAACCAAAAAACGGGATTAATTTTAGACCCCCAGAGGTGCAATATTTTCTTCACTACATACGAGTAGTATAAAACAAAGTCGCTTCCCTCTGTCTGTCCCTATATATGCTAAGATCTTTAAAACTACGCAATGGATTTTGATGCGGTTTTCACTATCAGTTAGATAATTTTTCACGGAAGGTTTATATGTATATATATAATAAAACATATACCCGCGCGAAGCCGGGGCGGGTCACTAGTCAAATTTAAATGGGACCGTCCTCGATTTAAAAGTCTATTCAATACTATACTACTACTATTAAAAAATAATAATTAAAATATATTCAGAAAAGGCGAACATATCATGTAATATACATACAAAAAGCAGTAAAATTAAGAACCTCTTCTTTTTTGAAGTTGGTTGAAAATTAACATACTACCCGTAAACCGACAAGGCCCCACAACACAATAAGTGAGCATGTGTGCAAACACATTCGTTGTGTATCGAAACCAGCGCATGCGGGACCATACTCTTTTCAGGCGACTGGTTTACAGGCGGAAGCGAGAGAGTGAGATAAGTCAAAACTGTTACGGGAGAGTCAGTGAGTCATCATCATCATCAGCCTTAAGACGTCCACTGCTGAACATAGGCCTCCCCCTTACGACCCTCCCTTACGAGTGAGTGAGTACAATAGCAGTAAAGTTCGATATGACACGTACAAAGAAACGTTAGTGAACGGATTAAATTATACCCGACAACGGCAAAGCCATTTTATTATTGTTATTGAAAAGAGTTAGTAGGAGTTTGACCATAACTCATTTGATGTTTAGTGATGGTAGGGTCGAAGATGATAAGCGCACCAGCCTGGAATGGGAACTCGCTCTCAAAAGTATTTTTTAAAATCATTACTTCTGAATAATTAGGATGTAATCCATAAAAGATTCACTATAACGTACAATAATAAATATATAAATATTCCCGCTTGCGTTTGTCCCTTGAATCCCGCTAAAATATTATAACAAAACATAACAGTACCCCTTAGTTATGAAATAAAACATTTACAAATATTTGCCGGCGGCGGCAGCTCGGGCGCAGCCTCCGGAGGGACTGCTTGATGCGTGTGCGCACCGCCATATAGGGAGAGTCGTGTTTGTGATTTTGGAGACTGGCTAATTTTGATTAGTAGACAAATTTAGTTTGAAGCTCTGCCTTGATTCTTAATGTTTGCGTCATCTATCGATACTAGTCTACCGGCCCTAATATGAATATAATATGAATGGCCCTACATTACCTCTCCGTTGTATGTATGTATATAGTAGGTAT
This sequence comes from Agriopis leucophaearia, assembly GCA_949125355.1. NCBI lineage: Eukaryota > Metazoa > Arthropoda > Insecta > Lepidoptera > Geometridae > Agriopis > Agriopis leucophaearia. The sequence continues at coordinate 14,929,396 of OX421268.1, read as the reverse complement.
AGAGTTCATGAGTCTTGAAACTTTCGTGTTTTGACCGACTGAGGTCATTGTTAGTTCATTTTGATGTCTTTCCAGTGCTACTATTGTTGCCAGTCAGATGTTAAACGCCACTAGCTCGTTGGTCAATGATATCATAGAAATTGCGGATCGTACCAGGATAAAATTGCCTCAGTCTTAGGCCTCAGACCTATGCTCAGCAGTAAGCGATCACGGACTAAACATGAAGATGATGCGTTTCAAAAATAAGCAGTATGTTTCTAGTTATCTCTAAGGCAAGTACGTGGTAAACCCGACTTCATGTCAGAACTGGACCAAGTTAAAATGGAAACAGACGGGAAGCACCAGCTTTCAAATAAAAAAAACAATAATCAAAATCGGTTCACCCAGTCGAAAGTTCTGAGGTAAAAAATAAAATAAAATACAATTGAGAACCTTGAATCCTTTTTGGAAGTCGGTTAAAAAAATATTGTAAACATGTTCAGTTGTCGTGTCACTGTAGTGTCCAGTGCGACGGGAAAGGGCAGTCACGGGAAGGGGAATTCCGAGAAGGGTAAAACATTAATGTTTATCACCATCATCATCAGCCAGCATCATCATCATCACCATTTGGTAAAATGCATCACAATAATGTTGTATATGATCAAATTAGAAAAGGATCTCTGGCTGGACACCGTGAGCGACTATTGCGTTCATATAGGGAACGTTTTCATTGAAAATTATTGGCGGTACTTGTAAATAATTTCATAACATTTCTATAGACCACGGACTCTACAAAGTGTTCCAAACGTCACATATTAAAATAATGTAATGTAAGAGCGACAAAATCCGTTACAAAACTGGTGGAGTCATGAATTACACCACAATTTTCTAAAATAATTCAAATTCAAACTGTCATAAACATCGTTGCATAACAAACGAACGTCAGCCAGAACTAAGTCTCAATCCAGTCGCATTTAACACGTCAAAACAAAGTTCTCCGTCAAAACTTTCCGGTTTTTCATTATCCACGGCTTCGCGTGTTCCTTCAATAAACCCTAATAAATACAGAAATTAAACCAGACGAGCTTTTATACAACCTCTATACAACTCAGTTACGGTTTAATAATAATTGTTAAAAATGTGTCTGTGTGTGTCAAAACTACGTAACAATTGGTATATTGTATCGATGTGTGCTTAAAATCTGCGTCCGCGCATGTTTTTTAGGGTTGTAAAGAAATATGGCGGTATGAAATCATATTTCAAAACGGGTGAAATGTATTGTTAGTAATGAAATAAAAATAATTCAGTGGGGTTGGAACCCTTGTGTTGTTGATGTAGCCATGTTGGATAACATTGCCAGCGTGACTAAACATGGGCCGGCGGTCTAAAGCTGAGATTTTAGACGAAAATTATAGACCCAGAAATAATTCCTCAATATATCTAGGGCTGAAAGGATGTCCTGGTGGTGAGGCCATTTGTAATTTATTGAATCTGGATTTACTTTGCAAAAGTTCATTGTCAAAACTGTAGCTACTTATTATATAAATTGAAAATATGAATTTCTAATACGATGCAGTTTTTTTTTTTATAAATTACATAAAATACTTCTTCACTTCTCATGCTCGTAAAATTCTTGTTTATGCCCGGTGTAAGCGGAATAAAACTGTTTTTTTACGCTCTAGTGCAAAAAATCTGCTTTTCGTGCACTAGTGCATAAAATAAACTGAACCTCTTTAAAATAGTTCAAAGAGCTCCAGTTTTTAATGTATGTTTGGATGTTTACACGGGAAGTTGAGACGGGATTTGTCTTTCCGTTAACATGGTGCATGTAACTGCGCCGAAATATCGGGATCTCCTTCCACAACCTTTCCACGGTAAATATCCCGTAAATAATCATATAACTGTAGTGAACCGTGACCAACCGTGATAGTTTAAAACAGTTTTTTATCATATTATAGTTCAGAGTAGAAATTCACAATGAATACCTACTAATTGAACCAAAATTTTACTCTATTGTTCCATCTTTCCTAATTTTAGGTAGAGTTTGGTAAGTAACCCCACCACCTCTCTAAAATTAGAAATTAAAAGGCATTCCAGACTAATTCCGGAACTCTATTCGCTAAATTCGTTTGTTGCTTCGAGTCTCTGTTTTAAAAACAAATATGTAGAGTAAGCCGCAAGATTAGTAGAGATTGTAGAGATTAACACTCGTCTAAATAAATTTTGGGTAGATTAGTGGATTAATGGGTTTCAGGAACAATTTTAAGAACTATTTATGACAACAGTAAATAATTTAATGCCGGGATTGCACCAAGTATACCTGCAAAAGTACCTACTCTGACATTAGGGCTGGGCACTCAGCTTATCTATACTAATATTGTAAAGAGGAAAGATTTGATTGTGTGTTTGTTTGCATTGAATAGACTCCGAAACTACTGAACCGATTTGTAAAATTCTTTCACTGTTGGGAAGCTACACTATCCCCGGGTGACATAGGCTATATTATATTTTGTATACTTTGCCTAGGCAATGTATACAATGCCCAGGCATTGTATAGAATGCCTGCTGGTCCACCGGCAATGTGTAAAATAAATATATTTTGGTCTACATTTATCAATATTATATAAGTATCGTAATTCTAAAACCCCACACGTGGTCCCCGAGTGGTGCTAATCAGGTGACCACCCACCGGACACAAACATGCCGCCAAGCGGCCTAGCCGTGTTACGGCGTGATGTTCGGTGACACTGTTAGAGAAAATGGCTCTGAAGAGTTAATTCTGCAATTAAGCTGCAAAACCGTCCTGCCATGCGCTGTTACTCCGCATCAAGTATTTAGTCACGGAGGGTAGCGGGATCCGAGGCACGGTGCACTGCTGGCCGATTGCAGTTAGTAAGGGGCCCTAGTAGTGAACTAGCCACTCACGAAAGGCTGCCCCGCAAACTCTGAGTGGGGCAGGCTGCCAAGTCCTGCGATAAAGTTCTACAGAGGGCTCACTTTGACCACATTAGTAGAATAGGGAACAAACTAGCTTCGTACCCTACTGGCAGTAAAGCGTTTTGCTCCGTAGCTAAATCAGTCGAAGCAAACTGCTGCGCCTCACTACCTCCGCTGCTGAAACCTGATGGAACGCTGGCTCACACCGCTGAAGGGAAAGCAAACTTGTTTGCTTGTCAGTTTGCCGAGTGTTGGCGTCAAGATGCTGGTAGTGCGATACCTCCAGCTTCTCCTGGCTATACCACATTTATTTCTGAGATTCGCCTTTCGCCAAATCGAGGTTCGTTAATTGCTCCGCAATCATGACGTGAACAAAGCCAGTGGCCCGGATGGTAATTCCAGCCATAGTTCTGAAGACATGTGAGTCTTAGTTGTCTTCTGTTCTGAGGTTCTGACACGCCTCTTTCGTCACTCACTTGAGACTGGTCAAGTGCCGAGCTGAGCGTGCCGATCCTGCTAACTACAGGCCAATATTCGTCACGTTCATACTCTGCAAGACTATGTATCGTGTCCTCAATAACAGGTTCCTGGCGTATCTGGAAGCTAATGAACTCCTCGGTAACCGGCAATATGGATTCTGTCGAAACTGGTCCATTGAGGATCTTCTAGCTTACGGCATGCACGTCTGGAGTGAGAACATCGAGAAATACAGAGAATCGCTCGCTGTTTCCCTCGACTTCGCGAAGGCTTTTGAGAGGGTTTGGCGTGACGGCCTAATTAGCAAAGTCTTCTCGTAAAAAAAAGTTTGTTGTATTGGGGACCCCCTTTAGTTATTACTTTTTGTCTTTATTATTATTTCTTGGTTAATCCGCAGGATTAAATATTTTGTGAAAATTTCAACTGGCTATCTATTACGGTTCGTAAGAAAGATACAGCCGTTAAAAGGTAGGACAGACAAACAACGTAGGCTTAGTAATAGGGTCCCGTTTTACCCTAGAAAGGAAAGGTAGTAGAAAGGCTAGTATTTCTTTAATTAGAAATATTACACTCAAACATAATTATATTAAATTACTTAATTACATTCTCGAGTCTAGCCCGGACATTTGGCAGGCATTGGTGGAGCCGAAGCCAACACCAAAAAGCCCTGTTAAATAAAAAAAATACAATTATGGAATATGTACAAAAAGGAATATGAAACTATTGTATAGTATAGAATAATAAAAAAAAACTGGGTTATTGAGGTTAACAACTTGTGGATGGGATAAGAGATCTATTGAATGAGAAACGGCACCTGCCTTATCCTGTCTCATCTCAAAATTAGTTAGGCAGGTAATGACTTGCCACCCACTAAATGGGCCCCCTATAAAGGCTGCCGTATCATGGCACCGGAAGGGCAACATTGGCATAGGTGGCTTAGTGTAGAGATGTGTGGTGCACTTTCACTAAGAGCTACTCGCGGCATTATGCCCTGAAACACTTCCACCCTCGAACTTAGGTTCTTAGCTCTTGCGGTTTCCACCCCCAGACGGCTGGTTAAGGCAAGCCAGGGGTCGAGGTCTGGGGTTTTAGCCCCCTGGAATCGGGGTACGCGGTGTCGCCACTCACTAATTATATTTATTGTTAGGAACTTATAAGATTTATGAACACTTTTTACTCATATTTTTTTATAATCAATAATCCGTCTCCCACTTTCCCGCAGTCGTCTTTTACACACATTGCCGGCTGCGCATTCGGCATTGTATAGAATGCCTAGGCAAAGTATAAAATAAAAAATATTTCATACATTGCCTGAACGTTTTAGGCATTCTATACATTGCCTAGGCATTGTATAGAATGCCGGATTATACAGATTGCCGGTAACATATATAAAGTGAAATAACACTTACTTACTGATTCATCGAAACACTAATTCATAAAATTACTTGTTCTTCTGAAATTTCGCAGTTAGATTCCTTACGGGGTGTAAATGTCTTCAAAGAATGGATGTCACGAAATAGCTGAATTAGGAGGAAAAAAAGGATATGTGAAAATTGGCATGTTTGAAGTCGAGGGCAACAGCTAGTAACCACATATTTTCAATGGTGATTTAATCCAAACATAACTTGTTAACATAGTTTTGAATAATTAACAAAATATTATACATAAGTATATCTAAAGTTAATAAATAATTCTGCGCAAAAGGTGCAATACGACCTAAATGATGCGAATACAATATAAAATATTTTTAAATTTGTTTCACGACGTAAATTTTTACTAACACAAATACATGCTTCACAAGAATCAATTTAAATGAGTAAACCTACCTAGTGTGAGAAATTAGACCTAAAACTTCTAACAATTACTCACCAATGTGTGTCCTTTTACTATACAGCCACTAGGGTAGTGTTTAAGGGGCTCGTCGCGGATATATGGTGATTTATCTAATGGCATGTACACACACGGGTGGCATTGTGCGGCGAACGACAATGCAGCCAAATTGAGACGTCTCATTCGCCACGCATTCGCCCGGGACAGAACAAATCTGTGGGATCGCACACAAAAACCCTAGTAATAGATAAATAAAGTCAAATATCTATAACAAATATACGCTGCAATCATTTAGAAATGTTGTAACCTTTATACGGAAAATATTAAGGGTGGTTTTAGATTTTGAGTATGAATACAAAACGTGGTATCGGTAAACATAAATCATTACAGTTTTTCGCTAAGGGTTGCCGCCGATGCGCCCTACCCCTAACACAGCTTTATAGTTTTCGATCTAGCATAGCGTATGGTTTACGAACAATAAAAACACGACATAAATTACATTTTTATTTAATGTTTTATCCGTGGAAATAACGACACAAAAAAGTAGCGTAACGAATCACAAACGATGCGTTCCAAATAGAATTTTACATTCTTCAGTTTACTACTTATTAAGATTGTTCAGAATGTTCAATAAAAGTTAACATAACATTCCTATACCGAAATAGAGTTGTCAATCGAGCCACACGATCTATAGACACTGTTTGTTTGTTGATTTGTCTGTATCATGGACACAGTTGGAAAGCCGAAAAGCGACATATCGTAATATCAATTTTCATCGGGAAAACATATTTTGTTCACAGCTAATGATCGTTCGAATAAATTAATCCAAATGTCTCCAATCAATTACATTACAGACCAGATTAAATTCGGATAGGCAGAAGTAGAAACCGAGATAAATGTGATTTTTTATGTGTGATCAAAACGCAATTATTTTCTTCCAGAATACGGTTTCTATGAAATGAGAGCTTTTCAGAACCATGTTCTGGAAGCTTGACTAGATTGCAATAATTTTATATAATGATGTATAATCACTAATGAGGCCACGCTCAGTGCGCAGAACTACCTCTTCCTCACATTTTCAACATCTTTGAAGAAAAAAAAAACACTGCGTGAGAATAAAAAAAAGCAGCGTTAGTTGGCATAATAACATTGCAAAATGGTAAAAAGAAATTTTCGTTTTAACATTATTAGTATCAAGGATGGCAAATGAAATCAAACTGAAACAAAAGGTTTTTTTCGACTTTATCCGCCGAAATAAAACTTATCTATATAGAATAACTATAAAACGTTATTGCAATGTGATTCCAAAATAATGCCTAATCGTTTTTTTAATACCTACTTAACATACGTGTTTTATATGCGGAAACGTGTTAATAGTGCTAAGATATCCAAATTATTTGTAAATAAGTTATGTATCGCTGTACGTTTTCCGAATAAAATAAAATAAAATATTCTTTTAAAATGTTGAAAATGTGCTAGAGATCAGACACACGCTAAAACATCGCTAACTCAGATTATACCTAAGTTTATTAAGCTAGTTAGTTTTAAGTTACATCATCTATCTTTTCGGCTGAAACTATTTCTTAATTTTAGTTGTCTTTTTGAAAAGCTGACAATGTTGACGCGGGTAAAACTGCGCGGCGTAGCTAGTTACTAGTGATCGGCCTAATCACGAAGCTCTAAACTGCGGCTACTAGAAATGTCTTAGAATGCCGCACTGATTATGGACATAAATAGACATCAACAGAGTATTGACCGAGACAGGCTAGTTGCGGAGAGTCCACACATTTTTATCTCTAGTGTTTTTTAAAGTCAATACTTCTTTAAGCGCTTTTACTTTTTAGGTAAACAAAAATAATGGAACTCGTGGCATCGTCACGCTGTACCGTGTATTTTAAAACAGCGCCATCTCTTGTTGAATAGGTGTATTACACTTAAGTTTTCACTTCTGACGTGCAGTCCTATGACTGATGTGTTTCTTTTTATGTATTAAGTCTAGATCACATTTGATAGCATTAGAAAATTATGTGCAGTTACATAAAAGTTTTATATTGTTATCTTAAATTATTTCCATCTAATGACATGGATGAAATCGCTTTTTACGATAAGACAAGTGATATCTCTTACGTATTTAATTAATACTTGTATGTAATTTGAATCTCTATAAAGAGATGTAAGGATCACAATCTGGGAAGTTACATCAAGGTGTGCATCAAAGAAACAAAGAAAAACTAATACAAGTTAAAATACCGCAACGCTGTTTTTCAAAAAACGTGAAAGATACAAGACTTGAAATTAATTCAAACCACCGCGTGAGATTCAAAATAAAATAAATAAATAATAAATATCTGGGCCATTATTGCACACACGGTCATCTGACCCCAAACTTAGTAAAGCTTGTAATATGGCTGCCAGAGATTGATATACATACATAAATATTTTTAAATACATACTTAAATATTCTTTTTTTTATTTTTTTATTTCTTGAGTGGAGACCGCGAACCGGAAGACGCAGCGTAGGTAGGCCTCCCACTTGATGGACCGACGACATTGTGAGAGTTGCGGGCATCCAGTGGATGCAGATGACAGGATGTCGTTCAGTGTGGAGGTTAAAGGGGGAGGTCTATGTTCAGCAGTGGACGTCTTCTGGCTGATGATGATAATGTCTTAAATAGATATTAACACCCAGACATGGAACTAACATAAATGTTCATCACACAAATTGTATATGTTTGTCCTAGGTGGGAATCGAACCCACGCCCCCAAGCGCAGAAGGCAGGTTCACTACCAACTAAGCTAACGGGGCTGTCAAATATTTCTCTTAATTAAGTTATCGTTTTTGTTTGTAAACACGATATTTTATTGTACGAAAGAAACAGTAAACTCTTGATTGAATCAGGCGTTACTTTGGGAAAGTCCATTTTCAAAACTGTTTTTCTGATGAATTTCTAGTGTAATCCCGCTCCTACAAGCAAGCTTTTGTATAAGCGGAATTAGACTAGAAATTCATCAAAAAAACAGTTTAGTAAACTCTTATCGTAACTAAAATCAACATCATCTATGTCACTATAAAGAAACGGGTGAAGCTATGGGATTCCGTCACTAATTTAATCGTCTCTGTTATTACGGAATCTCGTTAACAGAACGTTTCAATAACTCTGAGTCGGGGACATCACTAGTGTATCTCGAATCTTAATCGATACTATTATCGATACGGAGACTCGAAAGCTGGCGAGTGACAGTGTTTAATGAAACTTTGTAATGCCGGTGTTGGTTTAGAAATTAATATAAGAATATTTATAAAACTAGTACTCTTCAAAATCCCTTATCTTTTTTATTTTTTTATTTATTTAAAACACATAGTACGTTACATTTTGAGTTAGTAAGTTGTCTTAAAACCTATGTTAGATTTATCCAGACAACTGGTTCTCGGTACAGTTTTTTTTTATCCATTTACCTTCATTGTACAAAAATGAAGCACGCGAACACACCATACATCTGATTATGCTAATAATCAAATGTATTAATTCTATTTAAGCTAACTACTTGCCTACGAAATTTTATGAAAATAGTATCAACGATACAAAACTTACAATCGAATAAATTTACAACAACATTGAACACAAAAACCTACATATCAAAATGTTCGCCGTATTGTTCACGTTGACTCGAAGGCCTTCGCTTCGCTCTCTCATTTAATTTTGGAAGAGAACGTTTCTATTAGGACCTAAATGTTTTGGCATCCCGTAGCAAAATGGAACCTTCTATTTATTTTGGTTTGCCGTTTTTTCTTGACATTTTCTATCATCATCAATATCAAGTGAGGAATTATCCAGTTGAAAAATAGAATAGATTTATTCATCATCATCAATCTATTATAGTCCCACTGCTACTGAGACACAGGCCAGAGAGAGAGAGAGAATGGGCCTCAGATCAGATAAACGATAGAGATATGCCTTAGTGCAATTATCGTTCGTGTTCAAATGTCTCGATATTTTTATTTGAATAAATCACTATACCGCTAAACACTATTAGTACGGCTTACTTAATACGTCACTTTATAAAATCGGTTACAAAAGTGATCAGAAATTATTGTTTTTATTTGCGCTCTCAGTGTTAAAAAGCTTTAGATCGAATATAGTTGTTTTGCGAATCAAATAAAACTAATTAAATTGTAACATAAATCAAATAAATACTGTACAAATAAAAAAAAAACAATCAAATTGTGTTATTATTGAACTCTAACATGTCACAAAAATAATCAAAATCCTCTCTCATCATTGAGAGTTACTCAAAAACTAAATATTCTATTTAGTGTTAATTAAACTCTATAGTAGATCCATCTACCATTCTGGTACCACAACACTGTGTCGTTTGTGTATTAATGGCTACGTTTGCATACATTGGCCGGTAATGGGCCATCAGTGGCCGTAAAACAGAGGAATGCTCGGTTGGCTCGGATGGTACAATGCGACATGGCTTTAAATGAACATTGATAAAGCACACTGCACACTGCACTGTTACTACGTTTGTCTCTCTTACCACTAAAGAAACTTCTAGGTTCTATGATACTGCTGGTAGCCAAGGGCAACGGTAGATAATTGTTTACCATCAGTCGCTTCGTCTGCTTGTTTTCCACCTATCACATCACACAATGACATTATAAATGCGAAAGTTTGTGTGTATGTTTGTCCGCACTCAACTCCGATGTACGGATTTGAATGAAATTTGGTACTAAGATGAAGGTAGCTTATAACCTGAATTAACATAATTTTTTTTTTTACTCTATTCCGCTACACTGCTTAATGCAAAAATACTTACTCATTTTTGACGGACACCAAGAATTAGCGACACCAATGAACTAACGAATAGTCCACATGCAAAAAAACCGGCCAAGTGCGAGTCGGACTCGCGCACGAAGGGTTCCGTACCACTATCTATTCTAACGGCAAAAAAATCACGTTTGTTGTATGGGAGCTCTCTTAAATTTTAATTTAACTTTAATTTAATGTATATATAACTAAATATTCTGTAAATATTTCAAGCGTCTACCTGTTGCCGTTATCAATATCAAGCAAACACGAGCAAAAAAATCACGTTTGTTATATGGGAGGGCTCCCATATAACAAACGTGATTTTTACCTTAAATATTGATTTTATTCTGTTTTTTAGTATTTGTTGTTATAGCGGCCACAGAAATACATCATCTGTGAAAATTTTAACTGACTAACTATCACGGTTCACGAGATACAGCCTGGTAACAGACAGACAGACAGACAGACAGCCAGCGGAGTCTTAGTAATATGGTCCCGTTTGTTCCTTTAGGTTCGGAACCCTAAAAAGGAGACAAGGTCGTCTGCTGGGTGAGTTCGACTAATGGCTTGATTTTATTCTAGGTCAGATGCGTTCGCACCCGCCATGCCACCTTACCATATCTCCTTTGTTTGTGTGATCTGAAGTCTTGTGTGTTTTGATGAGGTTCCTTAAAAGCCTTGTCGCACTGTAAATGGTGACAGCGACAGTTATCATTGGAAGCAAGCAAGGCATTAGCATGGGGTCGCCGTTAACAGTTCGTTAGCTATCCGTTCCGTAATCATAAACAATCGTCTGGGCGGATAGTTTTCATGTTTCGACATTTTGATACGATGAAAAAAATAAAAAATATTCGGGATATTTTGACCCCAAACTTTACAAAGCTTGTAATATGACTGGCTAAATAGACAAGATATCTGGGGCCAGAGCTTTACAAAAACTTAAAAAGTCAAATTACAAAAACTGGTTGTAACTGTCAGACTTGTATCATTAGTGCTTCATAAGTGACTGATGTAATGACTTATTTAGTACCTAAATTAATTATGTGCAGTTTTGATGCCATCACTTAAAAGCGGTGTAGGAAAACATCGTAAGGAAACCGGTATGTCCAAGAACCTTAAAAGTACAAAGTCATATGCACTGGGCCAGCATTGTGGATTTAGGGCCCATTCTCTCTCTCTCTTCCTTTCTCAAAGAGAAGACATGTGTTGCAAGCAGTAGAAATATGAAAGGCAAATATAATGATGATGATGATTTACTGAAACGATTTTTATCTATCATAGGTACGAAGGCTAAGAACACTCCTAATCAAGTCACGTGCAAACAAAAAAAACTAAATTAAGATCGGTTCAGCAGTTAAGGAGCTAAGTTTCTACATACAGAAACACAGATACATACCCCTCTTTTAGCATCGGAGGTTAAAAATAATCATCGCAATCGGCGCAGATATCTCGTAACATACATACAAAAATAAACTCCTCCCTTTTTTGAAGTCGATAAAAAATTTATTAGCTAGAGGAAACAAATTCATTCATTTAAGTACATATTGACTTATTGTGCATAATTATATACCAGATTACGTAAATCGATAATCAATATATATAATATATATATATATCAATCTTCTGTGCTTGGGGGCGTGGGTTCGATTCCCATCTAGGACAAACATTTGTGTGACGAACATTTGTGTTTGTTCTATGTCTGGGTGTTAATATCTATTTAAGTATGTATTTAAAAATATATATGTACGTATATCAGTCTCTGGCAGCCATATTACAAGCTTTGCTTAGTTTGGGGTCAGGTGACCATGTGTGCATAAATGTTCCAGATATTTATTTATTTTTATTTATTAATATTTATTCAATTCAATCAATTAATGTCACAAATTAATTTAAATTACACAAATTAACGTCAAATCAAATAACCCACCCCGCACTGTTCCTGGTGCAAAAGTGCCCATAATACTAACATCGTTTCCACGAATGGCAATGGCCAATATTTGCACCAGGAACGAGCCAGAGTCACCACAGTTGTCTCGTATTCTGCGGCCAACTTGTGAGATCAAGCTCTTAACCTCAGTTCATATAACAGATATACTATCTCTGCAAAATAGGGAATCCTAGTGTAGTGGTCAGGGTTTCATGTAGAACTAAATTTACTATATATTTTTTCTATTTGACTGCCAGAATGGGCACGAAAACTCGACACCGCTTTATGGTTGACATTCCGAAAACCCGTACGAAGCGCTTTGATTCCACTTTCATTGTGCGAACTGCTAGTACGAGTATGTGGAATGCGCTGCCTGAATGGGTGTTCCCCGATAGTTACAATCTGGGTGTTTTCAAGTCTAAAGTGAATCGGTTTCTTCTAGGCAAGCGTGATCCATCGTAGGCCACATCATCGCTTAACATCAGGCGAGTTGGCGGCCAAGCGCAAGCTTATTTTACAATTAAAAAAAAAACGATACAAAGTACTTTAAAAGCCATGCATTACTTACTTTATTTAGATAATTATGTATAGTTAATAATTAGATAATTGTGTAAAGTACTTAGTTTAATTCTACTTTAGTTTGTAAGCAACATACCTTGTGGAAAAAATTAAGATTTATTATTATTAAAAAAAAAACTTAAGTGTCTTACCAAAAACTGCAAGGCATCCGGATACCTACACTCATCCTGACCCCGTAGTCATGTCTACACCGACAAGAGACGTTGGAAAACGTCGTCATTTGGAGTAACGTCGACCAACACGTATTAATTTGAATATTAATTGCATGATCGGATCGGGCACGGCTGTTACCCAGATAGCTATTAGTGGGAACTAGCTCCATTCTCGATGCGATATAGTTTTAAGGATTTCTTGACGTTTTAAGAAAATTTTAATTTACGTTATTGCTGTGGGTGAAACATACGATAATTATATAATTTTAATAAAAATGTTGAAAATTTAAATTCAAATGTAATTGGGAATCGGATATGTTTTTTTAATGTATCGAATATTGGTGTTTTTACACCTTATACAATACAATATATCTTTATTCCACACCGTAAAATACAAATGAAACTTAAACTAACATCAAAAATAAATATACGGCAGTAAATATATGCAATGAAATTGTAAAGCTGGAATGCTAGAAACGATATAAAGGTGTCAGACGTTACATTTTAGCTCTATGTATAAATTTCTACCGTACCATTTAACCATAGTTTCGTAAACAGTTACGATCGGAACAAAATTATGTTTTTTTTGGAGGGATTTCTTTTCGCTCGAGTGAAACCCATTTTTTTTTATAAAAAGAGCTGCAAACGGTATCTCCAACACTCGCAACGAAACAAATGTGAAACGAAATTACTATTTTTTTATTGGCTTTTATCACTTTCACGCGGGATACCTCACGTCAGCAAGAAGTTGACAGATCATTTTATAACATAGTTTGACTTTCGTACTTTTCGTCTGAGGCGCGACAATGGATATGTTATATCGTCACAATAAAATGCCGTATAAAGTATGCTAGTTAATGCGTCGACAAACTCGGCGAGCCCATTATATTATGGTTCCCAATGGCTCCCGTCGACACCAGGGACCTGATTCTCGAGCAAACGACATCGTCCTCCCACCAAACCTCTCATGAATAATACTAATAATTTAATAATAGACCTTAAGAGGCGTTTGCCGCCAAGCAGTAGTGTGCAAACACTACTGTGTTCCGGATTGAAGGGCAATGTTTCCAGCGAAATTACAGGGCATACAGAGATTTGCATCTTATATCTCGGGGTGACGAGCGCAGTGCATTGCCTTCCAGGGTTTTGAACTGTTGAAGTTCAAAATTCTGAGTGGCGTTGAGCTGTTATGGGCAAGCGTGAAGTGCCATCAGGCGAGCGACTTCGCTAGTCTCGTCACTCAGTATCATAAAAAAATTGGGTCATGGTCGAATTGCAGAAGGCGATCATCCTGGACACGGCACGCATCGTCCGGATGTTCTTCACTATGTTATGTAGCCCTGACCACAGGCAGCTTGGCCCTGGCCTCGCTGCTGGCGTTACCCTAGGTGTAGGTTTTATAATATACTAGCTGTACCAGCGACGACCGCGATTTCATAAAAAAAAATTGCATATGTCCGTCCTCATGATACATACCATTGCCTCGCAAAAGTTTATAGTGATCGGTTAAGCCGTTTAGCCGTGATTATGTAGCAAACAGACAGACAAGAGTTACTTTTGCATTTTTAATATTAGTGTGAAGTGTGATTGAGTTTATTTTCTATGTAACCATATTGTAAAAAATTATGCCTAAGATGAAAAGTAAATAACTGAATAATAATTTTATTTCAGAAATATATCTATAGTACATCTCAAAACTAAATTTTACGAATACGTTACAGTGCTTAGATTTTCTCGCCCATCATTACACGCATCGGATTTAATTCTGGATGAGACGGTCTATGCGTGATAAATTATTTGCAGGATGCCGTTGCGGCTGCACTGCCCTCGCTGTCATAAGGATGCCAGTGGGAATGATAGTGACAACAATAATATCTCGATCGCCCTAGAATCTGGCCTAGTCTGCGGCAGTGTTGAGGTGCTGCCAAACTGTTCAGCTATGTAGAGCCATTGGAACAAATATTTTGTGCTTGTTGACAAATTATTCTTTCGTAATTGTCGTGTGGAGTTGTTTTGTGTTTTGATAACTTCTTGGCAGCGGGAGTCCAATAATGTGTTTGTTTTATTGAACTTTCACACACTGAGGTGAAATTTTGAGGTTGACAATAACATTTAGTCGTCTCGAGCAATCAATTAAGCAATTGAGCAGTCAATCGATTAGTTGAAATTGATGTCAATAGTAAACCTTTTTATAAGCTTTATTGTAATTTAAAAAAAAATTACGTTACACTAAATTAAATATGGCGGACGCCCAAAGATAGCGGACAAAATTTTGTTATCTACCATCATTAAATGAGTAACAAATGAAAAGCTGAAGAACACGAAAATATGTTTTTTTTTTTTTTTTTTTTTAATTATTTAAACGTATTCTCGGGTCTAGCCCGGTCATTTGGTGGGCATTGGTGGGGCCGAAGCCAACACCAAGATGCCCTGTTGAATATAAAATACATGCAATTATGGAATATGTATAAAAAGGAATATGAAACTATTGTACAGTATAGGATAAAAATAAACTGGGCTATTGTGGTGAACAACTTGTGAATAAGAAAATAGATCTATCGGATGAGAAACGGCACTTGCCTTATCCTGTGTCATCTCAAAACATATTTAGGCAAGTTATGACTTGCCACCCACTGAATGAGCCCCCCATAAAGGCTGCCGTATCTTGGCACCGGAGGGGCAACATCGGCGTGTGTGGCTTAGGGTGTAGAGAGGTGTGCTGCGCTTTCACTAAGAGCTACTCGCGGCGTTATGCCCTTTAACACTTCCGCCCTGGAGCTTAGGTTCTTAGCTCTTGCGGTTTCCACACCCGGACGGCCGGTTAAGGCAAGCCAGGGGTCGGGGTCTCATTTTGCCCCATGGAATCAGGGTACGCGGTGTCGCCACTCACCGACGGCTCGCCATAAAGCCGCCCCTGCGTTTATTATACTTTAGGTTATGGAGCATTTATGCATTTAGGCTGACCACTCATCCTATACGAACTAAAAAAACTTACTGCAATAAGACTGATCTTTTTAGCTGTAACAGTTAGTAGATACGTACGTAAAATCGTTATGGTCACTTTTATAACTTTGGATTTATATGTAAAATTTCTTAATAAACTGACCCATTTGTTTTTTATCTCTTTTACATCTGATTACAAACGAGCTTTAACTGTTTATTATTACAGTTTTAATTCCAAGCTGAAGTGTTAACTCTTATAGAGCTATTAAAGAGCTTGGAGTCATTATTAGGTCGAGTTAAGGTGAAGGTATGCACGTTAAACGTCGCAAATGTGTTTTTAGTTACATAATTAATGTATAAGTAGCAAGAAGTAGCTGTAATTTGATGCAAGTACAATTTAGTAGATTGATACTCTGGTAGATTGTCCAATAAAACATTTTTTCTTGAATCTTGCAATCTTGTTCTTTTCAGTTTTCATTCGGCTAATTTACCCAATTATCTACTTTATACTAGTAAGTATGTATTCCATTCAGTCTCTTATTAGTTGTTAGAAACAACTCTATACGACTATTTTTGTCGGTAGCTTAGTAAGGTATAGTATTTAACACACTCTAAACTTACCAATGCCTTTGTGTGCTTTTCAGAAAGTTTATTTACATCTTAGGTTCTATAACGGTTAAACAAATTTTAATGGAAGGTGGAGAGATCAGGTACAGATAGCTTATATTCTATATAACATAGAAAAGTTTATGTCACAGAAAAAACCCTACTAAAACCATATAGTAGGTATCTAAAACGCGGATAAAACTATTTATTTACCGTGCATAAAAGGACCACGGATAAAAATAATACTTATACCGCGGGTAAAACGGACCACCACGCATAAAATTAATAATACGCGGGTAAATCGGTACCGTGGTAGAAACGGATATTTCGCGGTTAGAACGGGGATTCCGCGGGTAAAACAGATATACCACGAGTAAAATTGTGATACCGCGGGTGAAAACGGGGATATCGAGGGTAAAACGGAGATACTGCGTGTAAAGCCACGGACTGTTGCTAGTCTACTCTCCCATATCAGCCCTTATTGTTGAGTAAAGAAGCCACCTGTGCTCTGTGCCTCACACGCCTAATTGGGGCGGTATAATGACCATGACTGGCTTCCCCGTGACTGGCACTGCCGCGTCACACTGCCGGCGCTCCCTATCATTTCGCTACCGGCTTGCGTATTGTGCCACGTATTAGGTGCCGTGAGCTGTCCATTTCCACGTAATTACAGGGTGATGTGCGGTAGAAAACATTTTGGCTGAGCAGATACATGGTGTTCATCTATACTTTGTTAACACTTTTTAAAACAATGATGAAGGAATCGGTATATTTTTATCACAGACCACCAATAGATGGTGATAGGTAGTCCTTTTTTTAAATATTGATTTAGCTTGATCTAGTCTTCAGAGAATTAAAGGACGGTGGCACCTCTTGGAATAAAATAAGAACTAAGCAAAATAAATAATTAAATAAAGCTAGAAGGCCAGACAGGTGCTGGAGTGAATGTAGACTCCAGTAATTTCAATTATATTGTTAATTGGACCATCTATTTTGAGGTTTCTTCCTTGTTCAAAAATAATTGCATTGCAATCTGCATAATTTCTTACATAATGATATAGGAAGTACCCACAAGCAAATAGAAGTTATATTTCCTTGAGAGCACGCTGTGTAAAGCGCGTTCACACTACCACATCCTATTTACGGTGTCGGCATCACACTTCCTCACAGAACAAATATAATTAATATAATTGAGCACAACAATGGAATCCGTATAGACCTGTATAAAAAGCATGTAACGCGAGGCGGCCTCGTGAAAGAACGTTATTTGCATACTTACAAAGAAATATTTTCGTAAGTCATTCCGTTAGGGTTAGCCTGCACTAGGTTGTATACATACGCGGCATGATATACTTCACAATATTTATTTGAGGTTTTTTAACGTCAATATTTCACCTGACTATCTTTCTTACCCTACACTACCCCACATTGAAGTTACTGGGAAATCTGGGCATTTTAAAATATTTCAGGGCATTGCCGCGTAGAGTTTGTTTTCAATTCTGGGTGGCACTGAACTGAGTTATGGGCGTAAGGTCGGCGTCTGCTCTAGCCTTTGATCAAGGTAGAGCAAGATTATCTTTCAGCGCCTTTGATTTCTGAAAATTATCGTACAGGAATCTATCATTTTTCCAGGATAAAAAGCAGCCCATGTGCTAATCTATATAGGACGTAATATATGTATTTTCATATCAAAATTTTAAGCTGGTAACTTATGTGCCTGCCATTCGCGCCCCGAGACGCGAAGCGACATCAAAATTTTATTTTATGCTTGATTTCACATTTGGTACTTTGGAACCTGCTGCTATCTGGCACTAGAGCGACCGCTTCTCTCACTCTACCCCTGGACCAGCGCTGCATCAGTTAACCGGCTTGCTGCAGCTTGCAGATGCATTACTAAAAAAAACTGTATTTTCATTAAAAATCAACTAGATTAGGTTTGACAGCTCAACTTTATTTTGACTATATAAAATACTTGTACCCATTTAGGGCCATCAACTAGAGTTAATTTGATTAATTTAAATAGAACGGCGATCAATTAGCATTGGCCGGACCACATGTAATTAATATAATTGGCTATCTTTACGTGGATTTTGTTTTGCATAGAGTGAACAGGACGATAAGAATTAACGTTTATGGATTGCGCCTTAATTAAGTAGGAGTTGTATGTACGCCTAGTGCGTTGTTACCTCAAGTCATTCCGTTACTAAAGTTTTTGTTGTGTTATTTGGTATCCAGGCCGATTGTAATATGATTAAAAGTGGTTTTGTATTGTGTTCTTTTGTTGTAAGACTAGGAAATATTATTTGGCATAATTTCTTAATAACTTTTTCCATAACTCTGTCATTAATATTTCTTATAACGTTTTACTCACACATTTACTCGCTTATTGAGAACTTTTAAAATAAATTTTCTCCATGCCGTAAAATGCTTTAACTTTTTATTTCTATTTATTACAACCGACTTCTAAAAAAGTACTCATTTCGACTGTAATTTTTTGTGTGTTTTTCTTATTGTGAACCGTTTTTTTTATTACCTATGCTATATTATATTGTTATTGAGGGTGGTCGCATTTATTAATATGAAGATAATAATCCATCTATGCGGGTGGAAAATTAGGGGATACAGTTTATTGAATTTCACCCACTACTCGTGAAGTTGTTATGAATTTTTTTTAATCTTTATCGTGTTTTTTTTTTAAATTTATATTTATACTTGTATAAAAGTAGTAAAAAGTAGGTTTTTTGCCATTTTACTGATTGTCAAGTAAGCAAATCATTTAAGTAAAATATCACAACCGATTTTTTTAATCTTAAAATTAAATAGATTAACGAATTACTTGGAAAAAACATTGTAATTCACAGAACATAATCTCTCTTTACTCAGGTAGGAAAACATCGGCGACTGGCTGGAAAGATTACAGTTTGATTCATATAATAATTACAATTTCCAGATTATGATAAGCAATCTTGTAAAATACATTTGTGTTTTGATAAAAACATAGTTAATTAGTTAACACTTCTGACGTCGGCTATTTTTCAGCAAGTTTTCTTGCTAGTCACTGAAATGACTAAAATAATACGTAAGCACTTGTACAGTTCGGTAAAAAATAATTTATTATATTACTAAGAATTAGATGACTTTTTCTTCTATGATGTAATATGCTGTCAATTACTTCAATTCTTGCCGTTCTATACAAAATTTATGGGAAAATGTTTTTATATTTGTAATGTCATAATTGTTTTTAAATCATTGCTATTTCGGGGCGAAGAGAAATCAAAGATCATGAAAATCGGTCCAGCCGTTCTTAAGTTATAAATGGTGTAACGGGCAGCATGGTGGATAAGGGCCTATCTCCTCCCTGCAGTGTCCCAGCAGTGGAAGATTAATAATGTTTTTTTTTTTTATTCTGAATATGCTTGCGCTTGGCCGCCAACTC
Source organism: Agriopis leucophaearia (assembly GCA_949125355.1). Taxonomy (NCBI): domain Eukaryota; kingdom Metazoa; phylum Arthropoda; class Insecta; order Lepidoptera; family Geometridae; genus Agriopis; species Agriopis leucophaearia. Next base: position 14,909,716 of record OX421268.1, on the reverse strand, counting down.
GCCTGATATTACTACCTACAGCTATATTAACCTAGAAGTTGCCTCTCTGTCTTTCGCATAACTCTTGTCGCGTTATCTCTGTCTATCGTACGTACCTAAAGTGCGGAGTGCGCCAGGCCTGGCTGTACGACTAAAAACAGACAGTAACAAGGTCGCCTGCTGAGTGAGTTACTAAAGGCATCGAGCCTGATTTAGGCCTGTTGCATTCGCACCCCTTCTCAACCTTACTATATCTCCCATCATCATCATCAGCCATAAGACGTCCACTGCCTCATGTTCACATAGGCCTCCCCCTTTAACCTCCACACTGAACGACAACCTGCCATCTGCATCCACTGGATGCCCGCGACTCTCACGATGTCAACGGTCCATTTAGTGGGAGGCCTACCTACGCTGCGTCTTCCGGACTATATCTCCCACTTACCCATAATATTATTTATTGTTTAACCATTTTTTAATTCGACGTTCCCCAGAACACTATTATCGCATTCGAGTCAGTATTTACGTAAAATATGTCAATAGCTGCAGGTCATGCTGCATGTTATTAAGATATCACGTTAATATTATTTGTTAGTGATTATATTCGCTTATCACTGATATACTTTTACAAAGTAAGTAGATTATAAAACCATTAAAAAAGGGAATATAATTCGAAGGACTAAGTTGGATCCCCAGAGCAGCGAAGGATTCTAGAGTAGAATCCTGAGCGGAGCGGTTTTTTTTTCTTTGCATGTATTTTTGTATTTGCTCTCGTGTGAAACGGTACACACTGAAGTAAACAAAAAATCATAAACACCAGGCAATCGCAGTCGACGCGTGTATATATATATATATTTGGTGAGGAACAATCGGTGCGTGATTCGGACTTGCAGTTGGCTGGTGTTTATTTATTGGTAACCTAAAATAAATTGGTAATTTTATGGGTAGAGGTTTATAGGGCCAATATTCAAATAGAATGACAGTTACAATACAATCTCTTATCTCGCCAATCGAAAACAAACCACCTTATTGTGTCGGAAACGTAATACTCTCACATTAGTCGTTCACAAAGGCCGCGCTATCGCTCCACATCTCCTGTTGGTCACCATTTACATTCACAAAAGACGTAACTCACTCGTACGACAACGTCACATACGACCTTTTCCCTACTACATTTTGTATTCCTACCTCACCAGAAAAAAGTCGTAAGTTACATTAAATGGTTTGTTGGTTACGACGTTTTTTTGCTAGCATTTTTTGTACAAATAGCAAATATCGTTATAATAAACTGATCATATTTCCATTCTACCGTGAATGCAGATAGCATCAGAAGTGGGGTGGTTGAATTATTGTTAATCCTATTCAGTGTTTGGGAAATATGGATTTTGGTTTGATAAAATAAAGTTCTCGAGTGTCGTCTTCCTTCCTTGTGGTTGTGTCCGGTTTGAAGTTTTTTAACCAATGTAAAAAAAGGAGGAGGGCATTTAGTTAACGCCTATATGTGTTTGTTTACAGTAAAAAAAATCATGTTATATTTATACATGGAAGAAAGTAAGCATTTTATCTTTTTGTGTCTGGTATCAACTACAGTGCAAGATTGGACCGTTCTATATCGTTCGGCAAATTTGACAGTTAAATCGACAAATTCGTTATCGATTCGATTCTAGTCGATGGTAAAAGAACGGTACTTGCACTGCCTGTTTTCTATAAAATCATCATCTTGCTGCCCTTAGCTATAGGTTGGATTGCATATTATGATTTTAGAAGTTTAGTAAACTTGCATATTTTTTTTATTGCCATATACCTTGATTAGGTTAGGTTATACAGGTTTGTTCAGATAAAGAACCTATATTTATTTATAGGATAATAGGCTTCCGTTTGACCTCCAACTCGCCTGACGGCCTACGATGATGATGGTCTACGCAAAGACTTGTAAAGACTTGTTGTAGCTTTATATAGTTTGTGGGTCTACGATAAAGCCTTGCCTAGAAGAAACATACATAATAATATTTAATTAGCTATAATGAGAATTGACTAAGCTAGTAAACATAATTTAATTCTGATTTTGCTAAAACATGGATTGGTAAAGTCCTTGCAGACATTCCTTTGTTATTTTTTATAACAAACAAGGGAAAAGTTAGATTTATTGTGCGATAGCGCCCAAATGGGGCTCATTATAAATAGTTTTACATTACAAAACTTAACAATAACTTATCTCACGCCAATAACTTGCACAAATGTTCAGATAACATCGATTCTATACAGCTTTATACTGCGAGGGACAAAACAAGTTTAGTTGAGTGAAAAATAATATGTTTTTAGATTTGTATCAGAGCGCTTGCTTTGAAAACGCTCTTTGGTGTCAAATTACGAGACTTAGATGGCACACATTTATAATGAATAACTCGATAAGGATTCGGAACATATTGTAGAATATTGAATTTGTAGTTTCCAAACAGACTTCAATAAATTTCACAGATACAATATCTATACTAATAAAAGAGGTAATAATGTGTAAGGTGATGACTTAGTATGTTTGTAGAAGTGAATTTCTTGGAACTACTACACCAACTCTAAATAACCTTTCATGAAAAGTAACTAAAATTATTAGAAAATAAATATAAACCGGTTGCATTTTGCTTAGTTTGGGGTCGGATGATCGTGTGTGCAGAAATGACCCAGATACTTAGATATTCCATAAATAGTAGGTATCTGAAAAGTAACAGCTGCGTACCTATCTATACCTCGTAGTAGATACAGAGCTCTTTCACATTGCTTTACCTCGTCAACTACTGAGTATTCCATAGTATCTAGTGGAAAAAAATCACATAAATTGGGAATCTGCTGAGTGAGCTCTACATAAGGATAATATTGACATATTTAGCAAAGTTTACATACTATTTATCCCTTTAAAAATATTTTTTTGCGGATGCCATATTGAATTCTTGTATCCTATGTCCCACTATTAAAACGATTCAAATGACACCTCACATGTCGAAATCTATTAAGCCGTTTAGACTGTAGGGCGTGCCAAAGAAACTATCATTCATGCATACGAAAAATATAACCTCCTCCTTCTTGTGCAGTTGGGTAGTAAAAAGCTACACCATCCCCTGCAGGCCTAGCACGGGCCGTGGACTTATTATCCTTCCACTGTTTTCATCCGCGCGTAGACGTAACAGAGCTAGAATATTTATGAATAAACATGATTGAAAAATGTTAATTTAAGAACTTTATGTACCTACATATGACTGCAATAAAATATTGAGTAAAATATTGTGTGCAATGAATGTTGCAAAAAGGGGGGAGACGCGTGACATCCAAACATTATACCCAGTAAATATGGCTCGGTTCAGACAACATTTTGACAAGTACTTCACGTGCTATCACAAACGCCAGTTCGATTGTGACTGAAGACGATTAGGCCCGTGGGCCTAATTTGTGCGGTCCACGTCAAGGAGTTTGTCCCGTATCTTCCCTACATCAATGGTATTGTGTACATACATGGATACGTTTATATTTTTCTTGTAGGATAAATACGGTGCAAAGATAATTTGTCCACGGCCCGTGCTAGCTTGCAGAGTGACATAAACTGGACATGGTTTGTTCAAAACGCAGGCGTAGCCGTGGCCAAAAGCTAGTAATAATATGCTTGTATTGGTATATGGCGCAATTTATTACTGGTTTTGTGGTAAGAGTGCTATTAAAGTGTTTAGTCAGCTGAATAAACACCATATTTATACAGCTGAATAATGAAAATATAACTGAAACAATTTATCAATAAATATAAACACCTTCTGTTCTGAAAAAAGCAGCAAACATATACATTGTAATAGCCATTATTTTCTCAGATCTTTACAATTATATATACTTGTATGTTTGTACGTCGTAATTGGAAATATTTCTGTCTGCTGACATAAAGAACAACCAACAGCTTGTAACCAACTCGTTACAGGCAAACGAGGACCTATAAATTATTTGAAATATCATAGGTTATGTTTATTCATTTAAACAACCTTTGCGTCTCTGGTGACTATTTCTACCGTTGGAAACTTTATTTTGATCTAGTTTATTGGTTTTACTGTTCATAAACAGTTGAAAGTATATTCAAACTGTCATAAGTCAAGTTTATCATTGGTATTTCTGTTTACATTCTTCGACCAATATAAAATGAATGGACGGGCCCAGTAGAAGACCATTTTTGAAGATTACAAAATGAGCGCCAGCTCTCATTTCGTTTCAGTCGGTCTCTAGCCGTAGGAAATGAAACACGAGTCTATTGTTACGCGATAACGAAACATCTGACAAAATTATGAATTCGTATGCTTTACCGAAGTGTAAATACACAAATAAAACCGATATCTATTTTTTGTAACATATATACTGTACATTTTTATAATTAGGTGTTGAAGTATATGTCCGACGGTTTTGACTCGTTTTTACTGATCAAGTTCAATGGTTAGGGCCCGTCCATTCTTTTATTTTGGTCGAAGTTTACATTGTATTTTTTTTAAAGTTTTGGTTTCAGACATCTTGTCTATTTAGTTTTGTGTTAAAAAACCGAGTAGCACGCCAAAGAGGGCCACTAGTATTATCTGTGCAGACCTTTTTAATTTACATCCACACAATATTTGAAAATATATCAGCAGTTAACGAAATATTTATTCGTGTTTTTATTAGTAAGTGGAGCGTACGACGTTGAATTAAGTCCAAGCTCTGAGTTGAGATGGACAGATGCACAATACCAGGTATCTCTATTACGTATCTGTCTGTTCTGACACTTGACCCAGAGCGCCCATGATTTTGTTTAGGTGGCGTGCTTGTTTTATTAAGTGAAACTCTGTGGTAAAAATAGCATTTTCACGCAACAGCAGAGGAAAAGATCGGTTTGATTTTTTGCATAGAGGTAAATAAGGTATGTATGAATGGATGTTATGTAAGGTAGGTATGTAAGGTCGAAATGTGATTTATTGATAAACAGACCTTTCCTTTAATATACAATTTAAGGCAAATCAAAATAGAGGTTTTGCGCCAAGGGGAAACACATTTCGCCTCATTGTATTATTTTCCTAAACTTGTGTATTTTGAGTGTTAATATGTAATAATTTGTATGTGGTTTATTATGTATTAAGTGTTCATGAACGAGCTCAACTGTAGGCAATTGATATGATGAGGTGAAATATATAATTTATTTTGGTATTATATTCAAAACTCGATAAAAGCCTCTATTAAAGTCTCCACTACTTTACCTACTGTGACCTGACTTTGACTTGACCGTGACTTACTTTGCCTAACTCTGACTGTGACTTTGACTTGTTTGGCGAAATGTAAATAAAACTTGAAAATATTTGTATACTTGACACTGGCAAATGCACAAGACGAGCAACGTCAAAATTCGCGTAGAGGAAAGGAAAAAAGATAATTCTAAATATGGAATCATAGACATCCTATTTGACCTCCTACTGTTAGCGGTACACCAAAGCAGACCTATGCCTGACCGCACCCGCCACAAAACAGGCAAATACAGACTCTATTTACATATCAAAGCTTTAAATCACAGTTAATATTCCTCTGGGGTGATCCGTGACAGTATGATACTCGAACTGTCAAGTGTAGTAGATAATTTTGACAAGTTTTTGACAGTTCACGCGCGTGCTGCTATCGTGCCGCTACCGACGGGCGCGGGGCTTCGGTTCTCGGGCTCCAGTACCGCCTGCCAATCATCGTTTGTTTTGGTATGTGGATACTTTATTTGGTGTATTGTTTCATAACAACCACGTATGTACTGTACTTCATAGGTATAACTGTATATTGATCATACAATTAGTTGCTTTGGATGGTTAGTTTATGGTTTGGTTTGGTATTTGGTTGGGTTTACTAGAAGCGCTAGGCCACGCCTAGCGATTTGACCCGCTCTCCTACAGAAATCGTAAATTTTTCCAGGATATATAAGAGCATTTATGTATCTGTAATCCACCATCTATTTAAGCTTATATATATGAGTTTAGCCGTTACGAATTGAATGAAATTACGTATGGAGGTAGCTCATACCCTAAATTAACACTGTTACTTCGAAAGCTGGTGGATAGTAGAAGAGTCAAGGAAAAACGTGTAAAAAAATTAGAATTGAAAACTCGCCGAGTACAGTATTGTACTCACCGAACTTAAGTTATATTAACCGCTGCTGCCACATGTAAACCAAAGAACTCGTTCAACTACGAACCGATAGCCCGCCGAGGATTTCTCGTGACAGCTGACTTTGACAGTTCATCCGCGTGTTGATTTGCCGTTTGATCTCGACGTTTGTGATTGGTGCAAATTTGAGAACAAAATATGTAGCTACTGTCAACTTCATCAAAACACCTGCATAGATATGCCTCGACTACTACTATCACCCCGCAGAGATTTCGTTATAGTAGATAATTGGTATATATTGCTGTCGGTGGCATAGTTAATACGTAATCTTATGTGTTTTAGTTTTAAATAATATATCATTCATCAGTATCTGCCTGTCACGTTCCCACTGCTGAGACACAGGCCTACTCTCAGAGAGAGAGGGATGGGCCCAGTACTATATAATCCACCATGCTGGCCCAGGGCCCTGATTCCATAACTATAAACACGCTCGTAACGCGGCGCGTTAGGTTAACCAAATATTTATGGGTTAACACGCCGTGTCAGTGCTTGTTGGTGAATGTCATATTTCTTTGAACTTATGAGGTTCTTTGACATAACGGTTTCTTCACAATGTTTTCCCTCACCGTTTTTGAGAGATGGCATTGAAACTGCATATAATTTATTTATGTACTAAATAGGTCATTGTTGCCGGCCGGATCCGATTCTAAAGCGCACATGATACCTTCCCGCCGTTTAAAAGTTAGTAGAGAAAAATACTAAAGGTGCACAGTAATCTTCTCTCTCTGTCTGATAGAAGGCATATGTCCCAGCAGAACATGAGAACATGATAAGCTGATAATAATGAACTGTTTCAAACTTAGTATTGTCTGAAAAGACTATACATATTATATATAACAACGTGTCTTCTACGTAAAACACTTAAGTAGTTTTCCGATAGCCAGTCAACTCCCATTATATCGCGGTTTTTCAAATAACAGGGGGAAGGCTTCCAAGGATACACATAGATATAGTTTCGGCTGTCTGCCATCATTTCAGTAGGCGGGCGATCCGTCATTAAAGGATGAATATTTCAGTAGTTTGAGGACGTTCACGTAACATTTCGTTATGTACTATCATAATATTTCCCCCTACAACTCATGTACGATTTACATTGGACAGTAGATATAATACTTATAGTGCGAATAGACCTATACAGATAACAGGGTTTATCTAAATACGATAATATAATGTCAGGATCGTCCAACCGGATATAATGTAGGAACATATAAGTTTTTAATTAATGTTACCTAGTAATATAATAGTAAGGAATTAAAGTTTTAACGTGTAATTAATACAGGGGTGTCATTGCGGTGGTCAATCTAGGAACAGTTCGAGTAGGGAACGTGAGGGCTAAAACTACTTCTATACCACACAATTTGAATAGTTACTGTCAAGACCTAAGTAAGAAGTAGTTAGTGTAAGATGGGCAGGCCACATCGCTCGAAGAACCGACAACCGATGGGGAAGAAAGGTTCTTGAGTGGAGACCACGAACCGGAAGACGCAGCGTAGGTAGGCCTTCCACTAGATGGACCGACGACATTGTGAGAGTCGTGGGCAACCAGTGGATGCAGATGGCAGGATGTCGTTCAGTATGGAGGTTGAAGGGGGAACCTATGTTCAGCAGTGGACGTCTTCTGAGACCTAAGTACCTTACTGACAATATATACTTAAATAAGTGTATGTAAAGTAGGGCCAATTTAATAAATCACATTTGACATCTGACAGATCAGTCAGTCTATTGTTTATTACTCAAAGTAAATCCTAAAGTTGTCTTCTTTTGTTATTATTACAATAAATTGTTATTTTAACTGAAAAAAGTAATTGTGCAGTTCTAACTTTGAAAAATAAATTAGATCGTTACAAGGTTCCGTTGTTTAATTTTCTATTCAATTGGCCCTACTTTAGTTAGTAATATTGTGGACGGGGCTCCCGATATTTCGACGCAGTTACTTGCACCATGTTCACGGGAAGACTGAAGAATGCGGGTGGTTGGTTGAACAGTTTAAAGTTGTGCAGAAAAAACGATCTACCCTCTTTCTTAGCCTTTTGCTACGGTTATTACTGTATCACTGCGTATAGTGTTTTCACAATTTCACAAACAATGAGCCCAAACTTGGTTGTAACCAATCAAGAGTTTCGTTACCAACCTTCCAGCTTTATCATCAGACCAGCTCTATTGTAAAGTATTATTGGATTGTCATCGAAATTGTATACGCAAAGTTTTAAATATATATGACAATTAGAAGGGGTAGGAATTTGGGTTCTTAGATTTTTTACAAATACGCACACATTCAGCAACTAAACATACTTAATAATAAAAAAGTTGGCTGTCACGGGACGCCCGACAGAGAAGAAACAAGACGGCATATGAGAGCGTAATAATGTTTGCCGTCACGGGAGAGAAGTCGGTTTAATTGCCAAGGGGCACCGATGTTTCACATCAAAAAGTGTGTAAAATAGAATTCATACAAAAAATACGATTACATAAAATAACACATCAGTCATAGGACTGCACATCAGTACCCTTAGTACAAGATTTGATAGTTTTCGAAAACTTTTTTCGTTTTCGTTTTGTTCCATACATTGCTGGGCTAAAAGCTATTCGAAACCTTCTTACGTATTCGAGTGAAGCAACCTATACTGCCGATTACTACCGATTTTAGTTCTTCCGCGTTTCCGCTAGAGGCGCTTTGCTGAAATGTATGGAACAATACGAAAACGAAAAAAGTTTTCGAAAACTATCAAATCTTGTACTAAGGGTACAGAAGTAAAACTTAAGTAGTAATTCACCTATTCTACAAGAGATGGCGCTGTTTTAAACTACACGGTACAGCGTGACGATGACGCGAGTTACGTGATTCTTGTTCACCCAAAAAGAGCTGAACGCGCCTAAAGAAGTTTTCACTTCAAAATTGTGGTAGATTTTCGTGTAATAGTAAATTTTAAAACGCACATTTTATCTGATTCCCAATTTTTTCCATCCCTAAACAATTTCCAGTAAACATAGATAGATATTAATTATAATTGTTATGAATCCAACAGAGTCTCGACCAACATACGTACCTAAGTAATAGCTAGTAATTCAAAATAATAGGAACCTAAGCCACAGCGACACAACCGTAATGAAACATTTCCATAAGTTAGGCCAAGCTGTAATTAGGGTAATCACGCATATCACGGACATGCATAACTGATGAGGCTGGAGGTAAACTGCGACCACAACACGGTGGTCGCGCCGACAGGTGCTCGTCTTCCCACCGTCTGCAGGCAAGGAGTGGGCGACTGAAGAACTGCTGTCTAATAAATATTTTGAACTAAGTATAGAACTGACAAACATCTTTAGAAAAAAGTGGCGTTGCGGGTGAAAATTGATATCACAATACAACCAATCGAAACGACTTCCTTAAAATAGCCTCGTCTCTCTTCAATCTGACCTACAAATTAAGTATTGCCTATTTTTCAAGATGTTTGCCAGTTGCTAAGGTAAATATTGTACAGCAAGTTATACAAAAGCATATTCTATAGGTATACAACACAATAGAAGAAGAATTGTTCTTTAAAGCTTAGTTCTCATAGACGTATTTATTTACCATACTCGACCATACCGTCATAAAATAAGGTAAATTGAGTGTTTCAACGCCTATCCTAACCGTAAAAAACTGGTGCTAAGTAGTAAGTAGACGACAGACTTAGTTGGCGGAGAGACTTTCTCAGTCGCATAAGATTTGGGTGACGTGACGTCTCGTGTCTTGAGTCCCAGGATGACAAAATACCACTAGCCCCACAGAAAAGAGATCTAAACGAAAAATTTCTCTCTTTAGTGACTAGCCCACTATGATGCAGAACTTTCACACACTCGCAGAGTTTTCGTGGGCGTAGGTACTGCCTGAAATCCGACGTCTATTTTGGTCCTTAGACTACACTGTCTTCCAACCATCACCTACTACAATATTAAAACGATTAAACGTCGTCCGTCCGCCGCGGCTGCCTACAAATCGTCCCTAATTCCTCCATTAAACTGTTATTGGGCCTTGTTGGGGGACTCTTGCCGTTTAATTATTCAATACGAAACTTGTTTTCAATATTTTTAGTATTATTTCGCTAGAAGGGCGTCGGTGTATTGACGAAGGGTGGTTTTGCGTAGGTATGCGTGTCTAGGTGGTCTTACTTTCTTGTATTGGGTATTGGGTATTCTCAAACTTTAGACAAAACAAACACCAAAATCCGTACTTTGTCAGCTTGCTAATCAGCCGAGCGTCAAATTGTATGAAAACCTACGTCGCAACGGACGTGTCCCATTTTTTTAACGTCGCGAGAATAATTTATATAGGTAGAATAATTACATTCGTACGGCCAATAGCTTTTGACAGTTTTTACTATAGCGCAATTTGACATTTTGTGTTAACGTCTGACGTGCTACTGCTAAGACGACAAACATCAAACGAAATTAATAAAGTTGTAGCACTGATCTGACTTAAGAAGGGATCGAAACAGACACGCCAAGTAGACAAACTCGCGGCATCTAACCTAATAAAATCTGTGGGTATGTCTCTTATTATGAAATCCGTACAGCCAAGGACAACATGCCGACTTCCTTGTTTCCTGAGAGATATAATCTGGGCCTTTTCAAGGCCAGAGTGAATAGGTATCTTCAAAGTCTGCGTGCTTCATCTTCAACCATTTCATCGGTTACCAACAGGAGAGTTGGTGGTAAAATGCGGACTTATTCGCGATAAAAATGATCTAAAAAAATCAATTTAAATTTCTAAATCATATAATTTATTATTTTAATAAAGCGGACACGGAAAATTTTCACAATTTCCAACCATATTACTGCAAAAACTAGTAGTAGCTTCATTCCCACAATCTACGTACTAGACCGTTAAATAATGAAAATGTTATCAATTATTCATGAGAAACACTCGTAGATGTAGCCACACGTCTCCGAGTGGTAATCTGCAGCTCAACTATGTTATTTGTACGAGTTGAATGGCGGAGCCACTACCGTTTTTTTTTTAACAAAAATTACTCCCCTTTTGGAAATTTTTTGTTCGTAATTTCGCCAACTCTAATATAAGTAGACGCTGTCTAAGCCCAGTTCCCTGCACCACCCTCTGTGCCGGCTCTTCAAGAATCAATCGTCTCTTTGAACACAATAATATATGTAACTATAAATTTAAGGTGAGAACTTTGGGTGCTTATAAAATTTTAACATTTTATTTTGCTTGGATAATTTTTTGTGTGCCTGCTTTTGTCCGAAACAAGCTCTACCGTAGCGTAGCAATGGTTCTTCAATATAAAACGCTTGTTTAGAGATACTGAAATCATTATTGTATAAGCTTACGGCTTATATAACCACCAGCATTGCTTACTATGTACATGAAGTAAGACAACAAAAAAAACACTGCAGGCTATGTTGTTTTACATTAATTGCAAAAGTTAGCTTGTTAAATGACAATATTGTTGTAATCATTATCAGCCTATCATGTTCCCACTGCTGAGACACAGGCCTTTTCTCAGAGATAGAGGATGGCCCCTCATCCACCATGCTGGCCCAGTACATGTTGGTGAATATCATAAGTCTTTGAGGTTCCTAGACATATCAGTTCCCTCGCGATGTATTCCTTCACCGTTGTTGAGTGATGACATTAAAATTGCACAATAATTAAGAAGTCATTGGTGCAGAGCTGCCGAGCGGAGGATTGAAGTAAGTGGCGTCAGAGTGTAAAACGCACATGCTACGGCTTGGCCACCATCATCACTCATAACAGCAAACTGTTCGATATGTCAGGAATTAAAAAAATTTAAGTACAAGCAATAAAATCCCGATAAAAGTGTGTTATATTCGCGAAAACCCAAGTAATGATGACATACATCAAATTTAAATCTTATCATTAGGTGCAATAAATAGCTTCTAATATTTATCTAAAGCTGGCTTGTTCCCAAAACTTACCTATTATTTCGTATTTCGATGGCTAAAACTTGCATGTCCAATCACATAGTAATTAAACATTACGCCACTTTCCAAACAGGAGGTACAATCAGGGGCACAAACACTGTGTTTAGGCAATTAACGAATCGTCCTCCACGCACAGTGGACAGCGGGCGAGCGGCGAGCGCGCACACCTGCGTTACCTGCGTAGTGCGTACTACATATTCGTTGATCTGTGGCACTCTGGCACAGAATAAACAATGTAACACAGGTGTGTGCTTCCCACGCCGGAGGCTCTTCGATCACGAGTGGTCAAGTGCTACTCTCTTTGGTCAATTATTCAGGCGATCACCGCGCTGTCGCCTCAAATTCAGACTGTCTTTAAGTGAATTGACTTTTTATTTTGATATAAATAAATAAATAAATATCTGGGACATTATTGCACACATGGTCATCTGACCCCAAACTAAGCAAAGCTTGTAATATGGCTGCCAGAGACTGATATAAGTACATATATATTTTTATATACATACTTAAATAGATATATTAACACCCAGACATAGAACAAACACAAATGTTCATCACACAAATGTTTGTCCTAGATGGGAATCAAACCCACGCCCCCAAGCACAGAAGTTAGGTTCACTACCAACTGAGCCACCGGGACAGTTGATATCAAAAATAACAATTTCTTCTAAACTAGTCAAAATCGATGACACGCTCTGCCTATAATTATCTTAAATAAATGATTTCATTGCGCACATACTAATACTAAATTATTCATATTATTGCAGATTTTGTAGTGGTAGGACTCTTTTGCAGGGGACCGCCTGGGGAAGTACCACACTTTTGCCAGTTATTCAACCGCCAAGCAGTAGTGTGCAAACACTACTGTGTTCTGGATGGAAGGGCAATGTTTCCAGTGAAATGACAGGGCACACAGAGATTTTACATCTTATATCTCGGGGTGACGAGCGCAGTGCATTGCCATCCAGGGTTTTGAACTGTTGATGTTCAAAATTCTGAGTGGCGTTGAGCTGTTATGGGCAAGCGTGAAGAGCCATCAGGCGAGCGACTTCGCTCTCCTCGTCACTCAGTATCATTTAAAAAAACTATTAAACTTAGTTTAACGAGATTTTTGTGAGACCTCGAGAGATACCTCTACATTCACAAATGCTAAAGAGGGTAAAGACGGTATACAACATTTAAAAAAAAACAAATGGAATTGAGAACCCTTTTTTTTCTTCCTTTTTCGAAGTCAATTAAAAATTGTTGCATGCTTTTCTCATGTACGGTCAATCATGATGTACCGACTTTGAGATAAGGGCGGAAAGATGATCATTGTTGTCATTGTCGGTTCGTGCTGAGATGGCAGTTTTTTGTAGCCAGTAGTACTAACTGATGTCAGATCTAGACAAAATGTGATTCTCGATTCACAGAGAAATGGCTGTCGGACTTTATCAATATACACTTTTAATCAGAGGTGACCATCGGTGACTTACATGTCAGCCTGTCAACTTTTGTGACGCCTATCGTGTGATTTCCATAGCACTGTGCATCTACAGTTTTAGCTAAACAACGGTATTTGATAGGGAACTTTATTTTACACAAAATAGAGGGTAAAATCCAATGAAATAAGGCAGTAAATAAATTTAAGGTCTGTATAAACAGTGGGTAGAGCTATTGGCGTTACAGATTCAAACGATACACGGTATTGTACAATATTTGTTGTTTTTTTTTTATATCAAAGTCATGTAAAGTATGTATCTATCTACATATAATAAAAACGTAGGTATAAAAAAACTGTAAGTGCGAGATATTAAAAAAAACCACACAAGACATCTTAAAATAAGCAGCTGAACACGTTAAGATAAGAATTTTTGTCTGTTTGTTTGTCTACGCATCTCCTAAACCACTGGACGGATTTAAATGCTGTTTGAAGTATAGGCTATGTTATTTTGCGCAAGGGCCGGATTAAGGGAGGAAACAGAACATGCCTAAATACAGAATCAAGCTCTTTTTTACTGGCTTTAGCCGTACAAACGACATTATAGCCCAATGTGCCGCATCATTCGTGGTCTCCACGCAGAGTACCTACCCTGAACATTGTGACGACACCGTCCAAGAACCTCAAAAGTTCAAAGCCATGTGACATTCACCAACGTGCAATTGGCCAGCATGGTCGATTAGAGCCCAACCTCTCTCTGAGAGAAGGCCTGTGTCCCAGCAACGGGAACATGATAGGATGATAATGATGAAGATGTTTCTTTATAGGCTTGCGTGTGACCGTCAACTTGATGCGGTCGATGATGGAGCACGCTTGCCTAGGAGAAACCGATTCACCCGTGATTTGAAGACACCTAGACTGTAACTATCGAGGAACACCCATTCAGGCATTGCATTCCACAAACTAGCAATATAAGTGAAATGTTCTGAAATGTAATAGTAGCATTTGCAGAAGATAAACTTTTGCAAAATAACGCCTGATTCTATCAACTGTTATTAATCGACATCAACAGTGTAAGTATAATATTTGGACTAATATTATAATTTGTTACTTTAAACAAATAAATAAATATCTGGGACATTATTGCACACATGGTCATCTGACCCCGAACTAAGCAAAGCTTGTAATATGGCAGCCAGAGACTAATATATATACATATATTATTTATATACTAAATAGATATTAACACCCAGTCATAGAACAAATACAAGTGTTCATCACACAAATGTTTGTCCTAGATGGGAATCGAACCCACGCCCCCAAGCCCAGAAAGTAGGTTCACTACCAACTGAGCCACCGGGGCAGTCAACTTTAACTAGATGATAAGTTTAAGTGCCGTTATTCGTTATTATTATTCAATAAATAAATTAGCAATGTTTATTTTATTTTAAGTAGGTACATAATACATTATTTAAAATGAAACACATACCAGCAGTGACGAGGGGTTTCAGCCGCTATTCTACACGTACAGTTTATTTTCCCGAGAAAAAAAAGCAAATTAGAGACTGCACAGAAGTTCAATTAACCTGCCTCATAAAATGACAATCGAATAATGTTCAAAACACCTTTACTAAAACGAATTTACCGCTCATGTCAAGTATCTTTTACCTCTACAAAGAAAAATATACCTAGTGGCTATAAAGTAGGGATCTATTTTTAATACACCGTTAAAGAAGCTTGGGTACCTTCTTTCAAAGTAAAATGAACCTTTAGTTGCAAGCGCAAAGATGTATTTCATGCTAAATAAATTCAGGTCTATAGAGTCATATCTTCGAGTCCTTTTGACAGTTTGATTTTTTCTCGCCGCGGTGAAAATTAAATGTCAGTGTTTGATAAAACATTGCCGCGTATAATTTTATAATAATCTAGCTGTATGGGTAAAGTTTACTGTCTGAACACAAATTTTACTGCACTTTTGTATTACGAGTAAGAACCAATGTATCGTTAGTCTTCCAAATCACTCGATCATTGTAACATTTTTAGAGATATAAAATGCTCGAATTAATATTCAAATAATAAAAAAAAAAAACATTACAGAATATTAAAATATAAAATTGATTTCTTACATGTTCACCATTACTCATTAATTACACATTGAAACTAAACATTTTATGAGATTATATCGCGTGTACCTATTTTACACCTACATGTGACCACAGACTCAAAAAATTGTTCGAAACGCGAATAAAACAACGCGATAAAATCCGTTAAAGTGTTAAATTTCAAATTTAATTTCAAATCTATCTAAGCCAGTCACTAGTTTTTAATCGCCCAGCCTTTTGCAAATGTCATGTTTGCGCGCGACACTTCACACCTCTGCAATATTTCTGCTATAAAGTTAATAAGCAGGCTATATATCGCGAGTGTCAGCGGTGTCCAGCAGTGTCAAGCTGCTGAGTATGAAATCTACAGAGAGACACATACTCTGCGTAACATGTGAAAGACCCAGGCAAAATGCAGGGGGAAATGCGGGGCCGCAACTGGAGAGTCGACTGAAAATGTACAGTGCTCAAGCCGGTAAATATGCTAGGCTAAAAACAGCTGGTTTTGGTAGTCAGTGCTTACTAAGATAAGTTAGTGTGCTCCCCAGCTAGAGCTATCTCTTTTGTACGTTTTCAACATTAGTTGGAGAAATGAATCACTTGGGACTAACAAAAAGGGTTTGCGACTTGAACATTGCATTTTTCATGTTAATATTTAATTTAGGCGGAAGATATTTAATTTTGTTAATATTTAAAAATATAGTTCTTTTTTTTATCTGATTGAAAGCTGTAGTGAGAACCGGGCCATTATACGCATGATGATATGCAAATACGTATGTAATTCTTGTATAGCTACAAAATTTAATGCTTGTGTAGACGCTTAAGCTGTTTCTCTGTTTTCTACTCGGAGTTCAGACAGTCTTCGGTGGTGTCGCGCGGTCGACACTTCATGCATAAAATTATTTTGGCCAGAGACCATTAGCACTCGCACCACTGGGCACGGTACATTGAATCCTTTAATTATATCTCCTTGTAATATTATTACGAGACAATCTTGTTATTTTTAACATCATGTTGTTTTCTTTTTATTATAAAAGGATGTGGAATCTCTCTGGAATTGCTTTTGTGCAATTTTTACTCAATTTGTTAGGGGATTGTTTTGCTTTGTCATAAAATTTCATTTAGACGACCGAGGTGCCATCCAAATATCTTTGAAAGATAGGTACACCTAAGCTACAAAAAAGGTACGATTTACATTTATATAATTTTACTGAAAAAGCGAAATTTTCACTTAGAGAAGTAGGTTGTTAGAAGAAGGGTTATAATAATAGGTGAGTAGGTTTGTTTTTTCAACCAAGTAGTAACTTATGTACAGAAGAATATATTTTTGGAAGTTAACATATATATAATTCTTCTGTACGTGTGTTTGTCACCTAATTCCTCTTACACGGCTGGACCGATTTGGATGTCCGTTAGTCGTAGACCGGGTCCGTTAGTATATATATATTTGTCACTTAATAACCAACCATCAATGTGTACTTAACACCATAACACAGCCTCATATTGAATCTCATAACAGTCATCCTAATCCAAAACCAGACCGTTACAACCCACAAAAACCATAATCATCCCTATTATTTTACAATAAAGATGTAAATAATGTAATTTTGTGAGTAAAAGACGTGGTGTTTTGAGGGTACCTGGGAGCCAGCGGGGTACCATGACATAGTTCATTACAAATATCATTACAAGCCGCGAGGATGCAGCATGAATAGTAGTCACTACAAGGACACAGTAGATATTTAAGCTAAAGCAGTAGTATCACTTTAAACAAACGACTGATTCGAGTGACGTTATCAAACGAGCACCCCTTCCCTTGACGGCTACGACACCTGTGACGATACTTCACGATACTCTTAGAGCGATAGTCGCGCGCGCCGCTTCATTGAGATCACCGCGGCAAACTTTTTGAGGTAAACTTAACGTGGTCACGATAGCGCGTGTTTGGCCTTGCGGAATAAGGGCCCTGCTTAGTTACACACGTCTTAGTTGAGCTACTGCTTTAGCTTATATATTTACTGTGACAAGGACTCAAGCTTCGGTAGCAATTAACATGTTACAGGACGAGTTGTTTCTTATAATGCCTGTACCTTGCTTAGGGCGATGTAAATAGAAAGTGGCTGAAAATAGCTAGCTATTAAATTAGCCAGTTTATAGCTTTATAGCCACTGTTTCGTGTCCGGTTGGAATTTATCAGACGTTGTAATAAAGTAAGGAAGAATTGATGTTTCATTGAAATTTTAAACCAATTAAGAAATATAATTATTATTTGTATAAGTAATAGAGGTAAATCTGGATAACAAACTATTTCATTCAATAGGGTATTTGACTGATTTTACAAAACCATTTTAAATTGTTTATTACATTAAAATAAAGCAATCTTGTAATTTAATCCTCATAATCGACGGATCAAAATTCAAATTATTAAACTACCGCGTAAACGCTACCTTTGACATTCATGGGGCCACGTGACATTAGTGACGTCACAAATAAACAAACGAGTTAATCTCGCCATACAGTTGTTGCCTCTATTTACTTTTCTGTGACGACATAAGGACATTCGGCTAACATAGAGCGTTTGCAGCCAAGTCACGTGATCAGTGAAAAACATATTTTTATTATGTATTTTTCTAGAAATAGGGACTTTATTTTTTAGTTTTTAGTCATTAAATACTTTTTGAAAATAATAATCTTCTAGGATTACACCAGTATTCATTATATTTTTAATATAGTCAAATACCCTATTGTTTTTTTTTTAGTCTAGGTATTTGACTACATCTCACCTAATGTTCATATTAATATTATTTATTTCACAGAACATGGAGTATTACTAAATATGAGCCATAATGCATGTTAAAAATCTAAGTGGCCGACTGGAATTACTGAGTGGGCGACTATAATATCAAATGAGTAATGAATATCAGTGCAGATCCGAATTCTCTCAGTTAGGTTACCGCGATTGGAATATAATCACGGATCATACTTATTGTCCTAGTTATAACGCAACAATCTTGAAATAAAATATACCTATGCAAAATGTTAAATACAATGTGCCTTCAGCTATTTTCAATACTTTTATTCGCCCACAGTCTTTCGCCCACTTAGTATTTCAGTAAGTCATGTTCAGTATTTTTGACACTTTCAATTTGAATTTATCTTCGCTCGTTTAAATACTTCTCATTTGTGTATACAACGTGTTTTCTATGGGGGGGGGGGGAGGTAAACTGTGGTAATACCAAGAAAGATACGTATATTTTTGTCTATGGTAACACTGAAGGGTGTGTATGTACTCATCATTATGAACAACTTTTACTATGGGACCAAACCTGAAATCGCAAAATAAAATAAAAAACAGCTATTCCATAAAAATCGGTCATTGACATTCAACAAAATGTATGGAACAGCTGATTTGTATATGTACAGCTAGTTCCAAGTGAAGCTAATATAAGCGTGTTTCAAAGAAGAAAGTCCTTAAAGAGTAGCACGTACTTAGTAAGTTTTATAGAAGAAAAACATTAGAAACAGAAACCAGTGATGTATCCAATTAGTCCAGTTAGCACAGTAAGGAAATGAATAATGCGCATACATCTTCAGTGTCCGCTGTTGATGCCTTGATCTAATTAACTACTAGGGGGCTACTACAGATCTGTCGTACTAGATCACTGCTTGGAAGTTACGTAAGTCATTAATTGCTGAGTACTAGTAGCGCACATCATCGTCATTATCATGTCTCCCACTGTCGGGACACTGGCCTTCTCTCAGAAAGAGAAAGAGATGGGCCCTAATCCACCAATGCAAAATGCTGGCCCAGTGCATATTAGTGAATGTTATTTCTTTGAACTTTTAAGGTTCTTAGACATACCGGTTTCCTCACAATGTTTTCCTTTATCTTTGTTGAGCGTTGGCATATCAACACACAATATTAGTGTGTCGAAACTATATACAATCACAGAATAAATTACTCGTAGTTGTTCGCTCCAAACTGTGAGACCACTTTATCTTCATAACATCTTGATCGATTTTGCTTTCTATATTAAAATTTGTATTGGAATGAATTACTTGCATTTTATGAAGAGCCACTAATCGCTGCGCAAGTTATCGTAGACAAACATGATCGGTTCCCGTAGACTTAGACTCCGTAGATTTTCGTTATTTCGCAATAAAGCTGATTTTAGCACGCACCGCGTAGTGTAAAAAAACTTCAGAAATACCTACAGGCA
This sequence comes from Agriopis leucophaearia, assembly GCA_949125355.1. Lineage (NCBI taxonomy): Eukaryota > Metazoa > Arthropoda > Insecta > Lepidoptera > Geometridae > Agriopis > Agriopis leucophaearia. Next base: position 14,889,857 of record OX421268.1, on the reverse strand, counting down.
CTCAAAGCACTCAGCGGCTGGTCCATTTTATGTATTTCAGGGTGCGAGAGCTTTCTTTGCTCTGATGATCACAGGATCGCTCTGTCACTTTCGCACTTATTAGGTTAGACCAAGTTAGATGTAAAAGTGCCTCGTAGAGCAGCCTTAGGAATCAAAGTGAAATAGCCCTTCCATCCACATTCAACACTTGATTAGCTTATTTGTTCATTTTGCAAAACCACCTATCATCATTGGCAGCTGATTCAGCCTACGGCAAGGCATAATCCTCACTCTTCTTTCATCATTCATCGATGTTTACGCCAATTTAACGTACGAAATCGCTCTATAAAAGTAACAATATGTCATATTTATGCGATTTACAATGATGTAATGATTTAGATGTATTTTTCTTTTCCCACTAGATGGACCGACGACATTGTGAGAGTCGCGGGCATCCAGTGGAAGCAGATGGCAGGATGTCGTTCAGTGTGGAGGTTAAAGGAGGAGGCCTATGTTCAGCAGTGGACGTCTTTTGGATGATGATGATGTTGAGATTTACAAAATTGAGTTCACAAGAGATATATTTTAAAGAATTTAATGCTTCGGATGATCACTTAGTAATTAGATGCTTTAATTTAATCTGCTTGTAAACCATGTTTTTCGGCAAAGTAATTATAAATCTGACAATCAACCGTTATACGGCTATAAGCTTATTACTATAATTCCTTATAATAATTATAGGACTTTTTCCTACAACTTGGGATGCTCCGTCTGTAGCGATATTTCAAACTTATGTTTTATGGCTCTAGGTACAGATATAGTCTTGCCACTTTATCCAATGCTTGTCAACTTATCAATTACTTATTGTTTTTATTATACGGGATTCACATATATGTACCTACGCAATATTATGCCGGACAGAATGTTTGAAAACAACGTCAGTATCCATACAGTTATAAAATGTTTCTTGCAACGGATCACGATATCCGATAAAACACCTCGCCGTGATTCATTGTTATTGCTACAGAATCTACTAACTTACGAAGATACTTTTACACGTAGTAGCACCCCCTTCCCAAGTCTCATTGTATGAGAGAGAGGTCGCCCACGCGCGACCCGGCCGCGTATAATTTAATTTCATACACACTCCATACATATCGCTGTGTTGCCACTAGTGATGCGACAGTCTTACATTTAAATCTATAGGTACACATATTTACATACCTTCTCACATTTTTCCTCAATTAAATTATCTTTATTTATTCAAATCATATTGCAATACTACTAATAAATCACACTAATACTATAAACGCGAATAAAATTATTGTGTGTAACTAACACACGCTTTGTGTGAGTTATGTTAGTACCCACTCAATACTCAATGAAACGGCTGAATGTACTAATTATTACCTGGATTACCACACAGTCATACACACATGCTAGTTTTTTTCCCATAAATGAATGATTTCTGTAGGATAGCAGATGAAACCACAGGGCACTGCTAGTATTTTACATAATTGATAGCTTACCTAGGTAATTTCTTTACTTTTAATTGTACTTTGCATAGTTCAATCAAATAATATGATTATTATTTTAATATGTTGTTAACTAAACACGATCAATTCGTAAATTTGATTATATCAAAATAATAATATACATTAATTTATTTCAATATATTTATCAATAAAAAAACCGACTTTATGTAAATGTCAGAACTGGACCAAATTGAAATGGTACCACACGGGAAGCACCAGCTTTTAAATAAAAAAGAACCATCAAAATCGGTTCACCCAGTCAAAAGTTCTGAAGTAACAAACATTTTAAAAAAATAGTCGAATTGAGGACCTTCTTTTTGGAAGTCTGTTAATAATAACCCTGTAGTTTTGCTGTCAATAAATATTTAATTTCGATGTTATCTCGTCCCATCACTAGCAGTGTCTCGTGAGTGGGTATCAATTATTTAACCTTACTTAACTTGCGGGTCACACATTACGCCGGCCAGCGCAGCCAGCAGCAATTGAAGGTGGGGCCACATCAGCTCTGAATCATAGAGGCATTTGAGATCTAGGTACCTCATCCGGTGCGTTCCTCTGGAGATCCCGGAGCCCTCTTCAAGCACTAAGGCTGGACACCGGGGGGGTTTTAGTGGGTATAATCCCACATAACCTGGCTGCACCCCAAAAAAAACGAAAGGTACCTCATTTATAGTAAGCTTCAGTGCAACTGAGACGATGAGAAAACTTACAGTAGTTACCTATTCCGTCCGCCCTATAAAGTGGACGGAGACGGATAGTTTCGGTCAGACAATAAGATGGTGGCTTCTACCAGTGAGTTTATTGGCACCTGCAGTCAATTCTAAAGATATAAGTTTTATACGTAACTATACGGGAATACGTTTTATACGTAACTGTTTCTGTAGTGGTAGGACTCTTTTGCAGGGTCCGCCTGGGGAAGTACCACACCTTTGCCAGTTATTCAACCGCCAAGCAGTAGTGTGTTCCGGATTGAAGGGCAATGTTTCCAGCGAAATTATCATTTCCATCTTATATCTCGGGGTGACGAGCGCAGTGCTGTTGATGTTCAAAACACTGGATGGCAATTCTGAGTGGCGTTGAGCTGTTATGGGCAAGCGTGAAGAGCCATCAGGCGAGCGACTTCGTTCGTCTCGTCACTCAGTATCATAAAAAAATATACGGGAGTTATAGTGACTGAGTTTACTTTCCCCCTTATTAATAAACGCGCAGGAGTTACTATACATTCGTGTTTTGAAAATATTGAACTCGCTCAAAAAAGACAAGAGACTTAGTATCTACTTCATCATCATCATCATCAGCCAGAAGACGTCCACTGCCGAACATAGGCCTCTCCCTTTAACCTCAACACTGAACGACATCCTGCCATCTGCATCCACTGGATGCCCGCGACTCTCACAATGTCGTCGGTCCATCTAGTGGGAGGCCTACCTACGCTGCGTCTTCTGTTTCGTGGTCTCCACTCAAGAACCTTTCTTCCCCATCGGTTAACAGTTCTTCGAGCGATGTGGCCTGCCCATTGCCACTTCAACTTGCAGATTTTAATAGCTATGTCGGTGTCGGTGGCAGTGTTTTAAATGGAATGTTATTTACACATTTCGTAACATGGGTTAAATCCAAATTTTGACAGATTTCAGTTAATAAAGCTGTCAAATTGTCATGATGAAATTTGTAAATATGTCTCAGAACTGTTTCACATTTATATACTACAGAGGTATACTTGTTTTTTTTTTTTGGTATTTTTGTATTGCAAATAGAAAACTACTAAATAATGCAGAAAATAACCTATTACTTAACAGAACAAATGCATGCCACTATTGTTCTGAGTGAACTGTCTATTCTACAGACAGTCAACGTCTACTTATAAATAGAGTTTATGGAAAATATTACATCGAAGGCAATATTTGTACAGGTTTTTATTTCTATAGCAATGTTTGTGGAATTACGTTGAACGTTCTCGAAGCATTGTGGCGGAATTAAACAATTGTTTAAACAAAAACATGTAATATACAAATATTGCTAATATTTCCACACAATCAGACACGCATTTATAAAGTTAAATGTTGTGTTAGTTACATGTGGAAAATTTTACTTAATTAATAATAGTAGGTACTTTTTGAAGTTCTGACAGAAGTAGTAAACTGTTAAAAGATAAATGAATACCGAATATTTATTTATAATTGCATCGAGTTATATGTACTACGTAGTGCATAATTATATATCAATGTATTATTGTGCCTACGTTTTTAAACGTACCATCTGGCAGTAAAATATTTAGCATTCAAGTTTTTACAATGATACTGCTATAAAGCTATAAATAGTTAATAATATAATAAAGTAATAAATTAAAAAGTTATAATATCGGCCTCCTTGACGTGTCCTAGCCTGTGTGTATAGTAATGATACCGAAAGGTTCTCGAATGGAGACCACGGATCGGTAAGCGCAGCGTAGGACGTCCACCCACAAGATGGACAGACGACCTAAAAGAGACCGCAGGAAAACGCTGGATGGAGGCCGCTTCCAACCGGCCCTTTTAGAAATCGATGGGGGAGGCCTATGTCCAGCAGTGGACGTCCTATGGCTGAAATTATGATGACGATACCTACGGATGGCTGGTAATACCAATTTTCTTCTTTTCAAGGCCAGAGTGAGTTCTAAGTCTGCGTACTTTATCTTCGACCACATCATCGCTTACCTAATACCTACCAACAGGTAAGTTGGTGGTCAAATGCGGACTTATTCGCGATACAAAAACACTCCTGTTGCAAGGCGCACAGTGCAACTAAGCATCAGCATAGTAAGTGTAGGAAGGCTTCACAGGAGTCATAATAATAAGGCGTTTTGCGTCTATAAGTATATTCGTTTCTCTGAGACCTTTTTGCACACAGGTCATCTGACTCCAAACTAAGCAAAGGTCGTAATATGGCTGCCAGAGACTGATATACGTACATACGAGTACATATTTTTGAATGCATAATTAAATAGATATTAACACCCAGACACAGAACAAACACAAATGTTCATCACATGAATGTTTGTCCTATTAGGTGGGAATCGAGCCCACGCCCCCAATCGCAGAAGGTAGGTTCAGTACCAACTGAGCCACCGGGGCAGTCAAAACTATTAATAGCCTTATAAACAGAGCTGCGCCACAGTCGTCTCTAAAAAGTTATGCCGAGTACCTATGACGTAACTACTCACCTAGCGGTTTAAACACAGGCGTTACTCGACCAAACTGATATCAGTATTAGTGATAACCGCAAGGTTGCGATAATCACGTGTAAAACCTACCTATTACAGTGACTCGTCAGACGTAGAAATCATACGAGTATTGTAAACGTGAAAGTTTGTGTGGTTGTAAGTAGGCACAGCTTGAAAAAAATAATGGAAAATAAATTATTCCTTAAAAATCATTTTAAAACCTACCTTTTTCGTATTCTTCTCAGCACTCTTTCATTTGATACCCATATCATGTTAGTAGATAAGAACATTTGTCCGCCATCTTGGAGCGTCCGCTATATTGAATTTATCATCTAGGACTAAAGTGCTAGGGAATATAAATCAAATGAACCTAAACTTGACGCGGTTAGGTCGTTTCGTTACGAAGTTCCTATGGCCACCTTCTGTCTCCATCATCTGGCCAGCTCGATGGTACCATAACATTGCATTGTCACCAAATTTACATAAGTATGCCAAATTTTAGCTCAATCGGTTGAGCATAACTGGTGTATAATTCAGTTGAACGATTTGTCCCACACATTCAAGCGATACGAACATATAGAAACGCATAGTAACTAGCGGGACAAGCGGAATAAATTCTTGATAATGATAGAGCCACTCATCTATCATCTATCTAATGATAATAAAATTGCCATTCTAAAATAACTTTTGAGGTTTGTCAAAGCTCTTCATTAGTTTGCATTTATAGCTCAAAATTTATTTTCATTGATTTTAAAAATTCAACTCAGACATCTGATAACGAGAGTCCCGTTTTTAGACATTTTCCCTAGCTGTTGCCAAAAATGTGTTTGTTCTGCGTCGTCGTTTCATTAAAATATTGTTAATAGAGTTTGCTTGAACTACTAACACATAGGAAAGCCTCGGTAGAGCAGGTAAGAGCTGTAACAGACGTGTCAAACTTGGCTGACGAACCACCTTCTGCCCAACGGGAGAGTAAGAGAAAATCTTCTGTTTCCCTCCCGTTGGTCAGACGACTGTTCGTCAGCCAAGTTGACAAGTCTATTACGGGTATAAGCCACGGACCGACCACTGCTAAGTGGAAAAATAATTTTAAGTAAATCTAGTAGCCTTCATTTTGCTACTGCATGTTTGAATATTCTTTCAAATACCTACTTAAACACAGTAAGAAATAATTTTGTTTTAGCTTAATTTATAGATACATACGATTACCACATAACTTTCTTATTCGCAGACTTTCCAAATAGAAGTACTTAGTAACATTACTATTACTTAGTAAGATATACTATAAAAAATAGTATGTAAGCATTACTACTCGTAGTTGCGTAGTGTATACTTCCACACTTCGCATAAATTAAGTTTACCCATAACAATACTGATCAAACTTCACTTTGCGAGTTCATTTGATCATAAAAACCATAATATTACCAATTTTTATTTTTGAGTCTGTTATGATTGTTTTATAAAGTTTTTACGTAAATATAGGTCTATCCCACGAACTCAAAAAAATGTTCGGCTCTACAATTTTTTTATATTTTTTATAATTGGTTCACTAAACTGGCCGTAACATCTTCAGATACATTTTCTTAAGTAGGTACATTTAAATATTATGCACGACCTTCTAGAAGTGAACACTGCATGCACGAGAATGAATATAATAGTAATAGTACCTAAAATACACTATACTTAAATTAAAGATAGGAATTACAATGTTTATAATCTAGGACCAATATTGTCAGTTATTTAATATATCTTAAAGACAAAGTAGCGGTTACCAGCTAGTTATTCGCGAAGGAACTCCTGAGTCATCCATCCGTGTCTATATGCTCGTATTTTGTTTCTTATCAGCAGGCCGGTAATCTTATCATATTCATATCAACTGGTAGACTTGATAATAATAAACAACGAAAACCCATTCACATTTTTGTCATAATATACAACTTTGGTACAAATACAAAACAAAGCTGTCAAAATTCGTTATTAATCCGTTCAAAAAAAAATCTACATAAGACATAACCCAGTTTTTTAAACGTAAAATTTGAGGATTGCCAATAAGTGAATACGTATATAGATCTAAACACTCATGCCCAGTTAGTGAAACTAGAAACAACCAATATTTGATATTTCCTCAATTTGGAACACTAAGATTTTTGTGCGTGTCCAAACAGTGAAATTTATAAAACGAAAAAAAGTGATTTATTTTAGTTTCACTGTCTGAACACGTACAAAAATCTTTGAGTTTTGAGTTGACATAACAAATGTTAGGTAGGTACTTCTTTTGAGTTTCACTAACTGGACATGCGTGTGATCAGCTCCGTATTTTCAGTTGGTGAACAATCCATATTTAGCTCGAAGCTTAAATGAATGCTAATGAAGGCGACTTTAGGTACCTAAGTACCTCATTTCCAAAATGAGTGCCATTATTGTGAATCACAGCAAGTAGCTCAGGGAGATGTAAGAAGTAGCTGCTGTTGCCATCTTGTCAAGATATTACTGGTAGGAACGCAATCAAAACTATTTATCGGTGCATTATCAATGTAACTCGGGTATTTTATTTGCTCTGCTTTGTCGACAAAAGTACTTGAGTACTTAGAGTTACAGATACCTAATCAGATATGAACGGTCAACGATAACACCAAAGGTTAATTAATATTAAGTGACCTTTGGTTTTATCCTATCGTTTTGGTTTTATTAGATACCTTTACTTATCTACATACCTATATAGGAACCTAAATATTTCTACGATCCTTCTTCCATGTTATACCTATCAGACTTAACATGGAAGAAGGATCTATTATAAATGTGAAAGGTTGTGTGTGCATGTGTTTGTTACTATTCAGCTCTGTACCGGCTCTGTACTGTAAGAGTTGGATGGAATTTGAAGTAGGTACCTGCTAACCTATTTTAACCTATAAAATGACGCATATTGTATAATTTTTGCGCATGATAGGTGTGCGCAGGGGCGCTTCTAGTAGGTAGTTGTTAATACAATACCTACGTAGAATTTAGCTCACTCACTGACAATAATCAGATAACGTGGAAACATTAAAGATTTAAACATTCGATTCAGTTTTAAATAGCTTTATAACGCCATTAATAACATTACAAACCGCAATCGATTTATAATCGCAGTGGACACACGAATAATAAATAAACTCGCCGGCCGCGCCGCGCCCGCCGCTACAAAACAACACTACGGAGCACAGAGCACTCGAGAGGACAGAGACAGGCAAGCTCGCGGAGCTTACCGCGAGCGGGGCCGGGGCGTGGCGCTATGTACGGAAAGCTCGCGCACCGATTCGCGGACCGAACGTACAAAGCACCCAGGGCGGAGCGACGCGCGCCCCATATAAATACCCTCGCCCGCCTCCGCGCCGCCAGTTCGCTCGCCGCTCGCACTCACTTCGCACGCGTAGCGCACACTCAATTAAACAGTGCTGACAAATTATAAGTGAATCAACATGGTGAAGTTCGAAGGAGATTTCAGTATTAATTCTATACTAATGAACCATGTGGTGTCTAAGTCGCCACCGTCACCTGCGCCTTCCTCGACGGGTGCTTCGCACTCCGAGGCCGACCTCAGTGACTCCGAGCTGGATGTCACCGGCACCGAACCCGTCGACTGCACCAAACCCAAGGAAGACGATGAAGACAAGAAGGACAAAAAACACGAAAAGCCGGCGTACAGCTACAACGCTCTCATCATGATGGCGATTCGTAACAGCCCGGAAAAGAGACTGACTCTCAACGGAATCTACGAGTACATCATGACAAATTTCCCGTACTACAGAGAGAATAGACAGGGCTGGCAGAATTCCATCCGCCACAATCTGAGTCTGAACAAGTGTTTTGTGAAAGTGCCGCGACACTATGATGACCCCGGCAAAGGAAATTACTGGATGTTGGACGCATCTGCCGAAGACGTGTTTATTGGAGGGACGACGGGCAAGCTGCGCCGCCGCTCCGCGCTCAACGGCCGCTCTCGCCTCGCCTGCTTCAAACGACCTTTGTTCCCAGGCGCTCCTCTTCACGGAGGTTACCCACCCGCAGCCTACTCACAACTGGTTGGTCTTTACTCACAGCTTCTCTACCAAAAATACGCACCGATGCAAATGAAAATGCCTCCAGTGGCACCAAGTGCAGTACACCCAGCCTTCCGAGGAACAGAATCTTTGGGATACGGCAGTCTGCCGTATTCTCCGGCCCTGTATGAGCGTTTGCCGTCGGGTCACTACTTGGGGCAGGCTCCGCTACTGCATGGCGCACCAGTCAGCATGTTAAGCCAGACTGCACCTATGTTGCCGCCCTCTCCGCCGATGATGCATTCGCCACCTACGTCAGGCTCGTCTAGCCCCGAGCTACCCTCGCCCTCGCACCACCCTCTCTCACCGCACATCTACAAGCCCGTGACGGTCCTCACACGGCAGTGACTCTCCACTCCCGTAGTAATCTCGTAGAGGCTCCACCAAATACTCAGGACCACCTTGAGACTTTTGTTAAATCTGTGATTTAGTTTTAGCTAGTGTACCTATGGACCAGTGACGTCGATATCAAGAGGTAATCTCTATTTGTGTTGTAATCATTGTTATAGTATTTGCACGGAACTTTGCAATATTAGGCACATTTATTAACCTCGATGTGTAGCATTCCTCTGTTGTATATTGTATGTAAATAATTCCAAAGTTGTATATTTATTGAATAGAGTTAAGATTAAGATAAAAGAGTTATAATAAACAATAGTATTGTTCATCTTAAAGCTCTTTTTTATTTCCTTCGTTTTGTAGTCGTAGAGCTACTGGGGTGCTTCGAAGAATTCTATGTAATTCCACAGTAAGAGTTGATTGATGATTAAGTACGGTTAGTTTAATAGTTGGTGACACCGACGGCTTTACAACTTGCCTTTAAACTAAGTTGGGTTTGTAATACAAAATCATTCTTGGTGGGCTGAAGCTTAACGAGAAAGAATAGGTTTAAAAAGATATTATATTCATTAATAGATTAGTAAACAAAATAAAAGAAACTGACATAGGTGGTTATCATTTAGGCCTAAGCTGATGCGTAACAATATAGTCATGTTGTTTTGACATGATATATCAGTAATGATAACAATAAATCCGATTAGGTGTGACTGCTTAAAAGCCAAAACAATTCGGTTACCATCATATTTGATAAACATGCAGTAAATTAAATCATCACTAACAACGCACGAGATAATGAAGGTAATGGAAGATACAATAATAATATTAAGGTAAGTAGATAAAATTGTGTGCCAACAATCACATAATATTATCTTGTGAAAACAATCTATTCTGCGGAATTTTACATTGATAAGAAAAGGTTTTTGATGACTACTATCCATTTATTATCACAACAGGTCAAATTATGCGTAAATACACTAAGTGCCCTAAATATTTTTCATCATATTATGATATTTATGTTGAAATAAATAAAATTATATTGCAATATTGCTAACACTTCAAATAAAAGTAGGAAATAAAATATTTAGTAAAATCAACATAACATAAATATTCAACAGCTTTCATTAACGCTTAAATTAATATACAAATTTTGTTCGTTCAGTCTTTATACACAATGGGAATTCCATTAGGTATATTTATTACCATATATCACACAAAGAAAAAACACTAGGACAACACCTACATTAGATAGGTACATATACAGATATAAAATTATCAGTTAAAATATGAGCAGCACAAGCAGCGCAAATTATATGCTAACCTCGGCTGTGGTACATATTTGAGCCGATTGGATTTTCAAAAATCTTTCAGAGTGCCTGATTAGTGTGACGCGTGACCAAAATGCTGGCTTGTTTCTGGCTCAACGCATAAGCATTGCCAATCAGCATGGTGATGCCACCAGCATGCTGAGTAAACTGCCGACTGGTAGTGGGCTTGAGCATTTGGATTGTCTTTATATGTTCAACGGTCTATGCTAACTTGTTTGTGTTAGCTTGTATTTTGTTTAGTAAATCGAGGCACTTGCCCTTAAAAAAAGTTAAAATATTACTAAATAGAGACCTTCTTACAATTAAAGCCACATTATGACAAACAATCGTAGTTATGTCCAAGAAACCGAATTAAATCAGAAATACGAAGCAAATTAACGGCCTTACTTATAAACATTACTTGAGTTAAACCATGCTTAAAATCTCCTTTTCACGTGTGACAATTTCCGTAATTTTAAGCATTGCTTAACATAAGTAATGGTTATAAGTAAGGCCATTACTGATTCATAGCGTCTGTTAAACCCAATAACGTTTGTTTTGGTAATTTTTGCTTAACCACAAATAAAAATTTATCTACTCTTTGGAAATGAACCATGGCTTTTGTCAAATCACAATGGAATTAAAGTAAACAATAGATTATCTGGATTAAGTTCAATCTCAGTATTAAGAACAGAACAAAATACAGTTATGTTTACCTGTTAATTTCATTTCTTTAAACAGCTAACGAAATAATTAAAGAAAAAAAAAGGTCATCTAGCCTATATGCTGTAACTTGTTACTCATTGATTTTAGCTTTATTCAAGTTAACATAGAATCCTGATAAAATCATTTCAGCCGAACTCAAATAAGAACCGAACACAAACTTACATCACAAATATTACTAACCCAAAAACTTCTCTCTCTCTCTCTCTTTCTCTTTCACTTTTTTCGGCTAAACTGATTATTTGGCCGTATGCGTCTGCCGGCTAACGGCTTCCTTAATTCTTTCCTGAGCTGACATAAATACATTTAGTTTTCTCTTTTAGTTCCGAGTACTAAATATATTGGGTATCTTCTAAGTCTGCGTGCTTCTTCTTCGACTTCATCGTCACTTTACCGAATAATAGGCTTGTGTTTGCTCTACAATGGAGTACGCTTGCCTAGAAAAACCCAATTCACTCGCGATTTTAAGACACTTATACTATAACTATTGGGGAACACTCATTCAGGCAGCGTATTACACAGAGCAGTTCGCACAATAAGTGAAATGAAGTTGGTGGTGAAACACGATTAAAAAAACCATTGCTGGACATAGGATATTTACTTTTTCGAAAAAATATGTCAAGACTGGAAAAATGTAGGTAAATGAAAGGGCCCACATAGTGACGCTAAAATAGTACAGTCTCTGTTATAGCTCTACTCTGTGGTATTGTAAGCATGTGGTAAAGTCACAATAACTTAAGTAGTTACTTACTTATGTATTTATCTTTGTTTTCAGTGTTCCAACGGTTTGTGAATTTTGGAACAATGGTTGTTGATAACTATTTGTGTAACCGGCACACGTGTAAAGTAAAGCCACATTTTCACTTGGTGTTTAATACTGAATAATATTCGGCTGGTATTTATCAATTTGTTTGTATAATTTTAACCCAATTTAATTGTCAGTGAAAGTCCGCATGAATCAGTCCCAAGTCTGTAGCTAGGAATTCTTGAATATTATACGGAATTAGAACATTAAAACAACAATATTTTAGTAAGTACTACGTATAAAACACTGGTTAGGCTAAGACAATTCTGGGGTACGGAATGACCTTAAAGAGACCGCAGGGTAATTCTAGATACAGCCCCCTTCCAATCGGCCCTTTTGGAGATAGATTGGAGAGGCCTATGTCCAGCAGTGGACGTCTTATAGCTGAAATGATGATGATGAAGATTTCATTCGCTTTACTTAAGGCTAGTTGAGGGTTAATGTTTATAGTTTTAAAGTTATTTTTTATGTTATTACGTATCTACGTACTTACCTACTTACTAGTTTTCTCGGCAAAGTAGTTGATTATTTTGTTGCATAATTCAGTTATTTTTACAGTTAGTTTTTTGTTTTTTTTTTAGTGACATACGCGGAACGTCAAAAACGCATAAAATCAAACACGCAATATGATAAGGATAGAATGTTTTAGCTAATTGCAAAATACGCACAATGTTCAGAAGGAAAATAAAGTAGGTATTCTATTTATCTGTATTACAGTTTATGTTCGGAACCTTTTATTTTTTACTACGTACGATACGAGTAATGAAAGCGCAGCCTAAGAGTATTTAACCATTCAATTAGATGGTAATTACTACATGGTAACGTCCCACCTCTCGGCTGATTATTTCTCTTACGTCACAGAAAAAATAGTAGTAGATACTATAAATTCTTACTTAGTGACTATAACTTAATCTGTGCCTACACGTGTCTTGAATATGCCTTGTGTATATTACAATTTCTTTTACAAAAATATGTTCCTATTACTACCTCACTATTGGGATGAGGGGGAATCCCTCAAGACCCCTGCACCCATAAAAGGGATGAGGGGAGTCTGTCGGGACCCGTACACCCGCCAGTGGGATGGGGGGAATTCCTCAAGACCCGTACTAACCAGGGGGGTGAGTGGGAATCCTTCGATACCAGTGCACCCACCAGTGGGATGAGGGGGAATTTCTGTTTACCGGCGTACCCACCGGCAGCTCTCTAGTTCTAGCTCTAGCGTAACATAAAGGTAGCATTCCGATCTTTTGACATCTGAAATAATCACACCATACTAATATTATACATATGTGAAAGTAGGCTATTCACAAAATCATCTCGGAATTGAAGTCACCTCTGAACTTGTGGCGCTAATAGTACCATCGTCCGATGGTACTATTGAGAGCATGGTGTCGCGGAAACCTACATTTAAAAAAAACCAGTTGAATTGATAACCTTCTCCTTTTATGAAGTTGGTTAAAAACTAGTTTCTAATATACCTGCTTATGGTAGCTTCCCACACGAAAAGATACTCTGATAGAGTTTATCAAAGCTTGTCAATCAAAACTCTAGGGACCGCTTCGACAAAAACAACTTGTGAGATTCGCAATGTGTTAACATGGCTGCTGCTATCTGTCAACTAAACTAGGGTGCAATTCAGAAGCGGTAGCACCTTACGAATTCCACAAGCGGTAGCGGGCAGCGTACGAAGATGTTTGTTCATGGAGTTAAACTTTTACGTTTTGTTTTAAATAAATGTATGTAGATAGAGAACTTCATAATTGTACATGTTTTTTTACACACTGACATATTTCAGATTATGGTTTAGTACTTACGTTTATTTAGACGGTTGTCAATAGAAATTTTATGAAATAATTTACAAGTACTTACCGCAAGTGATTTTTTACCGACTTCAAATTAGGAGGACGGTTCTATGTTCTACTAACGAATGAAAAACTCTGGCTGGCTAATTCAGCTTATACAAACCTACTTATAGTATTGGCAACTGGCTATTCGCTTCCGCTGCCTCTCATGGTCCACACCACTCTTGCGCACAGTTACCTGTATTTGAATACAATCAGACAAACAAACAGACAATCAGACAGAGCTGTCAGTAGGAAGCCATCGTTAATCATCCATCATATGAGTCCCGTTCACTTGTTATTGCAAGAATAGACGTATAATAGTCGAGTAGAGGCTTTATATCGGTGTTTTTGTAAAATAACCGTTCGAAAGAATGTGAGGTTATGACGAATTAACCCGTGATTTGACAAAAAGTCATCAAAAGAATTATCAACATTGTAAGGTAAGTCATTGTGAGATTGGGAAACTGACTGGTTGATATTATTATAGAAACTGACGTGGTTTTCACACATTTTATTTATATTACACGGGAATTACTCACGTAAGATTAGGCCTTTTACTCCGCCTATAGTTTCATACGCATCATCATCATTCTTCATCTAATCTTACGTGAGTAATTCCCGTGTAATATAAATAAAATGACTGGTTGATGTTGGTTTAGCTGGAGCTTGCGGTTTCGCCCGTGTCAGCATTCACTCAAGAACCATTATAATATTATATATTCTGCGAGGGTATTATGGATCTTTGATCGGGATCAGTCAGTGTCAGAATTGACAGAATTTTGACACTTGAAAGGGGTTAAGAGGCAAAAAAAAAAAAAAACAGCGTTGTCTATTTCAAATTTCATACTACGAAATTGGAAATAGACAACGCTTTTTTTTTGACATAATTTTGACAAGTCGCGATCCCGATCAAAGATTCATAATACGCCTGCTGTTCTATGTATATATTCTTCCGGGATCCAAAGTAAGTATCCTTCAGTGTTTGAGTGGCTCCAGTGGTTGGTATCCTGTCTCTTCCCTCAAATATGGTTGAGGAGGGCGATGGCTGGCGCATGAGTCATACTCGTGATCGGGTGCTGCTTGCGGGTCGCTGGTCTGCTCGCAGTATACACACAAACTAGTAATGACACGACTAAATTGTTACCTTAGATTAAGATATTTATTTATTTATTTAGATTTAGATATAAATAACTAACTTTCCTCTTCTTGTATTGTGTTATAGCTAGCTAAAGTAAATTCGTTTTAGTTTACGAAATTGTAGTCACATAAATAATAGGTCGGGGAAAAAGTCTTTTCGTATTTTGTATGTATAAAGTTGTAGTAAAAATCTCATCGGTTGTATTGTTTGTATCTGGCTGGTTTTGATACCATTAAAAATATGACATTTTAAAAAAGGAATACAAAAAGTTAAAAGCAATTTCCCGCCATTTTTCAATTGTTTTTTTGTTCGATAAAATGAGTGAATCTAACGAAGAAATTCGATATATTGTGAAATTTTATTACAAAAAACTGAAAAATGCGACACAAGCCGCGAATAAAATTTGTGACGTTTATGGACCTAATGCAGTGTCATCAAGAGTAGCACAATGTTGGTTCAAGCGTTTTCAGTCCGGGAATTTTGATGTCAAAGATGCAGCTCGCTCTGGTCGCCCTGTTACGGATAAAGTCGATGCCATTTCTGAAAAAGTGGACCAAGATCGGCATATTAGTAGTTACGACGTAGCTGAAGACCTGGGGATTGACCACAAAACAGTTTTGACCCATTTGAAAATAACTGGGTATACAAAAAAACTCGATATTTGGGTGCCACACCAGCTCACTGAAAGAAACCAAATGAATCGTGTACTCATTTGCGATTCTCTATTGAAACGTAAAGAAACCGAACCGTTTTTGAAAAGATTGATCACTGGTGATGCAAAATGGATCACCTACGACAAGAATGTGCGCAAACGATCATGGTCAAAGGGCAGTGAAGCACCACAGACTGTAGCGAAACCCAGATTAACACGTAATAAGGTGATGCTGTGTGTATGATGGGATTGGAAGGGCATCGTTCATTATGAGCATTTACCGCCGGGCAAAACCATCGATTCGGAACTCTACTGCCAACAGCAGATGAGACTCAAACAAGAAATTGAGAAAAAACGGCCGGAATTGATCAACATAAAGAGTGTGGTCTTTCATCATGATAACGCCAGACCGCACACATCTTTGGCCACTGAGCAAAAATTTAGAGAGCTTGGTTAGGAAGTGTTAATGCATCCACCACATAGCCCTGACCTTGCACCCTCAGATTTCCACCTGTTTCGATCTCTTCAGAATTCTTTGGGTAGTGTTAGATTAACATCAAGAGAGGACTGTCAAAACTACTTGTTGCATTTTATTGATCAGAATTCCCAAAATTTCTACAGCAACGGGGTCATGTCACTACCTAAAAGATGGCAACAAGTTATCGAACAAAATGGTACATATATATTATAAATAATAAATAAAATAAAATAAAATAAAAAATAAAAAAGCCTTTTATTTCTTCCAGAAAATGCTAATTTACAAAGTTGATTTTTTTTAATATTATCGTAAAAGTATATGTTAGTTTTTAATAGTTAGTAGTTTCAAAAATTTTGCATATGTTAGTAGTTTGTAATGTAGTAAAATTATTCTGTAAGAACCCCTCTACAGGTAAAGGCCTCCTCCAAATTGAGCCAGTTTTCTCTGGATTGCGCTATTTGTATCCAGTTTGGACCCGCTATGCGTTTAATTTCGTCCTCCCATCTGTTGCGAGGTCTTCCTTTCTTTCTTTTGCCCACTGGCCCCCTCCATTCTGTCACTCTTTTTGTCCACCTATGGTCTTGCAGGCGTGCTAAGTGACCGGCCCACTTCCATTTTAATGCAAGAGCTTGTGCTAGAACGTCTGTTGCTTTTGTTATGTTGCGTATTTTTGTATGCCTTATTTTATTTATTCGTTTTATGTTTAGCATACTCCGCTCCATTCCTCGTTGGCATGTTATGATTTTATATATATTATAATTAAATGTAATTAAACTTGAAAAAAATATGTCTTGAATTTGTTTATAAAATACGAAGAAACTTTTTCCCCGACCTTATATAACAAAAGTCACGGACTCGGGTGTCAGTGGAGTTACATTTTAATAAATAAATAAAAATTGGTATCCTATTTAATACCCTCCAACTACATCTATGCAAAAAGACATATTAGATATTTATTTATTTGAGAAATTTGTTGGTCTGTTCTTGCGTGAAAGAGGAACAAACAAACATATTTTCTCATTTATAATATTGGATAGCATAAGTTTTTTAAAACAAAAAATCATTTCAGTACTCTTTCTTTAAGAAACTATATATAAAATAAATAAATATCTGGGACATTATTGCACACATGGTCATCTGACCCCAAACTAAGCAAAGCTTGTAATATGGCAGCCAGAGACTGATATACACATAAATAGATATTAACACCCAGACATAGAACAAACACAAATGTTCATCACACAAATGTTTGTCCTAGATGGGAATCGAACCCACCCATATAACTATAAATATGGCACACGTAGTCATTTTCCTGCAGACTACCTAGTCTGCAGGATGAGTTCGACTCAGGGCATCAGGCCTGATTTAGGCCACACGCGTTCACACATCATATCTCTATTGTTTGTTATATCAGAGGTGACAACCAAGTGCAATGCAAGCAACAATATGAGGTAGTTTGCACGTACCACCAAAATATTTACGCAAAGATTATGTTATTGGTATATCAGTTGTTTTAATGACGCCATGGTAAATAAAAAGATAAGATTACCAGTAACTATTATCATTTGCTACACGTAATATTCTACTTCAGGTAATATGTTGCTGTAGTTGATTCGATACATTTATTTCGGGCCGTACGCCATTACTATTAGATGTAACGGCAACTCGTTCAATTTTTAACCGACTTCCAAAAAAGACTCTATGTATGTAATACTATGTATCTATGTAGTAAGTAGGTAGGTATTGTAGGTAGTATCTATCTACTACCTACTTGGCTTCGCTGGCACCGACTTCAAATAAATGAGTGGGTGAGTGGGTAGCGCTTATTCTTATTCGAGATGGGAGCGATAAGTCCTGCACTGACGTCCCGCTTGGGGTGTATTGTGCATTTCCCCCTACCAGAACCTACCCGAGCCAACCCAACTCCTTGAAATATCGGAGTGAGACTTTGGGGCGTTGGCACAGTTGCTCCAGTGGCGTAGATGAAATTGTGCGTAATGACGATGAAAAGCAGTCAAGCTGATGTGGTAAGGTGGATGATGAAGGTAGCGAAGCCTCATGCAACCCGGTAGTGATTCTAGTTTCCTCTGTGGCTTCACAATGCCACAGCACATGCTCTACAGTTTCTTTCTCCTTCATGCAGCCACGACACAGTGGACTGTCCGTGGCTCCCAGTTTATACAAGTGGCTATTCAAGTTGCAATGACCGGTTATTAGGCCTACAATCAGGCGAAGATCCTGTCGTTGCAACTTCAATAGATTGTTCGTGATCTTCCTTTCAAGAATTGGGAAAGCAGCTTTTGCATGCTTGCAGTCATCTTTCTTGTCCCATAGGTTCTGTTGTTCTTTTTCGGTGTGATGACGCAGTAGCTCTTGCACTCCCATCGCCGATGGTTTGCAGAGGCCCACTACGTCATCACTTACCTTTGTGGGTAGCGCGTATAATAATTATATTAATTTATTTATCGCTTTTGAGTGCCTATTTGTGGTTTTGAAGTCGGTAATTTTTTTTTTTTTGTAAAAAATATATTATTAAAACGTAGAACACGAACTTGGGGCCTTACTTAAAAACGTTACTCAAGTTGATCTATACTTAAAAATGCTCTCAACTTCTCGCTGACGGCAATGGTCACACGCGAAAAACGACGAAACAGAGCAATTTTAAGCATAGATCAACTTGAGTAACGTTTTTAAGTAAGACCATAAAAGGAAAACTAACTACTCACTATAACACCGAATTACATACTGAGACGAAAAAGTCTCATGAGACCAATCATCGGACTAAGTAAACGGACTACTTATACTAGGCCTAGTTCCTGTAACACACAATGTCACAAACAATATTTTTTTTAATGAAAAAAAATATATTTTTCATTTTATGATTTTAGATAGGCAATCAAAAGGCAAATAACAATCTGCGAATAAACCCGGATGTATTGATAGTACTTTGCACCTGTTTATACCCACGAAAATTGTGATATTACCCACAGTCCTTTGACGATGTAGACACCGCGAGTTCAACAACTTCGCTAGGATCAATGCTCCAAATAGCACGTTTCATATTTGCGTGCTTCCAGCGTAAAAATAACGAATTTCATGATTTGAGTTTAGTAGATATTTTAGTGCATGACGTCGTGTAAATAAGAATGACAATTTAAAATTTGTGTCCAGCCGTTTTTGAGATATTTGCGAAAAACAATTTTCCGCTGGGGGGAAAGTTTTCTAGAAAAAAAGTAAACCTGAAAACTGTAAAAACTCTTCGAAAGCATTTGGCCGTGCGAATGGAGTTAACCAGTAAAGTACTCTCGTTACGTCATAGTAGGGTTTTTCTTTTTTAATGCCATAGGTCGCACACAAGCTGATGGACCACCTTATGATAAGCGATCACCTTCACCTATATGGATACCTGTAACACCAGAGGCATCACAGATACATTGCCAAACTTTAGAGACTATTAACAGCCCTTTTGGAGAACCCCATGTTATATTTACTCAAAAAAAGGCAAAAAAGATCACGTGGAATCACATACCTATATACTGTGCGATTTCCACAGATCTAGATATGTGGAGAAGCTTTCAGGCGATACGAAAAATGCGATGCGCTGGGTTTTCTCATATAAGCTGACGTGCTTGCGGTGTCTATGCTGACAAAGATCTGTAGATACCAATGAAGTTCTAAAACACTTGTGTTACTTGTATGATAGAAACAAAGGCGTGGTTATAACATACCTACTCATTATCAAGTACTTATTTCGTTACCACGGAGCTGATAATTGTTTTTAAATCATTTGCTTATAAAAATGATATTTTGATGATGATATGATAATTATTTAATATGCCTTAAATCTGTTAACGAGTGAATCGATGACCGCCGACTCGCCTGATGTTAAGCGATGGTGTGGTCTACGAGGGAGCACGCTGGCTTAGAAGATACCGATTCACTCGTGATTTGAAGACACCCAGATTGTAACTATCGGGGAACACCCATTCAGGCAGCGCATTCCACAGACTAGCAGTTCGCACAATAAAAGTGGAATCAAAGCGATTCGTACGGGTTTTCGGAATATCAACCATAAGCGGTGTCGATTATTCGTGCCCGCTCTGGCAGCCCGATAAAAAATGGGCAGGAGGGAATTAGATCTAGCAGATCCGATTATAAATATAAGTTATTTATAATTATAACTATAACGAACCCCTTTCGCCTTAGCATAACCCTTTCCTTATAACCCTGTATAATAACCTACCTAATGTAATTTTTAGGGTTCCGCACCCAAAGGGTAAAACGCGATATTACTAAGGCTCCGCTGTCTGCCTGTCTGTCTATCTGTCTGACTGTCTATCCGTCCGTATTTCACCAGGCAGTATCTCATGAACCGTGATAGTTAGACAGTTGAAATTTTTATAGATGATGTATTTCTGTTGCCGCTATAATAAAAAACAGAATAAAATAAATGTTTAAGAGAAAAAAAATCACGTTTCTTGTATGGGGGCTCCCATACAACCAACGTGATTTTTTTGTCGTTTTTATAAATAATGGTACGGGACCTTTCGTGCGCGAGTCCCGCTTGTCCTTGGTCGGTTATTTGATGTTCGGACTGTAGGTCTTGCGGGTCACAACAGTAGCAAGGTACAACATGATGTCTATTAAATACTCGTTATTGATTGACATTGAATGAATTTTTTGATCATTCTGACGCGAAAGTCTTCTTTCCCTTTTGTTTTTAATGGAAAGAAATATTTTTAGTACATACTAGCCGTCCGCCCTGGCTTCGCACGGATGTAAGCTCGGCCTTCGGCCTCGCTACAAAATATAAAATAGCCTATGTCATCCAGAAGCTTCCCAACAGTGAAAGAATTTTTCAAATCGGTTCAGTACTTTCGGAGCCTATTCAATGCAAACAAACATACAATCAAATCTTTCCTCTTTATAATATTATTATATAATATAGAATACATACTTCAGCTTTATCAAGGAACCACGCCTCCTGGCACCATGACCGACCATTTTTAACCAACTTGAAAAAAGGTAGAGGTTCTATGTTTCACTGTATGTATATATATATATATATATATACATACAGTGAATATAATTTATATATATAAATATAGGAGCACTATATATATATACATATATAGTGCTCTTATAGTATAGTGTATATATATATATATATATATATATATATATACACTATACTATAAGAGTGCTCTTATAGTATAGTGTATATATATATATATATACACTATACTATAAGAGCACTATATATGTATATATATATAGTGCTCCTATATTTATATATATAAAAACCAAACTACTGAACCGATTTTTATGATATTTACACGGGACCACTTCTGAAGTATGGTATGACATACATTAAAATATGTAAATAGTATGTTCACCAATTTCTCCGCCAATTATGAATTGATTTTGAGGATTCTTTTTTTGTTTGGTAAGCCATACTTCAGAAGTGGTCCCATGTAAATATCATAAAAATCGGTTCAGTAGTTTGGTTTTTAAATCAAAATAACTGAAAAAACATGTCGTCCAAGTAAACAAAATTGCGTATTTACTAATTTTGAAGTCGGTTTTTAATGTGATCCACTTGTAATTTATAAATTACCTTATTCGGTAAATCACGATGACACAACTTATTTCATACTTATCTCCTAATAAGGGGTTCATTGAAGTTACAGGACAGGGTATCATAAAGTTATTTCAGTTAGTCCCCACCTCATTTATTGGTGCCACAGTCACATAAAAATCTCCAGCGCGCCAGAAGGCCCCTGCATATTGTGATAGTTAGGTAATAACTAGGTGATTTTATCCTTCCTCATTACCTTTAATAATAATAAATCGTATATTTTAGACACACTAAAAACCCATATTAAACTGCATTTCATGTGACTTACATTACATATTAAATTTAAATTAAATTACGCTACAAAATGGTTTGTCGTCCTAAGTTATTTACCTATTAAAAACTTTTATCTTCACTTGTAATCTCATGCTACAACAAACGTATTTTTAACGTGTTTTTTGTATTTGCCCTAGTGTAAAAACGGTAATACGTACAAGCGTCAAACTTTGTATGATTATATAGTACATACTCTAACTAAAGTATAACAACAAATAATAAATAATGGATAAGTGCGAGGCGGTGAAAGTTTTCTGGTTGCTAAGTTAAGCTACGTAATTAGGTTACTTGGACGACCTTATCATTTCTTTCACCGAAATTGCATATTTTATTTGTTTTGAAGTCAGTTTTAAATTGATAATTATTGTATTTTGTGGTGCTACAGATGGAATACCTATCAGGATATAATCATATATATAATTAGGACTTACCTATCTTAATTTAACAGCGTTACATAAAAACACCACTGTTCAATTATACCAATCCCTATGGATCTATCAAGGAAGCATTTATCATAACCAAGTGTTGTAGAGACAGGCATGGCCAACACGATTGTGCCACCCCGTCTGCTCACCTTGGAGGTAGATCGATGGGCCTCTGGGGAGGACTGCCAATCCGTGATGTCTTGGGTGGCTTCAGACGCTGTATTCTAAGCCCGTGGTTTGACTTCGAAAAATATTACTGACAGGCTAGGCTTGTTGATTACATTCATATTTTATTAATATTTTTTGGAGTTTACTCCTTAAGAAACGATTTGAGTTATAAGGCCCGGTACGGAAATTTTATGAGGAGTAAAATCAAGTGTAACACGAAAAGTTGAGGCGTTACGTAGAAAGAGACAAACATATATATCTATAGGATTGAACGTGTAAAAGAATGAGATGGAATACATGTGTTGCGCGCCTGCGCGCAACACATGTATTCCATCTCATTCTTCTGCTGCCGAGTAAACTCCAATCGTGCGTCGTAGCTGACACACACACACTTTTTTTTCTCATACTTGGAAAGTACGCTTCAAGTTACCTGTTCAGAGCGAAGAAAACAGTACTTTTCGCCACTAGGAACAGTTTTCCCTGCTGTCTAAGTCATGTCCAAACTTTATTACAGGCCTATTAAATAGCTTCGTAAATTAAAAATAAAAGAAATAAATTAAGTTCTTGACTTTAACATATATCAATATATAAGGTCGGGGAAAAAGTTTCTTCGTATTTTTTAAACAAATTCAAGACATATTTTTTTCAAGTTTAATTACATTTAATTATAATATATATGTGCCATTTTGTTCGATAACTTGTTGCCATCTTGTAGGTAGTGACATGATCCCGTTGCTGTAGAATTTTTGGGACTTCTGATCAAAAAAATGCAACAAGTAGTTTTGACAGTCCTCTCTTGATGTTAATCTAACACTACCCAAAGAATTCTGAAGAGATCGAAACAGGTGGAAATCTGAGGGTGCAAGGTCAGGGCTATATGGTGGATGCATTAACACTTCCCAACCAAGCTCTCTAAATTTTTGCTGAGTGGCCAAAGATGTGTGCGGTCTGGCGTTATCATGATGAAAGACCACACTCTTTCTGTTGATCAATTCCGGCCGTTTTTTCTCAATTTCTTGTTTGAGTCTCATCTGCTGTTGGCAGTAGAGATCCGAATCGATGGTTTTGCCCGGCGGTAAAAGCTCATAATGAACGATGCCCTGCCAATCCCACCATACACACAGCATCACCTTATTACATGTTAATCCGGGTTTCGCTACAGTCTGTGGTGCTTCACTGCCCTTTGACCATGATCGTTTGCGCACATTCTTGTCGTAGGTGATGCATTTTTCATCACCAGTGATCAATCTTTTCAAAAACGGTTCGGTTTCGTTACGTTTCAATAGAGAGTCGCAAATGAGTACACGATTCATTTGGTTTCTTTCAGTGAGCTTGTGTGGCACCCAAATATCGAGTTTTTTTGTATACCCAGTTTTTTTCAAATGGGTCAAAACTGTTTTGTGGTCAATCCCCAGTTCTTCAGCTACGTCGTAACTACTAATATGCCGATCTTGGTCCACTTTTTCAGAAATAGCATCTACTTTATCCGTAACAGGGCGACCAGAGCGAGCTGCATCTTTGACATCAAAATTCCCGGACTGAAAACGCTTGAACCAATATTGTGCTACTCTTGATGACACTGCATTAGGTCCATAAACGTCACAAATTTTATTCGCGGCTTGTGTCGCATTTTTCCCTTTTTTGTAATAAAATTTCACAATATATCGAATTTCTTCGTTAGATTCACTCATTTTATATTATTACCAATATTGTTTACTTTTTTTTTTTTTTATAATCAGTTTTTTATACATTTTCCTCATATTCGAAATGAAAAGCAGTGTGTACCTTGGGGAAATGACCTTTGATAATTTAAATAATACGAAACGACTGCAAATTTTTACAACACAAAAATACCTAAACCTTTTCGCTAATTTCTCCACACTATAGACTAATCAATGCAGCAATTAATTATTTATTTGTTACTAAACAACGCCATTGTTTTCCTCAAATATTTAGCCGTTGACGTACGATACTACAATGACATTTAAATCACATTATATTTATTTACAGGCCATTCATGTTAATTAAATTGTTGGACAATAGGTATTACGTGCCTATTTGGTAATTACGCCGTTGACTAATAATTTGATTTGTGCGTTACCTATAACTATAACAGACACTCATTACAGAACTGACTTAGAAGCCTATAAAGTAGCTACTTATTTACAGTCATAATTATGATTATTAACGGAATATTTACCGTGTAAGACAAAGGAAGAGGGTAGATCGTTTTGTCTGCACCCAACTTTGAACTTTTCGACCAACCACATAATGATGTTTTAGATGGTTGGTCGAAAAGTTTAGTTTGGTAATTATGTTGGTTTTTGAAACTTAAGGTCCGTGGGGGTCGGGTGCCAAAAGTATTTTTAAAGAATTATCATTCCCTTTGATTGTCTATTCACCTCGGTCCCTTGCCAATCTCTCACTTCGCTTCCTTACTATTTTTAATATCGTCGGATCACCTTATTCTCGATCGGGCTGGATTCCGTCAACCTAGTCATGGCCATCACTCTGTCACTGCATTACATCAGCTGCTGTCATAACATGATGACAGCAGGTGATGGGGAATAAGAAAAAAACGGGCAGTAAGGAAAATCCTTCTTAAAATCGATAAAATTTTAAAAACACGTCACTTTCCATCAATCGGTGAAATTGGCAATAATTTCCCTTGTTTGTTCGCCTTCTCTATTGCAAATTAATAAGAATGAAAGCGATTACCGTAAACAGTATGACTTACCTAACCACAAAATTGAGTAACACATTGTTTTGTTTTTTCTATTCGAATGACGTCATTGCATAAA
Organism: Agriopis leucophaearia; assembly: GCA_949125355.1. NCBI lineage: Eukaryota > Metazoa > Arthropoda > Insecta > Lepidoptera > Geometridae > Agriopis > Agriopis leucophaearia. The sequence goes on along the minus strand of OX421268.1, from coordinate 14,864,477 downwards.
TTTGTGTTTATAAATATTTTGCCGTGTCGTGACATTAACTTAATGATGAATAATAACAAATACCTTCGACATTGGCGGATGTAAGTGATGACTGCAATCAGACTAACAAACAAGTGAACAAACGTAATAAGTGCCTATAAAATTTGAGGGTTGCCCTCGATTTCCTTGGGATCCCATCATAAGATCCTGACTTGGTGACAATGGGACCAAATTGGAAGACAACCCTACCGAAAAAAATAATATTAAATAGGTAACCTGTTAGCGGAGAAATCGGTGAACATACATAAAAATATATACAGGGGTACATAGAACCGACCTCTTTTTTTGAAGCCGGTTAAAAACCAAGCAAAACTTACTTACGCCATCATCATCGTCATCATTTAAACCTATCATGTTCCCACTGCCTCAGTCAGACCCCTACAATCTGGACTCAGGCCTTCTCTTAGAGAGAGAAATAGAGGATGGGCTTTAATCCACCATGCTGGCCCAGTGCATGTTGGTGAATACCATATGTCTTTGAACTTTTGAGGTTCTTGGACATACCTGTTTCCTCACGATGTTTTTCCTTTACCGTTTTTGAGGGATGGCATCAAAACTGCACATTATTCAGGTATCGAATAAGTCATTGGATTGGCGCACATGCTACCGCTCGCTCACCATTGCTTAGATACTTATTTAGGTCAGGGTTGAACGAGATGAACTAAAAATTATACAGGCTGCGCTATATCACCTGAGACGGGAATCATGCACGCATCATTACATACATTAATCTAGCTCTCGCTAAGTTACAGTAAGCAACGATACTACGTACAATGTACGAAGCGCTTTGATTCCACTTTTATTGAGCGAACTGCTGGTCTGTGGAATGCGCTGCCTGAATGGGTGTTCCCCGATAGTTACAATCTAGGTGTCTTCAAATCACAAGTGAATCGGTTTCTTCTAGGCAAGCGTGCTCCATCGTAGACCGCATCATCGCTTATTTATTTACTTATTTATTTATTTATTTTATTTATTTATTTTAATTATCAATATAAAAAACCGACTTCATCAGAACTGGACCTAATTGAAATACCAAACGGGAAGCACCAGCTTTCAAATAAAAAAAGACCTACGAGTATCAATATCGGTTCACCCAGTCAAACGTTCTGAAGTAACAAACATAAAAAAACAAGTCGGATTGATAACCTCCTTTTTGGAAGTCGGTAAAATAAGCAAGTTGCTTGCACAGAGTACAATACGCATGCATTAGTCATAACTCTAAGATACATATCGCCTCACTATGATACAAACAAGATCCAAATCAAACTTTATCTTATCTGGTAAGCTTTCCAAAAAATTTATGCGGATAGATTAAAATATCTCAACATAAATAGCATAGTACATTATGTAATGGAGCAACCGTGTGAAAATACTAAAATTAAACAGGTCACACCACCCTATTAAATCGGAATTTCGTCCCAAAATAGTTAATTAATTGTTAATTGCGTATTAATAGTATCTTGTATGCAGTGATAGTTTGTTTTGATTGTGCGTCGGGCCGTGCAGGCTGTCACGTACGCCAGGCTCTAATGGCAACATTAATCGATCATTGATTGGTCTTAATAGCTGTTTAATGGCAGCCTTAGAAATTTGGGGGTCTCGTTTTCCCGAAATGGGAACTTATGAGGAAAATACAGAAAACGGGACCTATGGGAACAGTTGAATGATTCTCGAGGGGTAGCTCTATCGCTTCTTCGATATTTTATTCGTTTTCTTCTGTTTTCAAATTCAGGAAGTATTTCATCTTTGGCCTCCGTCTTCTAAGAAGAAGATACTCTTTAAATTTTTGTATCTTAAAGCGTACTTTTTTAAGTGATCCTGTCAGTATTAACATAAATATCCTCTAGCAGTGGAATGCAGGCGTCGCTGTCCCCGCGTAGGAGTGTATATTAGGTAAATGTTGGTCGCGAGTGGATTAGAGCAGCAAGACGCGGTGATGAGGATGTGTTCACTTGAACGCAATTGTTGGCTGGCACTCCTGTAACACCGTCTAAAGACTAGGGACTCTCAAACTGTTTGCTTTTTAGATATTATTATGACAGAATAAAGATTGTTTTTATGCTATAGGTATTTGATTTCTATAAATATAAAAGAAAGGCGTCATCTTTCAGTCAATTTTGAGCCCTGGAAAGGATCTAAAAAAACTAAAGGTTTTTAAAGGCTGAGTAGATTGGAGTTAGTGTCAAATGAAAAGATTTTAATTTATTTCATGCTAGTTTAATATGATCAAGAACATATTACCAAAGTGCCCCGCAGTGTGCTAATTGCATTGCCAATGATAAATAAATATCTGGGACATTGCCAATGATGACAATGATTAATAATTATCTTTTTTAAACAGACTTCAAAATGAGTAGGAGCTCGAACAACATTATTCATTATTATCAGCCTATCATGTTCCACGCTGGGACTTCTCTCAGAGAAAGAGAGAGGATGGGCCCTAATCCACCATGTTGGCCCAGGGCATATTGGTGAATGTCATACGTATGTCTTGAACTTTTGAGTTTTATGAACATATCGGTTTCCTTACGATGTTTTCCTTCACCATTTGATTGTTGATGGCATCGACAACTGCACATAATATAATAAAAAATGTATTGATATTGCCAAAACCACAGGCACCCGAACTAAATTATTCATACTATAGGAGCTGGTTTAAACCACTGTTCTTAACTATGTTTATGGTAGTAATTTTTAAACTTTCGCGATTCGAACACATGTTTTCATATTTATCGGGACTTATCGCGCACTATTAAATATATTTAATAGTGCGCGATAAGTCCCGATAAATATGAAAACTTATCGCGCACTATTAAATATATTTAATAGTGCGCGATAAGTCCCGATAAATATGAAAACATATGTTTATGGTATAAACCAAGCCAAAACTAAAAAAAGAAAGTTGCTGTAATGTTTGTGGGACCACCTCGAGAGCTTCCTCTCTTTATATACAAAAAAGAAACGCGTAAAACAGTAATATAAATATACCATAAAAAAACATGGATGAATTGATAAATTAAAAGGTAATTAAGCACGAGGACTACATGGATTCTACATGGAACATAAATTCTTGCCTCGAAACCATCAGATAAAGATCACATGACTGGACTTTAAACTATTACCGAATGACTGATTCAGTAATTTGTTTGTTCACTACAGTTATATGATTATTACCGGGATATTTACCGTGGTACAGTTGTCGATGGAGCTCCTGATATTTCGGCGCAGTTATTAGTTGTTAGTTGGTTGCGGGCAGGCTGTAGTGAACAACCGTGATAGTTTAAAACAGTACATTCCTGATCTCGTACATTCGAATTCTCGAATGTTCGTCGCTTACCAACACGCAAATTGGTAGTCAAAAACACTTATTTGCGACAAAACAATGTTTGAGTACCACAGAACAAGGATATTAAGGTATGTGACAACAATTGTATTCCGTGTCCATGCGCCCGCGACGAGGGTGTGTGTACACGCAACTCGCATGTGTATGCGTAGTGTGCATCTGCGTGTGTGCATCTTACATCACGGAGGATGTGGAGCATTCGACTGTTATTGTTTAGGATTATTGGACGCATCTTGTGAGCCTGGTGTGACGAAGGTATCAACGTAAATTTTTGAGTTTCCTACTTTTCAGGATTAAATGTGCATTATGTATTTACAATCTGCTTTTTTTAATGTTTATTAGGCGTTTGACCGCCACCTCGCCTGTTGTTAAGCTATGATGTGGCTACGATGGAGCATGTTTTCCTAGAAAAATATTCACTCGCAACTTGAAGACACTCAGATTGTAACAATTGGGGAACACATATTCTGGTAGCGTAATTCACAGTCTAGCGGTTTGGTTTGTACAATAAATGTGGAATGAAAGCACTTCGTACGGATTTTTAGAACATCAACCATGAAACGGTGTTTGTGATTCAAACGCAAGCCAATTAGAAATAAAAACTTAATTCCCCTTGGTGGAAGGAAAAAATTAAAAATGCTGGCAGCATTGCAAAAGTCAGAGTGAGTTCGATTAAAGGCATCAAGTCTGCTTAGGCCAGATGCATTCGCGCCCGCCACGATCCCTTACCATATCTCCCTTGTTTATCTGATCTGAGATTATAAGATGTCCTCATGTGAGTAAAGTACTTGTAGGTACATACATACGTGTTATAAGATAGAGTAGCGGAGTCGTGCGTGACCGCGCACGCGCTTACTAATTAGATAGAGCTCCGGGCTGCGCTCCTCGGACAGAGCTATCTATCTATTTCGCACATTTTCAATATTATGTATAAACTGGATTCCGATAGTTCTTCTATAGGGTCGCGTGAATTTGTTTCGCGGAAGGTGTTATTTTCGTCTTCTGACTCTTGCAACGAATGCAGAAGCAAATTCTTCTATTGTAGTACCGAGAAATTAAATTTGTCTGTTTTTCTGTTTATTAAAATTTTAGTACTAAAAATCTGGACCAATCTTGAAAAACAAGGCGGTAGTTTGCATTTCGAGAAAGTATGCAGAAATCTTTTTGAAAAATGTGGAAAAAAAAAAACAAAAAACGTGGTTAAACCTAGGAAGCTCAGCTAGGAAGTATGTGATTAAAAATACAAAAAGGCTATAAGTGAACAATAAATACTACAATATTTACCACCATAGTACTTAGACTAAGACAGTATTGCTTATTCCCACGGCCATCATCGATTGGTCATCCTTTGATCAATAACCCCACGGACGCGGCGACCGATCGCCTCTGTTGGTAAACGCAACTCCCAGGCTCCTAGCTAGGAAGTAGGAATGGGGGCCAAACTATCCCCCGCACCCTCCTTTTATACATTATCGAAGCTGCTGAACTTCGGTTATCTGTAACTATTAAAGATATTCTCAATGATGGGATTCTCAAAGATTCTCAATGACAGGTATATAATATAAAACTAAAATAACCTTCAACTTTTTGGAAAAGAGCTCGTAACGTTTAAACCACCGGACAGTTTTTGATCAAACATAACTAAAAACCACAGCAATGAACCTGCTTTCAAAGAAATAAATAATGCTTCAAATTAGTCTTTTTTATTTTATTTGTAAATGTCAAAAAGTTTTTTCAAAACCCATTACGTCCATAGTCCATTCTTAGAAACATCGTATACTTACTAGGCCAAATCTATATACCAATAATTGCTAAGGCCGATCCAGAAAATGGTGGCAGATAAGTAAGTAATGGAGTCTTGAAAAGTGCTTTAGACAGCAATGGTTATTGATATTCGTTGAAAAGCTAAGAGAAGTGAAGAAGAAATTATCTATTTCTTAAATAATAGGCAGTGGACCGCTCCCAGCGCCGGCAGTGCTCGTCAAAATCACCATACAACATGACGAGAACTTCGCAAAGGCCAAGAAGGATAAACTCAGCAAGTGCCTTGCTTGGCTTACGAGATTATCGCCATGTGTGATGTACACCCGACGGTTAAGTCCCGATAGTCGTCACGGCGAACGGTGTTATAGCGAAGAGGCTCGACCAACATCTTAGGAGGCTCTCGCTAGACGGTTGGGTCAAGGGTCATCAGATACAGAAGGCAGTCATCCGGGATACGGCACGCATCAGAAGGTTCCTCACTCTACAGTCTACAGTTCTGACCACCAGTAGCTTGGCCTCTCTGTCTGCGTCAGTATTGTACTTTCTATATACCTACATACAAGATGTATGTAGGTATATAGAAAGTACAATACTTAAATTTAAGAAAGTAAACAAATAATGTGGAATAATAATTCAGAGTTCTTAAAGATATGCAACGCACCACCAATGCTCCGGTTATTATAGGTGTCCATAGGCGGCGGTGATCACTTACCATAAGGTGGCCCGTCACATAAAAAATATCTATTTTTCATCCTAGGTTCGTTTGTGCGCACCACATGGCAACTCCCACGACGATGGTGCATTTTAGATCACGTACAACTGCATTACATACCTGCCACGTACCTATCCACTCGTAATTGGTCTCAATCGGTACGATCCCACCCAATAAGGCTGTAAATATAGAGTAATCTGACTGAATAAAATAAATAAATATCTGGGACATTATTGCACACATGGTCATCTGACCCCAAACTAAGCAAAGCTTGTAATATGGCTGCCAGAGACTGATATACATACATATATATTTTTAAATACATACTTAAATAGATATTAACACCCAGACATAGAACAAACTCAAATGTTCATCACACAAATGTTTGTCCTAGAAGGGAATCGAAAGAAAAAGGACATTACTAATTATGGTTGTTTTGGTCTTCATGCAAACTGTAGGTACAGGATAAACCACATCATAACCTCGAGAAATTATCTAATTAATCTTACATTTAATTGTGTCTTTGCTCTGACATTCGCTGAGAGAGCGAGACAAAGCTCAATGTAAGATTAATATAAGAATGTTTTTGAGATGGTGGCACGTCACCCGGAATTACAATTTCTGAGTTGGTCCCATATTAGACCTCCTTTCGCTTAGTACCACCTTTATATCAGAAAAGTACGAGAGATATGGTAAGGTAGCGTGGCGGGTGCGAGTTCATTGGCCTAAATCAGGCCTTGATACCTCTAGTCGAATTCACACAGCAGACGAATTGCCCTCTTTTTAATGCATGTGCACTATTAAATAATTCATTAGTGTGCTTGGAAAATGATTAAGTGTGCCATACTTATAGGTATTGCGCTAACCGGTATAGCAGTATAGTGAAAAGTGAATGAAATACAGAGACATTTGAACACGAACGATAATTGTACAAGGCATATTTGTCTTGTTTCTCTCCATCTCCTCCATCGTTTCTTTAAATCCTGTATAAAACATCACAGTTCACAGTGTTTACCCATCACTTATATTAAGAATGTTCAAGCTAAAACTATGTTACTGAAAGATGTGAAAACTAGATAGGCTTCACACAAACAGAGAAAATTAATACACAATGATTCCTACTAAGTGCGCTTCCTGAATGGGTGTTCCCCAATAGCTACAATCTGGGTGTCTTCAAGTCAGGAGTGAATCGGTTCCTTCTAGGCAAACGTGATCCATCGTAGGCAGCATCATCGCTTAACATCAGGCGAGTTGGCGGCCAAGCGCAAGCCTATTTAGAAAAAAAAAAAGTGATATATCATCCCAACACAAATCACTTTTTTATCACGTCAATCGTATCCCATCTATTCCACATCATAATAACCTATCTCCTGATAATTTATCTAACTTGTAAAAAGCACAAAAAGCTCAGAGGTAACACCGTCAAAGGCGCATGCGACAATACACTTTTGTCCTACAACGTATTCACCGAGTCGCCACATTAGCACTCTACTCCGATATCAACATCGACTAATGTATCAACAATGGCGACTAAAAAACAACCTGAAATGTTCTACACACATCACGCATCTGACAAATTTTGGACAACAATACACACTGAGTATAAGGGTTAAATAGTTTACAAAATTATCAATGCGAGTTGAGAATCGATGTTCAGACGAATATCGACCGAATAATCGATTGCGTGACGGTGTCTCTCTTCTATTGTGACGTCATTTGTATGGTAGGTGCGTGAGTAAAGGGCTATAGAACGCGGCGGCTTTGAAGGCATCTCGGATGTCTCAATCGAAGGCTTTGCTTCGCCGCCGATCGAAGCCCACTCCCACACGCAGGGGTATTCTGTTTTGTGTGAATTGGTAGTTTTTTCTTCGCTTTATTAGATTTGTTTACAATGGAAGGATGAAATATGATTTATGAAATGAGCAAAAATTAATGGTTTTGTTTGAAATTATTTATTTATTAATATTTAAAACCACGGGGCACTTCTAGTATATTAAAAAATAATTTTAAACAAAACCTTAAATTTTTGCTCGAATATCAATGTCATAAAATGCAAATGCCCTACCTTGTGTCTCATTTTGTACTTGATACGACTTTGAAGTAAAATACACTGGAGTTTTTATGGAAAGAAACGCCGAGTCCCATTAGAATCTGAGACCTTTTTTCGCCCGTTCAATAAAACACTATTACTTACTTTCAGCTTCAGAATAACACCTCACCTGCATCGACCCGTGTTTGTATAACAACATAACACATGTTACAAAGGTCACAGATCGCTTTAACTATCCTTGGAGAGTAATTACCTGCGATAAATCAAGGATACGCGCTGACAGGGTTTAATGTGGTGACGACTTTATTGTACCCTTTACCTTATTATACCACAACAAGCAAATTACAACTTCAGCATCTTACGATAGAGTTCAATTTTATAGTTTGAATTAAAGAGCTTTGTTGAGTATTTTTTTTAAATAATTTGATTGTTTAGTAATGCGGATGTCATTACTTTTCTAATACAATAAGGACCGTAGCTTTTATGTCAAAAATATTAATAAGCTTTTTATGTAGAGCTTTTGAATATTTTGGGGGAATAGAGTTGTATATAACTTTGACCGTCCAGGTACCATCATAAAATTTGATCTATAAAAATACTAAAATTTGATCTATAGAATTACTAAAATTTGATCTGTAAAATTACTAAAATTTGATCTATAAAACATTACACCATATAATATTAAAACTAAATTAAAATCTTACTTTCTTGACAACCTGATGTAATCGCCTCGCTCGCTGCCAGTTGTGTACATAGATATTAACATTATTTTTATAGTAGACGTAGACTTAAACTACATATGGTATTATGATTAAACCTTAGTGGTTTTTAAATGCCATTATATCCTTTATGTTATAATTTTCTTATTAAATGATAAATAAATGAAAAAAATAACTAAAAATCTTTTTTTTCTGTCGTGTTATAAATGATACAGAAACTAGTTTACTTATCAGTTCCATTCTCAAATAAGTGAGCTGTTTTTTATACAGTGAAAATGTCTTATTTTTCAACGGCTACTTGAACGCTGAGACGCCATCGACTCTTCAGCCAACATTGGGCCCAAAGTCTGTCATCGCATCGGTTAATTGTAACACAGTTTTCACACAGTGGGTAATTTTCTCTCCAAGTCATGTCACATACCTACCTATTTTTTGTTTGTAATGGTGTGTAATTCTAAAGATAACCCGGCTGTTTTGGGGTACAACCAGATTATGTAAGATTGTACCTACAAAACCTACCTCACCTAAGTGCTACCTCAGTGGCCTGCGTCTGTGCCAGGTGGAAGCCACTGGTACACCTCTAGCACTCTACCTGAGGCAACACTTTCGGGAAATGAGCATATCTGCTCCTTCCCTATACAACGGCAATGGCCATACCGCGCCATTTTCTTTTATAAGCTCGCTTGAATTAGGTCAGATATTTAAATCTGACCTAATTCAAGATTCAATTTAAAATTACGATGTACAGGGGGATACCGAAGCAGTGTTTTAAGTCTAAGACCACGGTTCCGTTAATGACTCTAAATAATGTACCTTTTATTAAAAGCTTAGCACTATAATCTGATTTAAAAAATAACCTAAAGCTACGCGCACACTGAGCAAACTCCACTCGACACGGCCACTAAGCCGGAAAACGCAAATTAGTAACAAAGACATAACACATCTGCACCAAAAAAGTTTGATAACAAACAAAAAAAGCATAAATTCGAGTGCAATTTTGAACTTTATTACAAACGGTTATGGATCCATGAAAGGGTAGACACGTCTTAATAAACTTTTATAAAAAACTTAAAAAATATTATCTGAGTACTTAGGTCCGGTTTTGAGCTCTATTGAGAGGTGGTAAGGATGTACGAGAGGATGTAGATAAGCAGATTATTATTGATATAAGATATTTTTAATAAGTGCAAAGGAACGCAGCGAAGCGAGCGAGTGCAGATTGAGTGTCCCAGGGTGACCATGGTGGGCTTTGTTAAATTTGCTACTTACTTTAATTATTTTAATTTGTAAGTAGGTATAATATAATACAATAATTTGGTGTACAGATGGCCGATGGGGCCGAAAGGCGGACCGGCCGCGGTCTCCACTCGAGAAGCGCAGCGCAGGCGTCTGTCCATCTTGTGGGTGGACCGACGACGATCCACCGACGATCCACGATAGACGATCTAAAAGAGACCGCAGGAAAACGCTGGATGCAGGCCGCTTCCAACCGGTCCCTTCAGAAAAAGATGGGGGAGGCCTATGTCCAGCAGTGGACGTCCTATGGCTGAAATGATGATGATGATGAATTAGGTGTTTTAAATATTATAGGTTTAAATAAATATATTTCCTACGATACTTTTCACTTACTTCACAATTATCAATTACATGCCTCATATATATATAATTATATTGTATATATATAATTATATATATATTTTATCACGAATAAGCCCGCGTTTGATCACCAACTTGCCTGTTGGTAAGCGACGATGTGGTCGAAGATGAAGCACGCAGACTTAGAAGATACCGATTCATATTCACTCTTACCTTGAAAAGACCCAGATTATATCTTTCAGGAAACAAGGAAGCCGGAAGGTTGTTCCAATCCTTGGCCGTACGGATTAGAAACGTAGAATCGAAACGTTTGGTACGTGTAGAATTGAAACGTAAGCGATTCGTGCATTTTGGGTTACAATCAAACAATTTGTTGACAGAGAGACGTGCAGAATAGTTTCACTAAATTAAAATAATAAGACTGAAGGACAAAATAATACGCCAACGTGGACACCATAAAAATATTGCAATACTGATTCACCCTATAATCCATCGATCCATCCATCCTCGTGAATATATTCGTATCAAATCACTTCATAACGTACGCCTCTTCAATTTTCACGCACTATTTCATATAACCCTTCCTACCTATCCCTTCCAGAAAAAAGATAAAAAGGCTTCTAGCTAAAAACCTCCTTTGTAACTTTTTAAGTGCACTTATCACCAGCCAGGATTAAAAAAATAAAAAAGCGTGTATTCATACTTTGAATTGTGTCCAAAATGGTAATCCTTGTTAAAAATTTACACATTGTTAAAAAATGGTTATAAAATAAAACTTTATGAAATGAATATCGCTTGTTTTCACTACATTGGTTTTGTAAGGGTAAAATTTTAGAGTAAATGTTTTCTGTAATCGGATTTTTATAAGTGGCCAGGTTTTTTGGAGTTGCGAGAAGGAACAGGATAAGATAGTTTTTGTACTAACCCACAAGATTAAAAAGGTAATAATATCCGATATTCTCAGAATGAAAGAGTCGGAAAGGCTTTATCTGAAAAAAGGTTTATACAGATATCAGATTATACTATAGGTATCTCTTACATAAATAGTAAACATAATTTTCTCAATTTATATTATGTATGATCAGCGCCAAAGCGAAAGTTTGTCTTTTTCAAATCAATATAATTATAAAATATTAAGAAGTGAATGGAAATTTAAAAGGTAATAAATACCAGTTCCTGTGCTTTTTTATTTTTTTTTGGTATGTAAAAATAAAAAAAAAGATTCAAATAAAGATTAAGATTAAGTAAAAATAAAGATTCAACGTATCCAGAAATTATTTAACGGCATTATAATTAAAGTCATCTATATGTATGTATGTACTTTTCAAGCCTTGACCGCGGCAAAATATAACTTAATCTCTTCATAATGATACCAAAACGATGACGGCCGCATGTTTGTATATCGATTAATTAATAAATCGAGTTTCCAATCGAGATATCGAGATCCAAAATCGATACACGCCGCCTCTCTAATTGAGTCAAGCCGCTACAAAAGATAAATAAAACACCAATATGTATTTGCCGTTCAAAATTCTTTACCCGTCGATTTTTAACTCTGATGCATTGAGAATGAAGTTTTATATTTAAAAGTAGAAGGAAGGCATCATTTTGTAAATAATATAAAAAGACGATCACTAAATGCCAAGCATTTACCTGTCATATTATAAAAAAATAGTGTATGGGAATCGATACGTTTTGATTAATGGTGGTTAAACTAGATTACCTTGCTGACGAGATGAAGACGCCAGATGGACCAATTACTGCATTTTAGCGTGAGAAAAAAAAACCTTTTTTAGCTAAGCGCGGGCTTGATATATTGTATCATATTGTTTTTGAAAAAAATAATAGAGAAAAAATAATTTTAAAATTACTACTAATTTTTATTTTATTTTCTAATGAAACAAATGAGATCTAAGCTATTGATTAAATAAAAATAAAACTGAAAACCGTTCCCTATTCACGCACACAATCGATGAATAGATTTTCAACACATTTTTTATTTACTGCAAAAAATAACAAACACTTCGCGGATTTCGTAACACTATATCACCCGCATCAATCTTGAAAGCCAATTTTTCTTTTCATCCTGTCAAAAATATAATAGTAACATTAGCAAACTAGCTACCTTTACTTACCTTTAATCTGGCAACCCGTTACCACCTGTGTCGATTTCTCACACGAAAGCACAGTTAACATAATAGTTACTGGATACATCAACGAAGCCTTCAAAGAAATCGGCGCGTTTTGACATGTGAAACCGGGAAACTCGATATATGGTAACACAAAGGGGCTATCCGCAAATCTCTGTCTATTGCCATTTAGCTGGTAAATGATGACGTGGGAGTTATAAATTATGGTACCTATGTTGCAAAATTCGGCTGGTTTTGGAAAAAAGGTTATATTTTCTAAATTAGAAATAAATAAGATAAGAAGAGATAATAAGATAAATAATGGCAAGAAACTTTACTAACTAAACAAAATCAGTTGGGTTACCCATTGATCACTGAAGGTTAAGTATACATTCCCTTACGTAAGAAATGTATATCTACTCAACGATTGAAGGCTCAAATATCTAGAAACAATCCAAATAGTAATCAATCCTACTACCAGTTTGCTTTATATCATAGGTGTGTATTATGTATGTATTCTGTGTCATAGGTGGCAAACAAGTTAGCGGACTGTAATGGTAAGCGATTATCGTTGTTTTTGGATAACTGTAACACCAGGCATATCACAAATACATACATTGAAATTAAACACTTAAACGGATTTTATCGGGTGTATTTTTATATTATTTTAAAACCTGACATTTTGAACACTTTGCAGTGTCCATATGTGACCACGACAAGACAAAAAATCAATTTCAATATATAATAATGGCGAAAAAAAGATGAAATAATTATTGCATCACAGATACGTTGCTAATCTATACTAGAGTATAGACAAGATATAGATATATTGTATTATAGATAATACAGCTCTTGTTGAATGTTTTCCCAACATGCTTTATACCTACCCCACCATATATTAGGTATAATGGTAGGTAGCATTACCATGCTAAATATCTTTGGGGAGTTTTGCCGCCAACATGAAAAAAACAAGTGGCCTAATTGTATCGTTTTCCTAAACTTGTTTTTTTTCTAGTGTTGATGTATAATGATGGAGATTATTGTTTATTTAGTGTTCTTGAACGTAGGTACTTGAGCGTAATAAGTGATATAAAATGAGGTGAAACATGCATGCATTTTAGTGATGTTTCCAAAACTTCACAGAAGCCTCTAGTAAATTCTCGACCACTTCATTAAGGCATGAGTTGGACTTGACCGTGAATTACTTCGCTTGACTGTGACTGAGACTATGACTTATATGACCTTATTTAATACCTTGTAAACCTAATTATTATTCGGACTGAGGGACTCTGTATCCATGGTCTCAAAAAAATTAAATATATTTAGTACCTAACCTAAAATGTGCGCCAATTTACCTTTCATTTAATCTCACATCTGCCATCACTTGACCTCAGTCCTGCAGAGTTTAAAGTTACGGACACCTCAAGTGGTTAATCCCGGTAACCCGACCTGCTTACGCACTAAGCCTCTTTCTACAGCCGTATTGGCTTACTGCGTCTGCGCACAGCGAGTCTGCGAACTGAGTGGCGAAATAAGAAAGTAATGAGCGTAAATCATTGCACTGTAGTAATCTCAATTCAATGAGGGTTGATATTAGTAAAGTGGAGAGAGAATAGTGACAGAAATGAAGGTACTTACCTAACTAAAATCGATTTCAAGAATTAATGAGAAAAAATATACGAATCCAGTCAGAAGAGTCTGGTGCAAAAAGAGAAGCGTCGTAGCATAATGGTGAACTAACATTCTGTGGCCTCAGTACGAGCACTTGCGAAAAAGTTATCGTTTCGTAAACGATAGCAAAATGTAACATGAAAAATTGAACAGCGCCTCTATCGGACGTGAAAGGAAACTGAATTTTTCATACATTTGCTATCGTTTACGTAACGATAACTTTTTCGCAAGTTGTCGTAGTAACCCCACAGATATTTTGATTAACAATGAAGTTTAAGAACTGCACCCGAGTAATTGTGAGAACAAAGTAGGTTACCTACCAAGTATCAAACATTTTTAGTAGTGCTGGCAATGACAGCATGACAAAAACAATAAATTAGCACATGCACTACGACGTTTCTCTTTTTGCACGGATTCTATCTACCAATGCTGGGCGAAATACAAATACAATTTAAAAAAAATCTATAGTCTGTCTATTTTTTTGCTCTACAGCTGCAAATAACTTTGCAAAAATACTAGTTTTAGCAGTTTTTGCAGCTTTCAGAGTGAAATAAATCATGTTCAGAGTATAATATTAAAAAAAAAATACGATCCGTCTGCGCTTCGCTCAACTTGGTGAAAAAAGCCCTAAAAGTATTTTGGGTAAGGAGGTAAATGCAAAAAGTTCACATTTTTACTGACTGGATTAAAAAGATAGTTATAAAGATCGTATTTGTCCGTCGGTGCTGGACAGTGGAGTCAGGATAATGTTCACGGCTGACTGCACATGCTGCTCCTCTATTGATATGTCACTTTGACATGACAGGTAGACGTTATACGCTAAGTGATAGTGCGATATGATTTAAACAACGAACTAAGAAACTTAAGCTTCGGACTCTTGACTAAGACTAGAGTTATAGTCATTTTGACGAGAAAAAAAATTACAGTTTGACCATGCCATCTTCTTGTTTTATACTTTTGTAGGATATTTTTAGAAGTCGGGTTTTAGTTTTTAACATTTATTTTATTTAGTCCCCTATACGTTCAGAAAATCTCGCACCCTTCACATCCGTAAGTCCTACAACAATCATGACATCTTCCTGCGCATGAGCGCAACATGGAAACTGTTTTAACCTCGACATCTCCAAGCACACTCGGTTGCTTCCTTCTCGTTACGACTGGTGTGAGTTTACGGAGATTCGGAGACAGGATTAAAGGATTAACTAACTAACTTTTAACTTATTGAATCATAAGAACTGATTAGTTTGAGTATTTCCGGCGCGGGGTTATTACAGAGGTTCGATTATGATCGTGATTGCATGCCGTCCTGTTTGCATATACCTACTTACTCGAGCCACGCGCATGAGCGAATTGGCACGAGATTGCGATCACGAACGGGCATCCATAATAATATATATTAGAAAAGTAAAAGTAAAAGACCTGACATCTAAGGTGGTGTGGATAACCTAAGTCCAAAAAGTAAGTGGTAGTGATCCATTGTGACATTTATAGTTAGTTGTTAGATTATTCTGTGGCCTCGATGTTTAGGTGCTACGATTTTCCGCATGGCGTGCATTCGTTATTTCATGATTCGTAATCACAAACTTTTCACTGTAGAATTATTCGTGGTTTTGATATTTCGTTGTTACGTTTTTCCCTGCTTTAATTTTTCGGCGCTATATTGTTCGAATTATCGAATTTCCGAACCAAGTAGCGTACTCGTGCAGTTAATCGGAAATATTACAATAGTGTCAACATAGATTGGTTAAAGCTACTTACTATACTTGAGTGCCAATTACTCAAAACTTTAGTTGTTGACATTTCACGAGTATATCGTCAAGTAGAAGCTTGTCTTATTTGTTCTGATGGTCAAAAGCTGACATAATCGCGATAAAAAAAAAACGTAAGCCGCATATAGAGCCGCATAGGGACTAACTACTTTGCTTTCTTACCTCATGACTTACTATCGAGTTCTAGTGCTATTATAGTAAAAGACTGTGTAAGAAGGTAGGTAGACCATGTTCTCTGAACTTAATGTTGAACTTTTTTGTCATCTACCCGCATTATTCAATCTCCCCATGGACAAGAAGCATGCTACTGGACCTAAATATCACGAAGTTAAAAGACTAGAAAATCAGCGTAAGAAATTTAGTACTATTTGAAATATAGCCTCTAAAAATCAAAAACTTTATCGATATTTACTACATTTGTACACTGTACCTTAGGTAGGCTTGGAGCTGAAGCTAAGGGACGTAAGGAGAATATCTATCAAAAGCGCTTTGACTCCATTAGTGTTGTTCTGCAATGAGGGTCGTATCGAAGTCGGCGTGATGCGTGGTTAGACAAATACTGCTGCGATACTATCTGTGCTATAGACTTATAAATATATAGTTTAAAGAAAATATATTTATTTTCCATGCTGGTCACACCATGTAGCGTGACGCCGATCGACTGAAGACAAATAGATGAACGCCAAAAATTAGGTCACACATGCATGGCTTCACGGGTTTTGAAGTGTCATAATGGAGTAAAAGTGGAGCACCTGCAAAATAAACGTAAATAGATGTGACTTATATTCACTGCGCAGCGTGATGCTAGATAGCGTGATGCTGTGGTTATGGTTGGCATGGCCTTTTGTGGGTTATCGATGACTACATTTTAATTCTGGATTTGACACTCATGAGCTCATGACGAACTATTGGTAGTGGTTATATCACGACATTTGGCGCGATGGCATGTGACCAGCTTAACCTTATAGCAAAATGAAGTTGCTTGATTTTAAGCAGCATTGTGTTCTTTAAGGCGGACCCGGGTACGTCCTAAAATTGCAACCAGAAACACCGGAGGATGGGTAGCAGCATCCTATTAGTACACGGTGAACGTACTGCGATCCTCAAGCCGCCTGCTAAGCGTGGATATTAGGGCAACGTCCCTCTCTTAAAGAGAGACCTTTGTTCAGCAGTGGACTTTTACGGGTTGATGATGTGTGTTAATGAGACTAGACTATAGACTACCACCACACCTGGTGAAATAGGGGTAGAACAGTTTAGACAATGACCCAAAGCCGAGCTCCGGTATCTTAGGGAGCTCGTCTAGTTTGTGTAGGCTGTCAGGGGCAAATGCACGATACACCCCAAGCGGCGGCCAAGACAGGGCAGATCTTGTCACCCCCACTTTAAATTAGAATTAGAAATTAGACTATAGACTTAGTGCTTCTTACTGAATACAAATAAATGTATAACCTGTCGAGAGTTGACACAAATCTAAACGCCCCGTTACTTAGTTTATAACCTTCTGTCACTATTTTGCAAACAAATTAACAAATTGACTTTTTTGTAAGTGCCTCTTCTAATCCGTTTTTTAGCTCTTCACCAGGTAACCATTTCAACGATAACCAAACACAATAACTGTCGATTATCTTCGACTAATCTCTGATTAGTTAATCAATACCTTATATCGAAGAAGTAGAGTTGAATTTTGTGTTGTTTTTTTACGAATCAAGGGTCGGATGGTCAATGAAATGTTTCTAATAATTAGTTATCATCGATCATCGGAGCTTGGCCACATTAATAAAGATATTAAATGCCTTCCAATCTCAGTCCCTACTCAAAACTAGGGCTTATTACGTGGAGTTTAAAGTTGAGTGTGGCATATTTTGTGTTCCATGTGGGCGGCGAGATCAAAGCCGGCGGCATCTGTGCGACATTACGGGCAAAACCAATCATGTGACAGGGACACGCCGGCCAAGACGATGGACGATTAAAAAATAAAAACATCAAAATGTTTGGCCATTTTTAATAACATTTTTACTTCGTTTTGCACTTTGGAATCGATACGAGAGGGTTAAAAACTAAATGGGTTTTAAAGATTAAGGAGATCTCGCTCAAAAGTAAATATTTTTGGCTCATTCACGAACTGAGCCGGAAGACACTTTTTAATCCCAAATAAAGTCATAGCGGTACTTTTTTTCCGGTAACTACCATTACTTCTATAAGACAAAAAACCCTAGAGAACTAATAGAAACTAGAAAATTGCAAGTGTATCTACTAGTCCTAAGTGTAGTATCTACTAGTACTAGTAGTTAGTCTTGTATTTGAACGAATAAGTTGGTTACATTAGAATTTAACTGCAAATTGTATTGTATTTACTTGGGTACTTTTTATTTTTAAGTACTTGTTTCTTTACGCGAGTAATTTTGTATGTTTATTGAATAAATCCATTACTACATGCAAAAAACTGCAAATTCAAAATTTTATTCATATTCCAGTACAAAAGACATCAACGCGCACTAAAGTAGGGCCAATTTAATAGATTACATTTGGCATCTGTCATTCTATTGTTTATTAGTCAAAGTAAATCGTAAAATTGCCTTCTTTTGTCATTATTACCATATTATGTATGCAATATTAATATTTATTTAGTAATATTATGTATATTATGTGGTTTTAACTGAAAAAAAAATAAGCAACTAGCCAACATGATGATTATGTAGTGTTAGTGTTAGCTTGTATTTTGTATAGTTAATAAAGGCACTTGTCCGTTAAAAAAAAGCAACTAGTACGTTCTAACTTTGAACAAAAATATAATATCGTTACAAGGTTCCGTTGTTGAATTTTGATAAAGTTTCAAATGTGACTAATTAAATTGGTACTTTACTCCCTTTACTCACTTAAGTGTTGCCAGAAACAAAGTTTTATTTGAACGTAATTTATTCAACGTAATTACCGATCTGTCAATAAATCAGTTATCAAATTGACAATACGACGGATGACAAAATAATTGAGAGATACGTCGTGAGGATATTGATTGAGGGCCTTTAGGGCTGACATGACATTACGGATATTATTTTAAATTTATTTTCAAAATTATGATTATGCCTTCTTATCTTATCTTAATCTTATTTTAATAATCTTAATAATCTCTCTTAATTCTTATCTTAATATCTTTTTATCTCTCTTAATTCTTATCTTAATATCTTAATCATTCTTATCTTATTTTTATTTTTTTAAAGTATAGAATGAATTTAAATTAATCCTTTTTAACGGATATTTAACATAGGAAGTTTTGATTTAAAATCATTGGCGGTACTTGTAACTAAATTCACAATATTTGTATAGAAATCCGTCATCTACTTAAAGTTATAACTGATTCTTATATTTTTTTTGTTATTTAATTTAAAAAAAAGGTTATTGCAGAAGTTTTTGGTTAGGACTGTAATGTTTTAGATCCATTTCTACCTAAGTCACTCGTAACTGAAGTTACCGGTCTTTCAATTCAAGCTAAAGTATGGGTTAGTATTAATTTTATTTTATTTATGACATCGAATTACGAAAGATATATTCTTTTGTAATTCGATGTTCTTAAACTATACTACTATCCCACTCCTGGGTAAAGTTCACCCCCCACCAATAAGTGCTATCATCCGCCAACTTCGACCAGTCTGCCTGTAAGGCTGGAATGCACCGAGATCATGTCAGCGCTATTTCGCCCCCTTGGGCGATTTATAAGTATCTCGCCTGAAAATGAGTGACTCCTCACTCATTTTGCTTATTAACTCGAGAGGGATGTCAAGTTAACTCTTATTCTTTTAAGTATCTCTAAAATGAGTGACTCCTCGCTAATTTTAATGATACTTAAAAGAATAAGAGTTACGCACTCATTTTAGAGATACTTAAAATAATAAGAGTTACTCACTAATTTTAGAGATACTTAAAAGAATAAGAGTTAACTTGACAGCCCTCTCTCCCAACCTCTGTTTGTTTCCCGACAAAAAGGCACCCGTTGCTTTCCACTGCATACATTAGTTTTTGGGACCAGCTAAATGATTGCAGGCGCATATCCGATGCGATCGACTAACGATGACGAACCGATGATGGATTTGACACGGTCAGGGGTAGCAGATACAGGGACTGGCCCGACTAACTCAACTTGGTTGATGAATCTTGACTTTCTATAATATAGCCCTCCTTGTTTCTTGAGATCTACAATCAGCATCATCAAGAAAAATCTATCGAAAATTATTGGAATTCTGGTTTTCATTTAGCGTTTAACATTTTTATTTTTACACAATTCTGTTGCAAGTCAGAGAAAATAAACGAATGAAAATAGTGTAGAAAGATTAAACATGTGCATTAGAATACGTAATTATATTATTGCGAGCTTTTTGACTTTGTCAGCGTTGAGAACAAAATTTGATTTTGTCATAACAGAGGAAGAATTTTCAGAATATGTTTAGTATTTCTAGTTATTACCTCGTACAAACATACATAGTCACAAACTTTGCACCTTCATCTTATCAATACTGTAGATGAACTCTTTGTATAACAAAGACATTAACTATGCCTAACGTTTTTCACAACAAAAAGTGACAACTTAATAAACATTGCTCACGGAACGCTATCTTAATCAAATTATAATATATCCTTATCAAAGAAGGCACTACAATAAAATTAATATCTATGTAAATGTGTGACGGTTGCGCGCCCCTGCTGCGGCGGACTTCAAACGACTTGATCCGTCAGCATTTTGACATCTTTTGATATCCACCGACAAATAATAAATGAAAAACAAATATGTAATTATGGTCCTCTAATTGTAAGGACGTAGGTACCTAGTTAGTTTTTCATCTCTCATGTCTTGCTATTCGCAAGCAGTCATAGTAAAATACGTTTTACCGTTTGCTTATGAGTTTAACTCAACGCCTAGATTTCAAATATGGATAAAGAAATTATATGTTATTAAAGCGAAAGTTGCTGTCTCTCTGTCTGTTTGTTTGCTTTTTTTTGATAATTAGTTGCAATGTTATTTTATTTATTTAAAATACTAAATCATCAAAGTTGTATTAAAATCGCGGCTCTTCTGCATCAAACGTCAAAATTTACTAATATCTTCCTATAATTACGATCGTGAAAAATGTGTGATTGTGATGTGATTCCTAGGTGTAACGTAACTCTTTTGTTGTAAATTTAAGACAAGCTGTGTAGGGATGTAGTACCTAATCGCTAAGTCGCACTTATCGCATCAATAACGTGGCATCTTGATAATACAGACAAGTTTATTCGCGAATCCATTCTCCATAGAGGGATGATCGATGGACGCCCGCCGTCACGGCTTGGCACGTCATTTCGTTAGATCTACGAATGTTCGGTTGTAGGGTGTCCGTCACTTCTAGAACGCATTGAAACGAATTTTTGCAAAACACTAATTTTCATTGAAAGTTCCTTTTTTAATAGTGGTTTCAAACACTGTGTTAAAAAGTAATTTGAAAAATGAAAACAGCAGTTTCTACTGCTCTACCAAAAACCATTAATTTGGTAGAACCTCACACCATACAAACAAGGGAGATATGGTAAGGTGTCGAAGTGCGAACGCATCTGGTCTAAATCAGGCTTGATGCCTTTAGTCGAACTCACCCTGCAGATGAACTTGTCGACCTTTTACCATGTGGACTATTTACAGGTTAGTTCATTGGTGTCCCTGAAATTTTCTTAGTGTACGTGAAGAATTAGTAAGTACGCTGTACTTACAGTTTTCTGGTTTAGCGGTATAGCGTTACAGTGAAAAAGTGGATGAAATACAGAGACGAACAAAAATGTTACTAAGGCATATCTTCTTTGTTTTTCTGATCTGCAGGCCTAGCACGGGCCGTGGAAAAATTGTCTTTCCACCGTTTTTATCCGCGCGTAGACGCGACAGAGCTAGAATATGGATACGTTTGTCTCTGTCTAGTGGGATAAAAACGGTGAAAAAACACTTTTTCCACGGCCAGTGCTAGGCCTGCTAAGAGTAGAAAAAACTGGCAAGGAAACGTTCTCAAATCTCATCGCTCATTAAAATATGTAACGTTACATTTTACCCGTCATTTTTCTCACACCATGGACACCGTACAAGTATTAAAAATGCAATAGAAGACGCAATGTGTCCAGGACACTATCCGATGCCGTGTCAGATATCTTCCCCTGCCTCGTCTATGACTGATAGATCCACGCTATCTTTATTAGATCTGCCTAATTTTATTATGAAACCATAAAAGTAATTAAGACTTAATATATTTTGGTGTTAGAGCTATAAACTTCTGATTATTATGTTCAAAATATTATTAGGTGATACACACCTGCTTACGTGGTTATATTTTTTTAAATTTTGATGAAGATTAGAATGGTAGCATTTGGAAGTTAATTACTTTTATTTTTATCCGATAATTACAGAAAATATATGTAGGTATAGTCAAACACCTTACCTTACGCCATGTAAGTACCAATATCTACTGGAATCTATACTTCAAGATCTGTAGTGATCACAGAGGACACCCTAAGACTTGATGGAGTGACGATATACGTATGGCAGTTAGCAGTGACTGGAACCGAATAGCTGAAAATCGGCATGTCGTAACTTAGAGCGGCGTATGTCCAGTAGAAGGTCTTTCTAAGGTGGAATGATTATAATGACGAGGATGTTGATTAAGGCCACTTTTACCGGACTACAGCCTAGCGGTCATGTTTTAGCAGTCTATGTATGTATGTTTGTATAATTTGTATTTACGTATGTTCCACCGTAGGGCCATTTTTTTTTTTTTTTTTTTATTTTGGAATAGGCTTGCTTTTGACTGCCAATACGGTCTACGATGGAGCACTGTTGCCTAGAAGAAACCAAGTCACTCGTGATTTGAAGACACCCAGATTGTAACTACCGCCAACACCCATTCAGGCAGCGCATTCCACAGACTAGCAGTTCGCATAATGGAATCAAAGCACTTCGTACAGGTTTTCGGAATATTGACCATAAAGCGGTGTCGATTTCTTGTCGCCCACTCTGCCAGTTCGATAGAAAAATATTATTAGGAATTTTTTAATTCACCAAAAACCATAATAATTGGGTTATTATGGTTATTGGTTGTTTTCACTAAAGGAAAAACTGTATATAGTAGGTATAACACTTAATATTTTTTCTGAAACACTAATAAATACAGGCTTTATTAGAAGCCTTGGCCGTGATTTATGGGTTCAGAGACCTCAAAAAGGGCAAAACTTTGATACAGTTTATGGTACAACAACTCACGGCCAGGATGTATTTGTTTATATCCCATCCATAACTCGCCTGTGCATAAAAACACGCCACAGTTAAATAAACAATCAAGTATCAAACTGCAGATTGCGATGCGCAAGCGACGCGTGCGCGCTGACCCCGGAGATGCAGGGGGTAGCAACCTTTTATAAACTGTCTAAGTCATATAGCCATTTTTTATTATTATTTTTTATACCTTTATTAACTCAACAAAATACAAGCTGATTAACAGTAAATACCTGAAATATTTCGCCTATATTAAAATAACCATCCAAGATAAAAGTGACTAATTTCTGTCAGTCCCTCTTTGTCTAATTTCTTTTCATTTATATTAAAAAGTTGTTTCTCGCGATTTCGTACGCAGACTTACCGATAAAATTTCAATCCTCTTTTACCCCAGCTTCGTAGGTCAAATTGTTTTTGAGATTTCATGATTAGTCTGACAGTCAGTCAGTGTTTCACTTTTATATACAATCTGGTCTTGTGTTACTGATATTTAAATAAATAAATATCTGAGACATTTTTGCACGCACAGTTATCTGATCCCAAACTAAGCATAGCTTGTAATATGGCTGCCAGAGACTATACCTATATACGTATTATTTTTTAATACATGCTTAAATAGATATTAACATCCAGACAAAGAATAAACACGAATGTTCATCACATGAATGTTTGCCCTAGGTGGGAATCGAACCCACGCCCCCAAGCGCAGAAGGCAAGTTCACTAACAACTGAGCCAACGGGGCAGTCAAATTTGATACGGTTGTTTTTCAAGTAATTTTATCGGTATATCCAAATATTTTCTCAAGAACTACCCCACCCCCTTGCAATGGCAGAATTTTTTTGAATCACAATTACGTCAGTTTACGCATGAAAATGACTTTGATGAAATGATTACTCAAGATCAAACTATATACAAAAACACATTGTATATAAAAATATAGATTGAATATGATTCTACCCTGATCATAGAGAAAACTAGTCGGTACTACTATACTGAACTTGATCAGCATTATTTGAACTTTTAGAAGGCCAATCAACCAAATAGTTCATAAATATGAGCTATTTGGAATATATTTGTTAACGTCAAATGTTTCCAACCCCTGGCACGACGTTCCGTGTGCCAATTGCATGTGGATTATTCAATCAAGGATGCTTTCTCCGCAGCTGGTGACCTCCCAGGCCATCCAGAGGACCGCAGCTGCCTGAATGTAGGTCTCGCTGTTTGCTCACTCTAATTGAACGCACAAAAGACTAATAAAAAGCACTATGAAACATTGTTGCATTTGAATCATAGTGCATACTTGCCTATTGAAACTCTTTTCAGAATATTTTAATTGTCCTGCATGACCTTGATTAGGGAAAACCATAGATGAGTTTTGGCGCCTCAATGGAAAAAAATATTTCGCCTCTTTGTATCATTGTATTATTTTCTTAAATATGGGTATAATAAACATGTAAGTATAATAAACATGTAAGTATAATAAACATATAAACATGTGTAATAAATAATAATTTATCAGATTTTCCGTAACCGTGCTCGAGTGTGGCTAAGTGATATAACAAGATGAAATATGAATTTTTCGTTCTGTATCTAAAACTCCACAAAATTAAGCTTCTAGTAAAATCTCTACCACTTTTCTAGAGCATAACTTTGACTTTGTAACATGTAACATACTTTGCTTGACTATGACTTGTATGACGATATCTAATAAAAATTTAAAATAATAGGTCGGGGAAAAAGTCTTTTCGTATTTTGTATGTATAAGGTTGTAGTAAAAATCTCATCCGTTGTACTGTTTGTATCTGGCTGGTTTTGATACCATTAAAAATATGACATTTTAAAAAAGGAATACAAAAAGTAAAAAGCAATTTCCCGCCATTTTTCAATTGTTTTTTTGTTTGATAAAATGAGTGAATCTAACGAAGAAATTCGATATATTGTGAAATTTTATTACAAAAAAGGGAAAACTGCGACACAAGCCGCGAAAAAAATTTGTGACGTTTATGGACCTAATGCAGTGTCATCAAGAGTAGCACAATGTTGGTTCAAGCGTTTTCAGTCCGGGAATTTTGATGTCAAAGATGCAGCTCGCTCTGGTCGCCCTGTTACGGATAAAGTAGATGCCATTTCTGAAAAAGTGGACCAAGATCGGCATATTAATAGTTACGACGTAGCTGAAGAACTGGGGATTGACCACAAAACAGTTTTGACCCATTTGAAAAAAACTGGGTATACAAAAAAACTCGATATTTGGGTGCCACACAAGCTCACTGAAAGAAACCAAATGAATCGTGTACTCATTTGCGACTCTCTATCGAAACGTAAAGAAACCGAACCGTTTTTGAAAAGATTGATCACTGGTGATGAAAAATGGATCACCTACGACAAGAATGTGCGCAAAAGATCATGGTCAAAGGGCAGTGAAGCACCACAGACTGTAGCGAAACCCGGATTAACACATAATAAGGTGATGCTGTGTGTATGGTGGGATTGGCAGGGCATCGTTCATTATGAGCTTTTACCGCCGGGCAAAACCATCGATTCGAATCTCTACTGCCAACAGCAGATGAGACTCAAACAAGAAATTGAGAAAAAACGGCCGGAATTGATCAACAGAAAGAGTGTGGTCTTTCATCATGATAACGCCAGACCGCACACATCTTTGGCCACTCAGCAAAAATTTAGAGAGCTTGGTTGGGAAGTGTTAATGCATCCACCATATAGCCCTGACCTTGCACCCTCAGATTTCCACCTGTTTCGATCTCTTCAGAATTCTTTGGGTAGTGTTAGATTAACATCAAGAGAGGACTGTCAAAACTACTTGTTGCATTTTTTTTTTCAGAAGTCCCAAAAATTCTACAGCAACGGGATCATGTCACTACCTACAAGATGGCAACAAGTTATCGAACAAAATGGCACATATATATTATAATTAAATGTAATTAAACTTGAAAAAAATATGTCTTGAATTTGTTTAAAAAATACGAAGAAACTTTTTCCCCGACCTTATATTTCAATACTTGACGCTTGCAAATGCACAAGACCTGTGACGCCAAAATCGTCTCAAGAGTTTACTTCTTTAGAAGGATTTGAAGTTACCAGCTGAATTCGTTAATGAGACACTACTATATTGATCGGTGCTATTTTTTTATTGATTCAAATTATATATTACGTAGAAATTTCTAAGCGTGATCACACCCAGGTCCTTCTGGAATTATTATTTTTCTGGTTTCAAAGAATATTGAAGGTTTTAAAAACAAAATTATTCTTTGAACGGATGTGGCTGTCCAGTGGATTATTTCCAAAATATGAACATAATTGTTAGGAATTTTGATTTTACTTCATTGTGTAAAAGTTGATAGACTTATTTGTTTATTATTTTAATACCACTTCCATCTATCACACGCAACAGCACCATTTCTGTGTTGACACCTCGGTTCAACATAGGATTTAACGTTCATCTCAGAAGTGAGGACCTTCTTTGGTAGTTTGATGGATGGCGCCTGGTAAAGGTTGACCGGCTTACTGCAGGCAGTTTTCCGCGGTTGTAATTTTGGAGTTGGCGGTATAATATGACACACCTCGTCGGTATCATAAAAATAGATTCTACTTTTAGCCTTACAGTTTTTATGGTATTTTGAGTTTATCATGTAGGAGTGTGGGATTTGGTTTTCTTCCTCCTCGCAGTAATGCAGCCTGGCCCTGCTCCTCATACACGCTCTACTACTGTGCCTCCAAGCGTCTGCATCTGAAGGAACCATCAAGGGTGTTACGGGATATTGATTCGCTATCATATCACTTATACCTTCGTTGTAAATGATTCGTCTATTTTTATCCGTGTGAGATCCTGCATTACTCCGTTCTTTCTTCTTTTTACGACTTCTGAAGAATGACATTATTGAACTGACTCTCGAAGGTTCGTGATCCCGAGCATCTCTTTCAGCTTCTTGATATCTTTGCGTTGAAGGTTCACATTCACTACAGTTACTCCCAACAGTATTATTATCATTGTAATCGTAGAGCCTTCGGGTGTTTTTTAAAATTGGTATTGGTTGACTTCTTGGTTGATCGGAATGCTGATCTATGCGCATACTTGCGCGGGTGTCTCGCACGGCGATATCCGAGCCTGACGCTGACGCTTCTGAAACTCGAGTGGAAGGCACAACAGATGAACCACATGCAGCATCAGTTAATTTTGGAGTCATTGTATATATGTCAGCAAAGGTCATTATATTATTTCTATTTGAACCAGGCCGTAGAGTGCTAGAAGAAGACACCCTTGAAGGGCAATTTCTTGTAGTGCAATTTGCACACCTGCATTTGTGACTGTCCCTTTCCGCGTGTGAAAATTCTTCGATGGATGAAGTTTCCACGTAAGGGTTCCAGCGTAAAGACTGCGCCATGGAGAACGTGGGGACCACGTGTCGTCTCGGCACAGGCACTGGAGATGTGTGAGAAGCTACATAGTTTGGGTCACCTCTACTTGGGGAGCTTTGAAAATAAGCAGCAAAATCTCTTGAGCATTTCCCTTTAGTTGTGATAAGGAAGATCCGTCTCGCTCGACTACTCTCGGTGGCCAATCGGTCAGTATTTTTGACGCTGTAAAGCATCGGTCTACCGGCATAGACTGCAGGTGCGTGGTCCTCAATCAACGTTGTATTTCTACAAAATGCCTTGCTGCTTAAATTGACTGGCCTTTGAGTCATGCTGCTCAGGAATTTTTAACTATAGAAAATTTACGTAACCATGTTTACAAATTTTGACAAATTACAGCAACTGACAAACTGTCAACTAAGAAGTTTACGCACTCGAAGACGAAACCAAGAAGTGTCTAAACAAAGTACTCAGACGTAAACATCTCAGGCGGAAACACCTCGTTGATCGCGAACCACTTCAATTCATATCCTCGTGACAATAAGGGATTGAGTAACATATTTCCTTACCATTATACTCTTAACTTCAGACATCCAACTATGATCTGTACTACCTTTACATATGGGCTCTAGATCTGAATGTAAAAGCTAGTTTTATTAAAGAGCACTGGCCAGTGAAGGAAGAGCTTCCCCGGCACTCGCGCGTCTCTACCTCCAGGGCAGCGAGGGGCCTGATTGCTTCAATTGAACAGGTCTTGTCGGGAAGACGGCAGCTGGGGGCAATTGCCCGAGTCAAAGATCAGAGGAAGTCGCAGCGCACGCGCCGGGGACAGCTGACCACTCTTATTGGTATTTGTCACGTCGGTGATGTCAGGGTAAGGAGAAAAGATGACTGGTTTAACTTTATTTCTCGCGAAATGATTCCGAAATATGATAAAGTAAAAACTAGTTTGTTAATAAGGTAAGTAAATAATTAAATATGAATGTTTTGAAGCAAATTTAACCTAAACCTACTTCAAAACATTCATATTACATAAAATGCATACTTATTAAACTCTTCAGGGTTATCTATTAGTTATATTTGCTAGCAATCTCTCACAAACAGTTTCCTTTATATCCTGACAATTTCAGTCCATGACTTTGGTTAATAAGTATTTTTTTTCCTTACAAAAATAATTAGTTCATACGATCTCTACACTTTTACTAGCGTCTTGCATATTATTTACTAAAGGAAAAGTACATAATAATTTTTTACATGTATTTTTTTTAGGTACTTTTCTTTGATAATTACCTCGTTACAAGGTAAAGTCACTGTTAAGCAATAAATAAAAAATGAAACCGACTGATTATGAGCTTCGAGTGCAATGATTACCTATTTATACCTTATTATGTTTAATTATGGAAACTGACGTAGTTTTCACACATTTTATTTTAATTACACGGGAATTACTCACGTAAGATTAAGCCGGTTACTCCAACTATAGTCCCAACCGCAGAAAATGAGACTGCCGAATGCGGATTAAACTATAGTCGGAGTAACCGGCTTAATCTTACGTCATTTCCGTGTAACATAAATAAAACCTTATTATATTGTTTTCTGTCACATTCAACATTAATAAAATTAAGCATGAAAATACATCATTTTTATTAGAAAACAACAAAAGATATTCGATTAAAGTGCCAATAATCAAATCGATAATTGAAATATTACATTGCAGAAATCACTTGTTCACTCTGTCAAAAAGTAAATAAACTGGTTGACATAGATCATAATATGTGATATAGAAAATCTGCCTACTAGAGATTGTTAGCTAAAGTCGGTCCGAGCATTTATTTGCTCTGACAACTGAAATAACATTGTAAAAGCTAAATGAAAACCATGAATTCTGATCACTTTTGCTAGGTTTTTGAATATAAGAATGTAGCAGGTACCCAATATACTTCAGTGACATATTAAAATAATTTTTTATTTATTTAGCTTTTAACAATGAAAAATGCAACCCAATAATCACAGTAATAATGCTTAGACTGAGTTTAATTATCAATAACTCTGTATATTACTTACCTACTGCAACTCTACATAGATATATCATTTCAGAAAAAGTAACTTTTAAACTTTTGCGTTTTGAACACCTTGCTTTAAATGTTTATCGGGACTTATCGCCGTTTATTTTATTTAGGTAAAAATATGTACTTACCTTTTGCTCGACGTTTCAACCATGTTACAATGGCCGTGGTCACTAGCAGACTGAAACTGCGGGCGAGTCCAGCGAGAAGAGCGGGTATTTTGTTCTTCTACCCTCACTTGATCTCGAAAAACCTACCTACCTACCTATTCATCTAAACCTCTACCTATTTATTCCACTTCTAAAGTTCTAAACATTTAAAACATGATTTCAGAAATAATTATGTGCGGCACTTTTAATGATTGTTACTTTTCCTTCTAGATTACATAATCCTTATTTATCACAACAAAGTACTTGATGAAAGGGGTTACCAACAAGGTGCAAGGCCAGCAGTTATATAAGTACCTGAAAATAAGCTGTAAACTTAATCGACCAATGATAATTATCAATTAAAGCATAGTGTCCAATTACAACTCGGTCTTGAACAGTAAAGTAGCTATAAATGTCACGAGTTAGTGGCGACAAAAAACTGAAAATATCTATAAAAAGGAATTAATACGCGGTGGGCTGCAATTAAAATTACTTTCAGATAAACATATCGGACAAATAAAAGTTTTATGGTCAATAAAATAAGCGTATGAGTCCATTCTGGATAGTTTAGTGGATGGTATATCAATTACTGATGTCAAGTCGTTCAGTGAAATGTTTTATCATACTTGTGCTACACTTTTTCAGCTTAGGATTAGTAAAGAAAACGAATCGTAAACGACATTATCTAATGGTGCAGGTTTAAAGGTCAACTGAGCGACAATTTCCTCGCAACCTACAATTACAAATATATTTTTTGCCAAAAAACAACAAACACATAATTTATCTACTTAATTAAAAATTTGAAAAACTTGTATATCTTGTAAGCAGCCGTACTAAGTGAAAGCAGTCCACATTATACAAACGAAAAATTGTCATGTGCAAACGAAAAATTAAAAATAAACAGCATTGTACGTATCTATGTCCGTTTCTAAGCTAAGAACCATAAGCAGAATGCTTATAGGTACAGTATACTTTGGACTAGTATATTAATATTTGGAAAGGCATATATGTTTTTGACTATGAATTAGAATATATGTAGTTGGTAACATACGTAAGAATCATTGTTATTTTTTTTATTAAATCTGTTTTTCTTCTTACAATAAAAGCTGCCAAAATATAGATTACATTGAAAGTCTTATACGAACTTCATAGTGTATCACACAGGTGATAAAAGAGTCATATAAAATTTTAACTCAATTTATGCCCCTTCGATTGTCACATACGATAAGAAACAAACCAACTTTATTACGTTCAAAAGCACAATAAAGTTAACAAACAAAGCCTTCTTGTGTAAATAAAACCACAACAGTGGGAAAGCAATGTGTTTTTCAAAGTCGAGTATTGCCATTAAAAATGTTATTGCTGTCATCAATTTTAAAATGTCGCCGTAGTTTTAGTGCACAGGTTTAATTTTTGACATTTATTTGCGTTTGTTTAATAATTAAATTTGGAGTGGACGAAAGTCCAGTGAAGGTAGGTAGCTATATTTTGTCTTTATTATTTTCAGTTTATATAGAGGGAAGGGACTACAGTCAAGGGTGATCACTCGACATTTTGAAATTTCTTTATAGTAATCGACAAGATAAATACACGTTCACTTAGCTTATCACCTCACTTACGCGTTCCCTTAGTTTGCAGAATAGACCGGTCTATTCCAAAGACTGGCTAGCTGGCTACGTAAGTAGCTCGACCTAGTCTGTGTTCTATTCACTATCAAATAGAATGATAACCATTACCATCACCACCTATTCCAATCGTACGCGTAAAACCGGGCGATAGCACATTGTAACCGTCTCGAGGTGATTTATACCGCAATTAACCTGTAGATTAAATACAGGTGAAGCCTACGAAACATTCGTTGGGTGAAACCGTAAAATTTTAATGATTCATATATTTTTTGTTGATTCTTTGTTTTACGTAAAAAGGAACGTTTTATCAACACGCCGTTAAAATGATAAGTTTGAACTTTATGCTTGATAGTGAGTAATTAATGTTTTTACTACTACATAACCGATACACTACTACTCTAACTGTACTCAAATCAAATAATATAATAGGTCGGGGAAAAAGTCTTTTCGTATTTTGTATGTATAAAGTTGTAGTAAAAATCTTATCCGTTGTACTGTTTGTATCTGGCTGGTTTTGATACCATTAAAAATATGACATTTTAAAAAAGGAATACAAAACGTAAAAAGCAATTTCCCGCCATTTTTCAATTGTTTTTTTGTTCGATAAAATGAGTGAATCTAACGAACAAATTCGATATATTGTGAAATTTTATAACAAAAAAGGGAAAAATGCGACACACGCCGCGAATAAAATTTGTGACGTTTATGGACCTAATGCAGTGTCATCAAGAGTAGCACAATGTTGGTTCAAGCGTTTTCAGTCCGGGAATTTTGATGTCAAAGATGCAGCTCGCTCTGGTCGCCCTGTTACGGATAAAGTCGATGCCATTTCTGAAAAAGTGGACCAAGATCGGCATATTAGTAGTTACGACGTAGCTGAAGAACTGGGGATTGACCACAAAACAGTTTTGACCCATTTGAAAAAAACTGGGTATACAAAAAACTCGATATTTGGGTGCCACACGAGCTCACTGAAAGAAACCAAATGAATCGTGTACTCATTTGCGATTCTCTATTGAAACGTAACGAAACCGAACCGTTTTTGAAAAGATTGATCACTGGTGATGAAAAATGGATCACCTACGACAAGAATGTGCGCAAAAGATCATGGTCAAAGGGCAGTGAAGCACCACAGACTGTAGCGAAACCCGGATTAACACGTAATAAGGTGATGCTGTGTGTATGGTGGGATTGGCAGGGCATCGTTCATTATGAGCTTTTACCGCCGGGCAAAACCATCGATTCGGATCTCTACTGCCAACAGCAGATGAGACTCAAACAAGAAATTGAGAAAAAACGGCCGGAATTGATCAACAGAAAGAGTGTGGTCTTTCATCATGATAACGCCAGACCGCACACATCTTTGGCCACTCAGCAAAAATTTAGAGAGCTTGGTTGGGAAGTGTTAATGCATCCACCATATAGCCCAGACCTTGCACCCTCAGATTTCCACCTGTTTCGATCTCTTCAGAATTCTTTGGGTAGTGTTAGATTAACATCAAGAGAGGACTGTCAAAACTACTTGTTGCATTTTTTTGATCAGAAGTCCCAAAAATTCTACAGCAACGGGATCATGTCACACTACAAGATGGCAACAAGTTATCGAACAAAATGGCACATATATATTATAATTAAATGTAATTAAACTTGAAAAAAATATGTCTTGAATTTGTTTAAAAAATACGAAGAAACTTTTTCCCCGACCTTATATGTCAAATGAATAATACACCAATAAATGTTATCGGCCTTAGCAACCATGCGTTAGCCCGTATCTTGATAAATATGGTTCCTTCCAAAATGACTTACGTCAGGATTTCGTACGTTTTCTTAATTCAATGTACTTTTTTGATTTCGTTTTATAGCACATTATGTATAGTTTTATTTTTAATGGGCAAATTAAATAAACATTCATGATACCACTACAATTTAATTGTCCTATCAAAATTATTATTTATTTAATTATTTTGTAGTGGTAGGACTCTTTGCAGGGGTCCGCCTGGGGAAGTACCACACCTTTGCCAGTTATTCAACCGCCAAGCAGTAGTGCGCAAACACTACTGTGTTCCGGATTGAAGAGCAATGTCTTCAGCAAAATTACAGGGCACACAGAGATTTGACATCTTATATCTCGGGGGGACGAGCGCAGTGCATTGCCATCTAGGGTTTTGAACTGTTGAAATTCAAAATTCTGAGTGGCGTTGAGCTGTTATGGGCAAGCGTGAAGAGCCATCAGGAGAACGACTTCGCTCGTCTCAGTACTCAGTATCATAAAAAAATAAAATAAAAATTCAACTTATCTAATTGATACAACTAAATTGAATTGAGCATAAACAACCAGCACTACACACGTATAAAAAAATATTAATAAAATCAGGAATAATTTTATTCAAGACTAGTGCTTGTTGCCCGCGACTTCGAATGCGTAGATTTTCATATAAACTTTCTACCCTTTTTTCCTCCCTTAATCCGGCCCTTGCGCAAAATAACATAGCTTATACTTCAATCTGGTCATAGCTAAGCATGTTCGTGAAAACAGCGTTTAAATCCGTCCTGTGGTTTAGATGTGCGTGGACAAACAAACAGACAAAAATGCTAAAAACATGTTCAGCTGATTATTGTAAGACGCCTTGTGCATTGTTTTTTTGATATCTCGCAATTACAGTTTTTTTATCTCTACGTTTTTATTATATGTATAGATAGATAGATAATAAAACAAAAATAATACACACGTTCTACAAACATAAAATACTCATGGACAACTTATTTCTTTTTCAGACTTGCAATCCAAACCAATACCAACCAAGCTTCATACCAATGAAAGCTGACACTTTTGCATTTAGAGCTAAATCCAAACATAGAAAACTTTTATAGGAGTTTTTTATTCTTTCCTCTGATAATTATGGCGTCGTACATCTTGTGCATTTGCCAGTGTCAAATAATAAAATTATAACAAGTTTGACAAAATATCGTCGAACAAGTCAAAGGAACAGTGACCTTAGTACGAGCACTTGCAAATAAGTTATCGTTACGTAAACGATAGCAAAATGTATGAAAAATTGAACCGCGCCTCTATCGGACGTGAAAGGAAACTAAATTTTTCATACATTTGCGATCGTTTACGTAACGATATCTTCGTCGCAAAATCTCGTACTAAGGCCACAGTAGGAACATAGTCAAGCAAAATAAGTCACAGTCGAGTTAAATTCATGCCCTACATGGCTAACATGCACACCGCGACATAATCCTGTCGTCGCCCAGTCGAGCGAGAACGCGACAACGTGCCTATGGTTTTATATACGCCTGTCTCGCTTCGGCGCGACAAAAAGAGTCGACAAAACCCTGTCGCGGTGCGCATGTTAGCTCGCCTGGTAATGTGGTGGAAACTTTACCAGTCGCTTTCATGAAGCTTTAGAGATAACACGAAAATACATGTTTTTACCGCTTTATATCACTTTTCCACACTCGAGCAGGTCCAAGAACACCTAATAAATAATAATCCACCAATATTACTTATTAGCACTCGAAAATACACAAATTTAGGAAAGTAATACAATGAAACGATGTTTTTTTCACTTTGTCAACTCCATACAACTAGGACAATTTTCTTTAGATACTTTTTTTTTGGTCATTATATTTTTTTGTTTCATAACGTTACACCCACGTAATGAAACAAAAAATATAATGAAAAAAATAATATGTAAAGACAATTCTCCTAGTTCTACTTAGTTGTTTTTCCTAGGTTATAATTTTTTTGATCCAAAAATAATAAAATAAATATCTTGGACATTTTTGCACACACGGTCATCTGACCCCAAACTAAGCAAAGCTTGTAATATGGCTGCCAGAGACTGATATACGTACATATATATTTTTAAATACATACTTAAATAGATAAAAAATTACATGCAATTTCGCCATTCCACATTCGAACAAGTAGCAACAATTTTAAAATAATTTAATACGATAAAATAAAAAATATTTATAAGCCAATTACGTAAACAACAAGTAACAAGTACAATATCTAATGACTACAATGCCAACGCCTCAGAGGGCGAGCTGAACGAGGGAATGGAATTACAAGCACAGAGCTCGCTTCTCCCAGCAGGACGCCTGTTATCCTCAAAAAGAACTTTGAAAAGCTTTATGCACATATTTCAAACTTTATTACGATGTTCATAAAGGTTGTAGGATGTGTGAAATAAATGGAATCATTGTAAAAGGAGTGTTTGTTATTAAAATAGAGTCGTTAACAGTTGTTACGTGTTTGTTAGGGCTCAGATGGGTATCGCTCGTGCTGCCACGATTGAGAGAAATTGTATAGTTTCTCATTACTACTTGTTAGAGTATTGTCACAATTCTCTTATTGCTGGCATAAAACTTGTAATTCATATAAAAGCACATAGGTATTTATTTATAATTAATACAATTAAAAAAAAAACGACGGAAAGTACAATAAACAGGATTCCATAGTACTACAAGGAATCCTTAAAAATTCGTTATCCGTCCATCTGACTGTCTGTCCGTCTGTCTACTAAAGAATTAGTCTTTAAAATCTCCTAACTTCTAAATTATTAAGATAAGTGAATGAAGCTTTTTAGTATATAAAATATATGATTTTGCATTTTAAGGGTGAGAATTGTTCTATAACCTCAAATTTCTGGACTTTGTATGGACCACTATAATTACTTACATGGCTTTGGATACCATACTATATTCGTGTCTCAGCACGCTTGTGGCTAATTTTATTGAAGTCTGTTGTGAAATGCAATTCACTTCTTAAGTTTTTACCGTAGTAGACAAAACGGTCTAAAATGCTGGTAAATAGAGTGGAAATAATAGAGAGAGGTACATAAATAATCTCATAAGTTGGTTCTGAAATCATTATCTCTAAAGCCCATTAACCCTAGATAGCTAACGTTGCTGAACTCCCCTGATAAACTAACCATTCGACTTTTTGACGATCATTTTTAAATTTTTATTTTATACATTATTATTAATATTTTATTTACTTTTATTATAGTCATAGAAAATACGGAATATGAATTAAAGACATTTTTAAAGAAAAGTAATATATATTTATTTTTTAGTACACATATAGCAATTTTATATGGCACATGTTTTTTTGAGATCAATTAGGAACCTTACATTTTAAACGACTAAATTAGAACTTTTTAACAAATAAAATGTTTTTTTTTTTGTAATATTCTAAAAAAGAAAGACATCCTATCACCTATTAAATAAAAATCACTTACATATTTTTGGCACAAGTTGGGCAAAAATCAAATGTATGTTCACCGCAAATGGGAACTTTACAATTATTACATTGATTCTTTGTCATTCGCCTTTTCTTGTAGGAACACAAACTGCAGCTTTTCCTTTTCTTATTTGAAGCTCCTTCTGGCACAGTAGAACCTCCAGAACTTGATTGCTCCTGAACTCGACCTTGATCTACAGGAACATCTTCTTGAGTCAACAAGCCCAACAAGTCTCTGATAATTCTCTTTACTCTTCGGGGCATTGAAGGTGTCTCAAGGCGACATTTTAGCCATGGTTCAACAAGTTGTTCGTGTAATTTCTTCATGTAACTTCTTCGTGACATTGGTTTACCCGCAGCTACCAGGACATTATGACAGTATATTATGTAAGAGTTGATATTCGATATATTCAACATGCCATAGAACATACACATAGGCCACCTATTGGTCTTACGGTTGCAGGACATAAATGAACACATCTGATCAAATGTATCCACTCCTCCTTTTGTGGTATTATAATATTCAATCATATTGGGTTTTTTTGTGCTTGGGTTCACCGTTCCTTCTTCATCACATGAAGAAAGCAAATATACCATTTTGCTTGGCTTTGGTTTGAAAGACAGTAGAGTTAGTGGCCTATCATAACAAAACATAGAAGTTCCGACCTGTCTGCTTCGGTTATTCTTCATTTTTTCCGGTACTTCGCCGCCATTCTTCACAATTACCGTATTAGCTAAAAACAAAATGATGCATCAATAGCGTAAAAATGAAATAAACAAAAAATAATTCAACACGAAGACAGAAAAAAAAGTTACGCATAAGCTAACCATTCGTCAAAATGACGACCATGCAGTAGGTATCTCAAAAATCAAATTACTTACCAACTGAACGCGACCACCAACCGATGCAGTCAGGCGGGCACTGAGTTGGCGCGAAACCGCGGATGTGTAGGTAAAACAACAAAAGAGGGAGAAAGCAATACTTATCGGATGCTCGTCATTTTGACGAACGTTAGCTTTCTAGGGTTAATTAATAAACCGTATAAAATAGTAAATCACGTAACGACTTTCACCATTGGATTACATGATTAGTTTGTAATGCGCTCACAAAATAAATCAATAACCGCTTCGGAACATTAAACATGATCCGCCGAACTAATGGCCGAGGCTAAATGATCGCCGACGATATAGCTCAATTTGTTGACCAGACCGTATAAGAATCAGGGTTGTCAACTAGCAAATTCACTTTATAATATTTCGAAAAAAAAAAACTGCTTTGAACGTAAGTTTGCTTCTTTCATGCATCCAAAAAGTTTTCACGTCAACGCGTAGCGGCTATCGTAGCATAGGTAGGACAATACTACGAGCGTAGCAATTAAGTAGCAATTCAGTTTCACGTTCAACTTTTTTGGTTTAAGGGTTGACTCTAGACATCTTAGCGTAGAGTACCAAATTTTGTTTTTGATAAGCTTGCGTTTGAGCTTCACCTCGCCTGATGTTAAGTGTGTGGTCTATGATAGAGCACTGCTTGCATAGAAAATACTGATTCGCCGTAATGTACTCTACGTTCAGGTCGGCACGGCTATTTACAATATTCGCTGTAAAAAAAGCGTTAATCGCAAATTTGACATTGACTTTCTGACAGTTTGCTTTTTGATTACTAGTCGTTGATTGCAAGCGAAGTGACGCTAGTGTCTATGCCTTTTTTTATTTACATTTTTTTTATTTTTTATTTTTACCGTAATAGCTATGATTTTGAGATACAGTGTCTTTTACCCTCGTCTTTTCGGCTCGTCTCGGCGAGAGTGTATCCGGCTCCAAGAGGCAACCCTAGGCACAATGCGCGCGCGCATCATAATCACGATGTAAAGCAATCGGCACTTTCGGCAAAAACAAACATAAATCATCACCAAATGCGAAACTTATAATTTATTGAAAACAAAATGGGTGTTTGTGGTTTCAGACATAATTAAGCGGGCTCTCAAAGGTTTAACAAGTAGGTTATCATTTTAAATACACTGCTTAAGTTATTTGCTTTGATAAATGATACCTATAACTATGACGGTTTAAAACAGAGGAAGACAAATGACTCATTTACTCTCTGTGCTGAGACGGAAAAACTGAGTCTAAATGACCACTTCTGCCAACGCTGTTTTGCTCGTATGACATTTCTAGGGCTCTCAGAAGTTTACCAAGTAGGTACGATTTCATTAACCGACTTCAAAAATGGCGGAGGTTCTATGTTCCACTGTATTTTTTTTAATGTTCACCGATATATCCGCCAACTGTTGACTGATTAAAAAAAAATTTGATTGGTATACCCTACCAATCAAAATTTTTTTTACTTCCAATTTGGTCCCATTGTCACGCAAGTCAGGAATCTGATGATGGGATCCCAGGGAAATCGATGGCAATCCTCAAATTTTATAGGCAATTATTATATTTTTCATATATTTTCGAAGTCGGTTTTTAATGTGATCCATTTGTTTTGATAATAATAATAAATCTTTAACTTAACTTTTTTTCTTAACGTTTTAACTTCACTGTTTGAGTTTTTGTTGCGCTATTAAATTATACCGCTCACAACGATAGTTTCAAATATGGGAAGATCGATGACTCACTCTCCGTGTTGCGAGTAAAACTGAGTCTAAACAATCTCGCTCGCACGAAAATTCTTGCATATCACTCCATCGTTGTCGTTCGTGTGCCTTTCGTTTCAGTAGAGGACTTTCGAAACTAATGTTTTTTTTTATGATACTGGGTGACGAGACGAGCGAAGCCACTCTCCTGATGGCTCTTCACGCTTGCCCATAACAGCACAACGCTACTCAGAATTTTGAACTTGCAACAGTTCAAAACCCTGGAAGGCAATGCACTGCGCTCGTTACCCCGAGATATAAGATGTCAAATTTCTGTGTGTCCTGTAATTTCACTGGAAACATTGCCCTTGAATCCGGAACACAGTAGTGTTTGCACACCACTGCTTGGTGGTTGAATAACTGGCAATGGTGTGGTACTTCCCCAGGCGGACCCCTGCAAAAGAGTCCTACCACTACAAATAATTACGACTGAAATGTTAGTCATCCCTCGGCTTCCTCTGTTTGAAACTATCTTCTATTTGTCTTGCTTTCACGCGTGACTATTATCGTTAGCGAGAAGTTGTCAGATCTTTTTGAACGTTGAAAAGCTTATCAAGAAGATTTTGAATTATATGAATCTGTTTCGTGGTTTTACCGCACTGAAAATGTTTGTAAGACAAACAAACTGCTTCCTGCGACTTCCCGCGTGTAGACTTTCAGGATAAACTTTCACCATCCATTTCACCCGTCTTAATTTGACTCTTGATTTTTCAGCGGACCTCAACACTCAAAATTTAACGCCAAATTTTAGCATTATAGGTCAAGCAGTTTTCGAGATTTCGTAGTCAGTCCGTGAGTGTACCTTGGTTTAATACACACAGAAGATAATTTATTATAGATCTTCTACTTCATAGCACCTAATAATAATATTTCGTCTGTTTTTGTCACGGCAGCGAAAACAGACAAACAACTTTTAATCTGACTTCTAAATACTACTCTGATGGGCTTCTCTGGTTGCAAGTCCTGACAATTCGGACGTATCTCAGGCACCTGTTGACGGCCCGACACGCCACGCCACGTCTGGAAGGCCCAGGGTCCGTATAATTGATGAGCAGGGTTGAGATCCCCCGCTGGCTAGGAGGGTCACGGTGATGAGGTGACCAAGACATAAGCTGTAGAGGGTTATAGAGACGAGTTATGAGCAAAACATACGAGTCCTTAACGATTTTATTTGTTTGTACTGGATTTTTTCGATTGCCAAAGAAGGCGGGTATTATTTTTCGGACATATGCATGTTTGTTTAAATTTTTTTAACCCACCATTTGTGACGTGATTTTGAGTACAACTTCATGGATTCACGAAATGACACCCGGATTTACGTACTGGGATTTTAAACCAAAGATATATTCCGTATTACTACATGCTGCGTTTATATAAGGCGCATTAATAAGGTTATAAAAGTACATGTTTTTTATCATAAAAAATTTGTATTATATGAATTGCAGCTTGTTTATTAGATCTTATACAAATAAACTTAAACTACTAAAAATAACCATGTTTTTAACACATATATATTCTAAAGTATCAAAACTTTTTACTATCTCTATCAGACTTGTCAGTATCACAACACAATGAACAAAAAAAAAGTTGTACTCTTTCTAACTTATAAAAAAACACGTTATTCATTTGTTTCTTATTATGTAACTTATTCGATTTTTACGAACCACCCGCTCACTAAAGTCATGTCACATGTTAATAATATATTAAAAAGCCCTCTCGTCTCTCAAGACTCGGACGGTCAACGCATCAAATTCCTGCCGCATCTCCGCTTGCCAAAATAAAACATTAATATTACAACAATCTAATATGCCGCTACACCTGCCCGATGAAGGAAAAAACATTTTGTTTATAACGTTATAATTATAACAATGTTATTGACCATTCGTTGTTAATAAGCGTAAAGACTAACCATAAAAAAAAAATACCATAGAAAGGACCATAAGGATGGATCTGTTCTTCACAACGTTTGTATCTTAGATCTCGTAGTGCTTGAAAAAATTGCGTCATTATAATTACCATGATCGAAGCTCTACGTCACGTCAGTGTCGGTCGCGTTGATACTGACTATGGTCGCATTCAAAATATTTGAAGATAAAATTCACCGAGTGAGAATATTAAAGAACCTATTAGGCATTATAATATTTCAGAGTAATATTGCACATGGTATAAAGCAATTTTCTTGTTGATATTGAATTTGTACGGCGGAAGACATCGAAAAAAGGAAGTTATTTAGATCTCTTCTGCCTAAATAAAACAATATTATATTTCTCAGGCATTCACGATTATTACGGGTGATCAAAGAGCTGGCGCTTACCTTGGCCAAAGAATAAGTTTGGCCATTCAACATGGTAATGTCGCTAGCTTTTTAGGTACCCTACCCGAAGACAGTGACCTTAATGCAGTTTTTTTCATGTATAGTTTATAGATAGTTCAGGATAGGTATTTAGTTTTATTTAGATTTAATTTAGTTAGGTATTTATTTAGCTACTTTAGTATATATAGATAGATATTATAATTTACTAAACATTGAACATCAGATTTTTTTAAAACTGTTAAGAGTGTTCCCACTACGCCGCTTCCCATTATGCCGCTTTGCGCTTTTACATCAGCCTATATCGATGAGCGCAGCTTTAAAATTATTTTTAAGCACGTTGCGTATACTTGCACTATTAAATATGTCTTCTGTGGTATAACTTAAAATTGTAAACACAGCAACAATAAAACAACTACCAATTTAGCGAAATTTTCGATTAACGACATAATAGTTCACCCTTTATTTACTAAAATAACGACGTTGTTTTCGTGACATACACAACTCTTTAACTAAAGTTCTAAATTTCGACATAAACTGAAACAAAAACCTTGTAAATTATATTTTACAATTGTTTATGTTCCATTTAGGAGAGACAAAGCTCTCGTATTGTTCAAGATTTCGTAATAGAGAGCTTGGTAAAATTTAAGTTTATTGTGTTTCACTTTATGACAGTAGATGGTGTTGGCCTGAACTAGACCACCGACTGCTACCTTGTTACTTAAAAAAAGCATTTCAAAAAAGTAGCAGGGTTCTGTACATTAAATTTTTATTTATTTTGTGATTATTTTTGATTTAGGATCTTAAATAATAAGTTAGAGTTGATCCATAGATCCTTTGCTTACAATGTTTCTCTATCTACGAGAAGAAAGTTTGGGGTTCATTTTGTCAATATCATCATCATAATCAGCCCTCGTTAGTCCACTGGACCTCACCACCTCTGCCCGATCTTCGACTTTTCATTCTATCGTCTCAGGGTCCTACGCTACGATTTCTTATTTGTTGTCTTCACTCTAGAATACGTCTACAACGAACAGATTCTGTTCGTGCTCTTTAGTTTTCTAAACCAATCTGACAGGTAATAAATTACCTCCCCTCTTTTCATTTTAATTTGTGAGAAAGAAAATTTTATTATTATCAACGTCTTTCGCTTCAACCGATAAAAATAAA
The DNA here is from genome assembly GCA_949125355.1 of Agriopis leucophaearia. Classification (NCBI taxonomy): domain Eukaryota; kingdom Metazoa; phylum Arthropoda; class Insecta; order Lepidoptera; family Geometridae; genus Agriopis; species Agriopis leucophaearia. The sequence goes on along the minus strand of OX421268.1, from coordinate 14,821,814 downwards.
TTATCTGCCAGGATATCATGCAAAGTTTAACGTTTTCAGTCACTTTTATTTAACAGCAAAGAACTCCAAAATTAAGTCGTTACTATCTCGCGTTCAAACAATAAGTACAATAAATATCTTTTTTTAGACTTTGCGTCCAAGCTTTACAACTGTCATATATTTGGCCATGTTTCGCGCCCCTACAGTTTTATGGTGCCTCTGAATGGTCAGGTATTCTAAAAGTAATTGTTCACAATGTGCCCGGTTAATTTGTTTTGGTTTAAGTCAATTGTAGTATTGTCTCAAGTTTTATTGTTTGGATACTGATTTTTGTCTCCAAATCTGCGGGGTAGAAATTTAGAAATCTGTGAGTTTAATATATTGTAATATCATACAGAGGTAGAATTACCTCTGCACGATAAATGTAGATGCAATTATATGATGCTGCATGATGGAATTAAATATATTTTAAAATTGTATAAATGTAACTAATAACATTAGGTAGATATCTTGTGCAACATACACAAATGTATTGCTACTGGTTGGCCACCATGCTCTCTGTAACTGTAATTGTATTGTAAATTATATTATTCTACACCACTTATCTATATAGGATATAACACCAAGACTAAGAATTACGCTAATATCAAGAGATTTTAGTCTTTTTTTTAACTTCAAGCTTGTTTGTTTGTGCACAATCAATCAATTTCTAAATTCAATCTATCAAGCTAGGTTCGTGGAAGGCTGCTGGCGCACCATTCAGCCGAGTTGCGTTTTGTTCTTGCGCTAGACAATAGTAAACAGCATTAGCGACCATTGAGGGCCACTGTGCGGACAATGTGGCCAGTCCCAACAATGCAAGTGAAGTAAATGACGCATGCTTGCAACACTCAATACAGGATGATGTGTCAAGCCAATGTTTCGTGCATCTTCTATTCATTTCCACCTCCAAAATAAGAAAGCTTTGTTGAAGTCGGTTAAAAATCTATTCCTGTACATTATTTTCAATCAACATTAAAATTTTACTGAACACTAACTGTGTTTTGCAATTTGTGCGTATCACATAAATTTTCAAACCCTTTTTTCTTTCTTCATTCGGCCCTTTCGCCCTTCATAAGAACATAAGAAATATATTTTCCAAATTTTGTCTTCGTCAGTGAGTGTGGTATTTTATTTATATAATAGGTCGGGGAAAAAGTCTTTTCGTATTTTGTATGTATAAAGTTGTAGTAAAAATCTCATCGGTTGTACTGTTTGTATCTGGCTGGTTTTGATACCATTAAAAATATGTCATTTTAAAAAAGGAATATAAAAAGTAAAAAGCAATTTCCCGCCATTTTTCAATTGTTTTTTTGTTCGATAAAATGAGTGAATCTAACGAAGAAATTCGATATATTGTGAAATTTTATTACAAAAAACTGAAAAATGCGACACAAGCCGCGAATAAAATTTGTGACATTTATGGACCTAATGCAGTGTCATCAAGAGTAGCACAATGTTGGTTCAAGCATTTTCAGTCCAGGAATTTTGATGTCAAAGATGCAGCTCGCTCTGGTCGCCCTGTTACGGATAAAGTCGATGCCATTTCTGAAAAAGTGGACCAAGATCGGCATATTAGTAGTTACGACGTAGCTGAAGACCTGGGGATTGACCACAAAACAGTTTTGACCCATTTGAAAATAACTGGGTATACAAAAAAACTCGATATTTGGGTGCCACACCAGCTCACTGAAAGAAACCAAATGAATCGTGTACTCATTTGCGATTCTCTATTGAAACGTAAAGAAACCGAACCGTTTTTTAAAAGATTGATCACTGGTGATGCAAAATGGATCACCTACGACAAGAATGTGCGCAAACGATCATGGTCAAAGGGCAGTGAAGCACCACAGACTGTAGCGAAACCCAGATTAACACGTAATAAGGTGATGCTGTGTGTATGATGGGATTGGAAGGGCATCGTTCATTATGAGCATTTACCGCCGGGCAAAACCATCGATTCGGATCTCTACTGCCAACAGCAGATGAGACTCAAACAAGAAATTGAGAAAAAACGGCCGGAATTGATCAACATAAAGAGTGTGGTCTTTCATCATGATAACGCCAGACCGCACACATCTTTGGCCACTCAGCAAAAATTTAGAGAGCTTGGTTAGGAAGTGTTAATGCATCCACCACATAGCCCTGACCTTGCACCCTCAGATTTCCACCTGTTTCGATCTCTTCAGAATTCTTTGGGTAGTGTTAGATTAACATCAAGAGAGGACTGTCAAAACTACTTGTTGCATTTTATTGATCAGAATTCCCAAAATTTCTACAGCAACGGGGTCATGTCACTACCTAAAAGATGGCAACAAGTTATCGAACAAAATGGTACATATATATTATAATTAAATGTAATTAAACTTGAAAAAAATATGTCTTGAATTTGTTTATAAAATACGAAGAAACTTTTTCCCCGACCTTATATATAAATATAGATTTGTAATTTTTGTCTTTAGTCGTTCTGCTTAAATCAGCTACACCGTTATTAAAAAATGTCTGCCTCTGGAGTTTAAACTTTTTAAAAACTACACTATCAAAGATTTTGGATATGCCTGGAAATATTTATTGACACTCAATTACAAAATGGCTGGCAAATACCTAGTTACACGCTTTTACACATAATGCAGAATAACTAGAGAGCCATCGTAGAGAACACTGGTAAATATTTGATAATCTTGTAGCTCTTATGTAGAGATCTAAAAGTTACAAGGAAAGTTGGTAAATATAGGTACTACCAAAGAATACATAATTTACAAGTACTACGCCGAAAGGAGGTCATTATGAACGGCTTTTACCATGGGACCAACCTTGAAATCGTGGAAAAAACATACCATAGACTTCGTTGAGTGTTAATGGCATTTTTCTATGGGACAGCAAAAACCTCACTGCGGCTTAATATCACTGTAATAACCTGTAGATGCTTACATAAAAATTAAAAGATAATCAAATATTTAATAGAGGTATCTAATCTACTCACTTAACTATATTTTCCGTAAATGTAAATTTAAATAAACCGAGAATATCGCTAAGAAATCCTTGTAAAATAATCCACTTAGTTGACATTCGATAATAATTAAAACATTTAACATGCCCTACCTACCCTACCCTACCTACTTTCAATGCATTAGCAAGCCGGCTTTATTGGATTCGATGCATAATTACCAGGTGTTATCTTACTCAGAGATGACTGCCTGTAAATAAACTGGGCAATTAACTGCTAACTCTACCTTTAGACAGCCAATTGTCATAAGTTAGCACAACACTGACACTGCATTTGAATATATCGTATTCTATAATAAAATAAATGCCATTTTGTATTTTTAGTGACCATTACAGAATTTATAACGCTCGCCTCACTGGCACCGTTCAATAACTTTGAGATAAAAGCTATTTAATTAGGTATTTGTTGCTCGTTCAGTTACAAACATCATGATAGGTTGAACCAGATATTACTTGCTGATTTTGCTCTATCTAACTTTACCATATTTCTTCATAACTTGGCGAATTAAATTATTTTATTGCTAATTGAAAAACAAATTAATTTACTCATTTTACTGTATCACTTAGGTTGGCGACATCTACACCATAGTAAATATTTCAGGAACTGACAAAATAAATAAATTATTATCGCATTGTTTAACTAAATAAGTACCTACATAAATAAGTATGTATATAAAAATTACTATTACTGAATACTTAAAAATGAATAACTGTGTAGTTGAAAACAAAAGTTTTATTATTAGCTATTATGAAATTAATATCTTATTATGAAACATGCTGTATGTATTGTCAAAAAGCAAATGAACTACGTCACAGATACAATAGTAAGTCTCGTTCTGCGACCGCTCAGTAGCTTCGAACGAATGACGGATCACGGACGATCTCCCGTCGAAACAACTACTTAAACAACGGCCGTTCCAAATTCAAACATAAAGAAAAAATACCAGCGGGTGACATAAGACAATGGACGCAGCGCGAACTGACACAACGGACGGACTAAATACACTAGTCGCGTAGAGCCAAAAAAACAACGGACTCAGCACCGCGCCTACACAATACAGACTATAAATTCAGGGAACTCAACTCGACCATGCTGGCTTGTTGTTACACTTGCCTTAATGTCTGCTGTAATTTATGTCACTCCTACGCAACCTTTGCAAAAAAACAACTGTTATTTCAAAAACAGAAATCCATTAGCGTTCCATTTTCTTTAATTTATAATTATACGCGTCATGTCATTTATAACGTCTCAATCGATATAAAAATGAAAGATATTGACTATAATGGGTTAAAATAGTCATAATTCGGATTAAAAAACTGTGATTTATGATTGGATCGGTTTATTAGTTTGATCGATTTGCATAATCCATTCTGATTGTAATGAACTTCTTTTATAGGTTGTGACATTTCTAAAATACTTAATTAGTTTTGTTGGATTTGCGACTTTATCGATCATTTTAATCACAAGCTTAAACATGCAAATAAAAAAATACTAATGAATGTTTTGGTCTAAAACCAGTATTTTTAAACAGCGTTATTTAGTTTAGATAGGTACATTATTTAAGAACAAAATTGAATGAATCGTCAGAATTTATCACCTAACGTATCAAGGTTTATGAGTCAACAAAACAATCTATCTCTCTGAAGCAACACAATCGTTTATTAGTATCATCACATAGCATGCGTAGGCCTCGACCAAAGGCGGACATACATATATGTGACAGGAAGAAAGATTAGGACACTCTATCAACCGATCTGACATGAGGAGACAACGGGGTTGGATTCCAGCGATTTGTGCTGTCATTGTGTGTTGTAAAACTCGGGACAAATACCGGTAAACCGTGTAATGTTGTTTGTAAAACAATAAACCACCCACTGGAGAGCTACGTTGTACTTTTATTATAAACTGCTATAAAATTTTAAAACCAAACACGTAAACTGTGTTACTTTATAAATGCGGAAATTTACTCTGTGTGTCGATTTACATTCATAGGTCTGACATACTTCGGTTTTTTACGATTTCTCTACAGGCTGATTCCGTGAACCGATTATTCATAGTATATTGAAGGTTTCATTCAAATTTTATTCGAATTTCAAATTTCATGCATTACTTACGTTGGACCACAGACATTAAATACAGAAACAGACTGAACATGTTTTTTACAACTACATTCGCAAAAACAGTTATATTTGCATCTCTCTCGATTACACAAAAATCATATATTCGTATCTCATTTTGTCGTAACGTTGCAACATAATAGAAAAAAATGAGCATGTGGTACGGTGTTCCAAGTCACCATTTTGGTAAGCATCAATATACTGACAGAAGGCTGACAGCGAAAACCACGGCTTGCAAAAATTACCTAAAATAAAAGTTATTTTTACATATTTGGTTTAAAATATACGAAAATACTATGGTGAAGTGTAGTGTCCTCATGTGTTTTAATTCATCTCATAAGATGCCACCCGGTATAACGTTTCACACGTAAGTTTCGTGTGTTATAATAGAGATTATTTTGAATTGCTATTTTTTCTTGTTATTTTTCATAAACTTTACAATTTGAAGGCTTGGGAAGGTTGTGTTTCTTTCAATTTTATAAATGTACAAGTTTGGTGGGTGTAATAAAAGTTAATAAGTAGTTTTCTTTAAAAAAAAAATGATTCGATCATTGTTTGGCGTTTGAGGTACTTAGACATTGTCCAGGGAACGTATTCAGTAGCCAAGAGAATGTAATACTCCTTTCAGTAGTATAATTAAAATAGTATAAGTTATTTTCTTTAAAAATTCATTGTATCGATCATTGTTTTACGTTTACGGTATTTAGACATTGTCCAGGGAATTTATTTCAGAATCAGAATTCGTATTTCAGAAGTATAATTAAAATAGATGATTCAGCTTGATGTGATTATGATGACATGAACCTTTTTCATTAATTACTAGCTGATTTTCTTAAGTAATGTAAATAACGAGGTGTAATGCTTATTGGAACAACAGTTTTCAATGATCAGTCGCTATCACTATCATGAATCTCAAGTTGTACTAACTACATTATGATAACTTGCATGTAATAATTTTCAGAGCGATAACATACCAAGTGAAAAGAAAGCCACAAAAAGAGGTGTTACTGGCAAAAATGTTCTGCGGGAGCTGCAGAATACCTCATTTCCATCAAATTCAGATCCTGCAACCACATGACACATCTGGTAAATTGTTTTATACAAAAATAAATGATTTGACTTGGTCTGGTGTGTTTGAATATTAATACCCAATGGGAACATCCATAAATTCCATCACATAAAGAGGAGGGGAGGAGGGGTCGACGAAGTGTGACTGACAAGGGGTAGGGAAGGGTCGTAAATTTTGTGACGTCACATTTCAGATACAATCTAATAGTATCTGTTAGCACTATTATAAAAGAATGTCCTTAGTCCGGCCCGCGTTTTGCAAATGTTTGCGTGTAATGTATATGTAGTGTATTTTGCATCAATATTTTTGTGGCTTGTTGGTTCTGCTTGGTATTATATGTCTGTGCGTTGGACGAAAAAAGTAACGTAGGTAAATTACTCGGACGGGGTCACACATTTAGAGTGCAGCTATGTGTGCGTATTCTTCAACGTCCTGTTTGCCACCAGTGTCATCTTTGGGGCAAACTAAGAAGAGGAAGCTACTGTTGGCGGAAGCGGTGTCTGACCGACCAAAGTAGGTATAACTTTTTTTTTATCGCGAATGAGACCTCGTTTGACCACTAACTCGCCTGTTGGTAAACGACGATGTGGTCGAAGATGAAGCACGCAGACTTCGAAGATACTTATTTCTGTGCTCCTGCCTTGAAAAGGCCCAGATTATATCTCTCAGGAAACAAGGAAGCCGTCAGGTTGTTCCAATCCTTACGAACCGCCGTACGAATTAGAAACGTAGAATCGAAACGTTTGGTACGTATCCAAGGAAAGTTCACAATGTATGAGTGGTAATGGGCCGCTTTCCTACTTGTCCTGTAGTAGAAAGGGGATGGTAGGATAAGGTCGTGTAGCTCCGATGCACATTCTCCGAAATGAACCCTATAGAAAACTAACTTCTCCGCCGCCGATAAATCGCCTATAAGTCAAGCAGCTACAAGCCATGCGAAGGTTAATTTAGTCGCCTATACCTCTAAGCATGAGCAAACCGTATTTATCTCATTTGACACTAATTTACGGTTTTAACGGAACTGGAATAGGTTGCATTAAAGCCTCTCCTAATACTTATTCCCAAATACAATTGTACTTTCTTTGTAGAGTTGTACGAAGCTGCATTATATCTACCGCCGATAATGTATCACTATCTGAGTAAATCGGCGTGACGAACTGTAATGAGTCGACAATCGGGCCGACCCGCACCGACTTACACAACACAACACCTTACAATGTTTGATGTATGGCCGCAGATAAATCTATTAAACGTTTGACATCTCCATCGGGCGGCGGATCAGACGCACTTTATTATTATTTTAATGTTATTATTCAAATTATTATAATCTCGGAGGCCATATTTATGGCGCACGAATAATCCTTTTTGACACGCCGCTTACGAGGTAAGGATGGTCGTGTACAAGAGTGGTGGTGATCATGAAAAGGGATCTCGCTGTCGTCGACGAGTTGATTAAGGCTTAGTACGAGCACTTGCGATAAAGTTATCGTTACGTAAACGATAGCAAAATGTATGAAAAATTCAGTTTCCTTTCACGTGCGCTGTTCATTTTTTCATCTTTTACGTAACGATAACTTTTTCGCAAGTGCTCGTACTAAGGCCGTAGACTACAGCGCGCCCCTAACTCACTCTCGCATTTTGATGTTATTTTTTAATGTAGAATTACTGTGTCTACTTTTGAAAACATGTTTTGCGGTCATTTTGTGACGTTAATATTTCAATATATTATTGGCTTGTATTCTGGTCAGTAAGTTAGCCTCGCAATTCAGAGAGGCAACGCGGCCAGCATTTGGGCACTGCCTGAAATTAGAGTTATTTTGAACTATCCTCTAGTCCTTCGTTTCTTATAAATACTGTTATATTGTACTGTTATAACGACATCGAAGGGACTGCTCATATTCAGTCGTAAAAACCGATAGTCGTAACAACCGGTGATGTTTAATGTGTATCGTGCAAGTACAAACAAATCGATAGGTATGTTGTTCTAAACGATGTCGCAGTAAAAGTAGTTTTGATTGTAGTATAAACGATGATCAACATGATAGTTAGTTAAAAGTTCTTTTATGTTTTGTGTTTGGTATTCTTATGTTAACTCAATGCCTCAGAATATTTTTAGATAATTTTTTGTTTTAATTATTTATTTTAATTTTTATAGTGACTACAAATAATGGAATAAACAATTTTCCCTTATCTGATCATTATAAAAATATTAAATCACAACTTGTCCTAAAAAAAATTAAGCTCGTAAAGCACACCGAAGACGAAGTAGATTCACTACTGTCTACTTTTGAAGCACTTTTTTCAAAAGTAGACAGTAGGCACTAGACAGCCATTTTATATCTTAAAAGACATCAAATGCACGATGGAGATTGCTGAGGATATGCTCTTCTGCAAGAGATCAGATCAGATCTTCTGTCTATCCAGGACCCTATAAAATTCGGGCCCTATCTATAGTGGTACATAGGCCCATAAAGAGTTGCTCTATTCCTTACTAATATTTATTTAAACTTTGTTATTTTGAAATTTAGTTTATTTGACAATAACCCAAGTGATCTACTCCACTCTTAAAAAACGTAGGTATATAAAGATTTAGGTACATATTGTAGAGAATTTGGGAAATTCGCTGTCATCAAACAGTGGCAGAAACAGGGCAGAAGATACCATTTTCAGCCCCTTCTGTGTAAACTTTCCATTCTGGCTATAACCGCTTCAATTAAGCGGTCGTCAAAACGCGTAGCTTACAAACTCAATTCTGTAAATTAATCTATACTAATATTATAAAGAGCAAAGATTTGATTGTTTGTTTGTTTGCATTGAATAGGCTCCGAAACTACTGAACCGATTTGAAAAGTTCGTTCACTGTTGGGAAGCTACACTATCCCCGGGTGACATAGGCTATATTATATTTTGTTGCGAGGCCGAAGGCCAAGCTTACACCCGTTCGAAGCGGGGGCGGGCGGCTAGTGTCGGTATGATAGGTACTTGCTGCACGTAATAGTTTCTTGCTACAAGTTAAGGTCTACATAGCACTTATTAGATACCGGTTCGTATTTCACTTTAGTTTTCCCTTGGCTTGGTGTGTCCCGTTCCTATCGAGGTGCAAATACGTCGCGACTTACATACCGGGATGTAGACGACAAATTTATTCGCGGACGAGGTGGCTCACTCACACCCTTCCTTCCTTCTTTCCATCCGGCAAACCAACCCCAACTCTACACTAAAGAAGTTAAAGTTCAAACTCGATTGTCATGAAAATTTAGGCTGTTATTCAAAAAGACGATATTCAACATTGTATCATAACAATATAAGTTTTAGATGCGTTTTTGCGTGGTTGATTGCGTAAGGCTTCGCTAAGTTTCGTTTCACGCTGCGCCAGTATGATTGCGAATTTAAATCGAACAAATAAATGTTCGTGTAAAGGTGTTCGACTAATTTAGTTGTCGAGAGTGCAGAGACGTTTATTTTTAAACACGTATGAATTAAACGCAGTGGGGAATGATCATTCTGTAAAGAGGAAATGATGAAAAGATCATTTCGATATAATTCTTTAGTAAGGGGTTTGTGTGGAATGTTGTACGTACAGTCATAATGATATCAAATTATTTAGTAATAACCGGCCAAGAGCGTGTCGAGACACGCATATGGTAGGGTTCCATAACCAAAGCCATATAATTGTAATCATAGTTCAGAAATTGATAGTTACAGAAAAAAATCGAACGAACGAATTTTGCAATATGATCTTAACAATAATATTTCTCTGTTTAAACCATAAAAAGTATATGCTATAATGTTGGGATGATACATCTCTGAAATTTGGCTAAGTCCACAGAGCTTCGTTCGTTCAAATTTTTCTGTAAGTATCAATTTCTGAACTATGACTACAATTATGTGGCTTTGGTTACGGAACCCTACCATATGCGTGTCTCGACACGCTGTTGGGCAGTTATTTATAAATATATAATAGATTACTGTTTGGCTCGACTCACTTCCGATGGTGTGGCTGAGGATGGAACACGTTGATCTAGAAGAAATCTATTCACTAGAAGATGCCTAGATTGTACCTAGTTCTCAGGAAACAAGGAGGACGGCAGGAAGTTCCATACTTGGGCAGTACGTGTCATAAATATCGACCCATAACGTTGTGAACGAATTTTTGAAATTTCCGCGACGTACGCCGGTCTACCGAATCTAAAGCTTCCAGATGGTACTTAGCAGCTCCAATCTTAATCTGTTAAAATGACAGTCATATAATTACACCTATACCTTCCATAATAACGTTTAAACAATGTCAATTTCTGGCTACAGGAACAGCCATTTTATGACATAGCTGACTACTTGAAATTACCAGATTAATTAATTAGAAAAAAAGTTTTATTTTCTGTTTTTACCTACATATTATGTTCGACCAAATTTCTATCTTTGCAGTATAGACTTTAATAAAGCTTTATGCTTTGTAGAAATTCTCTCTTCTTCAATGTTATGTGTATTTACCTATCATACAAATTTTTAATAGGCTTGCGTTTGACCGCCAACTCGGCTGTATTTTTTTAAACTAAATAAACAAACACTCACAAAACGGCTCAACCCGCTCAGCACTGCAGTACAATAGGCTACCGGAAGCGTAATTCTACCCACTTCCGGTAGGCGGCGTAGATGAGACGCGCCGCCGCCCGCCCTTGCCCCGCCCAGAGTCTGCATAGGCCTCAGATGCCAGGAAGGCTTTGTCTCGATGATACTAAAGAATTAGCTTCTTTGAGCAAGATTGTTGTGATTTAAATAGAAACAATCAAAGTCTGTCCTAGATTGCAAGATCTATCAACCGACACGGTGAAAAAACTGAATTAGACTGTTGTTATAAAAAACTCTTCACGCTCATAGGTCCCAAAAAGAGCAAAGACAAAGAAAGATAAAGCCAAGGATATTGGATAGTTACCTACTGCCCTGAACTGCCATATAGTATTTCCTAGTGTATCCTCACTTATGTTCCAAGAAAACTTTACTCACCCTCGACGGCAATTTGAGATTTCAGTTCAGTTTGGTACATCTTTATTACAATACTGCACACTTAATTCAATACTGCACACTTAATTTAAATGTAGGTATACTTGATCAATCATGATCTCGTGACTTTCTCTCGATTTTTCTATAGCTGCAAAAGCGAAAGGACATTATTTGTAAGAAGGAAACATCAATGCTTAGGAGGTTATGGTAGCTCCCAGAGATATCCTACTCTCACGTGGTCAATAATATCTTGGTCACTTTTATGTCATTTCTAATGAGAGAGGAAGTGACAGTGATAATCTCGATTGCACCAGAATTGATAGGAATTTATCTCAGGCCGGCAGGTTGCTTTGGTAAAAAGCTTGTTTTTAACCCTGCATAAGCCTATAAGGTTACTCCTGTTGTGTGGGGTCACCCGATACCCCAGCATTGTGCTCTTTTATTTTATAACGCTTTATGCAGCAAATAAGCGGCAATCAGCAGGTAAATATGGAGGCCCTTTTCAGCCTTTTGTGAGGAGTGTCGGCTTGGCCATAACAAGTGTGTGAAGGTACGCGGTACGCCTTGTTTTGTTTAACCCTTTAGTTAAGCTCATTTCCTATGACATATAGGTAGGTTCAATAAATGAATAATTCTCGTAGTTTAAAAAACAAGCTGTAAAATCGCTAAACATGAAGATCTTGATAAGAATAATGACACAAACTCTTTAAATTATTGCATTATCATCGGTCCTTGATAAGGGTGCAAAGATTCAAATGAATTCGAATTTTCGTAACTCGCAATGTTTTCCTAGACCGTTTATGAGCAAAGGCATTAAAACTGCACAGAATTTATTTAAATACTACCTATATAAGTCATTGTTGCAGGACCGAGGATCGAACCGGGTGCAGTCAGAATGTAAAGTGCACAAGCTACCACTCAGCCAACATAGCTCTAATAAACAAAATAAGTATGAATACATTCAAACAAACAAAACATAAATAACTTTCAAGATTCTTAGAGTTATCCAATTGTTTATGAACCTACAGGATATCTCATTTACGTATAGGTAAGTACGTAACTACGTATTAGCGTATAAATGGAATCTTTACGTATAAGATTATTTACCCAAATCATTATTTTGGTCACATATTATTTAATAAGTTAGTAAGTAGCAAAACTTTGTAAGGAACCGCTCCCAAAATCCTAAAACAATCTAAAATCGAGATGTTTTACGCTTGTTATACTAACAAGCTTCGTATGTCTCGTAACATTTGTACAAATAGGCATATCCAGTTACCTGCTGCAGTAGAAATACGCCGTCACCGAACTGTGGACTTGGTACATAACTTACCTACCTACGTAGATACTGAAATTTAGAGTCACGGATTTTGTGGGAATTAACGAACTTGGAACTTCTGTGAACTAACGATGTTTACCTATCTAGCCCAGCGCCATATGTGTAATATTATAGTATTTATTACACATATGCCAGCGCGGATCTACATGTATGTACCACCACGCCCACTATCATTAAAAAAAAACTGAAATTTCTGCTTGTAGGACCTAACATAGACAATGCTTTCAGCGTCTGTGCAGCAAAAGAATATATTAACCTTCTAGGTTTTTCTAGGTTCTAGCTGAAATCTGTAATATACCAAGTTTCCTGCATTTTATCGGGAAAGTAAAAAAAAAACTTATTATTTTTAATAAACAAAAAGAGCAGCAATTGTATTATAATTTTTCTGGTTCACTACTAAACGCATTTACGTTTACCAGCAGTTAGCATATTGGCTACGTGTAGGAACACAAAATACATAAGAAGGTAAGTAGTGTTAAACTTTTTGATAAGAAATTATTGGCTACGTGTAGGAACACAAAATACATAAGTAGGTAAGTAGTGTTAAACTTTTTGATAAGAAATTATTGGCTACGTGTAGGAACACAAAATACATAAGTAGGTAAGTAGTGTTAAACTTTTTGATATGAAAATGTTAGTAGTAATCACGAGGTACGGATAAAAATGGAGCCACTATCTGATTGATAGTAAAAATGCCGAATTATTTAACAGCCAGCAAAAAATATTACAATTCATGAAATTATGATGTCATCTGCAAATACTAAGTACGTGACGTTGCTTTGCAAGACTTGTTAGTGTTTACCACTTAATGTAGGTACTGGCTTCTTAATAACTCGTAACTAGATAAATACATGATATCATTGTAAAGGTAACAAAGTAGGTGCAATACCAGTCTCATAGATAAAAACATCCTTGTAATCTGTCTATATCCATCCATCAGTCAATTTCAAACCTGATATAAAAATTTGTGACATGTGAGACTTGAATTTTAAGGTGGCTAAAATTGACCTGGGGCCTTACGCCTAACTCTAAACGCGGGCCCAAATAGGTGCAGTTGGCAAAATCACGCGACCGCAAACCGTATCTCGGCGCATAAAAGTTCGCGTTGCGCGTGATTTTGCAAACTGCAGCTATTCGGGCCCGCGTTTAGAGTAAGGCGTGAAGCCCCTGTGCTTAATTTTTGAATCACTCGTTTGATATTTGGCACGAAAAATATCATGCTATTTCATGCGAAATGACTGACTTTTGAACGAAATCTCAAACGAGCCACAGGCGTCACGTTGTCATTTGGGTTGGTTCTGGGTGTTAAAAATCTATGAAAACTCGACACTTATAATAAGTAACAATTTTTACATAAAAACTATTCAAATTATTCGAAAACTACTTGTCTGGTTCAATTGAAACTTGCTTAGTATGTTTTTAAATTGCCGACTTGAATTTTTAATTACAAAAAAAAAAACGAAATAGATTCAAGCTCACAGTCACTGTAGTGGCATTTTACTTTTTACACTCGTAACTGATATTCGAAAATATTTTCCTAGTGCGTATTTGTATCAGAGAATCTGAGGACATCTCCTGACATAAAGTAGACAAAACGCAGTTATGTAAACAGTGGTGTGCTACCGTGGCAGCTTGGGTTTCACCACCACGAAATAAATACAAAGTTTTGCAAACTTCAACTTTTGTTCATGGCTTCAGCGGTGTTGTCGCAACTTGGCCAATGTCTTGTTTGATAATAGGTATATATTTTGTAGATTGACCGGTCGAGAGACAATGCAGTGTCAGCTTCACGCAGAATTGATTGAAACATTTTCTATAAATGTTTTCTGCTGTCATTATTTTGGCTATCATGTTTATTGTGTTTTGGGCTGGCTAAAGCCATTATCAGTCGGAAATATAAAAGTTTTAGTAAATAAAAGGCGACACGTTTTTATCACATTGGCATTGGAAAGCCTAAAGAAGATAAATCAATTAAGGAATAGGTAAATCGATCCGCTCCACACTTTATTGCCATACCCAATTAGGGACCCTACGTAAATTCTATACCTATGTGAATTTCATATTATTCAGTACATTTTTGAGTATTGAGTATGGTTACCTTTGGATTTGCGGGTGGAAAAATGTTATCCAATAGCACTCGTCCCACAGATAAAATCCCGTGACTCAGTTTATCTTCAATAGATTTTTTTATCATCAGCGATTGTAGTGTTTTAATGTTTCTGTTCTGGGATTAGGTATACTCGTACCTAATAGGAAAAAAAATCTTGAATGATAATTAAAAGAAAATTTTATAGTTTAGTCATGTAGGTAAGGGTAGATAATTAGACTCGGTTACTTTCATATAAGGTCGGGGAAAAAGTTTCTTCGTATTTTATAAACAAATTCAAGACATATTTTTTTCAAGTTTAATTACATTTAATTATAATATATATGTGCCATTTTGTTCGATAACTTGTTGCCATCTTGTAGGTAGTGACATGATCCCGTTGCTGTAGAATTTTTGGGACTTCTGATCAAAAAAATGCAACAAGTAGTTTTGACAGTCCTCTCTTGATGTTAATCTAACACTACCCAAAGAATTCTGAAGAGATCGAAACAGGTGAAAATCTGAGGGTGCAAGGTCAGGGCTATATGGTGGATGCATTAACACTTCCCAACCAAGCTCTCTAAATTTTTGCTGAGTGGCCAAAGATGTGTGCGGTCTGGCGTTATCATGATGAAAGACCGCACTCTTTCTGTTGATTAATTCCGGCCGTTTTTTCTCAATTTCTTGTTTGAGTCTCATCTGCTGTTGGCAGTAGAGATCCGAATCGATGGTTTTGCCCGGCGGTAAAAGCTCATAATGAACGATGCCCTGCCAATCCCACCATACACACAGCATCACCTTATTATGTGTTAATCCGGGTTTCGCTACAGTCTGTGGGGCTTCACTGCCCTTTGACCATGATTGTTTGCGCACATTCCTGTCGTAGGTGATCCATTTTTCATCACCAGTGATCAATCTTTTCAAAAACGGTTCGGTTTCGTTACGTTTCAATAGAGAATCGCAAATGAGTACACGATTCACTTGGTTTCTTTCAGTGAGCTCGTGTGGCACCCAAATATCGAGTTTTTTTGTATACCCAGTTATTTTCAAATGGGTCAAAACTGTTTTGTGGTCAATCCCCAGTTCTTCAGCTACGACGTAACTACTAATATGCCGATCTTGGTCCACTTTTTCAGAGATGGCATCGACTTTATCCGTTACAGGGCGACCAGAGCGAGCTGCATCTTTGACATCAAAATTCCCGGACTGAAAACGCTTGAACCAACATTGTGGTACTCGTGATGACACTGCATTAGGTCCATAAACGTCACAAATTTTATTCGCGGCTCATGTCGCATTTTTCCCTTTTTTGTAATAAAATTTCACAATATATGGAATTTTTTCGTTAGATTCTCATTTTATCGAACAAAAAAAACAATTGAAAAATGGCGGGAAATTGCTTTTTACTTTTAGTATTCCTTTTTTAAAATGTCATATTTTTAATGGTATCAAAACCAGCTAGATACAAACAGTACAACCGATGAGATTTTTACTACAACTTTATACATACAAAATACGAAAAGACTTTTTCCCCGACCTATTATTTATAATAGCTACGTACTTTTTAGTCGTTACTTTTTCGTTAGTAGTTAGTATAATTGAATTATACGTAGGTTACTACTACTTACCTCAAAATAAATAAGTACGTAGCTACAAGTCAGTCAATAAAATACTATGACTACTATGACTATGTTTACTGATCATAAACATGAAAATTTTGAATATTTTAGCATTAAAAGACTAGTGCTGCCATCCGTCGCCGAGTCGCATAACTAATTCATCATCATCATCATCATTTCAGCCATAGGACGTCTACTGCTGGACATAGGCCTCCCCCATCGATTTCCAGAAGGACCGGTTGGAAGCGGCCTGCATCCAGCGTTTTATATCTTCTAGGTCCATCTTGTGAGTGGACATCCTACACTGCGCTTACCGGTCCGCGGTCTTCACTCGAGAACCTTTCGGCCCCATCGGCCATCTGTTCTGCGTGCTATGTGCCCTGCCCACTGCCACTTCAACTTGCTCATCCGGTGGGCTATGTCGGTGACTTTAGTTCGTCTACGGATCTCCTCATATCTGTTTCGATCTCGTAGAGAAACTCCGAGCCCTCTCCATAGCTCGTTGTGCGACTTTGAGCTTGTTAATGAGGTCCATAGTGAGAGACCACGTTTCAGTTCCGTATGTCATCACTGACAACAACACACTGGTTGAAGACCTTTGCATAACTAATTATGTGTGATAATACTATTTTAGAATACACATATAATAAGCAAATAATATATGTCTTTCTGTTCAATTTCTAACAAACACCACTTCTACAATGTGATTTAAAAACAATCTAAAACTTGTAGCAAGAAATGTGAAAGTAAATACTAAGCACCTACTTACTAGCAAGTGGATGCTTTCGTTTAGTGTAGGTAGGTAGGATTAGGTAGACTTAGTACCTAGCCCTCATTAAGAAAAAAAATACACCCCATATAATTTCAATTTCACACGTTAAAGCACTTGAAATAGGCAACGAAAGCATTTAAGCAAATATCATGTGCACCTGAGACTTGACACTCGACAAGTCCACTTTATTTCCCGTTGTTCAAGTGTTCCCATGTCATAGCAGCTTGCTGGCGAATAAGGAATTCATGCATGCGGAATAATCTTGACGACTTTACTGACAGTTCTATTAACCATTGTTGAATTTTACTGTCAAAAATAAAATTGTAATGCTTTTTGCAAATTCTATCTGCAAAGTTGATAGAAAGTGGGTAAATATTTCGATTTGATCACTGATGCTTTCTTACCATATTCTAAGCATAATTATTATAATATATTATTAGTGTTGAAATTTTACCGCTATGTGGATAGTATTTTTAATATTATCTTTGGCATGTTGACATTAGCAACAAACTGTTCAAAAACTCTTCGTTCCATCCATAGATTTAGGAAGTCAACATTTTGTCATTTTGTTATTATTAAAAAAATATGGTGTGTGGTTTCATCATTTTGCAATTGTTTCATAATTTTATCGCGTCACCTATTGTAGAGTAGCAAAAGCACTAACAATAACATTATCAATTTACATAACGTATAGTTAGTTACGGTAATAAGTCATAGATGTCGCCGTTATCAATACCAAAAAAGTTTAAAGCGTAATAAGTCGAGAATAAAATGGGCTTTATGCACGAGTTATAACACTTGGTTTTTTACTTTAAATGCGAGAAAATTAATCAATGATATTGTAAGTAATACATACCTGTTAAGTACTTTAATTAAAATTACAACTGAAGTTAAACGATATTCTATTTTAATTAGATTTTTTGCCCATTATGCAGACTAAACCCAAAAAGGCCTTACAAGCCTCGTCTGACGTAGGTATTTTACTGGCTTATGTATGTTTATGTGTTTATGTATGTATGTAGTGGATAATTTACTTGAGGCTTCTATGGAGTTTTTTTCACCTCATTATTTCCTTTTCCCCACACTCAAACACGGTCACGAATATACCTACTTAGTAAATATCTAAAATTTCACAATTATTACACATTAATACTCGAAATAACACCAGCTTATGAAAATAATTACAATGAGGCGATAGGTTTTTTCACATTGGCGCCAAAATCTCTTTATTCGACAAAGTTTATATCTGGGTATTTATTAGGTAATACATTGATCTGTGGGTATTATTAGAGACCTAAACAAACTGCTTACCTACATGAAATATATTACAAACTTAACCTTTTTGAACAATTTAAAAGAGGTTTATAAGCGCTTGAGCATAAAAAAGCAGGTTTAGTCCGCTTACACCGGGCATAATAAACAAAAACTTTACAAGCATGAGAAATGAAAAAGGTTTTAATGCATAAAAATAATTATGAACACATGCGCATAAAACAAGATTATAATGTAAAAATAACTTATTTACTTTAATGCTGAAACTTACACATAGTAAAATGGTTTTATGTTGGTGCTACAGCACATTTCAAACACTTTTTTTTTTAATCAACAGCTTTAATTTACCTACTGAGTGATTGCGACTCTAGCGTCATAATGTGACCGAAAGATAGCACTAATCATTTATGACCAATGCTGTAGCTGAAAATTTTGTTTCGCAAAAAGTCTAGAAATCCCCTACAATTTTAAAAATTGCCTTCGATAAAAAGTTCGAAGGTAGTTGCACTATTATATTATATAGGTAAAACTACTTTCAAAGCCTTATTCACATTTTTCATAACGACCAACAAAAAGCTTTGATAAATTACGAAATTTTACAGGGGCCTTATGCCCAACTCTAAACGCGGGCACCAATAGGTGCAGTTTGTAAAATTATGCGACCGCAAACCGTATCT
This sequence comes from Agriopis leucophaearia, assembly GCA_949125355.1. Taxonomy (NCBI): domain Eukaryota; kingdom Metazoa; phylum Arthropoda; class Insecta; order Lepidoptera; family Geometridae; genus Agriopis; species Agriopis leucophaearia. The sequence goes on along the minus strand of OX421268.1, from coordinate 14,802,837 downwards.
CGGGGCATTAAGGTTCGCGTTCGCGAGATTTTGAGAAGTGTTCATCATCATTCTTGTAAAAAAAGTCGCTTATTAAAAATAATAAATCACTATTTTAAGGAGGTACGGGCACAGAGTACCTACACCAAGGAGGTGCGGGCACAGAGTATCTACACCAAGGAGGTACGGGCACACAGTACCTACACCAAGCAGGTAGGGGCCTAAGTGCTTTGAATCAGTCTTTCATCACTTCATATCATCGCTGGCGAAAGTAGCCAGATTCCCGTATCTCAGCCCTCCATCGACGGGCACTATATCCCCAGTAACAAGGCGCGCAGCGTCACTCGCCAGGAATACCACCACCCTCGCCACGTCAACTCCAGCGCACACCTCGCGCATCGGGACTCGCTTGGCGGCTTCGACCAACCACGCGGCGTACTGGGCGTCCGTGAACTTCATCAGTCGGGTCACTATGCTGGAAACCTGGAATGAGATTATAGGATAGGTTGTCATGACTTTATTTACAGTCACAGTCGCCGCCAATTTGTAAAATATGCTGCAACTGCATCGTTATGAACAACTTTTACTGTGAGACCAATCTCGCGAAAAAAATATAAGCAGTGGCCTTAGTACGAGAACTTGCGAAAAAGTTATCGTTACGTAAACGATAGCAAATGTATCAAAAATTCAATTTCCTTCCACGTCCGATAGAGGCGCTGTTAAATTTTTCATACATTTTGCTATCGTTTACGTAACGATAACTTTTTCGCAAGTGCACGTACTAAGGCCACCACTGTTCCATAGAAAACGGTAATTCTCACTCGACAAAATGTATGATGGGAGAGCTTACGAGTATATTTTTTTACATGATTTCAGTTTTGGTTCCATCCCATAGTAGGTAAAAGTTGTTTGTTCATAATGATGTGTAAAACGGACCCCTTTTAGCTTAGTACACCATTTCCGCATAACCCCGCATAGGTACTTCACTCACCGTGATGCCTGGACTGACGGTGTTCACCCTGACTCCTTTAGGAGCCAGCTCCAGCGATATCAGTCGAGTGAAGTGGTCCAGAGCCGCCTGAAAATTTGCATGAAGATACATCAATAAACAGTTTTTGTTCTCACCAGAATTTACACACATAGGGCCAGGGTCGTTACGGCTACTTCTTTTAAGCAGTTCTGTTTAGGTGATGAGTAAAGTTGCGCTATCGCAAACCGTATCTCGGCGTGTTTGCGTGGTTTTCCGAACCAGTGTCGGACTGTCATACAGTCGAGGTGGCGTTCGCCAGCCGGGCCCCAGCCTGCGCGGGCCTCCCACGGGCCTTGCTTGCGAGTCTAGCCGCAAGCCGTAGAGTTGGGCGTGGTCCCAGAAGTGTTGAAAGTAAGCTCAAAGCAAAGACAACGCCAAAGCGCCAGATAGCGCGGGCTCTAGACTTCGGAAAATTATACATACATCATTTTTTAATCGAAGGCTTTAATCTAGAGCAACCGCACTTCTCGCTTTACGCTTTGCTTGGCGTTGCCTACTCGATATTCGTGACACGTTGACGATGACAATTTCCCCCTGGCCTGCATTATACTTAGTGCCCGCGTCAGGTGAATTTGTAAACGGCGTATTAGGTAACGGTGGTATTGGTGCTGAGACATTAAATATGATCGCAGTTGAACATGCAGGATAATAACGATTTATGAATTGATAACGTTATGAAATTAATAGAAGTATTATGGATAGTTCCAGAAGTATTACTTAAACCTACTTTAAGAAAAGTGAACTTGTGATATGGTGATATTGTTTTAGTTTTCTTACTTTAGCCATGCCGTACGGCAGACTGCCGACGGCGACCGTAGTGCCCGCTATGCTGGACACGTTGACGATATTTCCCCTGGCCTCCACCAGTGCAGGCGTCAGGAGTCGAGTCAGGTTGTAGACGCCGCGAACGTTGGTGTTAAACACGCTGTCGAAGGTCGCCATCTCGGCGCGCTCCAAGCACGTGCGGGCTGTGATGCCGGCGTTGTTTACTAGCACGTCTAGTCTGAAAGAGAATCACAGTATTATAAATGATTAGCTGTAAGTTTTCCTATGAACATAAAATAAAATAAATAAATAAAATAGAGCCTGCAATTACGTACACGTAGACTTTCATCCCCGTTTACCCCCCTATATTCGGCCTTTCGCAATATCCATTCTTACCGGATCTCTCAATGACGATAATTATTATGTTTGGGATCTTTATACCTCATAAGGAAATTACAACCTAGCGCAGGTTGTAATGTAAGTAATTACAGTGTGGTAGTTCATGCAGTTTTAGAGGTTTCTTGATGGGTCAGTCAGTCAGTATTTTGTTTTTATGTACTTTATCTATTTTATTTGTCCATCTTTGAAGCAGCAACAAAGCCTTGTAAACACGCAGTTCTGTCGTCTAAAATTTCAATAATTAATAAAAAATAGTTTTACGAGTTAAACAGATGCTCATTTTGTTCCATGACATAGTTAAAGTGATAATAAACTTATATAAGCGTTATCCAAGCAATATTGGCTGTAAAAAGTGAAAATAGACTAATTTTCATATGTGACCGGTAAACATTTTTGAATTCAAACTTTGACTTTTGGTGTTAAAATTACGTGCTGAATCTTGTAAATAAATATCTAAAAGTGATAATAAACTTTTCTGTGTATAATCCAAGCAAAGTGCGTCGTAAAAGTGAAAATAAATTATTTCTTCAAAGTGACCGGTAAACAATTTTTGAATTTTGTTCCTAGTATTGACTTCTGTGTTTGAATTACGTGCCGAAACTGCCGTATCTTTAGCGACATCTCTGAATTCTTAACTACATCTACGTACTATAGTTACGCTACTCTCCGACAGAGGGCGTAATACCATAACCAAAGAACATGTTCGTATACTGAGGTAACAGTACATAATATCAATACACAGAGCTTACACCTACTTGGATTTCATATAATCAAGAAACAGTACATTGATTACTACAGTACACGGAAGCTTAAGTAACAGAAATCAGACACTGACCTCTGCATCGCTTTCTTTGCACGAACTCGATTAAGTGATATAAGTGAAGTGACACGCTTTTAATGGTAATAACAGAAAAAATACAGGAAAAAAATCTCTAAGATGGCACTATTCTCAAAAAAGAATGTGACTTCGATTTCCCTAGATTGTGACGGATGTCCAAATAAAATAACTGATAGATTATATATGACTTGCTCTACTTGTAATTGCAATTACGATCTTATCTGCGCCAATGTGTCTAACACGCGGTTCTACATAATGGAACCCGAAAAGAAAAAGTCTTGGAAGTGCATAGCGTGTATTAGTAAGAGACCCAAAGGGAACAACATAAATACGCCGGTGGGCACCCATCACTTAGGGGATGACCGCTCACATATAACACTTAGAAAACCAAGAAAAATAAGATGTCTGTCGCTGGAAAATTTATCGTTAAATAATGATTTGTCTGACGATAGTTCTGAAGATGTAATTAACTGTACTACACGTTCAAACGTTAACGAGAGCACACCGAATTCTAGCCAAACCCAACTAAAACATGAAATCGAAGAACTCACCAGCCATTTGGTCAAGGCAAAAGAAGAGATAAATAAATTATTATCAGAAAATAATGAACTAAAATTGACATTAGAAAAACTCAATAATGAGAAAAAAAAGAACATAAGCTGCAAACAACCCCAAAAAAGAGGCTGTTATAATAATATAGACGTGACTAACACATCAACCATCAGCCAGGACACTCTGCAAACAGCTGCTTCTCCGTCATCATCAGCTATACCCACATCACTATCCAGTGATTCACCCTCAATAAGTCCATGTCCTAAACAGGATCCCAGTAATTTCACTAAGCCACTAAGCTATCGTGATTGTCTATTGACGCCACCTGCAAAAATCCAGAAGACGAAACCGATGTCAACTTTGGCAAATATAACACCCGAACAAACCGTCGTCGGACCAATGACGCGATCTGCTACTAACAATTATTCAAAGTCTTTCACCGGAAAACTGCAAGAAATAAACACACAATATATAAAAAGAGACAAAAGAATTAAAAAAGATGAGAGATCTAAAATAATGATTATTGGCGACCAATATTGCAAAGACTTATCCTCGATACTAATTAAATTAAGAGAGAAAAACAGAAATGCCAAGAATTATCAAATTATCAACTTCACATTTCCGGATGCTCCTGCTGAACACATTCTACAATCCGCCCGATCAAATATTCTATCCCTGAATAAAGATGATTGGGTCATTTTATGCATAGGTTCGAATGACACTAATCCGACAAAACTTTTAATTGAGATGTCAGCCATTTTAAAAGTACTAACCGAACCAAAAGTGATTGTAATAGGTATTGCTTACAACTCGCACTTAAATGAGGATAAAATTAACTATAGCTTAAAAACTATTGCCAATAATAAAAAAAATTGCAAATTCCTACATGTTGTACCGCCCAATTTCATGCGCTTTAGCAATCGTATTAATGACCTAATTAACACTCATGATTATGAGGCATGCTATCTAGGAAAAAATATAATAAAAATGAGCAACTCAAAAAAATTAATTCACCAAAGACCTGCTCCTGGTACAATTCCATACTTTTTTAACAAAATTAATTCTACGTGTCTAAAAAACCAGGAAAAAATTGACAACTTCTGCAACAACGAATATGCACCGAAACCTGGAACAATCCCCTATTACTTTAACAAAAAGACTATCACACAAAACAGCTGCCCAAATAATGACAATCAGCAGTTTTTTCGAGTCTAACTGTACCCAAAATAGTTTTAAAATTATGCATTTAAATGCACGTAGTTTAAGAAAAAAGTTAGATGAGTTAGAAATAATAGTTAATGAACAAAAATTTGATGTATGTTGCTTTAGTGAAACTTTTTTCAAAGATGTTGAGATTGAAATACGACAAATGGAAGGCTACACTATTGCTTCTCATTTTTGTAGAAAAAATAAGGTGCAAGGTGGAGTCGGAATTTACGTTAAAAACTCAGTAAATTTTTTAAACATAGACTGGATGAGAGATATGTCTATAGAATCTCATTTTGAATGTTGCGGAATTAATATCCCTGAATTGAATTCTATTGTAGTTTGCTTGTATAGAACGCCAAATGGAAATTTTAATCTTTTTCTTGAATGCCTAGAAACCTTATTACATAAAATATCTATGAGAGCTAGGAACAATACCAAGAAAATTATCATTCTAGGAGACTTTAATATAAATTTACTGGCAAAAGACAAGCGAAGTGAACGATTCATTTCAACATTATCTACATTTAATTTACGCCCTGCAGTTTCCAAGGCTACTCGATCGACTTCTCATTCTCAGACATGTATAGATAATATTCTGACTAATATAAAAAAAATTAAAACAAAAGTTTTAGACATAGGTCTTATTGTAGGGTCTGACCATACTGCCCAATCAATAGAAATACCAACTAACTTAAGCTTCAATGAAAAATTTTGGTTTATAGAAAAAAGATATGTTGTTGAATACATGGATATTTTTCTAAAATATATTTCGCAAGTTAATTTCTATGATGTCTATAACCAAAACGATCCAAATGAAGCATATAAAATTTTTATTGAAACATTTTCCTTAATTTTTAATTTGTGCATGCCTGTACGTAAGATAAAAATGACGCATCTAAAAAAACCAAACTGGAAAACGGTAGGAATAAAAAAAGCAAGCAGAAATAAAAGACGTATTTACAATGAGACCCTAACAGATAGATGCCAAAATAATATAAATAAATACAACAAATATTGTAAAATATTTAAAAATGTTATAAAGAAATCAAAGAAAATTTCAAACATTCGTTATATCAACGGAAGTATAAATAAAACAAAGGCTACATGGGGCATAATAAAACAGAACACATCTTGCACAAACAGCATACATACTACTGTACAAAAGCTAAAAATGAATAAAGAGGATATTTTAAACCCATCAACTATTTCTGAAACCTTTAATAATCACTTTATTAATGTTAGCCAAAAGCAGTCAACATGTACAAATACATCTACATCTGCTAATCATCTCACACATTCTAACTGCAAATCAATCTTCTTAACTCCTGTTGATAAAAAAGAGGTTATAAATATTGTGAAAGGTTTAAAAAATAATAAATCGGCAGGTCATGATGGAATACCCATCCAAGTTATCAAGGAAAGCATTGTTATCATAGCTGACCCTCTCGTTTATATAATTAATTTGACCTTATCAACTGGATGCTTCCCAGATGATCTAAAAAAGGCCATTATTAAACCTCTGCATAAGAAAGATTGTAAAGATGATGTAAATAACTACCGACCGATTGCACTTCTACCTAGTTTCTCTAAAAGATTCGAAAAAGTCATATATAATAGATTAATTTCCTTTTGTAATTCCAATAACATTATAAGCAATGATCAATTTGGCTTTCAAAAAGGGAAAAATACATCACTAGCAATTTTTAAAATGTTAAATAAAGTTTGGGAACAAATAAATTTAAAAAAAACTGGTGTGGCTATGTTGCTTGACATGTCAAAAGCGTTTGACTGCGTTATGTATCCTCAACTTTTATCTAAACTAGATCATATAGGAATACGAGGGCAAGCTTTAAAACTATTAGAATCATATTTACACAACAGAACTCAGGCAACCCAGATAGAAACCTACAATAATAAATCTAAAACCATCGAGAAGGTATATTCTCAGTTTAAAAATATAGTATATGGTGTTCCTCAAGGTAGTATCCTTGGCCCATTACTATTTTTAATCTACATTAATGAGTTGCCACTTATTACTAAACATTTGTGTATAATGTTTGCCGATGACTCAACTATATATATGCCTAAAGAAAATCAGACTACTGAAGTTTTTGAAAGAGATATAATTGAAACATTAGATAAACTCATGGACTGGTTACAAAACTTAAATCTTAAAGTAAATATTAACAAAACCAAATTAATTGAATTCAGAAATTATAAACGAACACCACTACAGTTAAATGTAATCAATAGAGGTATTAAAGTTGATATGGTAAATGAAGCTAAGTTCCTAGGCATAACTATAGATGCCAACCTAAACTGGAAAGCACACATTAGTACAATCAACAATAAATTAAATAAGTATATACACTCCTTGTATGTACTAACAAACGTGTCTTCAAAAAAAGTCGCCATAAATGCATATTACGGTTTTGTTTATCCTCTTTTAAGCTATGGGGTGATATTCTGGGGAAATTCCACTGAAGTCATATCAACATTTCTATTACAAAAAAATGTCTTCGTGCAATATTTAACATGAGTAGTTTAGAAACTCTCCGTGATATTTTTAAGCAATACAAATTCCTGACGCTCACTTGTTTATATATATACGAAATTTGTCTGTTTGTAAAGCATAATCGTAGTGATTTCTTTAATTATTCGAGTCGAATTGACATTTTAAGGTCTAAATACAAAAATAACATTTTCATTCCTCAAGCAAATAACGCTCTATATCACAAAAACTCATATTTTACTGCGATAAAAACTTTTAACAATTTACCTCCTGATATAAAACTTTTAGAAGGCTTCGACCAAAATAAAAGAATGGACGGGCCCTAACCATTGAACTTGATCAGTAAAAACGAGTCAAAACCGTCGGACATATACTTCAACACCTAATTATAAAAATGTACAGTATATTTGTTACAAAAAATAGATATCGGTTTTATTTGTGTATTTACACTTCGGTAAAGTATACGAATTCATAATTTTGTCAGATGTTTCGTTATCGCGTAACAATAGACTCGTGTTTCACTTCCTACGGCTAGAGACCGACTGAAACGAAATGAGAGCTGGCGCTCATTTTGTAATCTTCAAAAATGCTCTTCTACTGGGCCCGTCCATTCATTTTATTTTGGTCGAAGTTAGAAGGTCCAATTTTTAACAGGCGATTAAAGAAATGGCTATTGTTAAAAGGATTTTATGACTTGAAAGAGTATTTTAATTATGGTAACAAAGATTATTTATCATTATATTAATTTAACTAGTATGCTTGTGTAAATATTTTTGTTAACTATTCCTCACCTACACTGATCTCAGTTTTTTATTTTTTTATATCTAGGTACCTAATTTTAAGTTTGTATAATTTTAAGATAAGTTTTCCTTTTGTATTAGAGTAGGTAGTATGATATTGATATGTAAATTCTTATTATATTATAATTAGGTATGTGCCTATGTACCCTCAAATGTTGCACGTCCGTGAGGATATACTGTTGATACTACATTCAATTACTCCACCATTGTACACAGTTTTATGCAATAAAAATTTACTTTACTTTACTTTACTTTAGCAACGACGAACGTGATTTTTTGCATAGACAGTTGGAGGACCGGATAGTGACATAGCATAATTTTTATCCTGGAAAATGTACAGCACCTGAAGGCATGTATATGTAGAGCAAACCGTAGTCGCATCTAGTATGATATAAATCCGAATCATACTTATATTAAATATATACTGATGTAATAATTATCCCATCAAAAACATAAATGTGAAATGAGAGCCAAGTGAATATTATGGTATTTGCTTTGGTTGTTGACTTCAACGACATAAGAAGTGAGATCTAACTTAGGATAATATATTGAAGCCTAAGGTCTGACTTGGCTAGTTTTCATATATGAATTATATTATAGCCTTCGCAAGTTCCAAAGCTGAAAGTTCTCATTTATTCATCCAAAAATTTGGCTTGCTGGTAGAAACTTGCAATCGAACATAGGGCTCTTCCATGACTGTTTTAGTAGCTACATAATAATAATTCGTATATTCGAACTAGCCAAGTCAGACCTTAGGCTTCAATATATTAATACGCGCTGCTGTAGACACTTAAATCTTCCAGTTACGACATGTACATACTCTACTATAGACTCTGCAGGCGTACAGATTAGGTGCTCTTACAATTCTGTCAGGCGTTAGTCGACCCTGGGTTGACTATACCTGGCGGGCGCCCCGGCTGGGTCGCATATACACGCGCTGCGCTGCATCGTCCAATATTAACTACTAGCTGAGCCCCGCGGTTTCACCCGCTTGGTGATGAAAATCAGTGATGATGATGATGATGATAAAAAATCGCTAATGTGTTAATCCAGGACATAAGCAATGTATATTCAAAATTTCATCTAAATCCATCCAGCCGTTTCTGCGTGATTGAGTAACAAACATCCATCCATCCATCCAAACTTTCACATTTAATATGTTATTAGTGTGATAACTAAAATAAAGTCAAAAGCATATTGCATCGCATTCGGCTGCTTCAATAATTAGATAAAATAATCCGAAACTCAAGTTTTTCTCAATTCAAAATTAAAGAAATGTACGTCCACCTAAAACCTATAGGTAGGTACCTAATTAGTTAATTAGGAAGGTATGTCACCCATATTTACTCCTTATAACATCAGCTATCTGCCAGTGAAAGTTCCATCAAAATCGGTCCATCCGTTTTGCAGTCTTTAGGGAACATACATACTCATTCATACATACATATACATACATACTCACACATCGATATTACTCACACATAGATATATCTACACTAATATTATAAAGAGGAAAGATTTGTACCTATTTTTGTATGTTTGTATGTTTGTAATGAATAGGCTCCGAAACTACTGAACCGATTTGAAAAATTCTTTCACTGTTGGGAAGCTACACTATCCCCGGGTGACATAGGCTATATTATATTTTGTAGCGAGGCCGAAGGCCGAGCTTACACTCGTGCGAAGCCGGGGCGGACGGCTAGTGTATATATATTTAGGTGATTACAAGTTCTGTTTACTTTACAAGGTCAGGATTAGCTTTGATAAGTATAGATAGGAAAATAGGTACCTATTTTAATTGTAAGTATTTCAGTATTTTTGTTTTGGTGGGGAAGTACTACTGTATCATGAACTAACTAAATATTATGTACTTACTAAGGTTATGATTATGTAGACAACAGGGTACTCGTACATACTTTTTTATTTGCCCAAGTACGTAGCTACCGCCCAACGGACGTTCACGTCCACTACATACGCGGTTGGTCAACCAGGAGACCACCGCCCCCAGACGTTCCCACTCAAGTGGCCACTTACTGTGGCCAAGACCTAGCGCCGTCACCTTCTGTGATCGTAACGTGAGTTAAACGGTAAACGCATTGCACGACGTGAAAGGCGTACAGCTTAGGTGCTTTTACAATTCTGTCAGGCGTTAGTCGACCGAGTCGGCTGGCCCTAAACAACTATACTCTTGGTTATATGTATTAAAATTGATGTTTGGATTAAAAAAATAATTAAGGGTTGTATTCCACTCATTATATATTCACGTACGAAAACCTTAAAATCCACATAAAGACAGGTTGAAATCAATTTTGATTGCTAATTCTTTTGTACAGGCGCTATAAGCAAGTGTTACTGATAGAATCGATTAAATTGGAAAATAATACAAATTTACCAGTTTCTGATTTATTCCTTGCTATTCACCCAACTACCTATCTGGATGCCAAATTTGAACTTTCTAGGTCATCTGGAAGTGGGTTATAGTTTTGATCTATAGGTCATTCAGTGATAAAAATGTCGATTTTTGGACGTTAATATCTGTTTAAGGTGTGTTTATGAAATTTGGAGCACAAATGTATCTCGCAAGTCTCAATAGATATGCCAAATTTGAGATGTTTATGTGAAATAGTTTTTGAGTTATGAGAGGGACAAAAGTCGCTCCAAATGGTTCATGTAATATTACACACGGTACCGCTGGAGCTTGGCTCTGACGCGCTCCCGCGCGTCTAGATATTTCCATACAATAAACAAGGGAAAGAAACAAAAAAACCTTAACTTTTACACTTAAACTACAAATCAAAATCATTAGATATTGTCCGTGTGGTAAAGAACCAAGAACGCTGACTGCATTCCCACGTTGAATTTCCAAAGAAATTCTCTGCGCGAGGAATAAGGTAGCTCTATTAAAACCAGCGACGTCAAGTAATGGTGGCGAAAATTGTTTAGAAAAACTATTCGGTACATAGACCCCATGGACCAAAAGTTGATGGTTTCGATCGACATCAACATTTTTACGCATATTTTTTTGTGCAGTGCGTATGCGTGTGTATTTTGGAGAAATACACACGCATACGCACTGCCACGAGAAGACAGAGCGGTGATATGCGACTCCAACCATTAAAAATACACGGTGTCAGTCCTCGTCAGCCTTATGGCGGGAACATGGTAATCTCACACATCCGATAAAGCGCTGCGAAGTTAGATTAGGTAGATATAAATTTGTGCCTACCTTCCAAAATGACCTAAAGTTTCCTTTGCGACTCTTTCGCATCCCTCGTCTGTAGACAGGTCAGATATGATCGCTAGAGGTTTGACTCCCTTCTCCTTCTCGCATCGGTTCGCGACGTCCCGCAGTCGAGTCTCATCTCTCCCGACCAGCGCTAATTTAGCACTGTATTTCGCAAACAAAATGGCGGTCGCTTCCCCGATTCCCGCACTGGCTCCCGTGACAAGTACCACTTTCTCCGAAAAATCGAAATCCATATTAAAAATAAAACTTTTTTATTATTACAACGCGTGTGATGCTCGTGAATACGTTTCGTTGACTGAGCCAGTAATTGCTTAAGTAGGCATTTATGTAATTATCAAACGAGATAATTTTTTGTTTACTTACTACTGAATAAATCAGTGACCGCCTGCTATTTCCAGTATAGTGTAGGTAAACAGATAATCTTTTCCTGATATGTCGAAATTTTATTATTTACATTTTAAGACCCTACCCTTACAGTATACAGGGTTACACAAAAAGGGTGTAGGTACTCTAGGTACTAAGCCGAAAGGGGTCCATAATACCATGATTATGAACAACTTTTACTATTTCAGCAACGTATATTATACCTATTTTATCGCCAAAATTAATATTATTGAGGAAATATTCAATTAAAGGTGATACGTTTCATGTTTGGCGGGAAATTCAAATTTCAAACAGTTTTTATGTCCTTGTAGCTAGGCCGGGTAATTATTGTGAAAAAACACAGTGTTTGCGTTTTTTTTTTTGTTGTTCTTTACATTATCATGTACAGTTATTAATCAGTAACTCACCATATTACTTACATTAGTCAATAAACTGATTGAAACAGCAAAAATTTGTTTATTCACAAATGTATGTAATAGCACTATTACATACATTTGTCAATAAACAAATTTTTGCACACAAATGCACACGCATTAAAGATAAAAGCTTTACGTGAGTTTGTAAAGAATAATAATCAATTTTCGCAAACATCATGATCGTTTACAATAGTTACCCGGCCTAGCATCAAGAACAAAAAAACTGTTTGAAATTTGAATTTCCCGCCATATGTGAAACTTTCCACCAGATAAAATTATATAGATGTAGGCAAATCATTAGTAGAACCATGTAGAACTAAGATAAAGGTAGGTACACAACAGCAAAAAAAATTAAATCTTTGACCTACCTACAGACCGCTTAATTTAACCGTAGTGTCACCGTCACCGTCTGCAAAATGACGCGAACGCGAACCTTACGCGCCGAGATACGGTTTGCGGTTGCGTGATTTTGCAAACGCACCTATTCGGGCTCGTGTTTAGAGTTGGGCGTAAGGCCCCAGCGCTAATTTAGTGCCGTATTTTTGTGAAGTGTGTGAAGTGTGTAAAGTTTTGGGAAGTGAGCACAATCAAGATTGTGCTCACTTCCCCAATTCTGGCTGGTGACAAAAGGATTTATAAAAAAAAGATCAAGCAGTGGCGTTCTGTAGCTAAAAGACTAACAGTGCAGAAAATATAAATATTACGCGGACGATGATAATAAATAGGTATAGAACATTGGTTATTAGAATAGTTTCCTCTTCATCGTGGCATGGGGCAACGTATCTCCGATTGCGTGACTGCAGCCTCCATCGACCGGTATCACGGTTCCAGTAACGAGTGCACTATTGTCACTAGCGAGATGAAGCACCATCTTGCCGATGTCTTCGCCAGTGCACACGCGACGCAGGGGAATTGCTTCTTCTAAACTCTTAATCCACTTCTCGTAATCTTCGTCGGAGATATCTGCAATGCGCTGTATGAGTCTGCTTTTCTGAAAACATATTTTTGGCAACTATTAACCACGATATCTTAATTAATAATAATAAATAAATATTCGGTACATTTTTGCACACATGGGCATCTTTCCCCAAACCAAGGACGATCCTTGCCCAAACTAAGCAAAGCTTGTACTATGGCTGCCAGAGACTGATATACATACATAAATAGATATTAACACCCAGATATAGAACAAACACAAATGCTCATCACATTAATGTTTGTCCTAGGTGGGAATCGGATCCACGCCTACAAGCACATAAGGCATGTTCACTACCAGCTAGGCCACCACTAGGCCACAATACATATATATATATTTATATATAATTATATTCTTCTACAAGGTTCAAACTTTGGCACATTCATATTTATGTATATCCCAAAACATGGGGTATTACAATTTCAATTGTTACATTGTGTTAATTTTGAGTTACGGCAATGAATTTGTATTCGGAAAATTATGCATAATTGAAAACAATATTATTACATCAGTCTTAAAATCCACAAACAATACTATATTATTTCAAAAGATGCTATGTCAAATTTTTCATACAACATATTTAAAAACATGATAGTATCTGTGATAATATTTCATCCAAATTACATTCAATTAAATTCTATGTTAAATTATATGTCCATAAAATCCTTTAAAAAAATAATCTAACTGTTATATAATCTATCCTCAAGTCTAAATTTAAAAATATTTTTGTTTTGGACATTTTTTATAATACATGTAAGGAATTTAAATATAGTGAGATAGACTCTCCCTAAATAATTACTAGTTGGAAGAGGTACCTAAAGTGTGCCCCAAACTGTGTCCTCACAACTCCTTTCTTCACTAACCCTCGAGTCCCTCGACCGATTTTACTTATATTTAATCTTCGACCAAAGTTTTAAAAACCCCCAGATATTTATTCAAATATGAAAATTTTATTTGCATGAACTACTTGCCTACTATATCTTATGAATATCGTGTTAATGGTACGGTAGTTATCGTAGAACAAATATACAAACATATAAATAAAATAAAATAAATAAATATCTGGGACATTATTGCACACCCATTGCTCAACAGCAACTTATTCCCGTGGACTCGGAAACCTTCCCTTCGCAAAAAGACAACTCCTGCGTTTTCAGCATCACTATGCTCACCGTAAGTCCAGGACTGATAGCATTTACGCGAACTCCTTTAGGCGCCAACTCAAGTGCCACTAACTGGGTAAAGTGATTCACGGCAGCCTGAAAAATTAACCACATCGTTATCTTTACTACTCGTGTATGGTAAAAGTCAGAAAGTTATCAAGGGTTATCATAAACCTATTTTAGTCCACAGCTATGGTTTTATTGTATGTCACCGAGCTAGACCTTCAGCTTCATCTCTACACCCAGTTTTTGGCCAACGCACGTCACCGAGCCACATGGCCGTAGGGGTTAAAATGTAGATTAGGTACAGGATAAAACTGTTACCCACCTTAGCCATGCCATAAGGCAAGCTTCCGACAGCAACGACAGCGCTAGCAATGCTTGATATGTTGACAATATTTCCTTTAGACTCTATCAGAGCGGGCACCAGCAAACGAGTCAAGTTGTACAAGCCGCGTACGTCCAAGTTGAACACGCGATCGAATGTCGCCATGTCTGTCGATTGTATTGTCGCTAGAGCTCCAATAGCTGCGTTATTCACTAGGACATCAATCCTGATTAAAAAAAAAAAAACATTTTGGTAGGTTATTTTAACCATAACATTTCAAGATTTTCTCGAACTATTTTAGATAGACAGAGAGAGAGAGAGAAAGAAAATTAAACTACCTTGCTGATATAACATTGAAGAACTAAATAATATTTGAAAAAGTTACCTTCCGAAATGCTTCAAGGTTTTCCTCGCAGTTCTCTCACATCCCTCATCAGTGGACAGATCAGCTATTATCGCCAAAGGTTTGATCCCCTTCTCCTTTTGACAACGGGTCGCGACATCCCGCAATCGAGTTTCATCTCTCCCGACCAGCGCTAACTTAGCGCCGTATTTCGCAAACAAAATTGCGGTCGCTTCCCCTATTCCAGAACTTGCGCCAGTCACTAGTATTACTTTATCAGTAAAGTTTATTTCCATTTTTATTGCAAAAATATTTAATTTGTTTCGATAAAAATTGTTTGTAGGTTAAATAAAGTTGAGGTAATACATTGCAGCAATGCACTGCTTGACTGGCAACCAAGCACTTTATCAAGTTTTATTTGTATTAAGTTTTTTTAGTGTACCTACATATAAAAACAATAGCTGGTTACAGACAATCATATTTATGGTGATTTGAAATAAATATTATAAGTTTAGTATAAATGTTATGATATATTATTAAGCCTACTCGTATAGGTACTTAATCGTTCTATCATGTACCCAGCAGTCCCCAGATTTAGTGATTGGCTATTTAAATTTGTAAAATAAAAAAGAATGGGGTGTTTGCAATGTGTTAGGTTTGGCATATTGATACTGAGTGAACCTACACATTTACAAGGCAGCGAGGTGGGAGTACTTTATAGGTACCTACGAGTACCTATGGGAAGGGTGTGGAAAGGGGAACAGGAAAGATCAGAATATAAAGTATACGAGTCGGGGCGAATAAGAAATACAAAGAAAAGAATAAGAAAAAAATAAAAATGAAATGAGACGGGAATGTAGCGTGCTGGAAGTTGGACGGGAGCGTGTATCTTTACAGCGCGATGCGAAAGAAGCCGCGGGCAGAAGCTTATGCTTGGTATAATAAAATAGAGAAAGTGTGTGGAATAATAATCCATACTAATATTATAAATGCGAAAGTAACTCTGTCTGTCTGTTTGCTACATAATCACGGCTAAACGGCTTAACCGATCTCAATAAAATTTTGCGAGGTAATAGTATGTATCATGAGGACGGACATAGGCTATTTTTTTCTGAAGAAATCGCGGACGAAGTTGCGGGTACAGCTAGTTTTATATAAGTAGGCAAGTTTACTTCTTGTTGGGCTACTGAGTCAAAAACTGTTGAATCTGGAGTGATATAAATAAAAATTATTTGAAAATAATTCTATTAGCAATACACTGCTCCTGAGCACTGCGCTATATTTCCTAAAAAAGAGTCCTACCACTCCAAAGTCCTCCTTTTTGGAAGTCGGTTAAAAAGTTAGAAACAAAGCGGCTAACTTTGAATATACCCTCATTCTTAGTCTTTTGTCAGCAAACCACTTGAAAGATGACCATAATAGGTAGGTTAACAGGGTTACGCATATACCCTGGGGCCTTACCCCTAGCTTCACTTTTGCGAGCCAACTTTTAGTAGGTACCTGATAGGTACCTAAAATTAACCAACTCATTTAAGCTGCATCGTTTAAAAGCGTCTAACTTGAATGAACGAAAATCCGTTTTACTATGCGTGTGTGCGTGAAAATAACAAATCTTGGCGGCTATCAAATAACTACCGCTTATCGTAGTTGATGGTACCGTTTAGACAAATAACACCTATACGGGTCAATTTTTCGAGCTAGGGGTAAGGCCCCTGTAGTAAGCCAAAAAGAGGTCATTGTACTCATAATTAAGATGTTTTAACTACCTATGGGACCAACACTGAAATCGCAAAAACAATCAGCTGTTCCATCGAATAATTATCAATATAAAAAATCTACTTCATAAAAATGTCAGAACTGGGGCCTTACGCCTAACTCTAAACGCGGGCCCGAATAGGTGCAGTTTGCAAAATCACGCGAACGCAAACCTTAACGCGGCGAGATACGGTTTGCGGTTGCGTGATTTTGCAAATTGCACCTATTCGGGGCCGGTTTTAGATTTGAACGTAAGGCCGATGGACCAAATTCGGTTTACATCAAAATCGGTTCACCAAGTCGAAAGTTCTGAGGTAACAAACATAAAAAATAAAATTATACAGTCGAAGTGATAACCTCCTCCTTTTTAGAAGTCGGTTAAAAAGTTCATTGCACTCGACAATAAGAATGGAACATATTTTTTTTTCCCGATTTCAGGATTGGTCCCATAGTCCTTTGCCAGTTATTCAACCGCCAAGCAGTAGTGTGCAAACACTACTGTGTTCCGGATTGAAGGGCAATGTTCCAGCGAAATTACAGGGCACACAGAGATTTGACATCTTATATCTCGGGGTGACGAGCGCAGTGCATTGCCATCCAGGGTTTTGAACTGTTGAAGTTCAAAATTCTGAGTGGCGTTGAGCTGTTATGGGCAAGCGTGAAGAGCCATCAGGCGACCGACTTCGCTCGTCTCGTCACCCAGTATCTTAAAAAAAAGTTAAAGTTGTTCATAATGATTAGTACTATAACCTCTTTTCGGCATAGTACAAGTCAAGGAATATAGGACCATCTTCCTTGATATGCGTAACCCTGTATATCTACCTATTGCAGATGACCTTAGGATTAACAATCTAAACACTGAAACCACGCAAAAAGGATAAGATACTTTTACTATTTAATTTAAATACATAAAAGCTATATAAAATGTACACTAAAGTTAAAACAAAAATCGCTCAACATTACTTCTAGTTAAAAAATTCGATACATCTTGCAGTCATGGATGTGGGTATAATAAATAATAGTTAGCATATTGCCATATGTGTAATAAATACTAATAGTGGGTCAACTCGGGCGTCTAGACAGAGCAACGATTAGGTGAGGTATGAAGGAGAGCGGAATCCTCCCCCTGCCCGTGACGTCTGCGGTAGTGCTAACTCAGCTTCGCTCGCAGGTGGTACGCCCGTTTCAGTTGCGTCACATACACGGAATCGGCTGCAAGCTGCGAGACGCAACTAGTAACTTTGTATATTTGTAGGTATAGAAAAATAAATGATTACGATGAATATAGATAAAATGAAATTGTAAAAATATTTATCTAATATTGCTAACTAGCCAGTGGCCCAAGTACGAATATTCGCGTAAAATAAATCTATCTACTATCAAAATTCATACAAATATTGAATTTCGAACTTGAAATTCGATATAGTACGTATTTTACGCGAACATTCGTAGTTGGGCCACTGGCTATTTTTATTTGATTTGAGTTGTGACAACCCTTCGCGTCTAGACGTCGAGGAAGCCATGTAGGTATTTTGAGGTTAAACAAAGGAGTTGACTCACTAGTAGTATTTATTACACATATGATATTGCCATACACGAGTGCCTAGCGCGAGTTTTCCTAATTGCGATTACCGACTCCATCGCGTTAACGGTAACGGGAGGAATTTCCGAAAGGCGATTTAAAAAAATCGTTCATATAAATGCGACAGATGGCGCTGAGGCTTCAAAAAATTATACATAGAAGTTACAACGCGTAGAAAATTATAGTCAATACACGTCCGCAGTTTCATATAACATAGCTGTATAGAATTTATATCGAAACAAAACTATTTTCCCTAAACCAACCGTAAATTTATACATTTACGGCTCAGTTCTCTTATGTCTGTTCGATTTGCACAACATCGTCAAAACTCGTGAACCCGTCGTTTAGCAAGCGAGACTGCGATTATGTTTGAATCGCAAGTGGGAACGTATCTCCCGAGAGAAAGTGGCAATTTTCTCTTTCTCTCCCGTTGGTCAGACGGTGCATGGTTCGTCAGCCAAGTTGACGTGTCTGTCACGGCTCTTACGGTGTGTTACGGCTTGTGCAACTATCGCGTGACTGTGTATCCAATCTGGCTGCGTATTGAGTCCAGCCAGATTGAGTATTGCCGCGATTAGCGCGTCTTTGTGGCAACTTTGTATTTTTTTGATCGAAGCGCTGACGAGACATGGATCTGAAGATTTTGCAAAACCACAGACGAAGGTCAATATAAAAAATTGCTTATCCTCATAGATGGTCAATATTTATCTCTGTCGAAACTGCCTGCCATGCTTGTTTTTTGTGATAGTATGTTGTGGTTCTTGTTTGCTTTTTCATTGACAAGTGCGAAAAAAAAATGTCTTGCCAGCGCCATCTATCGATGGTTGCAGAACTATGTTCCTCCATCTGTCAGAAAACCTTCCATTATAATTGGTATGGTGTAAGAACAGCACAATCTAGCTCTATGTAGATGACGCTGCTATTATTACCACAGAAGATATAATTACAAACCAAACCGTAGTAAACGTTAACGCGATCGAGTTGGTAAACGAAATCGGAAAAACTTCAAACTCGCACTAGGTACTCTGATCGACTAAAATCAAAGCATTGACATTTGAGCCTTATATTGTGTTCAGTACTGAATAATTTCTTTCGAGTCTTCGAATGCACGACGCTTTTATCAGGATACGCGTCGCGGTTTGTTGCTGGACACGACCAGAGGGGCTACCACAACCTCAAAAACATTCTTATACATTACATTAAGCTTTCAATCAATAAGCTTTCAATTCAATCTAGATAATTATAGGAATGTTTTTGCGGTTGTGGTAGCCCACCTGATATAGGGTCACATACCATGCTTTGTTTTTAGTTCCAATGCCGAGTTTGCACCTTTGTATTAACAAGAGTTTACTTCATTCCATTACAAATTTGTCTAAACACAAATGGCACATAAAACAAAACGATTTCAAACACAAATCATATTTGTGTTTTTATTCTTAAATAAGAACAATTACAATCCTGTGAAAAGTTGGGTTCTAATTCAATCTAGCTTAGCCTGTGCATCAAGCGCACCAATGCACAGGGATTTGAGACCACCACAGACGGAACTAGCGCCCGAAAAGGGCCCTCGCTCAAAAAAAAACCCTCATCTGCCCCTCTCTAGTAGTAATTATGCGCCCGTCCAATGAGTATGTCATCTCCAGTGGCTCTTAAATATGACTGTGACAATGGTCATGTAATAAAAATCTAAAAATTCGCCGCGCTCATGTTTGCCTAATTATTATGGCAAGAATTGCAGAAGGCCCAAGTAGATAAGTACAATGACAGTTCGCGAGAAAAAGGTGACTCAACGCCAGCTTTCGCTGCCCAACGCCTGAGCATTAGTAAACTGAGCGTAGTGCAGCATGTGAAATCAGCATGAACTGCCTGCAGACACTTGGACTTTACGTCGCCAAGTCTTTCGTTTTGGGCGCTTCATATTTTTGTCTCTTGCACAATATCTCTTGTTAATATTAGCCGTATAAAACTACACTAATGAGTAGTTAATAATAAAAGTTATTCTTTCCGTTTTTGTTTACCATACATTTTGAATGGCGACAATATTTTACAAAATACTTTTGATTGACGAAATACAAATTAAATTAAATCAGTTGACACAAATTTTCACAAGATCCATTTAAATAAAATACTACTCAATCACTCCTTGTATGTAATGTAGTTCCATAGATATCACATAAGTCAGTCTGTTCAATGATTACAAAATAAATAATAATTCGTGACTTGTCCATGTATTAACAAGTTGATTATTAAAAGAAAAACAAAATATCCTGCTGCAAAA
This sequence comes from Agriopis leucophaearia, assembly GCA_949125355.1. NCBI lineage: Eukaryota > Metazoa > Arthropoda > Insecta > Lepidoptera > Geometridae > Agriopis > Agriopis leucophaearia. Next base: position 14,782,281 of record OX421268.1, on the reverse strand, counting down.
TGTAGCCATGAAGACGAATCTAACCAGCGGCGGATTTACACATTTGCCGCCAGGAGGCTTCAAATTTTGCCGACCCTACCGACGTCTATAATTCCATACCCTAACTAATTCACATTCATATTAATAAAAATAAAAAAACATTATAATTGTTACTGTATGATTTATGCGCTATCGTCCTAAATACACTAGCTTTTCCCGTTATTAGTAGATATGATTTTGAACTAGGGGGTGTTTCTCCTAGATTATTTTTACAACCCAATGATTTAGTTTGCACATGAAATAGTTTTTGGGTATAATTCAGAGCTAATAAAAGCTCAACCATGTAACCAATGAGGCGGGTAGGGTATGCTTTGACCCCTAATTTGCCGCCCCTAAAACCTGCCGCCCTAGGCTCCAGCCTATTCAGCCTACTGGTAAATCCGCCACTGAATCTAACGACACCACACATCAAACTTCGTCAAGCCGTTTAGGCTTACGAGGTAATATAGAAACATTAAAAAATACAAACACAGGTGCACATCCCCAAAAAAAACATTACTTCTCAGGTAGTAAGATAATAAAATAAAATTGGTAAATTCATTGACAATAATTGATAATGTCATCAACTAGCGGTATATGAAATACTTGACATAGCAATGAGTGATTGCAGTATTAAAATTCAAAACATTGAATACAATAATATCAGCAAATTTAAACACATTTTACATCTACATTTATCTAGAATCTACATTTATCAATAATAGTTTTTAAAATAGGCAATTATAATACACGTGCAATAGGTCCATACAGGCACTGAGCAAATTTATACATTCCTATCTTTTCAAGCGGGAATATGATTACGAAATATTTTACACAATAATAATCTCTTAATCCAACAAATACAACATATAGTCATTGGAATTTAATAAAATTGAGCCTTACAGTGTAAGGTACATATGTATGTGTCTTATAATTTTTCTATCTGGCAACACATCAAAGAATAGGCTATCGGACAATATTTTTTTTATTATCATATAGAAAGGTTGACCATAGACCTGAACACTGAAAACAAAATTGACATGTATTCAAAATTAAGGAGGATATAATCATTTGAATGTCTTGCTAGACAGAGAGCCCACTTTACTTACGTATTACGTGACATGTAAGTACGCCACACAAACTCGCTGCAAGAAAGGTCACAGCATCCTCATTCAAACAAAAACTTTAATCGCTTACATCTCAAAACTTTATGAGCCAATTCAAATAGTTTCTTCAGTAAATGTATAATTAGTTTATTTAATTATTTTTTTTACTAAGCCTGTTATTTTTATTAAATCAACACCTGTCCAATAGCCTATTGTGCAAACTATGACTATTGCTGGTAATGGAATCCAAAGGGAAAACTTTAAATATGGGTGATTATTTGAACAGGGTAATTTTGATTATGCTCATGGCTTTCTGCTCTAGACATGAAAGGGTCAGACCAGCTAACTACAGTACATGTGACATGCAAACAATTCAACTTCCGAGTTCACAGTCGCATTCAAACATCAGTTACAGAAATATTTCCTCTGGACCAGAGGCACACTATCATCGTCACTTTCAGAGAAGCACGCAGTGAAGCCACTCTTGTCTCTTAAAGAGTCTCTCCTCAAAGAGTTTCTACTTTTATCAGCTTTAGTTGAACGCAGCTGGCGTGTAGTTCGGCGCTTCCTCGTCTCGGCAAGTGTAGGTTCAGCAACGTTCATGCTCACCATTGAACTCACTTGTTCAGTGGAGTTACTGACTACTAATACCGAATTCTCTCTCTGACGTGCGGCCAGACTGATATTCCTCCCGCTCCTTGTCCTAGAAACGGCCACCTCTGGATTCTCCTTCTTGTCTGAATTATTGTATTCCAAACAGTTTTTACTTGCTGATCTTGTCCTGGTATTTATTTCAGTGTCAGTATTGGCATCGGTGTGGTTTTTGTATCTCTTCGGATACCTGGATGCGGCACTGCTCTTGGATTGGAATGAAATATTCAAATTAGGTTTGGTTTTTAATTTGCTGTCCTTGTTTGCTTCTTTGCTTTTACCTCTTGTGTCTACAAACTTCAACAGAGATGTGCTCTTATCCATTTTACCAGATTTATCATCACTCCTAGTCGTGACCAGGTTTATGACATTTTGTGACGAGTCTGTACTGCAGTTCAGTACATTAGTGTTGGGCACACCGGTGTTCATAGACTTGTTGACGCAAACAACCATGTTGTCGTTACGCTGCTGTGACTCTTTTACTAAATTCCTGCTAGACTTGCATCTTAGCTTTTTAGGTGTCTTGCTGGATTGCACTTTAGTAGACCTTATGTAGTTTGCCGTGAAACCTGATACATCACTCAGATCTTCAAATTGACCATTTAAATGTGCGGGCGTTCTAGACTTAGTTTTAATTGTGGTTTTCTTATTTTCAGAGGGCTGGTTTCCATCTGTGGTGGCAAATGTCTCAGCTTGTTTGTCGATTTTGTCAATGGGTTTCTGGTAGTCTGAGTTGTTAGTTTTGACATGACCATTAGATACCAAAGTGTTAAACAGTTCATAGGAATTATTCAAGTGCACATTGTTGCTGCTTTGCTGCGCTTGCCTCAAGCTTCTCCTGAGGTTTACTGGAGCTTTCGGGGTAGAGGTCACAACTTTGGGTTTCTTGTGGATTTTTGCTCGATTGTTCTTTTGCAACCTGGCTTTTTTTGGCTTTTCGTGTGAAGTGTTTTTAATATTAAAATCAACATCTGAACCTAAGCTTTCAGACTTACAGCTGTTCAACGCAGGTTGATTCTGTCTCTGAGAAACTTCAAAATAAATATTTTGTTGTTTTTCTGTGGAGACAGATTCTTCATCGAGCATTGACAGCTTCCTCTTTTTCTTCCGCTTCCTAGGAGAAGGCACTTCTTCGGTCGCGGTTTTAGAACACTGAGCTACTTCACTTTGTTTTTTGATGAGATTATCATAGTTCATGAGGCATGGGGCCCGTTTGGTGTATATCCAATAGGATATTTCGTCCATGTCGCTCATAAAGGGACCGTCAGCAGGCGGTGCGTGATTGTAGCCGCGGTCGGGGGGCGTCGGCCCCAGGGCAGCAGCGCGCGCAGGCTGGCGAGGCACGCGAGCGGCGAGGGCCAGAGGCACGCCACGCTCGCTGGGAAACTTGAGCTGCAGTCCGACGGCGCTGGGCCCGCGCGCCATTTCCGCTCTCCACTCATACTCTCCGCATTCCATACACCTGGAAACATCAACATTGCCCTCAGATTTGCTTAACGGTTTCAGTAGAAAACAACGTTATTACGAATGTACTCACTTCTAAAGATATCTTGAATGAACAACGGTAACCGTTGCGGACGAATAAACCGAAGCTCGAAGTTTAAATCCACAAAATAATGAGGAAAACCGTGTAGAATGGTCGGCAGTTTGATGGTTCTAAATCCAGCCAAAATACCAGATGGAACTTCAAAACGAACAAATATTACAAAAAATTAACTGCCACATTTAGTAACGACATCAATAAATATTCAAAATTATGTTTCTTTTTGATTATATCAAATTTTTTATCTCAACACCATAACAAAATCAGAGAACAAATTGAACAAAATCAAGCGAAAAAAGAGCTTTACCACAGATATAAAATATACTAAAATACAGATTGTACAAGGATTGTACTTTAGAAACGAGGGAACGAGATCGTTCTGAAAGTTAAGCCTGCCCCACAATGCCGCGGCCTACATTGGGTCAACGGCACAAAACTCGCTATTTTTTAAAATCATTTATGTATGGTACAGTCAGGAAGAGTACATAAACGCACGATTTACGTACCTAGTATTTACATTAACTTTGCGCACAGCACGCACGGCATGACGCGATATGCACGCGGCTGGCCACCGGTAATCGATAAAAATTGTTAGTAACGCTACTTTATACTACAAAAAGTAGTTTCTTTTTCTCTATGTTGGTTAGACGTCGATATGTGGTACGTGGTCCGTACATCTGTTACGGCTCTTAGGTATCAAAGCTGAGGACAGTAAAATACGTAGGACGAGGTGATATGGCCTAAAATGATTTTGCCTGCCCAGAGATGTCAAAAAAAGTCACTGACACTACCACGAATTAAATTGTCGATGATTTTATATATGAATGTCACTGTCATATTTTCGCGCCATGCTTTGTGTTTTGTTAGTAAAATTTTAATTTAATGGTATGGTATTTTTATTTTTGGACTGTTTTGATTCGAGCCGATTCTACGTCTACGGTCGGATAAAAGGATTGATAAAAAGACACCTTATTATACTACGTATGTACTAAAAGAGAAGAAACGTTATGTTGACTTGAAACATGAACGACGTTCAAAGTCTTATTGATCGTCAACTCGGCATTTGTGAGTCTGAAAGTGTTTCGTTGTTATATTATTCTTTTAAAGTTAACTGTTCAGTGTTTATACTAACTCCAGCCTGTGTTACTCAGATTGCCGGTTGAATTATGACAATGTCCTGAAGCGACTTGTGGTGGAAGACGGGGAGTCATACTACGGGCTGCAGAACACGAGTGTGGTGGATATTTACGACCAGAACCCGCCGATATTCGCATGTCGCTTCGCCGAGGCTTCGGGTTATGAGCACATCCTTGCACTTGCTAACGAAGATGGCAGAGTGGCTATTCAGGTGACTTATAATTGTGCTAATTTTGCTAGCCTACTCTTGTCAATAGAAACTGTTCTAGCTTGAGCTATCTATGATCCACATCCCTAACATAGACTAGGGATGTTGATCTTTAGTTGATTAGTCGGAAAATTGATATTTTGAGGTCAGAAAATCACTGACATAGTGGACTGTATAACTAGTTTACTAGATCACTTTTCAGCCCACAAGAATCAACACAAATCACGTTGTTGAAATTGAGCCACTTGTTATATTGATATATCGAAGGGGTACAGTGCGTCATTCAACTTGGAATCAATACTACTTTAACATAATAGTAATAGCTTAGCTTTTACCGTATTATTGTAGACAAAAAGGGACACACCGAGGAAAACAAATTAAATCCTAGCCTTAATTAATCATTGGTTAGACATTGATTTACTCTACTGGATCAACACAAAATAAAATAGTTTTATTACAGATTTTTGTATCCATATTACAAGTGGAGGCATAGGACGGGTGCCTAGTGGCATAGGCTACATTTCGCATCAGGGTATTTTGTCCATTTAATAATGTATTTGTTCAGTACATAATATATCTATACTAATATTATAAAGAGGATAGATTTTTTTGTTTGTTTGCATTGAATAGGCTCCGAAACTACTGAATCGATTTGAAAAATTCTTTCACTGTTGGGAAGCTACACTATCCCCGGGTGACATAGGCTATACTATATTTTTTTGCGAGGCAGAAGGCCGAGCTTACACCCGTGAAAAGCCGGGCGGACGGCTAGTATATAGATAAAAATTAATCCCTTGGTCATGCGATAACTTTTAGAACGAAATTTTTAATGATTTCATATAAATATTTTTAGTTTTCTACTACTTTGTAGAAGGTTCTAGAGGAAAGAAAAGTTCATAAAACTGGAATAATTCAGAAAATTTAACAACAATGTAAGACAGGACTGCGTCTGTCGGCTCAGCTGGTCATTTATACTGTTTGCTTATTTACTCTTTCAGGATACCACTACCATCAAAACTGCCAAAACATTGGAGGGGTTCCAATGTCACAACAATGCTGTTTTCGACTTGGCTTGGATGCCTGGCCACATGAACTTTGTTACTGTCTCAGGTAATCATTATAAGTGTGGTTTCTCTCTCACGTTGATCAACTGCACTGACAGGTCCATTAGTATTACTATGTAGCATGTCCTCTTTCTGAAGGCACCTGGTTTGACTCGGGACTTTATGGTTGATATTCCGAAAACCGGTATGAAGCGCTTTGATTCCACTTTTATTATGCGAACTGCTAGTCTGTGGAATGCACTGCCTGAATGGGTGTTCCCCGGTAGTTACAATCTGGGTGTCTTCAAAATATTACTGAATTGGTTACTTCTAGGCAAGCGTGCTCCATCATAGACTGCATCATCGCTTAACATTAGGCGAGTTGGCAGTCAAACACAAGCTAGTTACTATAAACAATTATCAATTTAAAAACTAACTTCATAAAAATTTCAGAAATGAACCAAATTGAACCACACGGGAAGCACCAGCTTTCAAATAAAAAAGTAATCATCAAAATCGGTTCACCCAGTCGAAAGTTATGAGGTAACAAACATAAAAAGAAAAAGTCGAATTGAGAACCTCCTCCTTTTTGGAAGTCGGTTACTAAAACCGAGAGGACAACACAATTTTGACTAACACAAAGTTAGTAGGATGTATTAATTATAGATTGGTATAAGTAAATATGAATTATTAGTTGAAAAACGAGAGATATAATTTAAAACTTAATATTAGTATATTTATAAATTTGTGTCGCACTTGATTGGCCCGATCGCCCAGTTGCCCGACTGCCCTGGTGGCTCAGTTGGTAGTAAACCAGCCTTCTGCGCTTGGGTGCGTGGGTTCGATTCCCACCTGAGGCAAACATTAATGTGATGAACATTTGTGTTTGTTCTATATCTGGGTGTTAATATTTAACTATGTATTTAAAAATATATATGTTTGGGGTCAGATGACTGTGTGTGCAAAAATGTCCCGAATATTTATTTATTATTTATGTTTGCAGGAGACCACTCGGCGTGTCTGTGGGATGTGGGCGGGGGCTCCCCGCGGCGTGTGTTGGTTTTCTCGACGCACACGCGCTCTGTGAAGACAGCGGTGTTCCGACCGCCGCCCGCGTCGCCCGCACTCTTCGCCACCGGCGCGCGGGACGGACACGTCCTCGTCTGGGACACCAGGTACATCATCACTTCATTCTTCATCGGCGTGCTGCTCGACTTATAGGCGATGAGAAGTGGCTAAAAAACTTCTTAGTCTAGAACACTGCCGTAAAGTAGCGAGTCTGTAAATTTACTTCAGGATTCATTTCGGAGAATGTGCATCGGAGCTACACAACCTTATCCCACCCTCTACTACGCTACCATCCCCTTTCTACTACAGGAAAAGTTGGAAAACGGCCCATTACTTACTCATACATTGTGGACTTTCCTTGGATACATACCAAACATTTCGATTCTACGATTCTAATCCGTACGGCCAATGATTGAGAACAACCTGCCGGCTTCCGTGTTTCCTGAGAGATATCATCATTAGCCAGAAGACGTCCACGGCTGAAAATAGGCCTCCCCCTTTAACCTACACACTGAACAACATCCTGCCATCTGCATCCACTGGATGCCCGCGACTCTCACAATGTCGTCAGTCCATCTAGTGGGAGGCCTACCTACGTTGCGTTTTCCGGTTCGCGGTCTCCACTCAAGAACCTTTCTGCCTCATCGGTTATCAGTTCTTCGAGCGATGTGGCCTGCCCATTGCCACTTCAACTTGCAGATTTTAATAGCTATGTTGGTGACTCTGTTTCTTTAGCGTATATCCACGTTCCGAATTTTATCGCGCAAAGAAATTCCAAGTATAGCTCTCTCCATTGCGTTGCTGAGAGATATAATCTGGGCCTTTTCAAGAGTAAATAGGCATCTCCTAAGTCTACGTGCTTCATCTTCGACCACATCGTCGCTTACCAACAGGCGAGTTGGTTGTCAAAAGCGGACTTATTCGCGATAAAAAAAAACTTATTTACTGGCTGTTGCCTGCAACTTCGTATGAATAGATTCTCATATAAGGTCGGGGAAAAAGTTTCTTCGTATTTTTTAAACAAATTCAAGACATATTTTTTTCAAGTTTAATTACATTTAATTATAATATATATATGTGCCATTTTGTTCGATAACTTGTTGCCATCTTGTAGGTAGTGACATGATCCCGTTGCTGTAGAATTTTTGGGACTTCTGATCAAAAAAATGCAACAAGTAGTTTTGACAGTCCTCTCTTGATGTTAATCTAACACTACCCAAAGAATTCTGAAGAGATCGAAACAGGTGGAAATCTGAGGGTGCAAGGTCAGGGCTATATGGTGGATGCATTAACACTTCCCAACCAAGCTCTCTAAATTTTTGCTGAGTGGCCAAAGATGTGTGCGGTCTGGCGTTATCATGATGAAAGACCACACTCTTTCTGTTGATCAATTCCGGCCGTTTTTTCTCAATTTCTTGTTTGAGTCTCATCTGCTGTTGGCAGTAGAGATCCGAATCGATGGTTTTGCCCGGCGGTAAAAGCTCATAATGAACGATGCCCTGCCAATCCCACCATACACACAGCATCACCTTATTACGTGTTAATCCGGGTTTCGCTACAGTCTGTGGTGCTTCACTGCCCTTTGACCATGATCGTTTGCGCACATTCTTGTCGTAGGTGATCCATTTTTCATCACCAGTGATCAATCTTTTCAAAAACGGTTCGGTTTCTTTACGTTTCAATAGAGAGTCGCAAATGAGTACACGATTCATTTGGTTTCTTTCAGTGAGCTTGTGTGGCACCCAAATATCGAGTTTTTTTGTATACCCAGTTTTTTTCAAATGGGTCAAAACTGTTTTGTGGTCAATCCCCAGTTCTTCAGCTACGTCGTAACTATTAATATGCCGATCTTGGTCCACTTTTTCAGAAATGGCATCTACTTTATCCGTAACAGGGCGACCAGAGCGAGCTGCATCTTTGACATCAAAATTCCCGGACTGAAAACGCTTGAACCAACATTGTGCTACTCTTGATGACACTGCATTAGGTCCATAAACGTCACAATTTTTTTTCGCGGCTTGTGTCGCAGTTTTCCCTTTTTTGTAATAAAATTTCACAATATATCGAATTTATTCGTTAGATTCACTCATTTTATCAAACAAAAAAACAATTGAAAAATGGCGGGAAATTGCTTTTTACTTTTTGTATTCCTTTTTTAAAATGTCATATTTTTAATGGTATCAAAACCAGCCAGATACAAACAGTACAACGGATGAGATTTTTACTACAACCTTATACATACAAAATACGAAAAGACTTTTTCCCCGACCTATTATTATACATTTCCAACCCCACAAAAACTATTCTTAGATAACCTTAGTGAGGTTATCTATGAATGGTGGAATCACCGTACGTCAAGTAGTGGTCGAGATTTGTCAGTCAGTCAGTGATATTTCGCTTTTGTATAAATATTTATTTACTAGCTTCCCCGCTCGGCTCTGGTCGCGTAGGATAGAAATCCACTCTACTCCCGTCCCACTCTTGCTCCAGCCCTGAATCCGCCCCAGTATCCACTTCTCATGTTTATGTCAAACATTGTATTTACGTATCTCAAACCGTTAGGATACAGAAGGCAATCAACTCATTTTTAACCGACTTTCAAAAAGGAGGAGGTTATCAATTTGATTGTTTTTTTTAAATGTTTATTACCTCAGAACTTTCGACTGAGTAAACCGATTTTAATGATTCTTTTTTTATTTGAAAGCTGGTGCTTCCCATGTGCTCCTATTTAGTTTAATTTGGTCCAGTTCTGACATTTTATGTATGTATATAGATTAAGTTTATTACTAACTAGTGCTGTTGCCCGCGACTTCGTACGCGTTGATTTTCATATAAACTTTCAACCCTTTTTTCCTCCCTTAATTCCAGCCCTTGCGCAAAATAACATAGCCTATACTTCAATCTGGTCATAGCTAAGCATATTCGTGAAAGCCGCATTTAAATCCGTCCAGTGGTTTAGGAGATGTGCAAGGACAAACAGACAAAAATTCCAAAAAAAAATAACGTATTCAGCTGCTTATTTTAAGACGTGTGTCATTATGTGTTTTTTTTTTCTACGATTTTATTATGTGTATAGGTACAGCTATTTAGTTATACTACTTAAACTATTTCAATTATCATTATAAAATAAAGGAAGAGATCTTTTTAAAATGAAATAAATATAATTGTGTTTGCAGGGCGGGTGCGCAGCCCGCAGTGGTCCTGAAGCCCGACAACTGGCTCGCAAACTGTCACTCAGGCGCAGCTCCGAAGACGCCCGGCTCGCACGGCAAGCGAGCTCGGATCGACGCACGCGCAGTCAGCATCACCGGCCTCGCCTTCAGAGACGAGTTCACACTGCTCTCCTGCGGCGAGTGCGATGGAAACGTCAAGGTATTTCTTGTTCAATTGCACACATCACATCATCAGCTAGAAGACGTCCTCTACTGAACATAGGCCTCCCTCTTTAACTTTCACACTGAATGACATCCAGCCATCGGCATCCACTGGATGCACAATGCCGTCGGCCCATCTAGTGGAAGGCCTACCTACGCTGCATCTTCCGATTCGTGGTCTCCACTCAAGAACCTTTCTTCCCCATCGGTTGTCGGTTCTTCGAGCGATCTGGCCTGCCCATTGCCACTTCAAGTTGCAAATTTTAATAGTTATGTTGGTGACTCTGGTTCTTTGGAGAATATCTATGTTCCGAATCCTATCGCGCAAAGAAACTCCGAGCATAGCTAAGTACTATTTCTATTATTTACAGGTGTGGGATTTACGCAAGAACTACACGGTCTACAAGCGCGAACCTCTTCCGAAACATTCTATACCTTACTGCGGCAGCTCCACCAGGAACGGCTACACAAACCTTATAGTTGACGAATCTCGGACAAGGCTGTATGCCTCTTGCATGGACAATGTGATATACTGCTTCAATGTGGCCACATGCAGCGCTCTACCTGAACGACGGTACATAGGACACGAGAACTCCACCTTCTACATCAAAACTGGCCTCAGTCCGGACGGAGCCTACCTCATCAGTGGGTCCAGCGACAAACATGCATATGTTTGGAACGTGAAACATTCTCTGCCAATTGTGAAGCTGACTGGACATAGGTAAGGATATTTTTCTATTGGGTAAAACTGCATTTTGCACACAGGTACAATGCAATATAAAAAAACTGTTTCTTGTCCTTTTCCATTATATTGAGTAGATTTTATAACTTTAAAATAACTAAATCGAAGAAACCGTCACTACGCTGTCATTGATTCGTTGTTTACGTCGTGCACGGTGACATCACAGACAGCTTCGTTTCAGCGGTTTAGGACCACAATTAAAAATGACATCATATAATGACCACTTCTTGAAATGACCACTTCTACAAATGACCACTTTTTCAAATGACCACTTTTTCAAATGACCACTTCTTAAAATGACTACTTCTTGAAATGACCACTTCTTAAAATGACCACTTCTTGAAATGACCACTACTTGACAATAATCATTTTAAGAAGTGGTCACACTTCTTAAAATGAACACTGCCTTAGTGACCACTGACTGTAACCAATTATGAAATGTTTTTCATGTATTAAAACATGCGAAACATTTCATAGTGGGTTCAAATACATTTCGTAAAATTGATGACATACCATTGTGTATGATATCATCATCATCATCAGCCAGAAGACGTCCACTGCTGAACATAGGCCTCCCCCTTTAACCTCCACACTGAACGACATCCTGCCATCTGCATCCACTGGATGCCCACGACTCACAATGTCGTCGGTCCATCTATTGGGAGGCCTACCTACACTGCGTCTTCCGGTTTGTGGTCTCCACTCAAGAACCTTTCTTCCCCATCGGTCATCAGTTCTTCGAGCGATGTGGCAGATTTTAATAGCTATGTCGGTGACTCTGGTTCTTTGGCGAATATCTACGTTCCGGATTTTATCGCACAAAGAAACTCCGAGCATAGCTCTCTGCATTGCCCGTTGTGTGACTCTGAGTTTTTCCAAAAAACCAAACGGTTAAGGACCACGTCTCAGTACCATATGTCATCACTGGCAACACACACTGGTCACACCTTTGTCTTTAGGCACTGTGGTATTCCACTTTTTTCCCTCGCCGGAAGTCAACCTTGGGTGCAGCAGCCATGTCATGATAGAGTTTAGAACAGGCTATATTATAGTTAAATCCATTTTCAAAATTTCGTGTCTTTGCTGTTCGCCGTTGAGGAGTTCCACTATCCACCTTCTGACTCCATCATCAGATCAGCTCAATAGTACCAGATTATTGTTACTAAACTTACATAAGTATGCAAAATTTCAGCTCAATTGGAAACCGGGAAGTGGGTCAAACATTGTTAGTTAGTTAGTTTTACCTCGATTTCCTTGAGATTCCATCATCAGATCCTGACATGATGATAATGGGACCACCTCGGGAGTATACCCTTTCGAACTAAAAATATTGTTTTAAATTGGTCAACATTTGGCGAATCCTCCTGTTTTGAAGTTGGTTAAAAATTGCAATTGTTTGTTCATTAAGAAAACATCATTTTATATTTCCTCCTCCGCATTGGTTTTCCGTAGTTGGGTAAAAACATTATCCATGCAACGATAATGACATGGAATAAAAGGTCATTTGAAAAAGTAGTCATTTAAAAAAGGGTCATTTAAAAAGTGGTCATTTCAAGAAGTGTTCATTTCAAGAAGTGGTCATTTCAAGAAGTAGTCATTTCAAGAAGTGGTCATTTGTAGAAGTGGTCATATGAAGAAGTGGTCTTTTTTAATTGTGGTCCTAAACCGCCGAAACGTTATCATTTTGCAAATATTATATTTTTGCTGGTAATGTGCTTATAGAAACGATAAAAGATATACATGCTTATACCCTATTAGATCATGCCGTACAATAATATTAACATTAAATAAATAAAAATAGTTCGTATATGAGAAAACTCTGTAAGAGGGTTGTGAAAATCTAGGAGTAGACAGTAGGGTCACAGTTCAGACGAACAACTATTTATGATTGGTCAGTGGATTGAAATAAAGTCTATTTTTGTTAAACAGGGCCGAGGTGACTTGCGCCGCTTGGTGCCAACGCGGAGACGTGAAAATAGTGACGTGCAGTGACGACGCGAGGCACATGATCTGGCGGATCGGGCCGGAGTACCCTGCAAGGGAGGAGCTCCGTGGCTCGGCGGAGGTAGCAGCTAGAGGGGAGTCCCCACCTGCCTGGGGAACCCCGACATCTCTCAAGCGACGCGCCAGCACCACTCCCACATCACACGCGAACAAGCGACCGCGACACGAACGGAAGACTAAGCGCTGCCTTGCGGCGTTACTCGAAGCGTCGAGAGACACGGCTGATGCCGAAGCAGCCGTGAAACGCATGCGACTAGAACCGGCAGAAGAACGGGGCGGCATAAAGCGATCTCGCGAAACGACCCCTCCCCCAACATCCTGGAGCTACCCCGCCCCCCGCCCGGGGACATCGTTCTTATCACCAACGAAAAACTACGAGCCCCGGGCATGTCGCCACCTCTCACCGAGGAAACGCTCGTCCGAATCTCCGAACTCACCGAGTCAGGTTAGAATTATATCATTCTCAACGCCAACCAAAGATTTGCCCGACTTTGTTATGAACGGCGAAGCACCGCATTTGAAGATAATGTCTCCACCGAGAAAGAAGCTCGATACGACTGACTGGCTGACTCGCTTGGCTCGCTCGCGTCGGATTGAACCTACAGCACCAACACAGCCCCTGAGCCCCAAAGAGAATCTCCCCCTGCGAAGAAATTCCTCGGATAAAACTCCCAAATCAAAAAAAAGTAGAACGTTATTCAAATACTTCACTGTAGCTGGTAAGGAGAAATGAGCATTTTTTAGTTTATAAGCAGATAAACAGACTGATATTTATTTAGGATTGAAGTTGTTGAATTTGATGTTTTTATGAAAGTGACTGTATTGACTCAGTAATAAAGACTCCATTTTAAAATGTTTACTCTTGACGTATATTTTTGTAAGTTTTGAACACTGGACGAATGATTTAAGATTGCACTCGAGGTCGCTTATTTTTACACTTTTTCATGCAAACATATCATCATCATCAGCATATGCAAACGAAAGAGATTTTTCTTTCGAAAAATACTAGTCTGATTTTGGTGAAACTTAGTGTTTATATTTGAAATAGCAATAACAATTTCAAACAAGAATAACTAAAAAAATGTTTTTCCAGAAATATCAACCATATTAGAAATTAGCTGCACCTCGCGGTTATTATTATGGAATAAGTAGGATCCTATGTCGTTCTCCGGCCCTCCAACTATCTATGTAAAAAAAACACGTCAATCTGTTGTTTTGGTTGCTGCGTCAAAGAGTTAGAAATAAGGAACAAACTGACGTTATTTAACCGACTTCCAGAAAGGAAGAGGTTCTCAATTCGACTGTTTTTTTAATGTTTGTTACCTCAGAACTTTCGACTGGGTGAACCGATTTTGATGATCTTCTGTTATATGAAAGCTGGTGCTTCCTGTGTGGTCCCATTTCAATTTGGTGCAGTTCTGACATTGTAATGAAGTCGGTTTTTTTATTGATAATTATATAATATTAAGTATGATTCATATTGTCAAGTAGATAGAATTTTTTGATAAACTTTTTCTTCGATATCTAGCGATTTTTTCAAATGAACAGAATGATATTGACAGTGTTAGAAAACTTAAAAAATGTGTACATATACGTTTTTTTTTAACCGACTTCCAAAAAGGAGGAGATTATCAATTTGGCTGTTTTTTATGTTTGTTACCGCATAACTTTTGACTGGGTGAACCGATTTTGATGATTCTTTTTTTTATTTGAAGCTGGTGCTTCATATTTGTTCCCATTTTAATTTGGTCCAGTTCTGATGAAGTCGTTTTTTTATATTGAGAACTATTGTAGCTTTTGTCGTTTTTATTTTTTTAAGACTAATGTATGTATTCATTAACCCGTCGAATGTGTTACGCATCGCATGTCGGCGTAAGCGAAAAGTGCTCGATGCGCGTTAAGCACCGGCGGCGGTGCGTAAGGAAATCGCCGCTATTCGTCAATTTATTCCCACTCGAAAGAACGTTCCAAAGCATAATATCATACAGCAATACAAGACGATAAATATTATTATAATATATGAACATACAATGTCAAATTGTTAGGAAAAAATATATTATATTTCATTTTACAGTCGGAAATTCGGTTGGGCTCTCGCATTTCTAGCAACAAGGGCTACTCAAGTCCTTGCGCGGTACGGGTTAAGAATAAAAACGAAATCTATACTTACAAAGTTTCTTCAAAATCAGACGAGTACTTTCCTAAAAATTTACTAAAAAAATAGTTTGTATGAAAAGTATATAAATTAAAAATACACAACCTTCAGTGCCATCTTAATAAAATAAAAAAAATTGCATCGACTATTATTATTATAAGATAGAATTTTGCTATGACTTATTAATTCACATCTTCAAACAGAAGTAAAATATATACAAGATATCAAGAGTTACCTACTGTAAAAAAATAATTAAACGTAGGTATTTTGTTTATGGTGATATTTGCCGTGATAAAATTAGTAGTACTTAAATGTGTTTGCCTGATCATATTCTGATCAAATAAATGATTGTAAATCATATACGAATTTCATTTCAATCCCACTCAATTCATTTCATCACACGAATTTAGGACTTTTTAACCCCTCCCCCTGTCCTTGTCACAGGTTGTCACATTTTCAGAAACACCTCCACCCCTCAAATTTATGCATGTATTTAAAAACAAAAGAAAACAGTTTTTTCTTTCTTATTTTTATTAAATAATCTTTAGTAAAATCAACATAAAATCAAATATTTTAGATATAAACAGAAAAAGTTTAAGGTGAAACGTTTCACTTTGGCGGGAAAATCAAATTTCAAACAGTTTTTTTGTCCTTGCTAGGCCGAGTAATTATTGTGAAATGGCATAGTGTTTGCGAAAATTGTTGGTCGTTCTTTACATTATCATGTACAGCTATTAATCAGTTACTCACCATATTACTCGTACTTACATTTGGCAATAAACCGTTTGAAACAGCAAAAATTAGTTTATTGACAAATGTATGTAATAATGTGCATTGGAGATAAATAACTTTACGCGAGTTTGTAAAGAATAATAATCAATTTTCGCAATCATCATTATTGTTAACAATAATTACTCGGCCTAGCTACAAGAACAAAAAAACTGTTTGAAATTTGAATTTCCCGCCAACGTGAAACGTTTCACTTTAAAGTTATTCACATATAAATTTCGCGTTATGGATTTTGAATTTTAACATGTGACGTCACAAAGCTTCACCCCTCCCCCCTCCTGCCCCTTCTCACACTATATCACATTCAGGTGATACCCTCCCCCCCCATTAAGGTGTGACGTAATTTATGGATGACCCCTAATGAATTTATTGTTGCTTCTGATATTTGCCGTGATAAAATGAGTAATTTTAGGATGTACCTAAATCTATTTGCCCTTTTTTTATGATACTTGATGACGAGACGAGCGAAGTCGCTCGCCTGATGGCTCTTCACGCTTGCCCATAACAGCTCAACACCACTCAGAATTTTGAACTTCAACAGTTCAAAACTCTGGATGGCAATGCACTGCGCTCGTCACCCCGAGATATAAGATGTCAAATCTCTGTGTGCCCTGTAATTTCGCTGGAAACATTGCCCTTCAATCCGGAACACAGTAGTGTTTGCACACTACTACTTGGCGGTTGAATAACTGGCAAAGGTGTGGTACTTCCCCAGGCGGACCCCTGCAGAAGAGTCCAACCACTACAATATTCTGACCAATAAATTGATTGTAAATCATATACGAATTTTATTTCAACCCGATGCGATGACACCTTTTTAAAGCCTTATTTAGGTTTATCGTCATATCCCAACTCTAAAACGACTTGCGTTCTAACCCGTTGCTTGTGTTGAATAGGTCGTTGGCTTTGATTGCAGTGGGCGTCCAAGTAGGCTTTCAGAACGCTGTCGAGAGATTCGCTGAATACTCTCCCCCTCGCTCCGAAGGAAGTGCAGGCGTCTTTAGTTTCTACATAGGTGTAGTTGGCAGACCAGGCTCGCCTCTTCTCTTTCCGGGTCTTGATGTTATGCGCGCATAGATCGCTATAAAGCTGTACAAACGATATCTTGGGCCGAAAATCGTTGAGCGTCGACTGATCTCCCGTAGAATTTTCTGGAACTGGCTTTTTTCGTTTCGCTGGCTCAGGCTCGCACATTGGCTTTATTGAGCGCCTCATAACTAGAAGTGAGTCCATTGTGTGTGTGTAGATTGGGTGACTGACTGCTCCGCGAGTAATAGTGTTCCGTGCTGACTGGGTGGCAATTTTGAATTTTTTTATAATATTTTTGGTACTATTTTTGATGGATTGACAGAAAAGGCAACTTCATTAAGACGTTAGGTTAAGTTAAGGTTTTAGAGAGTATTTCTTTGGTCCATCAAGGAGGTCCAATAGACTAGTCCAGTGTTTCCCAGACATTGTTCTGCCATGGCCCTGTAATTTTCATACTGCCCCTTAGTGACCCCATTATAGCTTTTGAATGACCCACCTATAGTACATTACACCTGGTTACATTAAGTAACATAATATTTTATTATTTTTACCGACTTCCAAAAACGAGGAGGTTATCAATTGATAAAGTCTAATTCGACTGGTTTTTTTTCATGATTGTTACCTCACAACTTTCGACTGGGTGAACCGGGGCTACAGCCCCAGGGCCTCCACAAAAGAGGGGCCCCCACAATAGACTTCGGGGGAAAAAACAGACTAGTAAACCAGGGGGCCTCCACTCCTTTGTTGCCCCGAAGCATTAAATCCGGCATTGTGTAGGTAGACATAAAATACCACACACAGGTGAATAAAACACTGATATAAGATGTGCCATTGCTCACTCTTTATTACGCTTGTTAATCAATATATATTTAAAAAAACATAGTATAAATTATCCTTCAATATCACCATTGAGTTTTGCAAACTACTTGCCGCAAGCCGCTGCGAAAATAAAATGCATCTTGAAATTCTTGAAGCATTTTACAAAACACTGTATAAAAAGTGTTCAAAGAGTTTAGACACGCGACAGATACAAAATAAATGACAGTCGTAAGATAGTGATGTTCTTGAACAATATATTCAATTAATCATTGATGAAAATGTATTAGTTAAGTACGTCACTATCGTAGAAAATACAGCGGCTCGCGGATCGTCTCGATAACAATGTCAGTAACGAAATATAGCAGAAAATAAAAAATAACACAATTAAAAAAAGAGAAGACGTTAACAATAGAGCGTGCTCGAGCGCCGCCTTACAATTTGTTATACCTACTACATCTAAGTCTGCACTTACTCTACGTTCTTATCGCTATGTACATACATTAACTTTTATAAGCAATTTAAAAAAAAGTCTTAGTACTTTTTATCATATTAATTTGAAAATTTGTTAAATGTCTTTATCGTTAGATCCACTCGCACCACAATAGTCACTCCGTCGTCTTCCTTTAACACAATACGAGAAATTAACTTTTCAACCCCGCTAACAACTACTAACATAGGTATACAACTATACAACCGACAGAAGTTGTACGAGCGACGAGATAGCGCAATACCGACCCCTCTGTCGGACACATATACTCGGATACTTGCAAACTTATTGGTAGAAAGGGCGTAGCCAGGTAAGGACAAGGGGCCAGGTGCCCCGAGCAGCAAGCTGTGAGTAGCGGCACGTTCGGAGTGCTCCCAAACCAGAGTTAATAATTTGAAGCAATGTTGTACTTGCCCTCCACTGCCCCCGTGAACAAAATCCTGACTACGCTCTGAATTGGAAGTACAGGGTGGAGTGAACTCGAGAATATATTTTGGTTATTTTGAAGGGTCAAAAGTATGGGACATGAGGATCAAAAGTCTAGGACCAACACAATTTGGTTTATTTAGGATATCAGTCAACTAGAATCTTATTATTTTTTTCTTATTCAATACGTACCTTCAACCACATAAATGTGTGAGGCAATTTGAACTACAGAAATTATTGGAAAAGAGTTGGTCGCTACATATCTTCTAACCAATATATAATGGAGTTGCTTTGCTACTGAGCAAGTGGCGCCACCAAAGGTAGTATAACCTTATATAACGGGAATTTTGTCATTAGTCAATAAAAAAATTTCACCCATTGGTCAGGCTAAACCCTTTATGACCATACCGCCTCGTCATCCGTTACGACACTTTTCATTTTACAAATACAAAAAGCCCTTCTGAAAACATCTGTAAAAATCTCAAAAAGAATTTGACTAGTATGAAAATCAAATTGTTTTTGAAAGTTCACTATCCAACTTGTAGTAGTGTGAATTTTAAGCGAGTGGAGATCGCTATCGACTCTTCGGTCGGTGTTTCGCTCGCTCGTCGTCACAACAATTGACACTCGAAACTGGTAAATCATACATAATCTACGAAGGAACCGCCGGACCGCGCCGCCGCAACCAAACAACCAACGAAGGAAACAACCCGAGTGCAACTTATATTTACATAATTTCCATTTAAATAAGATGGTAATTTTGTATAAAAGTATATCTAATTAATATCTCGATATACACAGACAACACTCTTCAAAACAACATCGTCATTGTTTGTCTATATACAAACTTCTTGGTATAGTTGTTAGAGAAAAAACTGTGACTTAACTATGATTTTAAAACCATAAACAAAGAAATGTCACCTTATGTCAAAGTGAGAGTATAGGTATAATCTGTGGGTGTAAAAAAACCTTTTCCTTTCCTATATTTTACGTCATATTTTATTACTTTCATTCTTCCCAAGAATGAAAGTAATAAAATATGACGTAAAATATAAGATAAGTACCTTATGTTTTTTTAATGATCCCATGAGTAATGTCAAAAAGTTTAAAAATTCAATCACATTCTTTTAATATTTTTTTAATTGCCTTTTAAGTTAGTCAAAAAAAAACTGACATGACCTAGCATTTTTTTGCTGTATTAACCTTTGCGGAAGGATTTATGATTTTAAGTACTTATAGGCCTAAGTATAATATTTTAGGGAGCTTGTCGAATGGTCAGTACAAATTGTAAACAAATCAATCATGTCAGTTTGTGTGGTCGCGGGCGCCGCGGTTCACTCGCGATTCGAGATCAAAAGCCCTCGGGGCAGGGCTACAGAGCCGACGGCAGGGCGGGCGCAGGGCCAGCCCTAGGGCCCCAGGGCCCCAGACAGCAAGGGGCCCCAGAAAAATATCGCCGTATAATTCTGTTGTTACATTCTTCAAATCCCCCCTGGCGTGGGGGCCCTTACTGGTGGCTAGGGGCCCTGAGCCTGGGCATAGGGGCGGCGTGCGGCGCATGGGGCCACTGGCGCGGCTAGTTTGTACTTTCATCGGTGCGGCGCCGCGTGTGTCACACGATCACAGCAAGCACGGGCGAGAGGTCGCCGCCGGACCCGCGGGATTATCTGCAATGGGGATAGAATACATTTAATATAATGTGGCTTTGATTAATAATATAATTTGGATCTGCCTCGAGGTGGTACCGAAAATTCTACCAAAAACTGAAGGAGACGAGGGAAACACGTATTGAACATTGACATATCTTTACTAGTTCTCCGAACGCATTCTTCGATATTGAGCAGCACACAACGGCAAACGATGTGGTCAAAATGTAAACTGATGGACGACCAGGAGGGGATTATGTATGTAAGTGCTAAAGGGGAAACTGTAGGTATCGTCACATCATCACTTCACTTGCACATTCGATCCCGTACGAAACGCTTTGATTCAACGTTTATTGTGCGAACCGTTAGGCTGTAGCATAGAATGCGCTGCCTGAATGGGTGTTCCCCGATAGTGGGTGTTTTCAAGTCGTCAGAGAATCGAATTCTTCTAGGCAAACGCGCTCCAGATCGCATTAACATCAAACAACATTTTTGTAGTGGTAGGACTCTTTTGCAGGGGTCCGCCTGGGGAAGTACCACACCTTTGCCAGTTATTCAACCGCCAAGCAGTAGTGTGCAAACACTACTGTGTTCCGGATTGCAGGGCAATGTTTCCAGCGAAATTACAGGGCACACAAAGATTTGACATCTTATATCTCGGGGTGACGAGCGCAGTGCATTGCCATCCAGAGTTTTGAACTGTTGAAGTTCAAAATTCTGAGTGGCGCTGAGCTGTTATGGGCAAGCGTGAAGAGCCTTCAGGCAAGCGACTTCGCTCGTCACGTCACTCAGTATCATAAAAAAAAAACAAGCGCAGCGCTCTGATTCCATAACTACAAACACGCTCGGAACGCGGCGCGGTAAGTTAACGTCAAAAAGTTGGCTGTTATTTCCTAAGGAATAGAGGCCAAATTTTTGAGATAAACTTAACATGCCGTTTTACGTGCGTGTTTTAATTACGGAATCAGTGCGCGGGCATATTATCTATTATTAAAAAAATAAAAAGGTACATTTACCTGATGCAGGGTAGGGTAAGGCAGGCGGTTCACCAGCAGAAGACGGAGAGCTCCCCGCCCGCGCCGCCAACCGCGCGCCATGACCGCACGCCACCGCCGCCCACCTTCAGCTGGAACCACAAGTCACAACGGGTCAGTTACCATATCAACATTTTAAAAGTCCTGACATAAAGCCGGTAATTTTAGTATGTTGGTTCATTTTTAACACGCTTTTATTAGCTTGGTATGTACGAGTATGTATGAACGAAATCTTTAAACTTGATTTTCAACTACTTCAAAACGTCGAATAGGGTAGATGGCTGATGTTTATATCATTGAAACCAACAGCTTTGATGAAGAATTTAAGTAAATATAATGTTTATTGAAAAAAAAAAAACGTTATTAATGTTCTGATGTATGTATAAGCATTTATGTTTTGTAGAGAAAATTATGGCCCTTTCCCACAAAACAAAAAATTAAGTCACGCCTCTGTGGGCCATACTTGTCAGAATAGAATTTATATGACGTACAGAAAAGTGACGTTACGTCGTAATTTACTGTTTTGCGCTCTCTGTCTAGCATGATATTAAAATGCTTAGGTATAAGTTGCTTATTCTCGATCAGATTTTCATTAGACAGCTATATTTATGGGCTACATTTTAATAGGACAGTTTAAAATAAAACAGTAATCTAGCCTATTAAATTGAAATTGTGCACATTTATTAAGGACCGATAACAATGCAATAATGAAAATAGATTGTCTCATTATCTTTACCATGATCTACAGGATAGATAAGCGATTTTAAACCGTGTTTTTTAGTTTTTAAAACAGCGAGACCTATTAAAGGAAGATTTTTGCATTGTGTAGGTTTTGAAAGGGAAAACTGGGCGCGACCCTTAACGCACGCACGCAACGGTTTGCGGTGGCATGATTTTGCAAACTGCACCTATTCGGGCCCGCGTTTAGCGTTGGGCGTAAGGCCCCTGTACGTAGGTATAACATTACCATTTATGTTTCTGAGACCTATACAAGTATACATACTTCTAAGTAGAATATAAATAGTATTTCATAATGAGGTCATCGCACGATAAAAGTTGATAACAAACAATGCATTATCAAATGAAACGATCGTTTTGTGTTATCGCCTCTAGCATGTATGTCCTAATATATTTCAGGTTATGCAACCAAGAGTTAATAAACATTGCGCAATACTTTATTTTGAAAATCTATTGATATACGACTTATTAGAAACATTATCATTAATCTTATCTCAATAGATAACACTTGGGGGTGAAGCAAGAACGTATATGGTCGATTACACGCTTATACGCCATGGTTATAACAAGTTAGGTACACATCATTTTGGGTGAAGCCACTGACTTCTAAAACGCTGACTGATATCTTATCTATACTACCTTATTTCAGGAGATTACCTCTGAGGAATGATAATTAATCATTAAAGTCGGATAATCTTAAAAACAGCTGAATAGATTTTCATGAATCATAGCTAAAACATTCTCGATTACAGGGCACACAGAGATTTGACATTTTATATCTCGGGGTGACGAGCGCAGTGCATTGCCATCCAGGGTTTTGAACTGTTGAAGTTCAAAATTCTGAGTGGCGTTGTGCTGTTATGGGCAAGCGTGAAGAGCCATCAGGCGAGTGACTTCGCTCGTATCGTCACCCAGTATCATAAAAAAGTCACCAGACATTTAAATAAATAACAAAATGTTCAGCCCCAGGGCACATCCTTTCTGGGGTGCCGAGGCTCGTACCTCCGAAGTTCCCTTGCGCTTCAGTCGCCCAAAAATCATAATCGAGTTGGTCCAACACCCTCTGCGTTCACCAACTAGTCCAGTCAAGATGTAGAGGCCGCAAGGCCAACAGCAAAAAGTCACAATAAAAAAAAACCTCTTTTTGCATCGGTGGTGAGAAACAACCTGTCACAGGCTTTATTACATGATTCCTACCTTTCGAAGTATGTTTAAGACTTCATTTAATAAAAAAAACATAAATAAAAATATTTAAATTAGGCCCCTAGACAGTAAGAACTGTTAACGGTTTCAAATGAGAAGGAACGTGGGAGCCGGGGAAAAGCTCAACGCTTACTTGCAACTACGAAGTACAATTTTTTTTATGAATGTAAAAATCTATAGTGTATAGATTTATTTTAGACCAACGTGTTCCATCCTCGACCCGGGTATGTCCTAAAACTGCGACCAGAACCACCGAAGGATGGGCAGCAGCGTCCTAATAGTACACGGTGAACGTACTGCGATCCCCAAGTCGCCTGCCAATCGTGGGGATTACGGCAACACCCCTCTCTATGAGGGAGGCCTCTATCCAACAGTGGACGTTAATTGGCTGATGATGTGATGTGTTCCATCCTCAGCCACACCGTCGCTTACCATCATACGAGATGGTGGCCAAAGGCCTATTCTATAAAAAAAAATATGGAAAAAAGTTGTTACTTTTATGATGTAGGGAAGCTGCCTGCAATATTATGCCACCTAATTATTAATAACCTTGTATACAATTTATTTAGATATCACATAAACGAGAAGTTATATTCCCTGTGACATTAATAAAGATCTTTGAACCTAACATTATCTCCTTCAAGGCATTCGGGTAAAAAGATATGCGTGACCATACATCTCTGTGACCACTTTCCCATAATGATAGAGTAAAACTTGGAAACGATAAAATCCATATTTGCATATCGCCGCAAAGCGCAGGAGAGAACGAGAGACACGACTGTGCCGCGACAGCACCATAGATTAGGCAGCAGTAAGTATGACGGGACGCGCCACAGCCATAGATTGATAAACAGTTAGTGAGGTAGGTCTGATCACAGATGGAGTAGTAGCTAGTACAAGACTTGTTGCTCGGCCGGCTTACAGGCTTAGCACTCGTTCTACGAGATTACTTCCCTACGTGCCGCGCCGTCTTGTGGAGTTTTGCGAATTTTTATAAACTCTTGTGATATTTTCCAAATTTGGAGTCATAAAATGTTGAGTTTATTTATTACCACATAACATATTCTTCGGTTTCCGGCAAATAAGCAGGCCATGTAATAACTGTGTATTATGTATTCTGTGGTAATATAGGGTTACAAGGAATGGTGGTACGGAGCAGTAAGGAGGTCATTGTACTCGTCATTGTGAAATTATTCATTAGATTATGTATCATCATCATCATTTCAGCCATAGGATCGTCCACTGTTGAACATAGGCCTTACCCATCGATTTCCAATAGGGCCGGTTGGAAGCGGCCTGCAGATTATGTTTGTATAACTCCACACAAATCCACATTGTCTCTTATCCACACAAATTAACAATCTAAATAAAAGTTCTCCTATTACGGAATATTTTGTAGAAAACTCAAGACGTTGGAGACATGTTATAGCTTATTATTAAATAAGTATATAACATATAGGTAGTAATGTAAAATACCCTAATATTGACATTTCCACATGCTAATAGAATGACAAAATAGATTGGACTTACACATTGAAACCATTATTTGTAAAAAGTGCTTCTATTTTGTGGAATAAAATATTAAGCCGAAAGGAGGTGATTATTCTCATCGTTATGAATAAGTTTAACCATGATACCAAACCTGAAATCACGAAAAAAATCTTCTATGGAACAGCAGATATTTTTTCCGATTTCAGGACATAGTAAAAGTATGACTGTGACTATGACTATGTTCATAATGATGAGTACATACAAACCCTTCAGTATTACCACAGCTTATTGTTACACGTATACTTACAATAATTGTATTTTGTATTCAACAGGGCCTCTTGGTGTTGTACCAATTCCTATCAAATGCCTGGGCTAAACCCGTGAAAGAAAATAAATAAAATACAGAATTAAGAGTTGAATACAGTGCTTACACGGGAAAGTATTTAAATCATAAATAGATTGATGAATTTTTCTTTCTCTCCTTTAGGGCTCATTTTTATGCCGCCGTCTATTCCCAATTGCCACCATCAACTCCACCGCCGCCATGCCACCATCAACTCCACCGCCTTTATCTCTACGTTTTTATTATATGAATAGACTAGCCGCACGCCCCGGCTTCACACGGCTGTAAGCCCGGCCTTCGGCCTCGCTACAATATATAATATAGCCTATGTCACCCGGGGATAGTGAAGCTATCCAACAGTGAAAGAATTTTTAAAATCATTTTAGTATTTATTGAGTTACTTCGTTATAAACATCCAAAAATACAAATCTTTCCTCTTTATAATATTAGTATAGATATAGATTATAATTATGTTTTCTCATTTATTTTCCGCCGTGCCATTTGTCTTTTTGCTGTGGGAAATGCCTAGTTATCGCAAAAGACTAAGTAAAGGGTAAGCTAAGTTCTTTTGTGCCAACCCTTTAGTCTTCGGATATTTCATATCTAAATAACCTGATTTTAAGACAGTTGAATTTGTAAGACTAAATAATGATATTTTACCAGGTTTATATTTTTGTTGTCGCTAAGCTGGGCGACAGCGCTGTCGCGAGGCGGGCGGAGGCAGCGTCATTTGTGATGAGGGACTGAGGGATGTGTTATTATAGGTATTTTTACCATATCCACGCAGAAAGAGGTACGTTATTTTATTGATAGGTGCAAGGGAAACTATTGGATAACATATTTGATCTATGAGAGATGAATTTCATCATGTATTGTAACGATTTGGGGCCAACTCTAACAGCGGGCCCAAATACGCGCAGTTTGCAAAAACACGCAAACACGAACCTTAACGCGCCGAGATACGATTTGCGGTCGCGTGATTTTGCAAACTGCGCGTATTCTGTCCCGCGGTTAGAATTGGGCGTAAAGCCCCAGATCACAGACCCGCTTAATTTTATTTTTAACCCCCGACTCAAAAAGAGGGGTGTTATAAGTCTGTTTGTGGAATTGTAACTTGTTCGAGGGTGTTCTTAGATACGATTCATGAAATTTTGTTCAGCCATTTGAAGATTACCAGCACTTTTATCGGGAGTTAAAAAAAAAAACAATTTATATTTGTGTTATTCCAATTTAGCTACTAACTTTAGCCGTTAACCGCAATTTTTAGGTTCAGTAGCCCTACAAGGAACCCTTATAAGTCGTTCTATCCGTCCGCCTGTCCGTCCGTCCGTCCGAATTTCTTTGAACCTTCTTTCTTCTATAATTTTTAAGATAAGTGCATGCAACTTTGCATAATTACAGTTGTAATCTAGATCTCAATTTCAAAAATATATAATATTGCATTTTAGGGGTGGTTCTGGTACACGTGAAATGGGGATGTATTCACTGTGTGGGCATCGTTGAAACTTTATTTCGTGGAGAAAAGGTCTTTTAAAATGAAGGTAAAGATTGATACATCAATTAACTTTTAAAATTGAGATCTATACTTACTACAACTTTAATTCTGCAATTTTCATGCACTTATCTTAATAACTAAGTATATAAATAAACGGTTCTAAAGGGTAAGGATGGACGAACAGATGGACAGACAAACGGACAGACAGACAGACGACCGCACGGACAGAATAAACTTATAAGGGTGGTAAGGATACCAGTACCACGGAACCATAATAATTTTTTAATTGGGTCTGTTATATGATAGAGAGCAAAACATGGTTTTGTAACTCTCTTCAATAATGTGATAATGTGAGAGCGAGAGAAGACGAGAAAAGCCCTTTTAAGACCTACGTGTGTTTACATTTGTGCAGTAAATAAATGTACCTGTTGCATCTTGTCAAAGTCTAGCGCAGGCCGGTGCCTGCGTGGCGCAGCGAGCGGCGCGCGGCGCCGGCGCGGCGAGGGCGGTGCGCACGCGCACGGGCCTGCTCCCGCACCCGCGCTACGCCGCGGCTTTAGCGCCTCCAGCGGCGGCGACGTGCGGAACCGCACTGGAGTCTCCACCTGGAAGATACGGAAAGATAGGTTATAAGTGATGGCTTACTTTAGTAGTCGATCAGTTCTAAGTAGTTGGGCCTCGAATCAGTGACAAATCCATGCGACCTGTAGGAAGTCATACGCACGAGTCGGCGCTCGTCGTTTAAGTCGAAGCTGTATAGCTACGGGCGCGTAAGCCTGCGCAGGCCAATTTCACGTTTCGGTCGAGTGAGGCGGAAGTTCGTACGTAGAGTTATGCCTGTTGCAGACGATGCGCTTTTTGCATAGTGCAACTGGCAGTGGAAGGGCTTAGTAGCACTAGAACTGGTACTTGCGCAAGTGAAGCTTCGTTTCCCCGCTCTATTTGCCCGACGCCAACTGAGCATCGTTCATCTTGTTCGAACACTCGTACGAGTACGTACAGTTGCACTTTTCGGTCGTATAAGGTGGATGTTCGAATGAAGAGTTAGCTGTGGTAATAGTGTGCCTTAATGTCATCATAGTCTGAGTCGAGCCTGTGAACGGGCGCGCAAGTCTGCGCGGGCCATGTACGCAGCCTATACCTATTGATAGTTAGTGACAATGCGCTAGGTGAGATTAATATTGTTATGAGTGGTGGTACCTTAGTATCATCGTCGTCTGAGTCAGGCCTGTGCACGGGTGCGTAAGTCTGCGCGGGCCACTTGCGCTTTTCAGGCGCGGAGGGCGGCGGGGACGAGGCGCCGCGCCTCCGCGACTCGCCCGCGCATATCCCGCCTGCGCCCGCGCTGCTCGGCGGGCCGTTGATGACCTGAGAGAATGATCACTAATGCTCACACAACATGCCTTGTATGGAACGCACAGGGGGTTATGTCGTGGTTGAATGTAAAATTCGAATATGTAGGAATTTCAATGCAAACAAATATCGGTATCTATCTGTAGCATCGTAAATAGTTCCCAAGCAGCTCAAACAATTTTTTTTCTTCTTTTAATGTTGACTGGATCGAGATTGTTTTAGCTATGATTTAAGAGAATCTGTTCGGTCATTTGAAAATAAATTTAAAAAAAGGAGGGGTTTTGAATTCGTGTCTTTACGTTTGTTGCCTCAGAACTCCGTCATTTATGAGCCGATTTCCCTAAATCCCCTTCTGGAGCCGCCACCGATCCCGGAGAGTTCTGCGACCGAGAGGTTGTAGACTATCATATTATATGCATTCAATCGATTGTTGCATCCTAGGGCCTTACGCCTTACTCTAACCGCAGGTTCGAATACGCGCAGTTTGCAAACGCGAACCACGCGAACGCGAAACTTATCGCCCCAAGGTACGGTTTGCGGTCGCGCAACTTTTTGCAATCACCTAAACTGAATCGTTTATAACAGGTAAGCGTAAGGCCCCTGAGCATTCAAGTCTACATCGGAGGTATTAAGCTATTCGATAAAAAAATTACCATCGTTTTTAACCGATTTCAAGAGGAAGTTATAAATTCAACTTTATGTTTGTTACGCGATTATTCCGCCATATATGAATTAATTTAGATGTTTTTTTTTTGTAGGTTATAAGAGTTGGTCCCATACCTATATAAATGATATCGAAACTGATTCAGCTCAACTCTGATCTATGGATTCAGCCCTTTTTGAAAATCCAACAAAAAAATGCACATAAACATTTTGGTTTGTGGTTTCCTTCAGCAAGTTTTGATGAAGACTGTCAATCTCTGTTTTAACTGTCATCACATTAGCCAATTAGACAAGAACAAAGAAGATTGTAAGAAAGAATATGAAAGCGTGTGATTTCATTTAAAGCATTCTCATTGTGGGGTAGATTTAAAAGCTTATCTACTTTTTTGTTTAAATTTGAACATATAGGTACAGCCTTAAAGTCGGTTATTGATTTTTTCTAAAAAAACACTTTATTATCAGCGAGGCGTTCAATCATACGCGCTGTCAATGTCAAACATGCATCCTTTGCATTTAAAAGATTGATCTGAAGATGCTTTTAGCATCCGAAGACCAGTGACACACGAATGTGCTCCATTTGTGCTGTTATGAGCATTTCCCACTATTTTGTGTTGGTGGTAGCAAAATTAAAAAATTCTGCTAAACAGTAGTCCTTATAACGATGTCGATATTTAAAGCATTTATATGCAAATGTATTCAGAACCAAGCACAACGTTTAGTAAAAAAGCCGAACAGATTACAGCTTAAGAAAAATCTCTCCAAAGGGAAGTGAAGACAAGGAAACGCGAGTGTGCGGTGTTCCTGACTTCCCTGCGAACTGACGCTGAATATTTCAACGTTTAATTGCGACGTTCGTCGGGACTCGTTTGGACCAAAAACACTTGCGAGTCTAAGGGCATTATGACACTGGTGGCGACTTTAGACCCGTAACGGACGTATCGAACTTGGCTGACGAATCGCCGTCTGACCAACGGGAGAGAAAGAGTGAGAACATAATTTCCCTGTCTTTTTCTCCCGTTGGTTGAGGTGGTTGACGTCAGCCAAGCTGACGTGTCTCTTACAGCGTGTTTGAGGCGATCGTTCTTGCTCCGATGCCGTAAAGCAAACGCTGTGTCAATATTTAATCATGCAGCATTGTTTTTATTCATTCTATCGCTAGATTTTTTCATGTGGTCTCTTTTACACTAGAGGGGTGTCTTCGGGGGATTATTACGGGTATAACAGACGTATCGAACATGGCTGACGAACCGCCGTCTGACCAACGGGAGAGAAAGAGTGAGAACATTATTTCCCTCTCTTTTTCTCTCGTTGGTTGCCGTCAGCCATGCTGACCCGTCTGTCACGGCTATTATTCCTTACTTCACAGCTTTTCTTGCTTTTTCATACGACAGAAGTGGCGAGGACTGTGAAGCATCAGCTAGCTTGAGATACGATCGCAAGGCGTCAGTGTGTTAACGACCTTATGATGTTCGCTGCACCGGCCACTCGTTTATTATGGATGAGTCCACGCGGACAAAATGCGAGCGTCGCCGGAGGAGACGGCTGCCATTACGGCTTGAATGATGGTAAATACTTACCGAAGTACGCTTCTTCTTCAGGCAGCTATATAATATAGACTGAAATGAACTTGCTTATAGCACACTTGCCAGCAGTGACAAAGAAAACTTATTTGTACAAACATAACTACTCATAACTAACTCTTTCTATAGGTAATCAATTCATTGATTGACAGGGTCATATCGAAAGAGTTTCAATTTAGGGAACCGGTAAGTTTTTTGTTAGGGTCCGAATAATTCAAAATTTGGGAGTAATTCTAGCCAAATTTTCTTATGCCAGCCTATGTTGTTCCACTCCTGGACAAAAGTCTATCTATATGCCATAATCCCTACGCTTGGCAGGCGGCTTGGGGATCGCAGAACGTTCCACCATGAAGTAGGAGGATGCTGTTGCCCATCCTCTGGTGGTTCTGGTCGCAGTTTTAGGACATACCGGGGTCCGGGTTTATACTAGGACTTAAAAGAATATCACTATTAATATTCTGGGCTAATGCTATTCATAAAATAATGCTTGCATAATCGATACGCTAGGTAAGCACATATGCATATTGTGCATAGCTATAGTCACCCATCGAGGAAGTCTAGAAGCTTACACAAAGCCTATTAGCCGCGTAACGCCATGGAAGCGTCCAAGACATGTTTTATATATCATTATTGGCAAACTGCTGAACTGAACGGCGTGAGCAGAGAGCCTCGTTCGTGTCTTTTATATAGACACAGATTAAATAATAGTTACTATAGAGGAGTTAGGTGTCTCCGGACGGCACTGTTCACACCTCGCTGCCTCACAAAGCGATCGACCGACCAGTTCGGTTTATTGTAGCCTTAAAATCACATCCTGTGTACATAACGGGCAGGCGTATTCTTCTCTACATAGTATCAAGGAAGATAGTCCTATCTTACTTGATACTATGTAAATTAAAATAAAGTAATTCAAATTATTTATTTCAAGTAGCTTTCCGCGTCTGTCTGTCTGTATATCGTAACTCTTCCTAAACCATGCGGCTAAACGGCTTTTGATGCAGTTTTCATCATCAGTTTTTCACGGAAGGTTTCATCATCATTTCAGCCATAGGACGTCCACTGCTGGACATAGGCTTCCCTCATCGATCTCCAAAAAAGCCGGTTGGAAATGGCCTGCATCCAGCGTTTTCCTGCGGTCTGTTTTAGCTGTCCATCTTGTGGTTGGGGTTATTGTAAGGTTTATGAAATATAATAAAACTAAAGCCGGGGCGGTTCGCTAGTACCATAGGTACAAGACATTAACGGTATTAATCTGTCGCCTACGCTTCAACTTTTAACTTCAAAAGCATCAGCTTTTGACTTCATAATACTGGTATTACATTCCCGTATAGACTTTAATACCTCAGCACAAGAGCCAGTGAACAAAGCTCGTGCGACGTTAGTATACGCATTTAAATTATCACACGAAGATTTTCCTTCTGAAGAAAGCTATTTCAGTTTCCTTTCTGCAATTAAAAAAGAGTCGAGACAAAAGAATTTGTAATTCCGAGCCGAGCATAAGATAAACAAATGTTATGCAGCCGGCAGACGCAAAAAATGAATAAAACGTGGATTTGTCTTTTTGTAAGAACGAGTGAACCGACGACAGCTCAAGACTGAAGGAATGTGTACTGGCAGAGTGAAAAATGCTTCTACATACAGAGTGAGGAAATGCAACGGCCTCTTTGATACATAGCGCCACTGCTTTGTTTGACTTTCGTAAATGCTACCGAGATAAGACCAAGGCAGATAAACATTAAGTCATATAAATATGACCTTCTAATATAAACCACTAACCATAATTAAAATTTGCAAGTTGAAGTGGCAATGGGCAGGCCACATCGCTCGAAGAACTCATGACCGATTGGGAAAAAAGGTTCTTGAGTGGAGACCACGAACCGGAAGACGCAGCGTAGATAGGCCTCCCACTAGATGGACCGACGACATTGTGAGAGTCGCGGGCATCCAGTGGATGCGCATGACAGGATGTCGTTGAGTGTGGAGGTTAAAGGCGGAGGCCTATGTTCAGCTGTTGACGTCTTCTGGCTGCTGATGATAATTAACTATTGTTCTCGTATTATTGGTCTCGAAGCTATTAACGATTAAAATCTAAACCCAATTTTAACTTACACCTAGTTTTAGAACAGATGTTTTCACGTCGACAGATCTACCAATTTTTTTCCGACTACTAAAACTCACGAATGAGTCACTATGAGTATTTTTTACGCCTTATTTCATCCGAATACAGTGGAGCGGCAACTAACGTTAAAATAAAACTTACACGTACATACTTCTGCATGTATATTAGTGTGATGTGATACTGCAATATAAAGAGGGCATCCCTGCAGGGCCGTAGGGGGAAAGGGGGTGGGGTAGGCCAATTACGGCATCAGCTATTCTCGATGACCTGAAATTGTCCGTCTTTCCGCCTTTATTATTCCCCCATGCAGGGCCGTTCAGCTCAAAGGGCGTTCAGGTTTTACGTTTATTGATTTTGTAGCTCGCTGCAGTATAACTGGCAAGTAGACGATGTATCATTTCCCTGTACGTATTCAACTAGACACAACGCAGACGGCAGACTTTGTCGTGTACTTGATTCACGCGTTTTTGATTTGCCAAGTAAATGAAAATGGTATTTAGGAACCCATGGTCATTTCAAGAAGTGTTCGTTTGAAGATAAGGTCATATGAGGAGAAGTCAAATGAAGAAGTGGTTATTTGTAGAAGTGGTCATTTGAAAGTCATTTTTAATTGTGGTCTTAAACCGCCGAATTGTTCATCACATCTTTATTGTCTTGTCTATTAGTTACGAGCGGAGATACAATCTATAATATTTCTCGGAAGTTTCACAAACTCGACCGGTATGGCTCAATGGTCATCATCCAATGTCCACTGCTGGACATAGGCCTCTCCTAATGCACACCACTGAGCACGGTCAGCAGTTCTTTGCATCCAGTTTATACCCGCCGATTTACTCAGGTCGACACTCCACCTGGCTACAGGTGTCCTACACTACGTTTGCCTAAACGTGGTCTGCACCCTTAGAACTCATCTACCCCATTGGTTATATCCGTTCTTCGGGCGATGTGGCCGGCCTACTGCCACTTCAGCTATGCAAATATTTGAATGACGAGATTTAAATGACTGCTCTAGGGTCTGTTTGTTGTCTGTGTGTTTTATGACATCCCCGAGACAGGGAATCCGAATGAGGGCCTTTATTCCATAAACAACATTGAGATTCTTTGCTGACAGCACGTGACGTCATAACACAGACGTGTTTCTTAAACGCGTCCCGACGTGGAAATGAAAAATTATATTCTCTTGATCTATGATTTTATCATTTTACTCACTCAATGCTCATAGCGTATGGGCATAGTATGGGTGTGAAGCATTATAATTACGCAATCATGATGATAACAACCTGACTTTGCAATGATTTTTCAACCAATTACTTTTAGACATCTTTAAGACTGATCTTTACAGTTACGTGCGAAATAAAGATAATTCCAACTAACAGAGATCACGTGGGAATGGGATATTAGATATGCGTTGTTTAACCCTGCTCAGCCCTTCCTGGCTCCGACTCTGTGCCTAAATAGTAGTGGCCATTCGTAAGCACGATGTAAGTTTCCCGTAATGCTACACTTCCATTTGCAGCGAGCCCTGAATTGGACCACTAGTTTACTGCCGGGTCGAGAGGGCTGGCAATGATAATAATTTTCAAGTTTTTTCTATACTGTTCACAGCTACTGTCAGTATTTAGTTTCTTCTGTCTATTTTATACCTACGTTCCACCAATTCTCCAAATACCTATATTTTACTTTTATACATATGCATTACTTATTTTTGATTTCATGTCAAACTTTAAATACAAATTTAAAATAATTCGGAGAGAGATAGCATATTTGGGAGCGATGTCTTTTTCTGACGGGCATGGTCAATACAACATGGTCGAATGCGTTGTCAAGAAGTGTCAAAGGATTTTTTTTGCATAGTCCCGATCCGCCATTTTTTTTTTGTCAAAATCACGTACCACTGTGAAATTTATATATCTGAATTGGGAACATAATATAGACGAACAAAACATGTCAGAAAACACAATGCCCTAGTTTCACGTTATGGAGATAATTGAACGTAAATATTTCCAAGTGACTCTTAATAATATTGAAATACTTTGTGTTTAGAAAACTTCTGCGAAGCGTTATGTCCTGCGGCTCTACTTATAACTCGTGCAAGTTACAATGAAGTTTGAAGTGGGACAACAAACCAATTGACTGTAGATGTGATAAGACATTTCCATACTTTGTTGCAGGATCTTGACGTATTGTCTGAGTAACGCAGACACTTCAAGATGAGTTCAATTTTTTTTACAGATTACTTAAATAAATAATCAAACCTAACAATCATACCTACCTACATTTAATTCCAGTGTCATGAAACACACACAAAGTTGTCGAATACATACATGTATATAAATGGGCTTTACCATATATGACATATGAATATGCTGAAACCAGAGACCTAAAAATTTTTTGACATCCTAAATCTATGGCTGAAACATATTATAGTGTTTCAGTTCAGGCACTTCTACATAAATATGAAACGCATGCACGCTCTACGCCATAGCTATCTCGCTCACAAATTTTAATCGGACGGACAAGGAGGACGGCAGGGAGTTCCATTCTTGGGCAGTACGTATTAGGACGTATTATAAATGTCGACCCAAATAGTTGTGTATGAATTTTTGGAATATCCACGAGGAACGGGTGTGCAGTCCTTCTACTAGTCATATAGTAAAAGGGGGAGGGTGGAATAAGGTCATAAAGCTCTTGCGCACACTCGGCGAAAAACATCTGGTAGAAAATTGAATGCTAGTTTAGTGGTGGATGATTACCTCGAGTTCCTCTTCCGAAGAGTGGTGGTCATAGAGATGGTCGGGCTCGGGGTCAGGAAGCAGTCGCGGCGCTCCGCCTGCGCCTGGTGCGCACGCACAAGCCTCACCTCCCATACCTGCGACAACGCAGACAATCATCAGCACAACACTCCAAAATCTGTTGCCGAAGGCCTAATGGTATGTTCAGTTCGATTCCAGGGGCTCGAAATTTGAAGCGCTTTTGGATATTTCGTTATCGCATACGAAAACAAACTCCGCACCGGTGAAATAAAATGCGATCAAACTAAATTTTTGCGTATTTTTGAATCACTCGAATTTTGGGTTGCCATTTTTTTAAACACTAAAAAAATCCATGTCAAGCAGCAACCCACAGATCCGGTACCATAACTGGTAAACTGGTAACTTCCCAAACGTAAAAAGAAACATCAATAAAAAATGCAGATTAATGTTTGTGCTAGATGTGTTGGCCTATACTATTAATAGAGTAAAGTAGATAGAGTTATTTCGCTCGCGGTTTATTTCGAATTTGGAAGAAAGAAGATATATAGTCTGTCAGACGGACTTATCAAAGCTGACAAAAATATGCGTCTGTGACAATTTACTTTACAAATGAACCAGAATTCTATAGAGGACTTTAGAGTACACTGATACCATCAACAGCCGTGTAGGCACGCGAAATATCAAACGAGCTTGCGAGCAGAGAGACGAGTATGGTGACTATATATGGTGAGTCAAGTTTCTTTTCTAATTCTCGCAAAAAGTTGTTCTTTAATTAATATTACCTGAGCATTTCGACGAGAGACAGGTAGCGATTCTCATTTTATTTTTGTCCAAAATTTAGACTAAAGTGTGAGGTATTTTAAAACATGTTCCGTTTATTTATTAGAGTATGATTTTTCCAGTTTGATAGACACTTAGTCGATCAGAAAATAACGGCTTTGAAGGTCATCATGGTCTGGCCAATTTTATAATATTTTTGGCATTTTCCATAACTGGGCTTCCAAAACACGTGTCGAAAGCCAAAGGCCTTAAGTGGTGATTCAAAAATTGCCGTGAAAAAATAAATAAAAACTTACTGTTCATTAATACGATACAAAAAGTATCGGGAACAAAAAGTGTTGTAAAAACATCTAGCGCAACCGGAATGACCAGTCTCTCGGTCATGTGTGGTGTGTGTGTGTGTGTAAATATACCGGAGAACTCACGAAACGTTTGAACAAGTAAGCTATCAAACGTGTCATCGTCATTATTTCAGCCTATCATGGTCCCACTGCTGGGACCACAGACTGAAAAGAGAAGTAAATAGAACGGAAATGAGAAGGAATCTCTGTCGCCAGATATTGTGACAGATATGTGATTGAACATTCTTATTTATGTCACAGTTGCTATGGGTTTATATGGGTGCAAGTGGCTACAACAAATTTCTTACAAAAATGCCTTGACAGCCGTTCTAATTTAAACACAAAAAAAGTTCTAATCTGTGGCTGGGACACAGGCCTTCTCTCAGAGAAATAGGCCGTTGTTGATGAATGGAAGGCAAGAGTTGAATGGATGAAGGACCTAGACTTATCCTAGACAAGGACGATGTATTCGTTTCTTTATGTCCTAGGCTTTAAAAAAACGCGTTTGACCGCCATCTCGATGATGCGGTCTACGACGGAGCACGCTTGCAACAGAAACAGATTGGCTCCCGATTTACACGAAACAGTGGTAGTAAACGGAAAGATCCAATCCTGAAATCACGAAATAAAACGGCTGTTCCGTAGAATTAGCATTGTTATTATAGTGTTAAGGAATTTGTGGACTTTTTTAATATAATTTAATAAGATAATATAATAATACTTCTTAAAATATATAATTTATCTAGCATAAGAACATTTGCACGTCTGCTTGCAGACTGAATACTGTGTACCTAAAATTATTTTAAGACCTCAATCTAATGTATTCTAGCAAATAAATGATTTGATTTGATTTGAAAAATAAAATAAAAATACAAATGTCATTCAACGAAATAACGTATGGTACATTTTTTTGGCAATTTCAGGGTTGGTCCCATTCTAAAAGTTGGCTATTATAGACAGAAAGATAGAATTATTGTGTAAACCAGAAATAAAAATTATAGACAGATAGAAAACACTTACGAGCTAGTGCGGCCTTATCAGAATCTCCTTATAAGCCTTATCGGCCTTGTCTTATTATGATGAACACAATTACCTCCTTTCGGCTTAGTACAACCGTACCGTGTAATCTGTAGCGTAATCTATCAAGAATACTTCCGAGTAGGTACCTCTACCTACCTAGTGCGCGATTTTCAAATTAAGTTTACCTACTCGATCGCTTTAACGTTTACTACGATTTGTATGAAGTAAGAGCAGTTCCATTTACATGGCGCTGCTCTTATTTATACAAATCGTAGTAAATGTTAACGTGATCGAGTAGGTAAACGTTATTGGAAAATCTCGGACTAAGCACTCTGACTGTCGTTTTACTTGACCGTTGACAGCGGTGAGGCAATGACCATATTTATATGTACAGCAATACTATGAAATCGGTAATATTCCCCAGATATAATATGAACCAGAGTCACCGACATAGCTATTAAAATTTTGTTAGTTGAAGTGGCAATGGGCAGGCCACATCGCTCGAAGAACTGATGACCGATGGGGAAGAAAGGTTCTGGCTGGAGTGGAGATCACGAACCGGAAGACGTAGCATAGGAAGCTCTCCCACTAGATGGACCGACGACATTGTGAGAGTCGCGGGCATCCAGTGGATGCAGATGGCAGGATGTCGTTCAGGCTAGAGATTAACGGGGGAGGCCTATGTTTAGCAGTGGACGTACTCTGGCTGACGATGATGATGATGATACTATGAAATCGGCAGCTTGCTTGCATGCTTCTGTTAGAGAATCTAAGAAAGACCGTAATATAATTTTACGTTCATATTCCAGCAGAACTTTACCATACCATGCATGAAATATGAATAAAGAAACATTATCGTAGTAGCTATTACTTATTCTGTGACATTAGTTCCGGTGCTGGAACGAAATACGCACCGAATCGCATTGAAAACATTCCCGTTGCACCGTCGATTTCGCGTCGAAGCCCTAATCCGATGTAGCGCGCTATGTTTATTACCTAGATGTAAGCTAGTAGGTATATTTACCAACAAGTGCTGGAGGCTGAGAGGGTGTGCGACGCTCGGGGGAGGGGAGAGGTGGGGAGAAACCCTGGACTTGAACTTGCGCAGCCGTGTCGGCGCCGCGCCTCTACCGCACAATGCACTAACTTTATATTCACTGGCTGCACTCAGCAATTTGGCCAGCTTTTCTTTCCCTTCCCTTAGCCAGGGATAAAATGCATATGATTTTATTTACCTATAAGGTATAACTGGTATAAGTGACCTGCACATCATATGCATGGATGTGAAGGGTGAAGTTAAAACATTTATCAAATAAGTGATGTTTAAGACCGCCACCACCGCCTCAAACTTACTTCACCAAATATGGCCCACAATAAGAAGCATTTGAACATTAACAAATTATTCGCAATTCCTAACACAAAGTTTAACGTAATTAGTCATCCATTTCTGATAAATATTTAAAATCTTTTTGTAGTTAATTCGTAGTGAAAATCTAAGAAGCCGTGAAGAATAATATTAGCATTTATTAAAAACGCTTGCTTAATGTTTACTGACGACGGCGACGCCCAGTAATCTCGCGAACCGGTCTCAAAACGAGTTCTCGCAAAAACACAAACACAAGATAAAAATCCAAACAATAACAGAGTGGACATTCTAACTCCCTCAAACGGGGGGCACGAGATCGCAGCACAGTCGATACGTTTATAAATACGGGAAAAATCGTTACTGAGAGAATTATTTCCATTCCGGGTGGACAAATTAAAATAGACGTTCGGTTCGACCACACAACAGTCGAACGCCTGGACGTCTGCACGAGGTAGATAAACTAACGAAAATACCTATTATGATTCCGGCACAATTATTTTCGAGAGCTCCGTCCAATCTTCTTAACGGCATCTAAAGAAAATACTACATCAAAGGCTCTAGAGGATTTTCGAGATCACACGATTGGAACACTACGGATTAGCTTTCTGCGAAGGTTTCTTCCTGCGAAGCTTTTTGGGAAGGTAGAGAGAAGTTTTTACTATGCGAGGCCCGGGGTCGTCGACCCACAGTTTGCATGAAGTCGAGCACGCTCTAGAGAAACTACGGAACGCATGTGTCAATACCTGTACCAGGTTCGGAACGACATAGGTACAAAAGACAAGGTACGGTACACATCGACGGAGGGCAACAAACATACGGCATATCCTACAATAGAGCTCTTCTCGTGAATAATTGAAAGGGCTCGAGTTGACTCGCCTGACGCACCGCTCTCGCTACGATGTTATCTCAGAGCTCTAGATGATCCAGCCAGCCGCGAAACTTTTGCAGCTCTTGCGAGGACGGCGTAAGGTCGAGGGTCACGCAGCAAGTAACTAAATTGATACCAGCTAACTTGGCGAAGATCAAGATTCAATGCTTGCGTTGACGCGAGCGAGTCACGAAACGTCAAACTGCCGCTCGACGGCCATAAGTTGCGAGCTAGCGGAGACTCCGAACTGACGATGGATAATTTGTGGAAGAGCATCGGTTATTCGAGGCACATCGGTAATGTGTTCTGTAATCAAGCCGCGCTAAGTGCTTCATGCTCCGTGGGTACCGAGGGAGTAATTGCCTGCCGACAACTGCGTTTTTCAGTTTTTTGTTTAATCATAGGTAAGAGCACGAGCAGCCTTTGCAACAAACTTGGCGTTCTTGATCGCGAAAAACAAAATACAAGATAGAGTAGTAAATCCAGCAATCCCCAAAGGTGTCGTCGTTGTTCAGGCAGATACCATTTCGAGGTAAAAAGATAATGAGCCGTAGAACTAAATAAAAGTAGAGTTAAAATCACATGTCTCCACTAAGTTGGAAGTTCAGACCTACTTGCAATGGAACATTAATTATACAGGCTCGTCCGGCAATTTAGAAATGTCGACACCAGTTTCAAATACCCAAGATGAGCAAGCGATTGTACATTGAGTATGACATCTCGTGTTACAACGCAATTATAATTTGAACCCGCAGTGTTATTAATAATGTACCTAATGGTCACCCGTTTCGATGCAAATGAGCCCGAGAACACGTTCGTACAGTTACTCGATAAAACCAGCCCGTATTACATAATTTTGATCCTTATTAACATGTTATAAAAGCTATAAGGAGAGCAAACTTCAGGTGTAGCTTGTGCGAGCGTGGGCAGTAGACTCGCCGTATTCAACAAACTGTACCTACGTGTACCTATGTCATATACGTCCTGTACACGTTTGAGAAGTTCACATACACGTCCAGACAGGTCCCAACGAATAAATAACCATCGTCAAGGCAACGCAAATCATCAACTAGAACATTTGAATGCAGCTTAAAGCACAATGAACAAGGAATAACTTAAACATCATGACATATTGTAAAGGATTTAATCCCGATGCAGTATCACAAAGCAGTGAAGGCAAAACGAGTTTCGTAATGTACTTATAAAGTAGCGAGATTATCCGAACAGTATTAACGAGCATGACGTCACACAACCAGAACAGATAAAAATGATGATAATCAAACATCGAGTCAAGTTCAAGGTAAGGTTTTGCAAAGGTAAAAACGAATCACATTTGGACGCGAATCAAGGTGATAAATCAATTTGCCCGGTATCAATTAAGGCCAAAGCGAAGGTAATGGTTGATTTCTATACGGATGACTAATATTTTAAACTCTTCCACTACATATTGGCAACATTGTAGGCATCCCAGTCAAGAGGAGACTCGTAAAATGTTTTGAAATATGGAAATGCATTCTGGGTATAATGGTTCGCACGCACGCAGTGCACATACCTACTGCACATACAAAAATCATCTTGTTAAATTCAACACTATCAATCTTAACTTGAATAACTGTAAATTTTGCCATTCTGATACACTTGGAGCTTTTAAGTAAAGACAATCTCTATAGAAAACGCTAGAGGAAACTAAAATAAAGAAATGTAAGAAAGCAAAACCTACAAAAAGACGTTTGAATGCCAGCGATTACGACTTCGATACTGAACATGGAAATTGAGTGCAAATAAAGTAAATTGATAATGGTAGACCTTGACAAGCCTTGAACCTAATCGATAGCCGTTCGCACAGAGGTTTGTGGATAGTGGCAATGGTAGGTATATATAGTAGTGAATATTTGAGCACACATCATTGACTTATATACATATTAAAGACCAAGCGAACAAACTTTTCCAATATACCAAAGTATTTTGGTACT
Source organism: Agriopis leucophaearia (assembly GCA_949125355.1). Lineage (NCBI taxonomy): Eukaryota > Metazoa > Arthropoda > Insecta > Lepidoptera > Geometridae > Agriopis > Agriopis leucophaearia. The sequence goes on along the minus strand of OX421268.1, from coordinate 14,740,916 downwards.
AACTCAGTAGTGCTAACAAGAATACAGCGCACCAGTGAAAAGACAGTCGCTCGCTGACTTCATTGGCACGCAGTCGTCGCACGTCGCGCTATTCTTGACAGCAAACACAAAAAGGCACACACAGGGTTACGCAGAAAGAAGTTCGTTATACTGATCATTACATGAACAACTTTTACTATGGGACCAACCCACCTGTATCCATTTTCTCAAGTGTGAAATTGTGAATAACCGTCTTCTATGAAACAGCTGATATTTTTTTCGCGATTTCAAGCTTGTTCCTATAGTAGAAGTTGTTCACAGTTATGGGTATTATGGACCCATTTCGGCTTAGTACCCCTTCTGCGTAACCCTAAACACGTACAGGTACATTACAATACCACGTAGTTTGAGAGAGAGAAAGATTTTTCGATATATTTCAAGAACAAATCATCAGATAGCAATGTTCGTATCACCCTCTGGATATTTTACTCAATGGCATACACGGATTCTCAAGGCTGGCTCACGGCCAATTCGACGCGCTGCTTCGTAAGGACTCACAACACATTGTTACATGTAGGCGTAACGTATTTAAGATACAAGGCAAAATATTGTCGCGAATATTATCCTAGCTGTTACGGTCTGCAATGCAATAAGCGTATTTGATGGAGATATATTTGAAGTATTAGCTATTGGGATACAATTATCGGTTGCATAAATAAGAGAGAAATTTCTAGTAAACTACTTTCCACCTGATCTTCTTTGCCATTTAGTTTGATTATGTATGAACACGCTATCGAATTCCTAACTTAAAAGGCTTCAAAGTTTCTACATGGAATAAAATGGTTAGGTCCTAAGCTAAGGCAATGTCACGACTTTCATGGCTATGAATACCCGCAGTGAAAATAAGACTTTCAAAGCGAGCGCAAGCGTTTTAATTATCGGAAACCTGTTCCGAGATCGCCGCGCGCCCGAATCGTGTATTCGAAAGGTGTGAAAACAGACACCGTTTGCTTTTCCAACTGTCCCGTTGTCCTGAAGGCTCGCTTGCTTGTAACAAACAATTTGACTTGATCTGAGCCACGGTTGCGTTTAGTTATACTTTTCGTAGTCAGTAGTCACCCATCCCAGTCTGGTCGAAAGTTGCCTATTTATGGATTGAATTAGGTTTAGATCTCGCAAGTTGAGCTTCGCTACAAGTACTACAGGAATCAGGCAATTGATCCGTTGTTACGTCGGTTACACTCACGTATAATAAGCTTGTGCCGCCAGACCGGTGGGCGCATGTGTAATTACGGTGGAGCTGAGTGCTCACCTTGGCCGTCGCAGCTCGAGCAAGGCCAAGGTCACCCCCCTCTACACACCCACTCCCGTTCCCCCCTTCCCCACTGAACGCGCACACGATTTTTTGCGCAGTGATGTAATCTGCAATTCGGCGCGGGCGCAACATGGCCGCCGCGACACGCTCGGATAAACATCGGAAACTCTACCACTTCGTTTTTTCTTCAATAATACGGAAAAGTTTCCGTTGGCAGCTCCATCAAACGTTATTGTTTGGTTCTGTGTCTGCTACGATTTAATTCTCGCATCTAGAAACTTGTAAGCGATAGAGGTGGAGCTGCTTCAGTAGAAATTCAATTTACATTATTAATAGCTCTAGCAGCAAGTTTGTTGCACACCGGGCGCTCCGACCATGGATTAATTTGATATGTATCGGAGTAATTGTTACGCGTCGCGTTTCTAGCTGTGTTTCTAATTACGTTTGTTCAAGGCTGTGTGAGTACAACATTGCATTGCTGATAAATTGTAATCATTTTCCACATATAGAGAATCTTCCTAGACCTCTCTCTCTCTCTCTGTCTCTTCAACCAAGGCTTAGCAAGAAAAATATCCATACTCGGAGTTGGGATAAAGAAAGTAATGGATGACTCTACCGCAGATTTCTATTCACTTCTTATTTCATCGTTGTTTAACATCAGGCGGTCAAACGCAAGCCTATTACTAGATTTTAAGAAAACTTTACCTTTGTAGATGTAACACATTTAAAAGACGATTTAGATTCCGAATCCAAAACAACGAAGTAACAATTTCATACATTTGTATGCTGACTAGTGACTCAGAATACTCAGTAAGCGGCTGAAACTGAGAAAGTAAAGGAATTACGTGTACCGAGTGCGCAAATCGTCAACCGTGGTATTAATAGTCACGGCCAAGCGACATGTGCGCTAACTTGCGAACTGCCATGACTCTTAACCATGAGCCTAAACAAGTTTGTAATACAAGTTGTAATTCATAAGCGTGCGCGGCTTTGTGTACATGATTTCTTATTCTGGTCTTAGAGATGAAGTCATAATACACACACGTGGTGTAAATGTGTGCTTAATGGTACTGCAATAGCCTGGTGACAGAATAAGAGATCCATCAGGCGCACACACTGACGCAAAGTGCGTGTACACAACTGAACATAAGTTCCATGCAAGCTGGTGACTTGCAACAAATATAACACGGTTGCAGACGGGACCACCATTGGACAACCATTTAGTTAATGTCCACATGTTGAAGGAAATGTGGACACTGAACGTAGAACCTTGTGACAACGGAATAAGATTGAGAAGTATTGTCGTTTGTCCACGGAACACAAGTGTGAGAGTGCAAAACGTTTGACCAAGCACAGCACAGCTTGCTGGCAACCGCAACGCCACTGCTTGTATTACACGAACAATTAGATAGGAATGCTGCGACGCGAGATGCTTGTCTTCAGAGCAAATATGGATATGTTGAACTAATAGGGATGCCAAGAGTTTAGAACAAGCTAAATTGAAACTAGAAGCGATGACTGATAAAGTATATGCTACGCTATTATTTTACGCTTTTACATATATATATATATATATTGCAAATACTCTTTACAATATATATAAAAGCAGACAAATAAAGATTTTTTTAAAGCAACAACAATGAGCCAAGAATTTAGAAAATTGATTCTAATTAGTATAAAATACGTATCTATATAAGTATCAACAAAGTGTTCAACTTTTGAAATAATCTCACTAACATATAAAGTTACTTATTTAGTGACTAAACTACATGCAATGCAGTTATAATAAAGTAAAGAATTAATACCACTGATAATCTAACTGTTAATTTTCTAATGAAAGTAGTTCTCGTCACTGCAGCATGTCGTGAAAACGTTTAGCATAATATGCGATAGTTTAAATATAGCTAGGTTAGATAGGTCTTGTCTGGTTGAACGCCAGTCGTGTTAATGCCTCTAGGTTCCAGCACGATTACCGACACATTGAGAGCGGAGGTTATGTTAATTTCCTTGTTGTTATCTTCACTGAGAAGAAGGAACTCGAACATCGAGCGTTATTCGTCCATCGTGGGGTGATCTCGGATTAGATACAATGACTTTATTGATCTGGAAAACTAGGTAATATGTAGTAAATAGGTGTCAAACAACAGTTTTAATTGCTCTAGCTTCTACCAAGACATGGTATACAACGACTGTGTTAGTATAAACACTAATTCCTATTTCAGTTAAGCATTTTCTGTTTTCTGAATGAGTTGCTGATATGGAAAGCTGATAATTCGCATGGACAATGAGACCTAGTGGACATAACGGTATTCGGTTACAATCTATACTAATTCACAAGTAAGTTCCTCAAAACCCTAAAGTATATGCTGTCATTGTGTCAATACTATGCCCAAAAGTGGTAACGGTAAAAGATAAAAAGACACTTTTCCTTACCCTATTTCGCCCATCATTCAAATGAAAACAGACGGAGGCCGTCTGGCAAACAAAACTACATTGGGTGTAGAGTTGTGAAAGCGTAGCAAAAACCAAGTTTACAATTTCCGGCGGATCGATCGATCGACTCTCCCACACCGCCACTATCAGGTTTACGCATTTATAGAGCGTGTTAACATTTTTCCAGCGGACAGTTTCGCGTCAGTCTATATCGGGCTGCAATTTATCAGGGAGCCATCGGCTGACAGCGTTTTGACAGCCACCACACGATCGCTATAAGGACTCATCTCGGAGTTATGGACGGTTAAATAATAATAATATCAGGGTAGACGAGCGAGATGAAAATATAAAGGTGCACTATCGTTGCGTATTATTTCTCACTATGTAGAGATGATCTTCTTGGCTACATCTGCTCTACTCTACATACTTTATACATACAACGAATTTACGTTTGTCTACAACCTCGTCTAATAGATAGTCAACAAAAAGTTGACATTGCAAACAACGCTTGTCTGAAAACTTTGAATAAAATCATGGGACTACATCCGGGTATGGCACGATTACTTCTAAAACACACACGAGTAGAAAATATAATACGGAAAAGATACAAGAACCAACTTAACAGAAAAGTTTAACGATCTAAATATTAAGAATAGTGGGGATACACTATACAGTAGAGTAGTGCATGTAAAGCGTACGTATATGAATATCCAAACTTGTCGTCACGTACACATGACATATTTGGCTTGTGCTCTCGGCACAGAGCGTTGGCAGCCCGGCTCCGTTCGGGCGACACTCTCAACCCGGACGCCCACCAATGTTATTTCAGAATGAATGACTGCACTACAACTTACACACCCTGTGTATCGCTCGCCGCCGCCGTACTATCCAAACTATGTGTGTAGGAATACGCGTCTTCCTGTACACGTTGCCAAAACTGCGCGACTGACTCTTATAAATGAAATTGAAAATTTATTGAGCGTGCTATATGTCACCGTTTAGCTGGCAAAGGTCAAATATCATGCGAAATTTAGTGGCGGTTATTATTTACTGTCATCCGTTTTGGCGAGGAGTTTCACGGTGACTAATGAGCCTTGGGCGTAATCGCGGTACATCTAAAATTTACTAATTTATCGATCTGACATTCAAATTTAATAATAATCACTTATTACCAATTTGGTGTCCAGGAAACCAGACTGAAATAATTCTAAACAAATTATGATTTAAAATAGAACTTAAAAGCTCAGTAACAAATACTACACCATACTAAACATACTCAAAGTTCAATAAATCCAAACGGAAAAAAGAAAACACAGACACGCCATACGATCGGATACAAAACTCTTAAGAGACGAATATTAAGAAAATTCTAAACAGGGATTAGAGCGAAGGCACAATAGATCACAGTTTAAAAGGAAGGCTGGTCGAGTCGGGTCGCATGGAACCACGAACCGCGAGACTTCCCGGAGTCACCATCGCCCACGCCCGCCCAGCCGCGGTGCCTCGTCCCACGCGAGCGTACCACGCACTTACTACCGCATAGTCTAGTGTAGGCAAAGGGCTTTGTAGGTTTTCTCATGGGGATAATACGAAGCTAGAGAAGAGAGAAAGAAACATATGTGATTTTCCAAACAGAAAATAGCATAATGTCAGCGATTGAAACAAGACAAATTTCCCTCTAGATCTTACGTTGGATCTAAAAAAACATGTCATCTATAAAAATGGCTTCAAAAATAACAATACAGTGACGTTATAATAATATGAATTATAAAGTAGTACAAAGTTATTTACATGAAACAACTGAGTAAAATCAGTTTAGAACAAAAACTTGCTTTTGCTGTGCACATTCAATAAACAATGTACAACTTGGCTCTAATCAGAATTTTCCAATATCACGGATCAATATCCATATCTTGAAACCTATTTCAAATGCGATCAATTATTATAGTACTAATTCTAGCGTGTCTATTGCTGATGCTGAAGTCTAAATGCTTTAAATAGTCGTAATAAATACAGTTTCCCTTTGAAATGAGGAATGTGTGGGCACGGTATAGTAGACAGTTTAGGAGTGAGCCAACCGGCCGGTGCCAAACAACTCCCACGGACCATCATTGTCAATGTATACAAGTTTGTTTGTTTTCCTACAACTTGCTGTTTAATAATATTGAATGATAAAGTCTTTCAACGATATTCTACTCTATACCTACCTTAATAAAAGAAGCTGACAATTTTATAAATCCTGATACAAGAAGTACTCACTGATGTCGGTGACGTCATTCCACTTCATGATAACGTCCGTGCAGAAATCACCTGAAACAATAACCAAATATATAACAAACACAGTTTATTACACATTACATTCAACATAAAAGCATTTAATCTTATTGAAAGTAATTTAAATTCATAAAAACGATTACTTCGTAAATTATTAAAAAACTATGTGGCTACTGGCTTTTTATTACTGATGGCATAATTTCAAGATTGTTAAGAGTCACGTTTGCACAAGTAGGTAATATTTATAACGCTAAGCTGCTATTTCTGCACAAGTTGCGAGAATGATAGATCCCGTTAAGATTTATTTCACCGAGTGCGCGTAATTGAATCTTGAATAACACAAATTAACACATAATGTTATTTTTTATCTCGACACTGTGAGAGTGGGAATTTTCACAATGGCTGCTTCTTTAATTAGAATGAAACATAATGGAAAGAATTGGAAGCGAAAAAAGTGTTGTGTTGCATACAATGAGCCAGTGGCAGTGGCCTGCGTTTGTTTAACCGTCTGTGCGCACGCAATGTACGTGAATACTAGTGATGTAATGGATACAGCTACGGAAAGACAGATCCGGATCCGAATGACAGCAGCATCTCTTAATATTTTTTATTAGATCCCGTGTCATAAAATATGATGATAAAAACATTACAAGAAATAACGACGATAAATCAGAAACTGAAGACATGATAATAAGCATTCAAATAAATCATCCTTTTATTGGAAGGCAAGCGATATTCCATCTTAATAGTAATTCCGATTACGGTTAGACAAACCGTCAGTCGTAAACTCGTAGCAGCACTAGCTTGCTTCGAAGTGGCAGCTCAGAGTGATGAATGCAACACACAACGTTAATGCCGGCATCAATTAAACATTACAATATAAACTCACGCACGCGGCGCGGCCTCCGGACAGGCCTTCGTGGCACTACACTATTTGAACAAACTTAATTGCCTCGATTTACCAATTAATCGATTTGCATGCTGTCTTCCACATCGGAAAAACTGGATACGGTGGAAATCGATATTGGAAAGAATGTGGCAACAGGCAGCCATTGACATTATGAAAGAGTTATCAAATAGAAAAAAATGCATACTACGTTACATTCACCACATAAAAAGAAATTTGACAACGGAGAACTGACTAACAAAATTCGATAACCTTGAGGCAAAAGATGCGCTTACTCATCTAAACACAGCTCTGTTGTTAGAATAACGACAGTCATAAATTTCATGAAAATAGACGTGAAGCCGGTAGAATATTTTTCTAGAATGAAAACCAGATCTAGTAGTTAAATTAGGGATATGGCTTAGGCAGGTTTTGAATTTACACGCAGCCGATACGGGTGCAGTCGTGCGTCGACCCACTTACTGCACCTAGATACAAGGTACTGACAGAACACCGCGTTAGTACGAAACGAATACTTATTCTACGATATTTTTCTCGCAAATAGACCACTAGCTCGCCTGCTTGTAGGCGGTGTAGACGTGATCATCTAGGTTGTGTTTGGAAAGAATATAGCAAGGGCCATTTCTGACCCACCAAAGATCAAACTTCTGTCCTGACGGTGATGCTTATGGTAGGATAAAGTCATTTGTACATTCGAGTTATCTTAATCACATCCCGTGGCCCTCGAACTCCTAAGGATTTAGTTAATCCAACGCTAAATCATTACAAATTAATGAAGCCCCTCATTCCGCCCCTCGGATTCAGTATTCATTGCCTGATTAATTTCTAACAACGCCAGTTTCGAGCCAATTTGTTTGTTAATCACTTCGGTAGGCAGTGGAGGTAACGTGACTGCCTACGCCCTCGGTAAATGTTGAAACGGCGACTGGAATGAATACCTGAGTGACGGCGCTTCCAGCGTGGCACTTTAAATGTGATTTAATGAAATATTTCAATGAGTTCAAACCGAGTCACAAATATATTAAACTCAATCTGTGAGATCGACCGCAGCTCTTGCCGACTTCCCCGGGGACATCCGCTTTTCGGAACCAAACATATTGTCGTTTCGTTTCGACAAATGCATCGACAATTTTCCGGGTTTACAAATAAATAAAACTCTTCCATTTGACGAAACAGCTTTATTGGTATTGGGGAAAATATCAATATATCTGGTTCTGGGGTAATATCGGTGTAGTGGAGATTATCGTGAGTTTTTCTGTGGCCATGCAAGCGTACGTTGCGAGCGGTGGTGCCGGTGAGGGTAGCGAGGGGGGAGTAACCTTCTCGACCTGGTTTCGGTTCAGAGGTGAACGCCCGACGGATACCTATTGGTTGCACCTAGCAGCTTACCGCTTGCGGTTCACTTCACTACTCTGCCACACTCCGTACCGCACTCACTGAATTCATCACAAAATATGAGGTTGATAGACTTGATCGCTTAAAGAAGGTGAACTGAAACTTATGAGATACAAGTTGTCAAAACTTGCCTCATGCTCAGTTGGCAGTTAGGCATACTTTATTGCAGTTCGTGTTCAAAAGCTTCTAAACTAGAAAATTCATTTTAATGAACCGCGTATTCTTTGCTAGGTCATTGTACTATCCCAGTTATGATAAAAACGACAACGAATCCCAAAACACAAAGCAGCCAGACTATTTGTTCTGTTTCTGAATTCACTCGGAATTCTGAATTAACATACGTGAAGCAGATCTTGACGTTAGGTCAATGACTTGAAAGTTTCGAAATCCCCAACGTTTTTATAAATCGCGTGAAACGTTTTCAGCGATGACTCACATCGAATTAATTACACATTATGTGGCGAGCCCTCGGTATAAGTTTAGTAAGCTAGGTCAAGGAATATGCTCTGAATGAGGTAACCTGCAATAATTCTCTAAAATTCTATTTCATGTCACCTCCATTCTTCTTCTTAGTCGTAATGCCTTTATTAAAATATTCGTGATCATCATGTCGTGGCAGGGGCAGGTTTGATTCGGCTCACGATGTTTCACCATCTTCGATTATTCATTACAAATTCTCAAAATCTCATCTTACTATCTCCATTATAAGTTTATGATCCTGATTGGCCCATCCTATTTTTATAAACTCCTCAGGATTAGGAACATTGAGTGTTTCTATTTTACGCCAAAGTTAGGAGTGGCACTAAAAATACTATTGACTTAACCTGGAGCAGTTTGAAGATGTAACCTTCTGATCTCAGACCCAAATTTTTGTTAGTAAAGACCTCATTAAATCATCTGAGGGTCCTATTGGTATTAAGTAAGATATGGCTCTTATTTAATAGGATCCATGTAAGACATGTAAATAGGAGTAGGAGCTAAAATTATGCAAGTTCTATTAGTGAGATAGCAGATAGCTGAACGGATGCATGTATTTTTCTCGTCGTTAAACAGATGTTGTGAAACTGGCCCATATTTCTCTTGCAGTAATTTAACGTGTCCTATAGAGCTGGGCGTAGAACTACTAGCGTATCTCTGCTAAGCGGTCTCAACTAATCGTAACAATTATTATAGTTCAAAGAACACGTTTATGTGATTCGTTACATACTCGAGGGGATTGAAGTGGTTGAAGACTAGCAGTGATTGAAGAGTTCTACTATCCTACTCCTCTAGTTAACTCCTGGCTAATAAAGCCTCTATAAATACAAATTTGATGGTACTTATCAAATTATTTACATTATAAAGCGTGTTTATTAAACTGAAGTAACCTTCGGCTCGGGTAGCCTAAAGTTGATAAAGAGTAACATTTAGAACAAAGCGTTACAATTTTTAAATCGCATGATGTAGAACTCCATTGTTTATAGAATTTATATATTTATGGGCCTGGGTGTATGTAAGTTGAGTGGTTCTTGGCTGTCAGAGGCCTGTTCGGGAAGCTTAACCGCCACTAATTCAGGCTACAAGATAAGCTAGCCTAAGGATTGACACGGAGTTATTATCCGAGTTAAATATGAGCAAGTTTAATTACCGGGGTTCGTTGACCTCCGCGCATGCGCCCTGCAATCCTGTCTTTAAGGGTAGATCGCTTGAAGCCTGAACATCTGTAGCCTTGGATGAGGGTTTTCCGCTGTGAGTTCCGAGTGTAAAAATATTTAAAACAAGATAAACTGGACTATTTTCAACATTGAATAACCTCACTTGAATTGATAAGAAAATACTATTATTAAGGTACCTACGATAAGATCGAAGCAGGGTCGCTAATTGTGTGTAATTGTTTTAGTTATAGACCATAGGATGTCTAAAATAAAGTCTATAATGAAGTCTCTTAGGGATCAACACAAAGTGTTATAAGTAAAATTCAGATATCGCAAAAAATCGCAATCATTCAATATGAAAACAGTCCCTATTAACGTTTCTACCCTGTATAAGCAAGCTTTATAGACGAACTATTGAACATGCCCTGTATAAGCAAGCTTTATAGACGAACTATTGAACATGCCCTGTATAAGCAAGCTTTATAGACGAACTATTGAACATGCCCTGTATAAGCAAGCTTTATAGACGAACTATTGAACATGCCCTGTATAAGCAAGCTTTATAGACGAACTATTGAACATGCCCTGTATAAGCAAGCTTTATAGACGAACTATTGAACATGCCCTGTATAAGCAAGCTTTATAGACGAACTATTGAACATGCCCTGTATAAGCAAGCTTTATAGACGAACTATTGAACATGCCCTGTATAAGCAAGCTTTATAGACGAACTATTGAACATGCATGATCTTGGATTAAAGCATTGACGTAAATATCGGCGACGAATGAATTTTAAATTCACATTAGCATACAAACATTATGGGACCATACGAAAGTATACTATAACATAAAAAAGAAACAGCAAATAAAGATTAATAGACTTAAGATAATAAATAATTCGTATTTTACATTTAAACGGTTTACTGGTATATTGATTCTGAAATCAATTATGACTTAAAATCATTACATTAACTAAGTAGCACTAAAATATATAACAAAACCAGTCTAATAAATTATATTAGTTTAGTGTTATATTTAAGTGATAGTTTGTATGTATATATATTAAATTCAATTATACATGCGAAATTAACTCTCCGACTGTCACTTTCTCGGCTTGTTACTTTTTCCACAATTAAGCGGCTGTACCGATCTTGATAAAATTTGGCAAGTAGGCCCAATGTCCACGTTGGCTCCATTACACCATAGATATAAAAGTCTGAATATTGAATCTGGCCGGTAATGATGACATCCATCAGAGACCGGAATTATTCAAATTGCTTTCATGACGAACGAACGCACACTTTTAAAGCGAATATTCCCAGCGCCCCGTGTAGCCAATTTATATTTTTTTCGTGACGTTCAATTTAATATTTATCATCAAATATGGAAAGATTTAAGCCCGGTACTAAAATTCGATGATGTTATACCTTGCATTCGTCCAGATAGATTTGTTGTAGAGATATTTAGTACAACAAAAGCTCCTATGACAGGACAATTAATAGATATTATTGAAGACCACTGCGAAGTAAATATGGAATCGAATCTTTCAAGTTAAATTTGACCCACTTCCCGGTGTTCGATTGAGCTGAAATTTGGCACACTTGTCAAGTTTCAATGACAATAAAAGTACAGTATTATGGGGACAGCATACTGATTTGATGATGATGACGGTGGAAAACGGCACTCCTCGATGGATAATAGTACATTGGCAGTGTCTGGGCTAATTTTGATTAACACACTGTTCCGATTACTAATAAAATAATAAATAAATCAATATCTGGGACATCTGCAATAGCACACATGGTCATCTGACCCCAAACTAAGCAAAGCGTGGAGTATGGCTGCCAGAGACTGATATACATACATATATATTTTTAAATACATACTAAATAGATATTAACATCATTTCATAATAGGTTTGTTTGAAAAAGAAATTTTTCAATAAAAAAACTCGTTTGTACGAAGCTAATGATGAAAGTATTAGAAGTAGGTCACTGTAAAGAGCAAAAAAGACAAAGAGTAAACAACAAAGAGAAAAAAAATCAAGGAGCCAAGAGAATAAGATTGATTTTTGAAGAGCAAAAGATAGAGGAACATGATAGATTTTTACATATAGGGCCCGAAGACGCAACTTGTTTAACAGGAAACTGTGTTAAGTACGATATCTCAGTTTTATCAGCGAGTAGCCTCAGCGCTAATCTACTTCGGGCAATATTCGGGTGTTATCGGTCGGGCGAGATAGCGCGAAGGTTGCCGACCCCTGCTCAAGACAACAGCTGATAATTTAGAAGAGTCTGTAACAGTGAACAGTGACTAGCAGTTACGTAAACTTACATTCTAGTCCCCGACTTCCTTGGATTGTTTGATTTAGGAAACTATTCCAAATTGTATACAATAACAATGCGCACTTTCTGTTTTCAGTCTGTGTCAAATAATTAAGTATATTTTATTTATTTTCTCTTGTAGTTAAGTTTAATTATTATTTTTGGGTTATTTTTAGAGCCGCTTTGATACCTAACTCACTTTCGTTTTTTTATTTATTGTAAAATAAGCCTGCGCTTGGCCGCCAACTCGCCTGATGTCAAGCCATGATGCGGCCTACGATGGATCACGCTTGCCTAGAAGAAACTGATTCACTCTTGACATGAAAACACCCAGATTGTAACTATCGGGAACACCCATTCAGGCATCGCATTCCACATACTACCAGTTCGCACAGTAAAAGTGGAATCAAAGCGCTTCGTACGGGTTTAATTAATCGCTTGTTGAGAGTAATTTCTTTCGAGGTACGTTATCCTCATGGTAAGTAGGTTTACTTACCTAAATAGGTACTAAGTATGGATCCACATTTCTGGAATCAAATTAATACGATTACAGTAAATTGCGCAGTTTGACCTTAATAGGAGCATTAGTGGATTAATTGCTAATCATTACAATAAATAAATGAAATTGAAACTTCATTCTATATTTAAATTACAAATGAGCTGGTGGTTCGCACGCACGCCCTCTTTTCAGTAGCCAATGCTCACGCTTCACTTATCATCAAAATATTATTCCATATCGCGAAGACAGTAGATCATACCCCTCAATCAACCCGGATTTATCGATAAAACCTTTGTTTGCGAGCAATCGACATAATCTCTCAAGTTCTCAATAGATACGCGTGCGGAAAAAGCGCGAACGTATGGTGATAGCTTATCAAGATAAAAACAGAAAATTTAATAATACAAACTGATTATTTCACGAATCATTAAAAAATTACAGATACAGATTAAGTCGTGCACGAAAATCTTCCACCAGAAAAAAAGGAACTCCTTTTTTTACATAAATTAGAAAAGCAATGGCGTGAATTCTGTTGTACCATTCTCTAAATTTTGACAGGACTAAAATTATCGGCGTCTCTTTTCATTTCAATACGTCAGAAAAGGTTGGTAACAATTACTGAGTTGTCAAATTTAGTTTAGAGAATGGTATACCACTCGATTCTGGTATAACGTGTAATGGTAGTCTCAGTCTCAGTCTCTGGCAGCCATATTACAAGCTTTGCTTAGTTTGGGGTCAGATGACAGTGTGTGCAATAATGTCCCAGATATTTATTTATTTATTAATGATCCGAGATTCACTTTAGTGGACTGGAGATACGAGTAGCGCCGAGTTCCTCCAGTTCCTTGAGGCTGGTCGTTGCTCGGGAGGAGCATAGAGTTACTCATAAGCTCATAACGACAAGTGGAACTGGACCAGCGCGGCGCGGGCGGCGGCGGCGCGAAGGAGTCCGTAAAAACCATACTTGAGCAAAAACAGGTCCCAATCCGACCGGTCCAACCGAGCTAACGTCCAAGCCAGCCCAACGACCACCTCTGGCTCAACCAGTCGTGGAGAAATGTTGCCGGAAATCGCGGATTATCGACGCAACGTCGACCACGACAGGCACGAAACGACATCTTTTTTCTTCGAAAAATCTCATCGATAAAAAAGCTACAGCTACTTGAAAACATGATGTAATCTCAGAGGGACCATTTCTGGAATATGAATTACTTGTTTATGGAGAACAAATGATACAATTGGACCAGTAAAGAAATACCTAGCCACTGGATGTTAGAACAAAACACTTGCACGGAAAATATCAAATTGGGTCTCTAATAAGGTTTATCAATATGGGTCACAACTTCCGCTTTATAATTTGTTTTTTATAGTATAATTTCCTTTATAAAATATTTATGTTTATTGGTAAATTTATACAAGGTTTACTGATTACAAAAACACCGTTTAATACAGGAAATAACACCGTTACAATTTAGTTGTTTATTTTTAAACCGTATATAACCTAACCACAAGAATATGCTACCGAACTGATATTTTATTATTGATCTTATAAAAAGCTGATCATAAATAGAGCCAATAGTTTTTATAAAGTTATTTTAAGTTTTCGTTAATTTTCTGTTTTATAAGTTGTGCATAATACCTATATTATTTTAATAGAGCCGAATACCGAAAACAAAATAGAAATTTCTGCAAAATTATTCTCTGAATGATTATAATGATGATTTCTGCATTTTAATGTCTAGATAGAAGCGCATATACTCACTAATGACACTTGTACTTGCTCCATACTCCTATTGACACTTACTTTGCGGGAGAGGGCCAGTCTATCCCTCCTTAATCCGATTAAAAACTTTAAACGCTTATATCTCAAAATTTTAAATATTATTATTATTTAATCGAAAAAGCCATCAAGTCTATTTTACGGACAAATTTGTTCTAAAACATGACCAAAAGATGAAAAGGATTAAAGAATGAATGAAATCCACACGTTTCTTGAGAAGTACTCGTCAAATAACGGTTTTGCAGTGCGTCAACTGCACGATCAATTATACGACAACATGATGGTAACAGAATCAAATGGCATACGAATCCATGAATATCCTGCAATTGATATACAATGACACAAAAAATATACTTACATTGCAGAGTCATCTCTGCATATTATGCAAATAAGCACAGAATAATTTTCTGAGCAAATAAGGTAACAAAACTTGACAGCCGACCTCAAAGAGAGTATGGTATGGTGAGAGTATGGAGTATGGTGGTGGTTAAATTGTCGCAAAAGCTGCTAACAGGCCAAACAGACCTAAAGGCTACTAGAATCAATGACACTTGATTACAGCATAATACATAGGTTGTTTCGAAAATTGTTAGCCATAGAAGAAATACAATCTCATCTCTTTTTTCTTGAAACTATTTTGAATTGACGGCTAACTTAAAAACGAATTTCTTTAGTGAAAATCATTGTGTTGGCCACCTATGCGTAGTTTTTTTTTAATTTTTAAAGATTATTATGTGTCACTCTTCTTTTGTTTGCACCAAAGGACGTTTCGCGGGAAGTTTTTCGTGCTATAATTTTCGAGCTCCCGCAAGATACATTTTTATTAATGTTTCGAAAGAAGGTTCACCCGAATGCATTGGAGTTGGAGGGGAACATTTTGAAAAGCTTTAAAAAAATATTTAATTTCACTGACAATTTTTGGAACAGTACACGTATATAACTAACACAACCGTTTCGAGCGGATTCTTCTCGTAAACAGTTCTATATTTTGCTTACTATACTATTACCATTTTACTGTGACGAATGAATACAACAAAACAAAGTTTTTTCGAATGTCACTCAGATTTTATATCTTCAATAATGTGAAAATGTGAGGAAACTGTAGGAAGAATCCTCTTAAGGGACATGTAACAACAGACGAAATAGTTCCAGGTAGAAATGCGGTGACGTCAGGTCATAACGATGAAAGGTTTTGGGATCTGCGTTCGCGTTATCGACTTCGTGTGTCAAGCGTAAAAATTCAAGGCTGACCGTGAATACTATGAGAGTGGTTGCTTTAAACGCAGCCAGTCATACGAATTTTAGTCATATCTTTTGTCCCCAGTCTCCGTTCTTTCGCGCTAATATTGTATTAGTGTATTGAACTCATTTGTTTTGAATAAAAGAGAAAAACGATAAATTAAACGCCAGACACGCAGCATGTGGTCCATGCGTTTAACCATTCTATTTCTAAAAAGCTATTCACGTGTCTTCACAAGTTTAGGAATTCACGTCTCCCGTGCTGTTTTACTTGTAAAAAAAATACTGAACGAATGTGTGTTCAGCGTTTATCCAATAAATATTAAGAACGAAACTGCAGTGGAACTAAATATGAAATTATAAAAGGCAATTGGTAAATCTCACCGTGTTGTGTTGTGCGGAGGCGGCGGCGCGGCGGTCATGGATGCGGACTCAACGCGGTTATCAGTCGTATAGGTTTTGATTATGCGTCGATTACAGCTGATCCCGCGGGGTAGAGCGAGGGCGCAGGCGCGGGCGGGTGACGTCACGCGCTACTATTGGTCCGCTCCAGCGCAAGCTCGACAATGGGCCGAGCGGTGCGTTGCGCACGCGGTGCCCGGCGTTTCTATCTAACTTTGCTTGTATTCGTGATTATATCGAAGAGTGTGTCGCATTCCAGTACAGTATAATGCCTGCTATGACTAGGATAGTCATGATTTCATAAACGTTTTAATTAACCAACCTCATTATTATTGGTTTATTCTATTCCACAAGTCCCATTCGAAAATGCAGAGTGTAATTTGTAATACATGTGGGCATGTACCATGTACGGACTCGCCGCCGCTGTTTTGATTGTTTTCTGTTTATAGTATCCAGTACGAATCAAAATGGATTAAATACTTTCTGTCAAAGAGTTAATCAACATTTACTAGATGATCATTGACATTAAAAATCATCTACACTCAATAAGTTATTATTACATTGTAACATAATTATATATTTCCATCATCTTCGATTCGATCTGCAAACAGATCTTGGTCAAAATAATCTAGGACAATATTCATTACGATTTTATTTGAAGAAGATACGTAAGTAACAATCTAGTGTTAATGATAGTGACCAATAAACAAATATCTGCAAGATTTGTAACGCTAATGCTATAAGCAAATGTTTAAAAGTTTATGCTCCGTTCGTCCACTATCTCGCTCAAGATCTTTGCAATTTTTGACAATATAAAATGATTGAATGAGCTGATGTAAAATCTAAGGAGAACAAATAAAGATAATATAATTACAAATGGTCCATTCGTTTTTTTATTTTGATTAAAAAAAAAAATTAACTTAAAAAAATTCAAAAATAAAAACATTTCATTTCTTCTAAAATTTTGACTTGCACGACCGATATAGAAGACACACGAAGCATACTCTTATGAATTGCGCTGGCCTGTCCATGAGACACGGAATAAACATGAGACAAATTATTGTTAATACTTAGCATAGTTATTAAAATAGTTTTCATTGTAATGCCATCGCAATGATTGGTTTATTTGTCAAGGGATAATAAAGTCTATTAGCTAATATGCTAATTATAGCTATTGAATTAGCTGTCAGAGTTCAAGGAGTCGCCGTTACGTTGTATTAGAATTTCGCACAGAGATGGGTTTATAAATATTTTGTAACATATTTACGGGTACAATGGTGCGGAACATCAACTGTTGGGTCACCGCATTGTTCGTGGCGCATTGTGCGTCTGCGCCCTCGAACTCTGGTAACAATCGCACTCTGATCTGCCGAATGCCAAAGGGGAGCATTGTTTGTTGATGTGACCTTGATTTCTTTGACGGACGAGCGCTCTGGGAGCAGCCAGTTCAGGTTTAAATGAAGGGTTACGTCGTAATCATGAATGGATTGTTGCATGAACGCTCCGAGAGCATGGTCAAGGTTGATTTTAAATGCCATCAACCGATTTAGAACCGAAAGGTTTATCCATCTACAATCTACATGTAGAAGCAGAAAAGGAATGTAATTTCGAAAACCTTACAAGACCACTAAACAATTTGTAAAAGAAACGGCGAGCCAGAGCCAAATGGGAATTAGCGGCCTTGAACCAGAAATTGTTTTTTTTTGTGCACGAGTTGATGTCAAATGAGAAAATCAGAAACATTGGAATTCGTAAGGCGACCGCATTCTTTGCTCAAACGAACAAACAGATCGAAAAACGTGCGTGCAAAAACTTAATGAGTATCTCGACGACCGACGTTGGGACATCTTCGGAGCACCATTAACGAGCATATCGTCAATATTAGCATTCAAATTATTGTAAAATCGAAACTAGTTGAATTAATAATCATTACTGAATCTGTGGCTGAATGCTAATCTAACCTAACGGTGGCTAAACGAGCGCGCCCATACTATTTAATGCGTCGAATTTTTCCATCAACTCGAATTTGTTGGTAATATCTGTACGATCCGCGATGGATCATATTCCACCAATTTGTATCTGATTACGAAACATACGACGGGGGAATGAGAACCCATAACGAGTGTAATTCTGAGAGCCAATTCACGAACGATCGCAATCTCGTCAGATTTCTGTGACGGTATCATCATCATTATCATTTGCAGTCTATTTGTCCACGGCAGGTCAAAAGTTATATTCCAGTATAATGACATTTAAGTATACCTATTTATCTGGTTTCTACCAATCTTGTACATATAATAGGTGATATTCTAGTCACCTTTAGATTTAATGCGAATTTGATGCAAGCCCGTCTCTGATAAGGCTTTATAATCTCCGTAAGCACATTCATGAAAATTATTTAGTGGTAGTTTTTGATGAAGTATCGACCCTATTCATAGCTTTTTCAAAGGATAGTCAGCGTGCTCCATCGAAGACCGCATCATCGCTTAACATCAGCGAGTTGGTGGTCAATCGTAAGCTTATTACTAAATCAATAGATAAAAATTCTTCTAAAATTTGACGTTTTTGATTCAAGTTGCGAAACAGTTTATTTTTGTGTAGTTCGTCAACTTTCTTGTAACAAGCTCTTCTTTATACAGTAACTTTTTATGTAATATTCGCTGTCGACATCTTCATCACCATGGTTGGTCCACCTGGTAGTGAACCTGCCTTCTGCGCTTGGGGGCGTGGGTTCGATTCAGAATCAGAAATAATTTATTGTCAAACTGTGTATTTAAGTAAATATAATATAAGGTCGGGGAAAAAGTTTCTTCGTATTTTTTAAACAAATTCAAGACATATTTTTTTCAAGTTTAATTACATTTAATTATAATATATATGTGCCATTTTGTTCGATAACTTGTTGCCATCTTGTAGGTAGTGACATGATCCCGTTGCTGTAGAATTTTTGGGACTTCTGATCAAAAAAATGCAACAAGTAGTTTTGACAGTCCTCTCTTGATGTTAATCTAACACTACTCAAAGAATTCTGAAGAGATCGACACAGGTGGAAATCTGAGGGTGCAAGGTCTGGGCTATATGGTGGATGCATTAACACTTCCCAACCAAGCTCTCTAAATTTTTGCTGAGTGGCCAAAGATGTGTGCGGTCTGGCGTTATCATGATGAAAGACCACACTCTTTCTGTTGATCAATTCCGGCCGTTTTTTCTCAATTTCTTGTTTGAGTCTCATCTGCTGTTGGCAGTAGAGATCCGAATCGATGGTTTTGCCCGGCGGTAAAAGCTCATAATGAACGATGCCCTGCCAATCCCACCATACACACAGCATCACCTTATTACGTGTTAATCCAGGTTTCGCTACAGTCTGTGGTGCTTCACTGCCCTTTGACCATGATCGTTTGCGCACATTCTTGTCGTAGGTGATGCATTTTTCATCACCAGTGATCAATATTTTCAAAAACGGTTCGGTTTTGTTACGTTTCAATAGAGAGTCGCAAATGAGTACACGATTCATTTGGTTTCTTTCAGTGAGCTTGTGTGGCACCCAAATATCGAGTTTTTTTGTATACCCAGTTTTTTTCAAATGGGTCAAAACTGTTTTGTGGTCAATCCCCAGTTCTTCAGCTACGTCGTAACTACTAATATGCCGATCTTGGTCCACTTTTTCAGAAATAGCATCTACTTTATCCGTAACAGGGCGACCAGAGCGAGCTGCATCTTTGACATCAAAATTCCCGGACTGAAAACGCTTGAACCAACATTGTGCTACTCTTGATGACACTGCATTAGGTCCATAAACGTCACAAATTTTATTCGCGGCTTGTGTCGCATTTTTCCCTTTTTTGTAATAAAATTTCACAATATATCGAATTTCTTCGTTAGATTCACTCATTTTATCAAACAAAAAAACAATTGAAAAATGGCGGGAAAATGCTTTTTACTTTTTGTATTCCTTTTTTAAAATATCATATTTTTAATGGTATCAAAACCAGCCAGATACAAACAGTACAACCGATGAGATTTTTACTACAACTTTATACATACAAAATACGAAAAGACTTTTTCCCCGACCTATTATGTAAGTTCTTAAATCACGTAGATTGGAACCTAGGGCAAACATTCATATGATGAACATTTGTGTTCTATATCTGGGTGTTCATATCTATTTAAGTATGTATAAAACAATGCTGGTATATGAGTATATGGCAGCCATACTACAAGCTTTGCTTAGTTTGGGATCAGATGATCGTGTGTGCAAAAATGACCCGAATATTTATTATTATTCTTTTATACAAATAACTTCAAACTCTTCAAAGGCATAAGCAAAAAGCCCTCCCAGGAACTATCCATCTCTCGCCAACTTGACTTATGGTGGCTATATTTTTTCCAGGGAAAGATACGGTTACTGTAGCCGGCATACGTCGATTGAGGAGAGCGTGTAGCGTGGTGTAGCGCAAAAACTTTACGCCCAGAGCATTTTGCTGAAACTTATTCTCTAACTACTAAGGTATAAGGTATGAAGTGCAGTCACATCAGGTAGCCTGCACTTTGATGCATTTTCATCTCTAGCCCTTTTGATATTCGGATCAAAGTAGTGTATCCAGGAGATGTATAATGGTGGTCGGTGCAGTTTTTGCGTGCAGTGTCGCTAAATTATGCGATGCGCGGGCGCAGGCAGGGGGCCCATTCACACTGCGATTGTCAATCGACTGTGAAACGTGATTGAGGGAAGGTAGGGTTGATGGGATGTTTAGTAATACTGGTTATTATTATTTATGAGAGGATTATAGTAGGATCGAAATCCACTTTTACGAAGTTATCGACCAGCTATTCTTCTTCATGGAATATTCTTTCTGCTGTATTTCAATCTGAATGGGAGTGACAAAGCTAATAACATAGGTCTTAGAATAACCTAACTGGTCTTTAAATTGTAAAGATTGTCGTAGACCGCATCATCGCTTAACATCAGGCGAGCTGGCGGTCAAACGCAAGCCTATTTTTAATAATAAAAAAAGACTATGCAATGGTTTGGTCTCGTATAGAGATTATTCGGACTCTGTTTGGAACAATGATACAAATTCAATATAGCTGTAATATATTATAGCAGCTGTATAGCTGTATCAAAAAGCTAAGCCAAATTAAATTATAGAAAAACAACATACTCAGCTAGGTATATACATTGAATTAAAGCCACTACTGCTGTCGATCTGATTGCGTCGAATCACTGTCAGCTCAGCCCTGGACGAGCAACTATTACATCATCTGTGGCCCTTGAACGAGAACCACCGGTCACGGCGACTGGGCTTCCTGGAAACTCCGCCAATTAATGCCGCCGTCTTTGGAAATATGTTTTATTCAGGAATCGCCGGGAAGATAACCGGTGAGCTGCAGAACTCTGACGCCAGCAGAAGTGAAGATCAAGGTCGATAAAAATCATTATGGATCTTTATCGAAGCAGCGACTCAAATGAGCCAGGAGCCTTATGGCTAACTCTTAACGCGGGCTCGAATTACACGAATCGAATTAGCGATGAAACAGCGCTTTCGCAAAATCATGCAAAAATGAACCATAACGCGCCGAGATAAGGTGTACGGTCGCGCAACTTTTCTTATCACCTAAACAAAATCGCTTATAATTATCAATATAAAATACCGACTTCATAAAATAAAGAATCATCAGAATTGGTTCACCCAATCATATGTTCTGAGGTAACAAACATATTTTTTTTTTTAAACTGTCGAATTGAGAACCTCCTTCTTTTTGGAAGTTGGTTAAAAACAGGTAAAACCCCTAGACTAGTAAGAATACACGTAATTTTTTCCACTTTTTAAAAACAGCCTGTAGTTCACACATGTAGTTTTAAAACGACACTTATTGAGACTACATGAAGTTTTACTAGGAGAGAGGAGAGAGAGAGGAGAGTACTAGCGAGTGTAACTTAAAACAAATAATACTCTGCAAAATGTTAGTTAACATAGTGAAAGGTATCAATTGAAGGAGTTGATTGCGAAGAGGATATTATGATTGGCACTTTGTCGTTGGAGGGAGGACAGCGGCGGTTAAATATTGCAGTAATAACCTGCTGCATCATTGTGAGGGGTCTTCTGCATTGCCGGAACATGTCATTGCATTTCATGTGAGTGCAGGGCACTGACAATATGTGCAGGATGTCGTGCGTGACGATACCACTAGGCATAGGGACCCACACAGTATTTTTTGTTTAAATTAGAACCGCTGTCAAGGCATTTTTGTAAGAAATTTGTTGTAGTCACTTGCACCCATATAAACCCATAGCAACTGTGACGCGGAGTTCGATGCGTTGACATAAATAAGAATGTTCAATCACATATCTGTCACAATACCTGACAGAGTTTCCTTCTCATTTCAGTTCTATTTACTTCTCTTTTCTGTGACGGGACCGACAAAATGTCTAGTGACAATTAGAGAAATCTTTATCGTACTTCACTTTAGTTATGTTATATTGAGCTTTAATTACGATGATGTATTTTTTTTATTTTTATATTTGTTATGGCTTTTTATTTATTGTGATTTATTATTAACTCCCCAAACTAAGCGAAGTTTGTTAATGCTAAACAACAACGAAATTTTATGAAATTAAAAATCTTAATTTTTTTTATATAAAAAAACACAAAAAGAACTATGATGATCTCTTATTCTGTTTAAGAAATTTAAAATCATAATTTAGTATTAAGTAATTTTTTTAAATAAAAATTTAAAATATATTAAGTATTTAAAAAAAAACTTGTATCTGCAATATCGATAACTTACAGTTTCTGTGGTAATGATTGTCGCGAAGAACGTCACTGATCTACCAATAAAATTTGACACACTCTCGCGTACATTTTTGACTTAACAGAACTTGTGTGATTTCCATGACATCTGTGCCAGTAGTAGGTACTGAAGCTATATTTTACTGTGTTTTACGTAGTAAAACCATACTCCGGTAACACGAGCTACACTACATAGGAAAGGAAACAGATGCTAGCCTTCTTCTGTTTCCGCAGAATTGTCAAATGCCAAATTCAAATGTTACAGAAAAAAAACTAATGGTAGTAAAAAGGTTTAAACCTGCGTAATGATCCGGCTAAACGCCACGCTTGCTCTACCTACTCCTACAAAGCTACGATCGCTTTTCTGTCGGTCCCCAAATTCTAGAACTGTGTTTTTGCAACCAATCTAAGCCATATGGTGAATTCTATACTGGGTTACGCGAAAAGGGTGTACTAAGCCGAAAGGGGTCCATAGTACCAGTCATGTTGAACAAAAAAAACTGCTGTTCTATGCATTTTGTCCAGTGTGAATGACCGTTTTCTATGGTACAGCTAATATTCTTTTCGCGATTTCAGAGTTTCTTCTATAGTAAAAGTTGTTTAAAACGATCCTTATCGGCTCAACTGTGGATCCTTTTCGGCTTACCCTTTGTGCGTAAGCCTGTATTTTTGCTACATGCATATAAAGTGTGGAAAATTTCAATATATACTCTTCTATCTATACGTATGATAAAAAGGTAGAGAAAAAAACTGTAATTGCAAGTTATAAAAAAAACTGGCCAAGTGCGAGTCGGACTCGCGCACGAAGGCATTATCAAAAAAAACTGCAAAAAAACACGTTTGTTGTATCCACTGCAAGGATTTAAATGCAGTTTTCACGAATATGCTTAGCTAGGACCAGGTTGAAGTATAGGCTATGTTATTTTGCGCAAGGGCCGGATTAAGGGAGGAAAAGGGTTGAAAGTTTATATAAAAATCTACGCTTACGAAGACACGGACAACAGCACTAGTATAAAATAATTTTCGATGCTTATTACATGACGATCGTGCTCCATCTTCGACCACATCACTGCTTTTACACACAAATTATACTGCCGCGATATTTATTGATGTTGGCTTAAGTTTAATTTGTATTTTCAGTGCATAATAAATGTTGTATTGTGTATAGAGTTACAAGTAAATTCGGGTTAACTTTTCGAAATCAAATGCCATTTGATGTAATATTGAAAGCTCGATCATATTCCTACCAAGCATCAGGAGATGTTTGGCTTTTCACTGTCGGAACAATAAACGCTACCATCAAGAGCACGGAATTTCAATTTTTATTTGATAAAACTTTGATATCTACGAACTTTTTTACGAATATAGTATCTGAATTTGTGTCAAGTCTTTTCAAATTTGGACTCGGTAATCCGTATTGAGGACTTTGGTTGGACATGCAGTCAATTTTCTCCGCTCATTTCTCTCGCAAACATTAATTATTCTGACAAATATTTAACAGGACGAATCGTTCTCTGAAATTGGTCGTTTACATTAATCCGTAGTTTATGGAAACCGACGATTGTTAAAGATTTAGCATAAACGTCGTCCGCCCCTTGTTTCCATTTCAATGATCGTAAACGATCATTCATGAGGGCAGTTGCTATAACATTCTAGAATCAATCTATTTTACATTCAAGAAAGGATACTTATTATAAAAAATATAACAGAAAGTCATATCTAGACCGATGTTTAAAACGCAAAAGCTTGAAAGGCTGAAACTTATAATTTAGGTTAAGAATAAAGTAAAACCACAGAATACATAACGTACAAGTAGTAAAACAATGGCATAACTACGATGGTCAACAAACCAATATTAATTTCAAACAAAATTGCCTACCAAACAAAAATCGGTAACAAATGACTTGTCACGTAACTGCAACTCAAAGGAGTGGTCACCAAACTAAACTTTGTGTAAAACGTTAAACCGAATCAGAATCAATATCAAATGAGTGGCCACAAAACAAGAATCATTGGCATATGAGTTGAAGCAAACAGTAGGAAATGAGTGGGCTACCAAACCAAAATCAGTAGGAAATGAGTAGCTACCAAACCATAATCAGTAGCAAATGAGTAGCTACCAAACCAGAATCAGTAGGAAATGAGTGGGCTACCAAACCAAATTCAGTAGCAAATGGGTTGTTACCATACCAGAGTCAGTACCAAATGAGTTCAACCAGAATTAGTAGCAAATAGTTGAACAAGTATCAGTAGGAAATAAGTGGTCACCAAACCAGAATCACTAGGAAATGAGTGGCCACCAAACCAGAACAGTAGGAAATGAGTGGATACTATACCAAAATACCAAAATCTATATCGGTGTTCTAGAAACTGTTTTTGTTATAAAACAAAATCAGTTTTTGCTATAAATAATGTCACAATTAAAAACTTGAGTTACTACATGTAATAATGCCATACCCTCGAATGGGTACTTACTTCGATAATAAGTCAACAAAGGTTATCAATTTACGAGCGTGCTATTAAAGATAGCGAAATACTATCTAGGCACAACAACGGCAAGTGAGATAGCTTTTGTTTACCACATTTGTTCTACTGCATTCTGTTTGTATTAAGGCAGGTTGTTTGTGATTTTATAAAGAAAGGAAAACAAGACAGAACTCGGGAATACTAAATCATTAAGCTTGTCGCATATCACAAATAGGTAGTCAGCAGCAGTAAGGTCATGATTGGTCTTGTCAGCAGCACTCGTGCCAAAAATTTGGCCTTCCAAGTCTACCGTATTTACAGCCATAGCCAAGTGCTTCAGTTGGAGTTTTTCAATATAACCAGCCCGGCTCAATAGCCCAGTATCTACGTGGCGGAAAAGTAAGTTGGATGCAGATAGCCTGGCGAGTCGCAATCTAATTATGTTATTAGCGTGCATTATACTGCTTACACTCCAGCCATCTACTTAGAGGGTTGTTTGTCGACAGCGAAATTTGCGCCACTTATACGATCATGTCTTGTTTTTATTTTGCTGTTGATAGTTTGCCTTCAATTCAGCCGATATATGAGACGACGTAAGGCTGCCGAAACATACCATATTCCCCATACGTAAACAGATTTAATTTCAGTTCTGTGATCTGGAGAAAAAACTGGACCATGTGAATTTACAGCCACAACATCTACGTGCACAGGCAGCCGGAGTGACTTCAGTCACTCCGAATTCGAATTGAAGCGCACATTGATATATTGTTTTGTTCACGCATGTGATCAGGCAGGACTAACTAGCGCAGGTTTGCCCGTTTTTAAACTACCTCAAATACGATTCTATTATTTTGCATAGTTAAATTTCCCAACTTCTTGCACAGGTGGACGGTACGCGGGCGATATCGCGCCGGCAGCAGACCGCGTGACTCCAATTGGCTGATAAAATTATAACGACACGGCAAAATGGCTCCAATTAAATAATACACAAACTAAACGGAACGATTCCACACTAATTGACAGGACCAATCGAGAGCCAAGTGAAGTTGATTTTATAGATGCAGGCAGTGCCGTAAATAGAGCTGTGCCAGCGGTGCCCAGGCACAGGGCGCAGACTCTGTAGGGGCGCAGAAATGACCACACCAGGACTAAGTTTTGTTTTCAAGGGCGCAATTATAGAAGCCCACACCAGGCGCATTAAAGGCTAGTTACGGCACTGGATGCAGGTCTTTTTGCCAAGATGTCAGGGGATATAAAATGTAGAGACCTCTAGACTCTAGAGTGACAATAGTGGATAGACATTCGTCACACAGAATCATACCCGAAACCTCCAAATCAGAAAATGTATGTCTCCTATGTCTTACCAAGTTTCCAAAATATGAAGATTACCTTATATTAGGCTCTAAAATATTCACAAAACAAAGCAGAACGGTTCTCTACCGTTCTGCTTTGTTTTGTGAATATAATTCACTGAACGTTGGCGTAAGCTTCAGGATCAATAAGCATAACTTCTGAAGGTCCCCGTTTTATGAGAATTATAGAATTTAGAAGAAAACAGGTTATTAATCAAATCAATTAGCGGTCAGTGATTGCACAAGCATAGGTATACTAAACAGAGCTAAGTAGAGCAAGCTTACTATGAAGTTACCATTGTTTAAATTGTGCTTACGGTCCATAAATGGTATATCTACGAGTACGTATCTGTCTGTTATAAAAACAGCAAGGTCTTCTAATGTAATCATAATTATCATGTCTAAGATTACTTTACATTGTTCCCCGTTTCTCCCGCTGAAGAGAAACCATCTATCCTAAGAAATCGGAATAAACGTCTATATTTATATTAGGTAGGTACCTACCTAGGCACTTGCTTGATACAAGGCTTCGATTTCTTAGAATCTATGTATTTTATTGGGTTGCAGGGGTTTTTGTTTTACTCTTTTCCTTTTTTTGGGTGCTAGTTCTAGGAATCCAGTATTTACATGTGATAATGATTAAGCATCCATTTTTATTTAACGGAACATACTTATCCAACTAAAGTCAGGTTTGCATTTGTTCTCATCTTGCAAAGACGCGGACAAAGATGGATCACGGTTATCTAGAAGGAACCTATTTTTTCTTTATTTGGAGATAGGTACCTACCTTATATTGTGCTATTGAGTCTAAGCTGACAAAAAAAATACATACATACGAACATAGTACCTCCTCCTTTTTGGAAGTCGGTAATTACTAGCCTATCATGTTCCCACTGCTGGGACACTGGCCTTCTCACAGAGAAAGATGATGGGATATCTCTATATTTATATCAACACTTTTCCATATAATTCTCGCTGGATTGTGTTGTGTGCCCATAGCCTGTAGGTACTTCAAATACAACATTTACACGTTATATCAGACTTATTTTCATTCTGTTTGCAACAAAACAAATTACATAACGCATTAAATCAGGTCTGTCAATAGTTACACTTGTAGGTACTATAGGAACATAATACCTATGTAGACAGATAATGCAGGTACGTGATTTGTATATAAGAACCGGTTTATAAATAGGTACATGATAAACTAATTGATGTTAATAGAAACTGCCAGAGAATATTCTCGATTTGGCTTCCCATCAAGCGAATCAGTTTCAATTTTAATTAGCTCAACCATACTTCATATCGACGTCGGAATTAGGTAGAGCCCTTCGATATTAATTCGGTTTGACGAAGGTAACGAACGTAGTACCTACATACATATCTATTCAAGGTTCCAGACTGGAAGAGCGACGTGAATGGTTTTCACCCGACTGCGTAGAATTAGGGTTGTTTTTCTTCTTATCAAGTTATCGAACGAGAGACGGACATTTCGCGAGCGCGTAGCAAGCGACGCCATCGAACCAGCCAGCGACGAATATCAGACGTTCAGATTTCTACAGCTTGAGCAAAAGCGCATCTATAGTAAAGTTACAACGCGTCTTACGTTTCGGTTTATAGCGGTTCACTTTCTACACGACGAATAGTATATTACACGTAGAAATAACGCTGATAAAAGTTCAAGGTCACGTTTCAAGGTCACCGGAAATATTAACACAAAGGAACCGAGAAATTTATTTAATCTCTCGAGCACAGCCAAGGTGGGGCGGGTCGAGAGGTATGTACTGAATCTACGGGCGTTTCTCCAAACAAACAATGCGCTTTCAAGCTTGACGCTGGTTCGGTCAGTATGCTAATAAGAGTCCAGTAAGTATTGTTGGTAAGTAGAGTAGTGCAGGCCGGTATGTGTAGTGTTGGTGTCAGGGGAGGACTCACCGGGCGGAGGTCGCTCGGCCTCGTCGTCGGACTCGGTGCCGGAGTCCCGCTCCTCCACCTGCAACAAGCGAGCCGGTGAGAGGGCCGTACTATAACTGCAGAGTAGTGCCGTTCTTTGTTCGGCGGCCATATTCCACCCACCTTCTCGGCGACGTTGTCCTCATTCAACGAGTGCGTCCGCAGCTTGTGAGTCAGGAATTTGAGCATTATCGGGCCCCGCGTCCGGCGGGGGCTCCACACTAGTGCGCGCACTCTACGCCGGCTGCATGCCGGGATCAGCGGGACGTCCGTACGTCAAGCCGCTGTCACTACTACTGCCGCCCGGACGCGACAACAGCGTACGAGACCAGCTGAAGTGGGTAGAGCCCATTCACACCGAAAAAGCCCTTCGTCTCAAACTCTAAATACGCAATTTCAGAGGCAGATTTAACACTCAAACGATCGTTTAACTAGAACTTTTGACGATTAAAGCTGAGGTAACTTATATGAGGCTTTAAATTTAGCGAAAATCGTTTTAAAAGAACACTGAGAATAGACTTGCCCGGCGACCCATTGATGACAAAGAACCGGAACACGCGGAGATCGGCCGCGATTGGCCGGAGTGTTACAGAATAGGATCGAAATTTAATGCGATGTCTTGCATCTCGCTCGACGGGGGCTCGGCCTGTTCGGCGGGCCGAGTGCGAGAGGGACGGCACTACCGGCCGATGGAGGGTTATATAATAGTGGGCTGATAATAAATCGCTGATAAAAAAGTTGCGTGTACAAAACTAGTATAGATACGTCGGTCGGAATATTGTTTCAAGGCCAAATATAATCAGTATTAGCTTTTACCTGCATTGACAACTATTTCAATTCTGCTTTACAGGCTATTGAGTATAAACTTAACATTGTAACCTACAGTGTTGAATCTCTACATACCTAGCCTGGCTGTCTGTATATTCGCTAACTCCTCCCAAACCACGCAACGTATTTTGATGCGGTTTTCACCATCAGTTAGATAATTTTTCACGGAAGGTTTACATAATAAAACTTACACCCGTGCGAAGCCGGGGCGGGTCGCTAGTCATCATAAATGCAAAAATTAAAATGTATTTAAAATCATAATTATTTGAGTGAGAATTCTTTTCAAACAATCGATTAGGATTTATTTCAATTCGTTTTCAGTTTTGTGTGTATGCTTTCATAATAACTCGTATATTTCGTACTAACTACACTGCACTGAAGAAGTAAGCCCTCTATCTTTATTCTATCCATGCACCACATTCCAGTCACATCCACACAATACTTTCGTGCAAGTAATTTACATCGAATGCTATAATGAATAGCGACGCCATGTCTGTTACCTGCGCGCGCTGCATACGAAACCAACAGATGCGTATCCGTCTCACTCGCACATAAAAGAAACCTTAAAATAAGATGCACCTCTCTTTCACGCACGATACTGCACAACCTGATTCATATTCTGCGTCCGGCGGCACATTCGAATATGGGAGAGACGAGATATAGGATAGAGGAATTATCTATAGGAAATTCATTCGCATTGGTAAATTGTAACAAGTTTAATATATAACAGAGAGCACTACATTTAATTAAGTAACCTATTTACATTTGCTCTAGGTCTAATTTTGAGAAAGCAACTATAAAATTTATATCTACTTATTTTTCCGGAAACATTATTTTGAAACTTAATGTATTATTGACCTGCTATGATGATACAAGAGACTTATTATAATAATTATTATGTAATAGTACATTTCAGGCAATACTTAGAGGCGTTGATGGATAAACGAAACATTTTTATATACGTGAGTCCATCAACGAACTATTGCCGCCAACATTTATAAGGTACTTTTCTCAAACATTGCGAGGATATTCACGCCAGCATAGAAATAATATTGGGTCATAAATAAATAAAAAACATTTTATTATAAAATAGAAAACATTGCCTATCAACCAAAATTACATTTCCAGATAGGTAAAATAAAAAGTTATTTAATAAGCTTATTTCATTTAACTCAAAGTCTGGTCTTTACTAATACATTTCTGACCATGTTTGAGCAAAATAGCAAAGCACAAATTCTGCAAATGGCATATCGAAGTACTTATAGGTTTTTAATTACATATATATATCTCATGACTTATTGACAGAGAAAACTATGTGTATGTTATATTAGAATGCATATTTGCTTATTTGTTGTGGCTAACTTGGCTCTACAACTCTCTGTAACTTTATAAATAACTAGCCGTCCGCCCCGGCTTCGCACGAGTGTAAGCTCGGCCTTCGGCCTCGCTACAAAATATAATATAGCCTATGTCACCCGGGGATAGTGTAGCTTCCCAACAGTGTAAGAATTTTTCAAATCGGTTCAGTAGTTTCGGAGCCTATTCATTACAAACATACAAACATACAAAAATAGGTACAAATCTTTCCTCTTTATAATATTAGTGTAGATTAGTGATGAATTTTTGTCGCCTCCCAAATCGTGTTGGTACATTGCTGGAAAAGAGAGGTAAACAATATTTCAATGTGCAGAGGTTTGATTACAACTTTTTTTCACTAAAAAGAGGCGAATGTACAAAGGTTATGTTAGAAAAGACATTCGCCTCTTTAGTACAAATTTTTGTATTAAAAAAAACCATTTTCAGTTGGTTGAAAAAGAGGCGAATGTACAAAGGTTATGTTAGAAAAGACATTCGCCTCTTTAGTACAAATTTTTGTACTAAAAAAACCATTTTCAATTGGTTGAAAAAGAGACGAATGTACAAAGGTTATGTTAGAAAAGATATTCGCCTCGTTTTAGTACAAATTTTTGTACTAAAAAAATTACATTTTCAGTTGGTTGCCTATGATTGGCTCATAGTACAAGCAAGTACATGTCATAGCCATTTGTATAATTTTTTTATATATTTCAAAGTTTGATTGTTAGGCAACGTTTTAATGAAATTTGAATGTTACCCCCAAAATATTTATTCATATTTTTCCATGAATTTCAATGCAACTCTTTAGAAAAGTGCGTGGCGTGACGTAATCCAAGTCTTCGCGGCAACATAGTATTTACGGACTTACGTATGTTGGCCTCGGCTCACCTTTTCACGCATGTCTATAAATGCTTCTATTGCCTGCCGCTGAAGCAATGTACTATATATAGTCATAGTGCGACTTGCACACTACAATCCCTATTTAAAATATTTAAACACATTCTGAATGCGCCTCCGTGAACATAGCATTGCCTGGAAGAGATCCTTTAAGAGATAAGGCCGCCTTTTAAAAGGTTAGATAATTCATTGTAATGTATTGGTATTTTAATAAAGATTTATCTTATCGTAACTAGATAAGCTTTTTACTGTTTACACCAGAAATTACATTTTGACAGAAAGGTTTAAAAACTAGTCCAACCCTGGGTAATCTTATCGCTAAAAGCAATCTCTTCCTGGCAACCTAAGGATGTAAGTAAAGGATTACGAGGCCGTAGAAAGCTCTGGATTGCATTTTTAACAGACTTCAAAAAGGCGTATGAGTCATAATTTGCTTGTCGTAAGCGTCGGTTGCGGGGGGAGGGGGGTTTATCGTATGGCGCTTGTGATTGGAGAAAACAAAAGTCATTCATTCAAATTCGCGTCTAGGATTGGCCCGCTCGAAAAAGATCCTGCTCAAAATTTTGTTCCTTTTCATCACGGCGGGGTAAAGGATGAGATGTCAAGTGGATATATCGTCATTGGGTTCAAGCCTATTATGTCATATGCTTCTCGACTTTTGTCTTAGGCCTTTGTTACCTTATCTTGATATGATAGAAACTATATATACATCTATATAATAAGTATGTACATCTATAAGTGCCATAGTATTTGAAATATGTGTTAGTAATGTTTTAAAATCTTTGGTTCGTCCAAAATGAAATTACGAATACCTTAAAATGTGAGGTATTTTAATTCTCAGCAGGCCTAGAGCCGTGGACAAATAGACTTTCCACCGTTTTTATTCGCACGTAAACGGGACAAAACTAAAATATGGATACATTTGTCTCTTTCTCGCTGGATATAAACGGTGGAAAGACAATCAGTCCACGACCCGTACTAGGTCTGTAGGAACATTTTAGAAACTTCAAATCAATACTAGATCAATTTTATTAATAAAAAATTCATCGGAGGTTTTGATATGACTTTAAAAATCGAATTAATTCTTTAGGATAAAACCCTTCGCCTTAATACAACTTAAATTAAACACTGTTTTAAACTATCACGGTTGTTCACTAAAGTTATATGGTTATTTACGGGATATTTACCGTGGTAAGGTTGTGGAAGGAGCTCCCGATATTTCGGCGCAGTTAGTTAATCGGGAGCTCCTTCCACAACCATACCACGGTAAATAATCATATAACAACTTAAATTTATTATATGCTAATTAAAATATACATGGAAGACAAACACAACAGCTAAAATATTAACAAGAAATATTATTACCTCATAGTACAGGTAAATAAGACCTAAGTTCACCAACGTAAAAGGATTACAGCTAGAATTAATGTTTCTCATTAAAGGGTTATGCAGAAAATGTGTACTAAGCCGGAAGGAGGTCATTATACTCATCATTATGAACATCTACGGGGCCGACCCTGAAATCGCGAAAAAATATTAGCTGTTTCATATATTTTGTTGAGTGCGACTGATATTTTTCTATGGTACAGCAGATTTTTGTTAGGTTTTTCATAGTCATGAACACAATGACTTCCTTTCGGTTTAGTACACCCTTTCTGCGTAGCCCTGTATAATTTGTTTAATTCGTAGTTCTAGTCTTTCTGACTTGTGCTTTATAAAATAGAATCATCAATACGTAAAACATTTTACTCTTAATATTGATGTCAGTTAAATTATCTAAATCATTACGATAAATCGAGATAAAATGCGCTGACGCACAATACGTAAAGAATGGTTGAAAGTTCCAATTTAAAATAGCAAAAGACAGATATAAAACGTTCTTATTATTGATTTATTTAATTACAATTTCTAAAAAACTATAATTTTGTAAGTCTGCATGGCTAACATGCACAACGTGACATTACCTGTCGTCGCCCTGTCGAGCGAGAACGTGTCAAGGTGCCTACGGTTTTATATACGCCCGTCTCGCTTTGGCACGACAAAAATAGTCGACAAAACACTGTCGCGTGCGCATGTTAGCCCGCCTGGTTTATTTGAAATAGTTTATGATGTTACTTCTTGATAGGAATTTTTTGACGCAATTTTACGCTTTTTTTTTGTTTTTTTTTTCATTCTTTTTACTTCATAAAACTGAATGAATAGCTTAAAATTTGAATTTTCAATCTTATGGTATTAAGACTTTTCTGTACGTACCTACGTACACATGTGTACGCTAGTGAGATATGTATTAAGTAATATTTTTAGATTATTCTTGTTAGTGAACTCGGAGATCAGAAATAACCTTATAAACTAAATAATTATTATGACTGACTTATTTACTTACATACTAAATAGAGAAAAAACTTGAGAGGTGTCAAGGGACACCCGGATGGAACGAAGTTCCTCTCTATGAGAGAGAGACAGACAGACAGAGAAACACGCGCACGCCGCACGGCTTACAACTATAGCAAAAAGTGTCGTTACAACTTTTGGTCTTAATGTTTTCCGTCTAGCCCCCTTTCGCAACTCGCGAAAGAGAACTTCGTTCCAATAGACAGAATATAAAAGCTTATTAATTATTTTATGGCAAAAGTATTTGCCTTAATCACTGGTTCTTTTGTATTTAAATAAAATTTAAAATGCAACGAGATGCTTATTTAAAAGTATTAAATGTCGTATGGCGCTTGTGATTGGAGAAAACAAAAGTCATTCATTCAATTCGCGCCTATGATTGGCCCGCTCGAAAAAGATCATGCTGAAAATTCAGTTCCTTTTCATCACGGGGGGTAATGGATGAGCTGTCAAATGGTTATACCGTCATTGATTATTTATATCATCAAAATCGGACAATATTATTATAGTAATAAATTTTGGAACTGTCCATAAAGTAACGCCAAGTACTAAGCCAAACTTATTGCATAGATATAAAACATATCTTGCCTAGAACGCAACAATTTTATCGCATCTCTACAACCCAAAGATCACATAATATCACATTTCTAGTAAGTAATATATTATAATGTATTAATATCACTTAATCGTTATCGTTGAGCGTACTTTATGGATCATCTTAAATTAACCGCCTTAGTACGAAACTCAAACAAAGTACTCTAATGTATCTTCATGGCTAGAGTGAATAGATTTCTTCTAGATCTACGTGTTCCATCCTCGGCCACACCGTCGCTTACCATCAGCAAACGGATGCTGGCCGTTTGGAACAGCATCCGTTTTTCTATTGTCTCGTTAGGTCGTCTGTTCATCTTGTGGCCCCATCGGCCATTTGTTCTGCGTGCTATGTGCCCTGCCCACTGTCACTTCAACTTGCTAATCCGGTGGGCTATGTCGGTAAGTTTCGTTCGTCCACGGATCTCCTCATTTCTGATTCGATCACGTAGAGAAACCCCAAGCATAGCCCTCTCCATAGCTCGTTGTGCGACTTAAGGCTGGTAATATAGAAAAAAAAAGGAAGTAGAACGACAGTTCAATACAAAATCTGCTACCATTCAGTGAAAGACTGGTATGTTAGTCATCTCTCTCATCCAGGATCATGATATAAGCATAAGTTCATCCATGAGGTAGTCAGGGTTGTCCTTGGCGAGGTCAGCGAACTCTCGCGCGGCCACACTGAGGGTGCTGACGGTTTCTTGCGACGGTGTGACGTCACACAGGTCGCGCGCCAGAAGGTGAGCGCCGCCGGGGAGTACGTAGCGCCGGTACGGGACCAGTTGAGGGAATATTTCGGTTGGTAAATCGGAGAGCCTGGAATAGATGGGTAGGATCTATTTACTGTGCTCGACAATTTTTTTTTTACAAACTATTACCACAAGTGGCAGCCTTAATGCTACAACCAACCACTTTTAAATTTAATTTAATTTCAGAATTAATTAATTTTTGTTTAAGGTTAGGTAAATTTTCTCTTTTATGTAATTAATATTTTATTTCAGGTTAGGCAAAATTAAACTTAATTAACAAATATCTACCGAGTAAAATTTATTCCAAATTCTTTATTGTGCTTAAAGCGACGTTGAAGCGAAATCACACTAGAAATTCATCAGAAAAACTGTTTTGAAGATGGACTTCCCAAAAGTAACGCCTGATTCAATCAACTATTTAAAAAAATCTTGTCTAGTTTTATTGCCCAGTTTCACATTGCATTGTTTCACTGCCCCGGTGGCTCAGTTGGTAGTGAACCTACCTTCTGTGCTTGGCGTGGGTTCGATTCCCACCTAGGACAAACATTTGTGTTTGTTCTATGTCTGGGTGTTAATATCTGATTATGTATTTAAAAATATATATGTACATATATCAGTTTCTGGCAGCCATATTACAAGCTTTGCTTAGTTTGGGGTCAGATGACCGTGTGTGCTAAAATGCCCCAGTTTTTTTTAAAATGCACTGTCATAATATATATGAACCCAAAAAACATATAGGCCTTTTTATGAGCAGATGTGAAAAAATAAGGAAGGTTTTCATTGCGATACTTACGTAGCGATATAGTATTTGTGGTAGTTGTTCCTCGCGTGCGCAGCCTCAGCGGTGAGCATCACCGCGTATTGTAGGAGTGTGTCACCGTACTGGGGTGCACGGTACAACACACGTCGTCCCAGTAGAGGCTCTTGTACTGAAATTATAATAACATACAGTTAGATGGTTAGATATATATATTATTATATAGTTAGATATATAATAATAGATATTAAAGGTAATGATTTATTATGCACAACTTACAAAACAGAAAATTAACGAAAACTTAAAATGACTATGTATATAAAAACATAAACTATAAGACCATTACCGGAGGAAAAGGTCCCCAGAATGCTGGCGGCATTGCCACGTTGAATGGCAATGCTTAATTTCTGTCCGAAACAGAAGCCAGCATTCTGAACACCCGACGCCTCCACCAAACGCCTGGCCAAGTAAATATACATATATATACATTGTATATATATATATATATATATATTGTATTATATAATAATTATAATAATAAGAAGGTGAACTGAACGCTTCGTGGGTTGAACATCATCATCATCAGCCAGAAGACGTCCACTGCTGAACATAGGCCTCCCCCTTTAACCTCCATACTGAACAACATCCTGCCATCTGCATCCACTGGATGCCCGCGACTCTCACAATGTCGTCGGTTTATCTAGTGGGAGTCCTACCTACGCTGCATCTTCCGGTTCGTGGTCTCTTCTCTACCTTTCTTCCCCATCGGTCATCGGTTCTTCGAGCGATGTGGCCTGCCCATTGCCACTACAACTTGAAAATTTTAATAGCTATGTCGGTGACTCTGGTTCTTTGGCCAATATCTATTTGGCCGGATTCTATCGCGCAAAGAAACTCAAAGCATAGCTCACTATTGCCGGTTGTGTGACTGAGTTTTTCCAAGAGACCTAGAGTTAAGCACCACGTCTCAGTACCATATGTCATCACTGGCAACACACACGTTAACAATGAACATGGGCTGAATAATGAACATTAATTATAATGAGAACTGTTGCATTGTACTTACATCTTCAGGTTCTTGAGTGGAGACCACGAACCGGAAGACGCAGCGTAGGTAGGCCTCCCACTAGATAGACCGACGACATTGTGAGTGGCGGGCATCCAGTGGATGCAGATGGCAGGATGTTGTTGAGGTTAAAGGGGGAAGCCTATGTTCAGTCTTCTGGCTGATGATGATGACTTACATCTGATGGTGTTGTCCGTGTCGTGCAGGTGTTGCTTGTACAAGGCGGCCAGGGCAGGCGTCTGCAGTAGCAACACGGCGACGTCGCTCCGTTGTAGCATGCAACGGATCCACGCGTGCGGCCCGCTGGCTGCCAGCGACATCACCTCCGGGGAGAATATGTCGTACACCTGTACACCAAACAACACAACACTCATAGTAATCCTGCATCAAACCAGATAGTGGACGGAGTTTTTAGAATTTAGTTTTTTTATGCCATAGGTGGCAAACAAGCAGACGGGTCGCCTGATTGTAAACGATCACCGTCGCCTATGGATACCTGCAACACCAGGGGCATCAGAGATACGTTGCCAACCCTTAAAGACTCTATTAACAGCCCTTTTGAAGAACCCCATATTATAATTACTCGGAAATGCCGCAGGAGTGTGCTTATTCCACAAATTGCAAATATAAAATGGAGTTTGTGAATTGTTTGTGAATTTAATATGGAGTTAGTGAGTAACATTAATTTAATACATTTTTAACACGCTTTTATTAGCTTGGTATGTAAGTATGTAACGGAATCCTTGAATTTGCTTTTCAACTACTTCTAAACGTCAAATTAAATTGAAATTTTGCACACTTATCAAGGACCGATGACAATGCAATAATTTAAATAGTTTGTCCCATTATCCTTACCAGGATCTTCAGGATTAGCGTTTTTAAAAAGAAGTGCAAAAATAAACATACAGACGAACATAGAACCTCCTCCTTTTTGGAAGTCGGTTAAAAAGACAACGTCACGCCCAAGCGGTCACCCATCCAAGTACCGACCCCGCCCGACGTTGCTTAAGTTGGTGGTGATCAGAAATTTGTCACCGACTCGCATTTGGCCATTATTTGTGGTTTTACTTTAGAGTGTGTACTATAATCATGCCAAGTATGACGCTTGTATGTATTTCCGTTTTTACACTAGAGCAAATACAAAAATACGTTTGAAAAAATGTTTGTTGTATGGGAATCTCCATTAGTTATTATTTTTTGACTTTATTTTTATTACTTAGTTAATCAGCCATAACATTACGTATTCTGTGAAAATTTCAACTGGCTTTCTATTATGCTTCCAACCACAGAAAAGATTTTTTTTGTTTAAATTAGAACGGCTGTCAAGGCATTTTTGTATGAAATTTTTTGTAGCCACTTGCACCCATATAAACCCATAGCAACTGTATTAGTAACTGTGACGCGTAGTTCGACGCGTTGACACAAATAAGAATGTTCAATCACATATCTGTCACAATACCTGGCGGCAGAGTTTCCTTCTTATTTACTTCTCTTTTCTGTGGTTCGAACGATCCCCTTGTTTAGGGTTCCGTACCCTTCGGGTACGGCCTTCAAGGATAATTCAATGAAATGGAAATATATTTGGTATCTACAAACGTTGTCGGTCAATAAGTAAACCGCTACGAACGTATTCCCATCCTTGTGAAGCGTGTATGTACCTGAGTGCCAGGCGCTTCCTGCAACATGTCGCGTAAAGCGGCGCAGAACTTAGCGGCGACTGCGCCCTCTCGCGCGTACAGCATCAATATGTGCCGCTGCGAGGGCATCACATGGGCAGGCGCAGGGCTCGACTCATTACTGAAATCATATAGTATTGGGATTAAGGGCTTAACTCAACGTCTAATTTTCACCCACATCTTAACCTTAAAAAAATCGCTAAATAATTATCGCAGATTAAAAAACTTAAAAATTCTCAATATAAAAAACGGGCTTCATAGAAATGCAGAACTGGACCAAATTGAAACATGACCACAAGGGAAGCACCAGCTTTCAAATAAATAAAAAAATCATCAAAATTAGTTCACCCAGTCGAAAGTTCTGAGGTAACAAACATAAAATAATAAAACAGTCGAATTGAGAACCTCCTCCTTTTTGGAAGTCGATTAAAAAACATGCTTTAAAATCGCTGATTATGAAGATCCTGGTAAAGATAATGGGAGAAACTATTTAAATTATTGCACTGTTATAGGTCCTTGATAAGTGTGCAAAATTTCAATTTAATTCGACGTTTTGACGTAGTTGATAATCATGTTTAAAAGTTCCGTTACATATACATACCAAGCAAATAATAAAAGAAACTAATTTTTGGTCCTCTGTACCCGGCTTAGTCATGCTGTAATTTAATAATTCATAATTACTATTAAGGAAAGCTTCTAAAGCTATTTAACAAATTTTATTTATGCATAACACAATAAGGAAAAATACAAAAATACTAAGATTCTAAAACTACAGTTACAAAAACGATTAAAAAATCTACAGGCGAAAACCAAGTCACTATTGTAAAACTAACCTTTTGCACCTCTGATAAGCTTGTGAAAGAAAAACAACTCGATTAAAAACAGTGCTTTACTACTATTAAGTACTTTGTAGATGGATTT
Organism: Agriopis leucophaearia; assembly: GCA_949125355.1. Taxonomy (NCBI): domain Eukaryota; kingdom Metazoa; phylum Arthropoda; class Insecta; order Lepidoptera; family Geometridae; genus Agriopis; species Agriopis leucophaearia. The sequence goes on along the minus strand of OX421268.1, from coordinate 14,700,941 downwards.
CCCCCTCATATGTTTGCCCTAACAGATGATAGTAGACAACGTCAAATAAGGTTACAATTACAGGATAACCTTATAATAGATATCATTTTCCTCATCGCCATCTTATTTTCTGATCATTGCACTCATTATGAAGTTTGGCGCATATATTGAAATCGCAAATAAAACTGGCCAAATGCGAGTCGGACTCGCGCTCGAAGGGCACCATTATCTATAAAAAAAGGCAAATGAAATATGTATGTTGTATGAGAGGCCCCTCTTAAATATTTGTTTTATTTTAATTTAATTATTTATTTTTAAAGTGAATATATTACTAAATATTCTGTGAATATTTCAAGCGTCTACCTGTTGCCGTTATCAATATCGAGCAAAAAAGTCACGTTTGTTGAAAAGGAGCCCCTTATTTTTTTTAGTATTTGTTGTTATAAAGGCAACATAAATACATCATCTGTGAAAATTTCAACTGTCTAACTATCACGGTTCATGAGATACAGCCTGGTGACAGACTGACAGCGGAGTCTTACAACGGGACCCTATTAGGGTCCCGTTTTACCCTTTGGGTACGGAACCCTAAAAAAACAGCTGTTCCACAGAAAAGGTCACTGACCGCGGTCACTGACACTGAAACTCTTACTATAGGTTTCACAGTAAAAATTACTCACAAAGACGAGTACAATGAATCTTTTCGATTTAGCATATCCTCTGGACACCATGAGCGACTCCTGCATACTTAGGGAACGTTTTTATCCCCCGACGCAAAAAGAGGGGTGTAATAAGTTTAAACTGTGTTTATTGTATTATACTGTTGCAACACAGCTTACGCTAACGCAGCAGGCAGGGAATTCTAAATGTATTTGTGCTTTCTTTATGTAACAATAAATAAATTTTGTATTTTGTGTGCCTGTCTGTGGTATTGTAACTCCCAAACGGCTGAACCTATTTTGATTTAGTTGTTTTTTTTTCAAAGGCGACTTGATCGAGATTATTTTTAGCTATGTTTCAAGAAAATTTGTTCAGCCGTTTAAAGATTATCAGCTCTTTAATAGGGACTTGAAAAAAATGTTAAATTTACACTTGTGATTCAATTTGGCGATACTTGTAAATAATTTCATAACATTTCTATAGACATCCGTCATCTAGTTTACCTGTGAATTAATGCACGCATTAATAAAATACACACGATAAAATCCGTTAATGAGTTTAATTTTAATGTGTAATAATCGCGAAACCCTAAGAAATCATAAGCATCCCTTTCCCTTATATCCCTTTCTTCTAACCCTATTTAAAACATACGTCATAATACGAAAGCAAGCAATCCATTTACGACACGAACGACATGCTAATCTCGTCACTCATTTGCATATTTTATTTATTTATTTTTCCAATATGTGATTTAACACAACACGAAAATTGCTGTAGACTATTTGCAATGTTATTCTAAAGATAATGAATGGCCAATATATATTTTTATTCTTACTCAGTGATTTTTTTGTCTTCAAAAAAGTTGAATACATACGAAAGAGATAGTTGAGGCCGATAAGAGCAGTTTTATATGGCTTTGTGTTGCTGGCAGAACTTAACTGTGCGAACTACTTTATATACACTTATATATCGTTATTTCATATTTCTTACGTTTGCCGATTCATAAAGTAGGTACCTATCGTAACTATAAGTATCTCGGTGGGAACTTGCTTCTTAGAAACTGAATTAACAGTCGTATTAATTCATTCACAAAACTTGACAAGGAAAACATAAAAATGATAAGGTCAAGATGAAGGACTTTTAAATTATGATGTACCTACTTCGATTAATCTCAAATAAAATACAATATCATGCACTCCACCTGCACCTGTAACAGGGCGAATACTGTGGGAAATTAGATGAAGGTTCCTTTACTTCTTAGTTTTGCACCCAAGTAAGAGTAAGCTCAAAAATAGCCTATATTATGCCCAATATTATAAGGCCTTACGACAGCAACTTAATTATTCGGATCCCAAACTTTAATTCGGTATTTTTAGCGCGCGCTCTACTCTCACTTGGCCAGTGTATATTATTTTACTTTAGTGTGTACTATAATCATGCCAAGTTTGACGCACATACATACATTTTAAAGTTTAAATATTAACTACCTTTAAATAAAAATATGCTAATTTAATGTCATGCTGGTCTTTACACGTGTTCTATGGTGGTAACATGTTGGCTTCAGAAAAGGTATACAGCATAGTATTTATCTACCAAGTGATTTTGTAAAAACCATATAGTCAGCTGGATTCCCCAAACTTAAGCATACAAATCTTGAGAGTAATTGGGGTTTCCTAGTGTGATTAATTTGGTAAATTCCTTGTGTCCGAATTGTTTCCAAGTTTTCTACAGCAAATATAGTACAGCACGTTGCCAATCATCATCATCATTATCTGCCTGTCATGTTCCAACTGCTGTGAATAAACTGACGATAGGCCTTCTCTCAGAGAGAGGTTGGGCCCTAATCCACCATGTTAGCCCAGTGCATGTTAGTGAATGTCATATAAAAGTAAAGTAAAGTTTATTTCCAAAAATGTTTACATGTTGCGCTTGGCCGCCAACTCGCCTGATGTTAAGCGATGATGCGGCCTACGATGGATCACGCTTGCCTAGAAGAAACCGATCAGGGGCACCTCTTGGTGCCCCTGGGAAGATTTATATAAAACAAGTGCTGTTGCCCGCGACTTCATACGCATAGATTTTCATAGAAACTTTCAACCCTTTTTTCCTACCTTAGTCAGGCCGTTGCGCAAAATAACATAGCATATACTTCAATCTAGTCAGAGATAAGCATATTCGTGAAAATCGCATTTGAATCAGTCCAGTGGTTTAGGAGATGTGCGTGGACAAACAAACAGACAAAAACTATAAAAACTGTCTTAACGTGTCTAGCTGCTTATTTTAAGACGCCCTGTGTTTTTTTTTTAATATCTGTCATTTACAGATTTTTATTATGTGTATAGATGTATAGAAGATAATAATAGATCGCGCGGGCTATGTCTCTGCGCATATGTCTTTGGACATACCGGTTTTATCACAATGTTTTTCCTTCGCCGTTTTTGAGCGATATCATCAATACTGCACATAATTTGCGTAAGTACTAAATAAAGTAATTGGTGCAGGGCCAAGGATCGAACTGGGTGCCGCCAAATTGTAAAGTGTACATTCTACCGCTAGGCCACCATCGATTGTGTATAATAAATATTTGCCTAGAATAGGTTCGGCGATACTTGTGCAAATACATTCAAATACAATCGCAAGTAAACAATAGTATAGAGTCAAGTATGATAAGTGACAAGTCAATAAGCTGACAGATAAGGAGATGTCAAGCAGAGGGCGGCGCTTGCACACTATCTGTAAGTAATGTATAATCAGTACAGTACGCGCCAAATTTTATAACAAATATTAGAAAACTTGTGAAGTTGACTTCTACAAGAAATAGATGGACACTCCACCGAGGCAGAGCGGAGCGGAGCTTCAGTATTTTTGTATCGATCGATAAATTTTACACAGAATATTTTTTGTTGTTTTATATCGCCCCTTACTGAGCAGGCTAAAGCCGTTAAGGCCATACCGCCTCGTATGTTACTGTCTTAGGTATGCCCCAGTAAAGTAGTGGAGACTTTACCTCTAGACGCTTCTATGGAATTTTGAAAAATACACGTTTCACCTCATTAGAGTAATAGGCCACACTCGAGCACGTTATGCGGAAAGATGAGCCCGTTGTACACCGAAGTAAAAAACACTGCCTAGAGCGGCCATGAAATTTGGCACGCCGTGTACGTGTTGTTCTGTCCACTAATTTAATTATGCGTCGATAACTCAAAATATTCAAAACAATACATTTAGAATTAATTTTGACAGCAACTCTTGTTATCGTGCAAAATATTTATGAGGAAATAAAATTACAAGGAAAATATCTTGACAATTATATCTATTGTTATACAAGATATTAAATACCTCCCCTATACAACCTACCAAGTACCTCCTACCACCAAGTGTACCTATACTTAAACAAGTATAGGCAAGATTATAGGAGCAAATATAGGCGGCGTTTAAATGGAACTTGCGACTCTTCGAAATAGTTATATCTTGAAATTCAGAATTACTAATTGCCTAGAGGCACAAATTAGTAAAGAGAAAATATCTTAGAGAAATGATATGTAGTCCAAACTTCAACTCACGAAAACACACCTTTCGGAAAGGTCTATCAGTTTTTTATCGGATACATTTCGGAGAGTCTGCATCAGATCTAGTTCCCACCTGCCCATTTTTCTATCGGACTGCCAGAGCGGGCACGAAAAATCGGCACCACTTTATGGTTGATATTCCGAAAACCCGTACGAAGCGCTTTGATTTCACTTTTATTGTGCGAACTGCTAGTCTGTGGAATGCGCTACCTAAATGAGTGTTCCCCGATAGTTACAATCTGGGTCAAATCACGAGTGAATCGGTTTCTTCTAGGCAAGCGTGCTCCATCGTAGACCAGGCGACTTGGCAGTCAAACGCAAGCCTATTCCTAAATATATAAAAAAATTAAAGGTCCTTCCCCAACCTTCCTCCAAATGGCCTTTACAGTCAGGATGTCAGTTCTGTTAAACTATTATCTAATCTAAACTAAATTTGTCAGCTGTAAAATTATTGCCATCCTTCTCTCACATATTGATATGAAGAGAGATGCAGATAATTTTAGTCCTGTCAAACTGGTTTAGTTTAGTGAGTGGTATGATAGTATCGACGCCATCGCTGCGCCGGCGCCGTATTGGTTCACATTAGCGCTGTCGGCGTCGTTGGCGTGGATTCGGAACGCGACCATGTGTTTTTTCACGTGCAGTTCAAGCCACGAAAATAAACCCCGTATTTTCGTGCATTTAATTCCATGCATATATACGGCGATGAAAAAACCAGTAGGCCTAAGCATACACATCAACTGTTATTGACAAAATCGGCAGTCAGGACCGGTGGCAAACATATTTTTTATGCAAATTTATTTTATCAAATCGTAGATATCTCACGAATAAAATAACCTATTAGACTTTATTTTATACATAACTAGCTGCGCCCCACGGTTTCACCCGCGTTGTGATGAAAAATTATGATGATGATGAAAAATACTTCACAAACGACCTATTCTCATACCTACCAAATTTACAAAAAAAAAAAAACGTTAAAATCGGTCGAGCCGTTTCGGAGGAGTGCGACTACAAACACCGTGACACGAGATTTATACATATATATAGTTGTACAGTGTGGAGATTAAAGTGGGAGGGTTATGTTCAGCAGTGGACGTCTTCTGGCTGATGATGATAGATGTGCCGAAAAACCGATAGTGTTAATTAATTGAAAAATAAATAGCGTTTATATAGGAATGGTTATGTCGGGCACCACACCTGGGCCCCGATTCTACTAAACTAATTGTTTTTAAATTGTTAATGAATTTCCTCAAAAAATGCCCTTTTGACACTATTGGTATAATAAAAGTGTCAAAAGTGAAAAACCAATTGTTATTAAATTGTTAATGAATTGCCTCAAAAATTAACCTTTTGACACTTTTTGTACATGTAATGTGACAAAAGTAAAAAAATTAGGCAATTCATTAACAATTGATAAACAATTGGTTTAGTAGAATCGGGGCGTTCTTTAGAGGTCTTGTCTGTCCAGTGAAAACCTCTAAAGACTGATGTCCGTGCCGTTTGTCCTAATAATTATACCTAATATTTAATTGTGTTTGATTATGTAACAAATTTATTTCTGGTGTACACAATACTTTCTAATATAGTAACATGCCATTAGTTTTTGGGACATTAATAAACTCGTGTTAGATTATGTGCACAGAAAAAGATGTGAACCTGCTGTTGGTTGTTGGAACTTTATTTTTAGCAAATAAATAAATATTTGATTCGATTTTTGACTGTCATTTATAGCATTCTCTATCTAGTGTAGCTTTCTATTGTAGAGAGAGCAAGAGATTGAACTATGTGTGTAAAAAATATATACATATAGAACAGAGAAGAAAATTAGAAACTAAAATAACACATAAATGTCATAATTACATATGGGGACTAGACTAAGGTTATGGCGGAATGAGGGTATCGCGAGGCGGGCATTTACAATGCGGGTGCATTACATCAAAGCGTATGCGCAAGGTTTGCAGTAAGTAAAGCCTAAAAGAGATACTTTTTCATAAAAAGTATGTATACTGGCTATTATCTCTTGGTGGCCGCATATCCGGCTATAAGGATGGCCGGATATCCAGTATACGGTATCCGGCTAAACAGCTATCCTTTTCATCAATTTACTATTATTAAATAATAGACTTCCGTCGGCCGCCAACTCGCCTAATGTAAAGCGATGATGCGGTCTACGATGGAGCACGTTTGCCTAGAAAAAATTCACTTGCGATTTGAAGTTACCCAGATTGTAATTATCGGGGAACACCCATTCAGGCAGCGAATTCCACAGACTAGCAGTTAGCACAATAAAATGTCAAACTGCCTCATACCATAGTAAACTGTAAAAACTTTTCGAAAGCAGTTGGCCGTGCGAATGGAGTTATTACTACTAAATTGACATCACATGAATTGTGGTCAAACGGCTAGCCTGTCAAGCATAAAAAAATACTACCGTGACGACATAGTAGATACAAAGAATGAGGCACGTTGTTTTATTTTTTGCTGTCTCAACTCTGATAAAGATTTATGCCTTAGGCTGCGTATCTATCAGAGGTGTGCCAAGAAGATGAGCAGTGCACGAGGAAATAGATATCAATATAAATAAATAACTAACTTCATAATAATGTCAGAACTGGATCAAAATGAAATGGGACCACACGGGAAGTACCACCTTTCAAATAAAAAAGAATCATGAAATTCGGTTCACTTAATCGAAAGTTCTGAGGTAACAAACATTTAAAAAAAAAGTCGAATAGTGAACCTTCTCCTTTTGTGGATTCGGTTAAAAATCAAACAATAGGATGGCTTCAATCCATGTCGCCTTGCGTCATTGGTTGATTTTTCCTCGCACACCGCTTAGCTACCTCGCACGTCTCTGGTGGATACGCAGCATCATACCTATCTAAATAAACAAGCAGTCAGACAGCCGAGGCCCATGCGCTTGGCTACCTCAGTCTTTTAGAGCAAGTATGTTCAAGGGCACGCGCCGCGCTGCTATCGCCACATGTCTGTCTATTAGACGTCAATACACAAGTTACATACAAAAATATCTCTTCAATATTCGTTAGATTATTTCCTGTAAGATACTATACACATCTTTACACGTGTACGAATAATAAAGCGTCAATCTACAAGTTATATGAAGATCCTTTCAATACTCTGTAAGAAACTGAACAGAATGTACGTTGAACTGTATGTGTCGGTTACGTGTCAGTTTATACGCTTATTGAAATGAAATCAATGGGCGAATTAAGAGTATTCAATACGTAAAATCTAATTTAGTTTAGAAATATGAATCAAATCAATCAAAAAAATAATAATTTAGAAATATCAATTTCTATAGTAACATTTTTTCATTGGATTCGCACAGATAATTTTTTATGAAGGTTTTTCTTGTTTACTGTTCAAAGAGGAACATCAACGGGAAATAATTAACCATATAAAAAATCCGACTTCATAAAAATTACAGACCTGGACCAAATTGAAATGGGACTACACGGGAAGCCCCAGCTTGCAAATAAAAAAAAAAACATCAAAATCGGTTCACCCAGATGAAAGTTATGAGGTAACAAACATTTAAAAAAAACAGGCGAACTGAGACCCTCTTTCTTTTTGGAAGTCGGTTAAAATAAAGGTTCCTGTTAGCTTGTTTGCTTACCTATGAACCAGCCACTTTCGCAGCACCTGCTTGTGTAGCGCGCGCGCCTCCCGCGTGTTGCACGCCCAGCGCATCAACAAGCCGAGAATCACGACCGTGATGAATGCCCCCACAGCCCACGGCCACGCAGGCGCTGCCTCCACTATGGTGTCAACTGGCGGCGCCACGGCTGTATGGACAACACAGACACAATTACATACCGTCAAAAAGTTTACCCCACAACTTGCTAAGCTGGAAATCCCACACCGTCCTATTTTTCCGCTCCTATCCTCCGCGGACTTGCAAGGTGTGGAATGTCTTTCCCCCAAAGGTCTTCCCACCAAGCTTCAATACGAAGCGTTTCAAAAAGGGTCTACAAGGTCTAGGTCTACAAATACCACTCAGGGCTGGCATAGCACCGTCAACACCGTTAGTGTTGCAGGTGTCCATAGGCAACGGTTTCTGCTTACCATCAGGCATCAATTTCTGAACTATAACTTGACCACAGTTATTTGGCTTTGCCTACGAAACCTTAGCATATGCGTGTCTCGACACGCTCTTAGCCAGTTATTCTATATCAGCCTCACTTTTACTTTTATCGTATCTATTGGGTCAGGTGTCAATCAGGTACCATTTTCGACAAAACTAAGTATACAAAATCTATGACAGCCACATCTAAGCTATAAAAAAGTGCTAATCAAATATTTGCAACAACATAGACATAAATAACCAGGCGCCTATTCAAATGAGCTGCTAACTAGCGCAGTTGATACATAAATTGCAGTCAATCGTCCATATTCATTCATCATCATCAACATTTCAGCCATAGGACGTCCACTGCTGGACATAGGCCTCCCCCATCGATCTCCAAAAGAGACGGTTGGAAGCGGCCTGCATCCAGCGTTTCCCTCCGGTCTCTTCTAGGTCGTCTGTCCATCTTGAGGATGGACGTCCTACACTGCGCTTACTGGTTCGTGGTCTCCATTCGAGAACCCTTCGGCCCAGCGACCATATATTCTGGTGCTATGTGCCCTACCCACTCCCACTACAACTTGCTAATCCGGTGGGCTATGTCGGTAACTTTCATTCGTCTTATCATATTCATTCGTAACACGAGAACTTCGCGAATTAAGAGAAATCCTTAACTACACTATTAGGGCAGCTCACAAATATAAATAATTTTAATGCGTGAGAATAACGATTGGGCATTATCTTTAGAACCACATTGCAAATAGTGTAAAGCGGAAAAAGATATGGCGGAAGAGATCGAAAAAAGACTCAAATTTCGATTTTCTCAATTTCTTCCACCAGAATAAAACTTCAAGGCTAGAGTGAATAGATTTCTTCTAGATCAACGTGTTCCTCGACGAATCCTCGGCCACACCGTCGCTTACAATCAGGCGAGTTGTAGCCATACGTAGACCTATTCAATATTTAAAAAAAAACTTGCCAATAAATAAATTACTGCATAACGATTGCAATGTTATTATAAAGATAACGCCGATCGCTTTTTAACCGACTTCCAAAAAGGAGGAGGTTCTCAATTCAACTGTTTTTTATTTTTGTTTGTTACCTCAGAATTTTCGACTGGGTGAACCGATTTTGATGAAACTTTCTTTATTTGAAAGCTGGTGCTTCCCATAATGGTCCCATTTTTGGTCCAGTTCTGACATATTTTTATGAAGTCGGTTTTTTTATATTCATAATTAACTTATGCTTCAACGAATTTTTACCTTTGGCCAGTAAGTATGGCCACTACATAACTCCGGCTGTATAGTCAGTGCGTGTCAACCCTAACAACCAGCCTACCAAGGATGCAGTACATTGACACACGCACCGGATCCGAGGCGACTAATACCTGCCTTTGAGCACCAGCTCGGGAAACCAGTTACCCACAGGTCAGCGGCTTATGCTCGATTGCAATATCTTAACCGGACTGTAATTCTTATAAGCATACTAAATATCAACCACACTTATATTACAAATAATATAGTTGGCGATGGTGGCCGAGCGGTAGCGCTTTACAATCACCCGGTTCGATCCTCGGTTCCTCACCAATCAATTATTAACCGACTTCCAAAAGGAGAAAGTTCTCAATTCGACTGTTTTTTTTTATTGTTTGTTCCCTCAGAACTTTCGACTGGGTTAACCAATTTTGATGATTCTTTTTTATTTGAAAGCTGGTGCTTCCTGTGTGTTCCAATTTCAATTTGGTGCAGTTCTGACATTTTTATAAAGTCGGTTTTTTGTATTGATAAAATTATATAATTATTAATTGTATTTGCTCTAGTGTAAAAACAATAATACGTACAAGCGTCAAACTTGACATGATTATAGTACACACTCTAAAATAAAACAACAAATAAAAATACTGGCCAAGTGCGAGCCGGTGACAAATTTCTGTTCATCAAAATTAAGCAACGTCGGGAGCGGTCGGTACTTGGATGGGTGACCCTGAGCGTGATGTTGACGTTTTGCACTATTCTTTGTACTTTAGTAGTTAATAATTTATGTATTAGTACGGAACCCTCAGTGCCCGAGCCTGACTCGCACTCGGCCGGTTTATTGCTGACCTCTAAAGAGTCAATCTGCACGCACAATGCGCACGTCATGTCCAGTGGAGAGATTTAAGACGGTAATCACGCGATGCAGCTATATTTAGCATACAAGTTCCAAATGCCTCTACACCGAGTGTATTCTAGACAACAGAAAATCAAAGATTTACTTGAACACATTTTTTTCTTTCTTTTAATAATAGGCTTGCGTTTGACCGCCAACTCGCCTGATAATAAGCGAAGATGCGGTATACGATGGAGCACACTTGCTTAGAAGAAACCGATTCACTCGCGATGTGAAGATTCCCAGTTTGTAACTATCGGGGAACACTCATTAGCGTATTCCACAGACTAGTAGTTCGCATAATAAAAGTGGAATCAAATCGCTTCATACTGGTTTTCGAAATATCAACCATGAAGTGGTGTCAAAATTTCGTAGCCACTCTGGCAGTCCACTAGGTAAATCGGCAGGAGGAAACGAAATCACACACTCACCGAAATGTATCCGACAAAAAAATCGATCATTATAAACAACTCATACTTTGGAACCAACCCTGATATCGTTAAAAACCGCTGTTTCATGACATTTTTCTATGGAACAAGTGTTTTTTTTTTTTGTAATAAACAATGACTGCCCCGGTGGCTCAGTTGGTAGTGAACCTAACTTCTGTGCTTGGGGGCATGGGTTCGATTCCCATCTAGGACAAACATTTGTGTGATGAACATTGGTGTTTGTTCTATGTCTGAGTGTTAATATCTATTTAAGTATGTATTTAATAATATATATGTACGTATATCAGTCTCTGGCAGCCATATTACAAGCTTTGCTTAGTTTGGGGTCAGATGACCATGTGTGCTAAAATGTCCCAGATATTTATTTTATTTATTTTTTAATGTTTACTTTGGGTTCTGCAGTTCTCTCGCTTGCGCATTTTTACATTATTAACGATACTAAAGTGGGACTGGGCCGGTCATATCAGTCGAATGTCAGAAGATCGTTGGGCCAAAACCACAGCACAATGGCTTTCTCAGGATGGCAAGCGACCTCCCGGACGGCCTAGACGGAGATGGAGGGATGAACTGGACTCAAATTGCCCAAAACACAGACGAGTGGAAGGAGGACAGGCAGGCCTTTGCCCTGCAGTGGGACGATACAAGCTAATATAATATATAAAAACGATACACAATTACTGAGTGTGAATATAAATAACTTGCCAAGTGCGAGTTGGAACGCACGAAGGGTTCCGTACCATTTTCTATAAAAACGGCAAAAAATCACGTTTTTTGTATGGGAGCCCCCCTTAAATATTAATTTTATTTTAATATAATAATTTATTTTTAAAGTGAATATACAACTAAATATTCTGTGAATATTTCAAGCGTCTATCTCTTGCCGTTATCAATATCGAGCGAAAACGAGCAAAAAAATCACGTTTGTTGTATGGGAGCCCCCTTAAATATTTATTTTATTCTATTTTTTTGTATTTGATGTTATAGCGGCAACGGAAATACATCACCTGTGAAAATTTCAACTGTCTAACTGTCACGGTTCATGAGATACAGCCTGGTGACAGACGGACGGACACACGGACTGCGGAGCCTTAGTTATAGGGTCCCGTTTTACCCTTTGGGTACGGAACCCTAAAAAGTTACAAAACCAATTTTTGTTGACTATATCGGGACCAACCCTGATGAGTTGGTCCAGTAAGACATATTTCCCTTGTTTGTCTAATCTGAGCCGTGACTCTTTCTCAACAGCGATGGGCCTTAGTTTACGGTGTGACATTGATGTACTTATTTCATTAGCATATTAGCATACCTACTAGCCTTTACAGGTCTGCCAATCTATTCTGCAAGCTAAGTGACTGCGCTAGTGAGGTGATAAGCTAAGTAAACATGTATTATTCTTGTCGATTACTACAGAGAAATGTCAAAATATCGAGTCATCACCCCTGACTGTAGACCCATACCCTTACAATTAGATATTTTGACATTTATCTGCAGAAATAGCAAAGAAAAATCATCACTTCACTTGCGCGTTACTTAGCTTACCGAATCGATCGGCTGATATTAATCACACTAATATCATATGTGAAAGTTTGGATGGATGGATGGATGTTTGTTACTCAATCACACAGAAATGGTTGGATGGATTTGGATGAAATTTGGAATATAACACTGCTTTGATTAACAAATAGGCTACTTATCATCATCACCGATTTTCATCACCACGCGGGTGAAACCGCGGGCGCAGCTAGTCTTATATAAGTATAACCATCTTTATAGCCTATTCAATGAACTAAACAAAGAATCATCACATGATTCTATATAAGTTGGGTATGCAGCGTAGTTAGGGCTCCCACTAGATGGACCGATGACATCGTGAAAGTCGCGGGCATCCAGTGGATGCAGCTGCCTTATTATGGATCTTTGATCGGGATCGCGAGTGTCAAAATTTGAAAGGGGTTATGACGCAAAAAAAGCGTTGTCTATTTCCAATTTCGTAGGTGACTTAATACGAAATTGGAAATAGACAACGCTTTTTTTTGCGTCATAACCCCTTTCAAGTGTCAAAATTTTGACACTCGCGATCCCGATCAAAGGTCCATAATAAGGCAGCTGATGGCAGGCTGTCGTTCAGTGCGGAGTTCTAAGGGGGTGGCCTATGTTCAACAGTGGACGTCTTCTGGCTGATGATGATGAAGTTGGGTATGATGATATTTATTACGTAAGGATATGATATTTTTATGATCCAAATGATCATGCATAAAAAATAATGATTCTAAAAATAAACGCGTCAATTGAGAACCCCATACTGTAGTTTGATTGCATCTGTTTAAGATAGTATCTACTTTAGAGAGGCCTCTGTATGCTAAACACACACTACGATATTTTAACCGACAAAAAAAGGATGAGGTTCTCAGGTCAACGCCTGTTTTGCATGCATGTTTTTTTGAATGGCCAGGCATAACATAAATACAAATACAAATACAAAATAACTTGTTACACAACAGTTTAATTTTGATGATTATTTTAGCCGCCGACACAAACAAAGGGATGTTATGAGTTTAGCATATGTGTGTATCTGTGTGTCTGTCTGTGGTATCTAGCTCCCAAACGGCTGGGTAATTATGATTTAGGCGTTTTATTATTTGAGAGGTGACTTTATCGAGAGTATTCTTAAAATCGGTTTAGGCGTTTAAGAAGTAACAGGTAGTTAATTTAAAGTAAAAATTTAAATAAACAAAAAATAAAACCGACGCAAAGAAAATTCTTGAAAGGAAAAAAAAAATAACCGATGAAAAAAAACCTTATGGGGAAAAAATTAATTAACTTGTAACTAAGCTCTTAAGCGAATGTGACTAATTTTTTGTAAGCGCCAAACAAACGATCAACGAAGATAATTCAAATTTAGCAATAATCAAAACAAAAAAGCTATGAGAAATCTCCAGCGATTTAGTAATAAAATTCTTAAAATGCGATATTTGACGCGTTAAACGAGTACGTTTTACGTCATGAATATGCTTGTTTGTTTCTTTGACGTAGACTCAAAATTAGTTACATTCGTTTACGAACTGAATTATTAAGACTAATAAAATAAATACGTTATAAAATCCAACAAAAAAGGAGGGCCTTTTTCGTCGTTGTAAAAAGTTTATGTGATAACTGCGTCTATTCCTAACTGCACGCGGCTTGAATCGAAACCAATCGTGACCTCTGAAGGAATACCGTTTCTCTACAATAAAACGACTAGCCATTAGTCGAAAGCAGAGTTATCTGGGTTGCACTTTATCTAGTTTGCGAACGCTGAATTGAAGTCGGAATTACGGCTTCATGGGTAGTCAAAACATCGCTGTATTGTGAATCGCAAGGTCAAATCTCTGTTGCGCGTACGCTTGTTCGATTTGCATTCGGACTCGGCGAGAGCCTGCGTCATAACAACCTCAGCCTCCACTTCAATATTAGAGAGAGCTACAGTAGAAAGAGAGAATACTATAAATGACAGTCGTAAGTCACATGATCACTCTGTCAAAATAGTGATACAAAACCAGGATCGCTCCTTTTAAGTCATCATCATTTAGCCTATGTTTCCACTGCTAGGGGACACACCTTTTCTCAGAGAGGGAGAGAGAGAGAGATAAAGAGAGAGAGAGGATGGGCCCGATTCCATTCCCCCACGCTATGCTGGCCCAGTGCATGTTGGTGAATGTCATGTCTTTGAAATTTTTGAGGTTCTTGGATACACCAGTTTCCTTCGGATGTTTTCCTTCGCCGTTTTTGAGCAATGGCATCAAAACTGGAAATAATTTATTTAGGTACCAAACAAGTCATTGGTGCAGGGCGAGGATAAACCGATTGCCGTTAGATTGTGAAGAGCATAATAAAATTATGCTAACGCTCAGCTACCGTCGCTCCCTTTGGGTAGTTCCATTTTTCCCCACAAAGCGCCCCTGTGGTGAAGCATAGTGGAATGTGAAAAAATTTGAACGCGACTTTGCCTTATGGCAACATAGGTGGGGCAAATTATACTCGTATAAACTCTTCGTTGATTCTGCCCCACTAGGGCACAACACTTATCGAATATTAACAAAGTGGTCTCTTTTCGGCATCGCGGAGTACCTATACAAAATTAACTGTAGCTGCGGACGTTCGTACATAAGACAGACTAAGCGAACTGTTTCATGGCGCATCAAGGCACATATCACAATAAAAAAATTAAAGACACAAATTTGCCATAGCTCAGCATCAATTGGACTCGGGCGCTAACCACTGGATTGAATTTCATAACCCTAAGACCCTGTCCACTGAACGCGACTACATTACGAGCTAGCTACGACGTTGGTTAATTACATTCGACACTCACTGAAAGAGAATGTGACGATCCCCTGGTCTCGAAAGATGCCGTGTATCCAAGGGGCGTATAGATGTAGCCGCGTGTGATAGTCCCCGTGCGACAGACGCAGTCGGCACCTCACTTCTGTTGGTGACGGGGCGGAGCACTCGGTTGGCACCTCCACCTTTTCTAGCTGAGTCTCGTTCTGAATAAAATACATAATAAATAAATAGACATTTTATGATTATACCTCTTTTATTTTACGCAGCAACTAAGCGACGGATTCAGCTTGAATTTCACAGAGTAAATTGGAGGGGCGGCGAATGACTTAGAATACATTTTGTCCCAGAAAATGTATGGTTACTGAGGGAATGTCCACACGGGTTAAACCGCGGGTCGCAGCTAGTGTTATACAGGATGTAAGGGAAACGCTCCCAAGAACGAAGACTGGTGATAGTGCACAATACAAAAAAAAAGTTTTAGTTTTTAATGGTCACAATGTAATGCAAATAAAATATCAACTGTAGCTAGAGGTCAACGAACCCAAGGGGCATTAAGGGGCGCTAGATGGTAATAAATGTGAGACTTACCTCTGATAATGTTTTTATTTTCGACAACTCAAATTCACAGCTATGAAATGGTACTCCTGTGTGCCATACAACTGTGACATTTTCACTGCAAATAATACAAATAATTATTCCATGTAAATTAGTATTTTGCTAACGGATCATTTACTAGGTTCTTAACTATCACAACAATTACAGTAAACATGGACGTAGCTATCCACATTGGGGTAGGATCCGCAGGTACAAAATGTATAAAGTTTTTGCCCGGATTTCACGCATAAAAAGGCTCTTACATAGCTATCGTTTGTTGTCACAGCAAGGACAGGTGCTATGACAGCCGAGAGCACATATATATTTTGTTGCATAGATTATCAATGCCATCTGTCCAATATTTAACTATTTTTTTAGTATACAGACAAACGACTGGCCAACTGATAGTAAGTAATCACCATCGCCTATGGACACCTACAATAATACCATAACTTAAGGCAACGAGTGCTGTGTATTACGGCACAGGTTTTAAACTCTTGAATTAAAAAATCTCAGTAGTCCTTAACTGTCATGCAAAAGCGTGACACTTGCTCGGTTCATCTCTCTGTTGAGTAAAAATTGTGACGTCTTCATTTTTTTTATGGCCTTCTGTGCAATGACTAGCTATACCTAGTCTGTGCTTCTGTGCTAGTCAAGTTGTTTGTTTCTCATCTTACAATGATGTTAATTTATCTATGCATATTTTTCTGTCAAATTCATTCATTATTTTTGTCTTATCTAATTATTATTCAACATTTTAAGATTTCAGATATAATATTAATAATTATTCATTGACATCGGCTCCACTGTATTGTACCCAGCTTGCCTTCTGGTCAGAAGACCTTTTTTTTTACGCGAATAAGTCCGCGTTTGACCTCTTCCTGGGACCTCCATTCATGTACCTTTTGTGTTAGTTGTTTCCAATTTCTTCCAGCCAATTTCTTAATTTCAAAATATTAACTAATTTATTGTACAATAAATATTACGCAAGCCCTATTGTCTACATATGGGAGCTTCTGTATTAAAGTGACTTTACTCATTTTAAAATACTTTAATGGTTGGCAACTGTAATTAATTTTATAATAGTTGAGTAACAACAATGTAAACTTACCTATCATGGTGTATCACACTCACTGCGGCTCTATTGTTCTTAAAGTCTTCCTCTGTGTACTTATTGTCAATTTTGAAAAATTTATCAGTTATATTTCTATCAAGGTTATTTATTAAGAAGGAATTCTTCAGTAAGTAGCAAGCATTGAAGACTAAGTCAACTGTTGTGTTCAGACACACCTGTGGATAAAAATTATATCAAGGAATTACTTAAATGTAAAGTCCACAACTCCGGGTGTGATCATACTTTACACTAATACTAGTAGCCCATGCAAATTTCACCTCGGAATGACAGATAATAAGCGGTAAGCTTGTAAAAACCTTTGTTTTAGTATTTTAAAAATTGTCTCAAAAGTCTCATAAAATCTTGTGTCCACAAAATGAAAAAAGGTCAAAGGTCACAAAAATACTTTTTTCGCAAATATCTCACTTTCTATGGTTTTAATGATACATCAACCCAGAGTCACACAACGGGCAATGGAGAGAGCTATGCTCGGAGTTTCTTAACGCGATAAAATTCAGAACATAGATATTTGCCAAAGAACCAGGGTCACCGACATAGCTATTAAAATCTGCAAGTTGAAATGGCAATGGGCAGGCCACATCGCTCGAAGAACTGATAACCGATGGGGAAGAAAGGTTCTTGAGTGGAGACCGCGAACCGGAAGACGCAGCGTAGGTAGGCCTCCCACTAGATGGACCGATGACATTGTGAGTCGCGGGAATCCAGTGGATGCAGATGGCAGGATGTCGTTCAGTGTGGAGGTTAAAGGGGGAGGCCTACGTTCAGCAGTGGACGTCTTCTGGCTGATGATGATGAATGATACATATTTACATATATTATTAAAACATGTTTTTATATGCTTAACCGTTTTTGAGACAGCATGGAGAGCTTAATAGCATAATGCAAGGTCAACCGTCATTAGCTATGTATGGCTGAGGGGAGCACTGCGTACATTTTGAGGGTGGTCTCTTTTTAAATTTAAAGAATATATTCTACCTCTAATAGTGGAAAGGTAGGGGATAAGTTTTGCCTGACATTGATGCTTATTTTATGTAAATATTTACTAGTTATGAAATTGTAAGTAAAACAGCAAAGACACAGAGACCCAACATCTCTGCGCATGTTGCTCTAGGTATTCAGGGAGCTTGGGATCGTCAACAATTCTGACATTGTAATTTACTTCATAATGACTTCAAATTCCACAAAATACTGACAAAAAAAAACTATCAATAGATGCACACTTTAAGAGCTCCATGTTTTGCTTCAGAACCCTAACCCGTCAATTATAACAGGTATACTTACATGAGAGCAGTTGCCATCGATTTTAATTGGCTGTTGATACCGTGAGTGAACTTTTCCTTGACTGTATATAGACTCCTTTGGAGGCTTTTTACAATAATGGTCATTGGAAAAGTAGGTAAGCTGGACCATCCAGGACGTCGGAGGAGGCGCCCTAAGATTCACGTTTATACACCACTCGGCGAGGTACCGACCCTCCACTCCATCGTTATAAGGAGTTAGCGTCGTTCTGGTCTCGTTGCCTTTACTGCATATTAATACGTCCCCAGATTCCATAGATTGCGAATATCCCACACATAACAGCACTCCTAACAATATCACAGACATTTTGCGAAATTATGTAAATAACTTCATGACAGAACCAAGATGCCAAGTAAACACGGTCGTAAATAAAGTCACTATTTCAACACCAAATACAATAAATCGAATGACGCCAATCACCGATGAAAACGAACTGATACTGAGGTTGAGTTGAGGCTGGCACTGTTGTTTAGGTAATTTAAATTGTTCAACTGTTACCTACTTATTCGACAACGAAACTCACATCTGATTTATTTAAATCTGATCGCCATTTTTAGTTATTTACAACTAGTGGGAACAATCAAGAATTAAATTTGTTTTATTTTCATTTTTAATACTCAATACTCAGTCCAAAGAGTAGAGTAATATGCCCGTGATAGGCATGTCGATCTTTAATCGATTAATCGGAAAATCGATTTTTTGAGGTCAGGAAATCGATTTTTTAGATCGATCTGACAGAGTGGATCGATTCACTAGATCGATTCTTGAACCCTGAGAATCGGACCGATTCACGATGTTGATATTGAGGTGCTAATAAAGATAGTAGAAATGCAGTGCATTCCACCTAGAATCGATAATATTTCACGGGATTATCTATGGAATCGGTTTTCTAGATCGATAAAATATCTCTATGCTGTAAAAGTTTAATTATCGAACAATAGTCTAGCAGTCTGTGCGAACTATAGTATGCGCAAGTTGCGCGGCTTATTACGGTAGTTATGTTAGAAGTAACGGCATTATCATCCTTAGGCGCGCGAACAGGTTCACAACTGTCACCATGGTTTTGGTGCCAACGCGAAGAAAACATGTTGCCTCATGGTATTCTTTTCATTTGTGTATTTTGACTGTTAATGTGAGCGTGTATTTCCATGTTGTTTCCCAAACTCCATAGATTTAAAGCCCCTATTAAAGTTTCCACCACGTTATTGGGGCAGAATGACTAAAATACACAAAAATAGAAGGGAATCTAACCTAAAAAAAACCCACTTCTGTGCTAAAATACGTAAGACGAGGCAATATGGTCTCAATGGCTTTAGCATACCAAGTTATAAGCCCAAAAACAAAAACGTATCCGGAATGTATAATAATTTTATTATACTTTATGGTGTTCTATGAACAGTGTACATTACATTTGTTTTGTGATATATTTGCTCTGTATTTATAAGTAAAAAAGTGAGCTAAAGCATGTTTCAGCAGTTGACCATTTAATTGTTAACTTCTTTATCATTAAATCGTAATATAATTTTTAACCGACTTCCAAAAAGGAGGAGGTATGTAATATGTATATATTGTATATTGATCGATATTTTTGTTTCACCGAAAACTAGTAGTTGTGCTTGCAATGAATACTTATTCAATTTAAAAATCGATTTCTATATCGATTCGATCTATTCTGCTGCAAATAAAAATAAAAATCATTTTAAATTGAATAGTAGGCATACATTTGTCCTCGAGAATCTAACCAAATAGAAGATCGAATCGGTTTAAAAAAAAAATTGGAAAATTGAATCGATTAATCGAAGATCGATCTTCCAGAGGCCGATTTAATCGAGAATCGATTCAGTGGACTTCGATTCGAAAATCGATTTTTTTCAGGAAGAATCGACATGCCTATCGTGCCGTGACAGTGTGATCAAGAAAAATATAATAACTAATAAAACAGTTTTTTTAATTTTTTTCTTGACCATGGATACAGTGTTCTTTAATCGGAATAATAATGTTTCCCTCCTTGAGACGTACGTCCAAAAACTTTCCAGCTTTATTATGTTCGTACGGCTCCCTGGCCTCACTGTTGAGGAAAGACGTTATATAACCTATTAGGTTTTATAAATATTTCTATATTATTAGGCTGCACAGCTTTTTTTGTAACTAAAGATTATTCATTAAAATTCTAATTGTCTAATATTTATTAGTTTTATGAATAATATTGTATGATAATATATTGTTTTCTGGATACTTGGGCCATTGTAGCTACATTAACAGCTGAAGTAAATATCAAATATATTTTATGTTCGTGATGGACAAAACTGTTGAAACTACTTAATTACTTTACCATCGTTAACCATCATATCTCTTCCATCGTAGACCGCATCATCGCTTAACATCGGGCGAGTTAGCGGAAAAAGAAAAAAAAACGTTCGATGGTAGTAGATCTGCACAGACCTATGCTATTGCTGGTTTTCTTTCTTCTCATTTTGAGCACCAACACGCTTGTGGCAATCACGTAGAGAATGCAATACTTTTCATACGTAGTATTACATTCTCTTTGGTGGCAATAGTGCCACCATCGTATTTTATAGATACAACAAACAACAATAAAACACGGAGCTATCTCTTTTATTCTAAATGTGCAAGCCCCTCCACCGTATTTTATTGTATGCATAGTGTTGTGGAGAGACGTGCACATTTCGAATGAAAGATCTCTATCTCCTATTGTGACTAACTCTGGAGATGGGCTCAATCACTGAAGTGAGAATTTTTTCGTGTAGATTTTTTTACCCTTCTCTTTTCTGTGGGCTCAATTAATGAATTCGTAGTACATATAGATCGTTGGGCTCAATGTATATTCTATAGCTTCATGGGCTTTCTAGCAAAAATCAAGCTAGAAAAATTAACATTGTAATGCTGCATTCAAATTTTTTTTGAACAACTCTTTGACATAATATAAACTTGATTGCAGCACATTGATAAATATACTACCGCTGCAGCACTACATTTATAAGTTAATTTGGATAATCATGGAACAAAGTCAGGGTTTGTTCATTCATGGGTCGTTCCTTAGTATGTGTAAAGCCCAAAGTCATCAGTAAGTTTTTTTGCCTAAGCTGTACCTACTGGTTAGTAGTAGTAGGCAAGTATGTTACAAATAAAACAATGTATAAACTCCTAATAATAATTTAATGATTTACCGAAACTCAAACCATCACACATCCATCATACACTTAAAATACCCACTACAGTCCTGTGAATTTGTTTAACAGCCTGCTAAATTATTAGCTAAAAGATTAGCACTGGAGCCACGTACTAGTAGAACCTAATGTTTATATCCATTATCTGTACAGCGAGATTTAGATAGATCGCCAGCTCTATGGGATACAAAACGGAATACTAGCAGTGGCCACATGCGTAATCCTAGCATCTCCTATAACAGCAGGCGATAAGGCTAAAACCAGTAAGGCCGCAACTGCATGTTTGTGGAATTTTAGGGTTTACATCCCAATCAGTGTAGCGAGATTGGCATAGATTGCTAGTGCTGTCAGGGAGACACCGAGCGCTAACGCAGCACGTAATGCCAGCAGTGGCCAAGGAGCTAATCCAAGCGCGGCTCCTAGCGCCTCTTCTAGCAGCGGTCGGTAAGGCTGTAGCACCAATAAGGCGACTACAAGGGGTACGTGTTTTTTCGGCAGGTCAGACCGCGTCCAGAGCCAGACGAGCGCGGCCGCGGCGCCGTGCTGTAGTAGTGCCACATTGGAGTCGGCGCATGAGCGCACATACACCCAGGAGAATTCAGAGCCACGCGCGCCCACCCATAGAAGTACTCCACGGGTTACCACCACCTGGAAATAACATAAGTTTGCATTTGCATATCAAATTTTTTTTTGTTCAAACAGCACCATCCATCAGATTATGATAAGAAACTGAGTCAAATATTATGAACTGGGATTCCTAGATACTGTTAATCCTCCCCTTACTCTTTAAAAAATGTATTATGAGGAAATAAATTTTTACTGTTTTTTTTTTTTTTTATTCTTCAGGAGCGCTTGTAAAAGGCATCCCTAAATTATAACAATCTAGCCTAATGTTAGGCTAATAAGTAATTTAAAGCTTCTGGGCAACTAAGTGTTAAGTTAACTTATGACGTTATAAGTTAACTTAACACTTAGTTGCTCAGAAGCTTCTGCTTCCGCCGCTTGTTCATCACTGTCCATGAAGATGACATTAGAGTGCTCTCACATGTACAGTGCGCAACTAGTCCATCGGCACACAGCAGCAGTCCAGGACTACTACTTTGTTGTGTCTTTGTAGCACCTCCGTTTATGACAGCTGGCAGTTGCCACACTAATAAGCTGTGCCATGCTGGGAAGATGGAGCATCCTGTTGCAGATGGAAGGACTGGTCTACCAGACCAGCATCGCGGGCCTTGTGCTGCCTCTCTATGGCTTGATGGCTTGTGCCTCGATATTTATTTAGGGCGGGATTTAGTCTGCAGAGCTCTCACCCAATACCTCTCCTTCCAGCATCATGCTCCACAGACTTTGCAGAACTTATCCCTTTCGAATAAAATAACAGGTGGTTACATTTACCTCAGCACTTGCCCATCCAATGGCAGAGGTCAGAATCTTGGCATGACCCTTCCCAGGGACAGAGTTGAGAGCAAAATAGATACCCAGCAGGTCAGCAAAATCAACGGTCGCTTTCAGGATCTCCTGTAAATTGTGATTGTTAAATTAAGTTATTTGTTTGTCATTTCAGTCTCATTTTCACTTCACTGTTGAGCATCACCACAGAAATAAAGGTTTTTTTTTCCAGAAAGGATTTTATGTTTGACAAGCTGGGCGTTTAACCACGGCTCACTTGATAGTGACACTTTTAACTTCGCCAACAGATTTTTAAATTGATAGTTGTAGCTAGCTAACCGAGCATTAGAAAGGGGGCCCTTTCTTCCGCAATGCTATATATTGTTTCTAGCTAAGCCTAGCTCTTTCCATAGCTCGGTGAGCAACTTTAAACTTATGTCCATGTTTCTGCACTGTATGTGTGTCATGGCAAGAGCACTCACATTTTTGTATTTTTTTAAGCAAAATTATGCTTGTGATTGACTGCTATCTCGACTCATGTTTAGTGATGATACCCTTGCCACACACCTTGCAG
The DNA here is from genome assembly GCA_949125355.1 of Agriopis leucophaearia. Classification (NCBI taxonomy): domain Eukaryota; kingdom Metazoa; phylum Arthropoda; class Insecta; order Lepidoptera; family Geometridae; genus Agriopis; species Agriopis leucophaearia. The sequence goes on along the minus strand of OX421268.1, from coordinate 14,677,544 downwards.
CAAGATTACCATATCAACATTTAAAAAGTGCTGAAAAAAAGCCGGGTATTTCTATAAAACTCCGGACATTTAAGTATAATGTTTAATTTTTAGAAGAAGATTTTTGTTTTGTGTTTAGGGAGACGCTATCAAGATTAGTGACTGATTATATATATTATATTACTCATCATCATCATCAGCCAGAAGACGTCCACTGCTGAACATAAGCCTCTCCCTTTAACCTCCACACTGAATATACTACTCATATCATAAGTCATATTAAATTTCAAAAGTTAGAAAGCAAAAGCTATAGGGTCGGTCACATATTTGTGAGGCCTCTGGTGTTACAAGTAACCATGGGCGACGGTGACTGCTTCCATCAGGTGGCCCATGTGCTTGTTTGCCACCAATGGCATAAAAACTTGAAGCTGGAAAAGTCCAGATAACGGTCTAATGGTGAATGGTAACCCCAGATGCAGATGAATATGTTTAGCTGTTTATGCTGTTTGTTGGTATCAATCCTGATGGATATAACATAATCAGTCGGTCCCCTTTTAGTAGGCTCTTAGTACAGTTAGGGGATTTCGATGCAGTATTCTAATGCCCCAGCACCAAGTCAAGTTGAGCTGTAAGGTTTGTATAGCTGAGTAATTACTTTTATAATGCTTACCAAAAACACATTGTAATCTCCCGTGACATGGCTGCCGTCCGCATCGGGAAAGAAGGTAGCCAAAAGCAACATTTTGCAAAGCTGTGTGAATATGTACAGCCCTCCGGCGTATACACATTTAGAAAATGTTGCATACTCTGATCTGAAACAAAATACTGTTCTGTAACTTATAGGTAAATTTGGAAAGTCGTACAGTCTAGGAGGGTTGAGATTTTGGTACTGTTATCAGAGATATCTCTTTTCACTCATAAGAAAAAGGATTAAAATGTTTTTAGGTTTTATTCGTTTAAAATGTAGGTTAGCTTTATGTCATTCTACTTACATTCCGGAAAACTTGTAAGCCATATGATAAGGAGCGTAAACTAAAGCTAAACAATTACCGAAGTGATAAAGCGTCATTTTCAGTATTTGATATACTAATTAAACTAAAATTTACTCATTAAATCTCTACTTTTGTACTTGAAATGAATCTCACAAAAGTTGTTTCCGTCGGATTGTTCCTTCTTTCGTGACACTGACACTTCACTGAAGTTTACTGACATGACTGATGACATGTCATGTGACGGAAAACACAATTTACTGTCAGACTGTCACGGACTCACGGTGTCATAAATAATTTATAATGACACATTTCATTATACATAACCTAAAAATTTTCTTTATCTCTTTCTTCCATTAAAATTTCTCTTATATAGCTTTCTTTGATCATGCTAAAGAAACATTAGACAGCTCTGGAACGCATTAAAACTAACGATTGAAATGCCAGTGTCATTACTGTCAAAAAAGCATTGATTTTGTTTTGACCTTTTACAGCTCCATATTGCGTGAATAGAAACGTAAAATATGTAAAATTTAGTTTTTTGACATTATTTAATAATACACTCCATTATATAGAATATGTGAATGATACTGCGGTACGGAATATAAGTTTTTAATTTCGTAAATTCAGCATTTTGTTGAAAGTGTTTACTGTCGATCGCATATTATGCTGTCACTAAACTAACAATTTTTACAACGGCACGGCACTGCGTAAAACAGAACGTTAATTTATTTCCTAAGTTGTTTGTTTGTTTATAGTAAAAATACCAAAACAAACTTCTAAATTAGTTATAAATGTTATAAATCACCAGGCTTTTATTTGCTTTAAACATGTTACGAATTACAATATCACTGTTAACATAAGCTTTTATTATTGCTTTTTGACTGTTTTCAGGTTAGTATGTACCTATATAGTATTAATATTTAATTTATTAGGATCTGTAAAAAAAGAGAATCGAGTACCTTAACCCATTTTTTTTTTAATTATTTGCTGGTGATTCTATAAATTTTATCCAACAACTTGCATCGAAGGGGTTGTAAGTTATAAAGGGATGCAGAAAAAAGGGTGCTGTTAAAAAGGGTGGCTTTTTAACCCTTTCGTTTTTTAGCACACGCGCAAGAGAGAAGGGTTGCTGTCCAATGGCAAGGCTGGATTTGGTGAATTTTGAATGTCTTTGTAGGTGCGGAGAGGCTCGGTACCAAGCGGTGGAAGCAGCGTTCACCGTCCCTCACCAGTTGCCCGTTGAAAGGGCTCCGGGTAACCTGTCCCTTGCATTCAAATAAGGGCAGCTGTAATTTGCATATGATTATAATTTTTAAATGACCAAATCTCATGTAATATTATACGGTCATTAGTTTTTCACACAATTGAGTCTGTTTAAAAAAAATCATGAAAAAAAGTTAGTAGCTTTTGTATACGTACCTCATTATGTTGGATTGCAGTGTGCTGTGGACTTCATTTTCTCCTGTTGGTAAGTTTTAATGCAAATTCAATAGTTATTTTCAAAAAAAGGTTTTATTCTTTTTTGGTGCAAAGAAGTTACATAATTTGGTAACGAGGTAGGATTTCCAACTGTTTTAGTATAGGTACATGGTGTAGGTATCATGATCCAGGTATTATGGATGTCACTGTACGGCTACCCATAGTATAGGTACACTAGCAAAGGTAGCTATTAGATACGATAGCATGCTCCATTGTAGACAGCATCATCACTTAACATCAGGCAGGATGGCGGTCAAAAGAAAGCAAATTGACCAGTAAAAAATTACAATTCATCTACAGTCCTGCCTGTCAAGTTCTGGGTTATCCATATTGGCAATATGGCAATTTTAAACATGTCTATGGACTAGGCCTTTGGGCCTTGCTTTACATTTGTTTCTTGTAATGAGCTGAAAAGGTGTATACTAATTCCCATAAAATATTACTCAGTGAATATATTATGTGGTGCTGATGTAAAGTTGAAATGCAAAGTTTTTTAAATAAAAGTCAATCAGTCAAGGTCCCAGCAAAAACCATTCCATTGTTTTTGCTGGGACCTACATTCTCCATCTCTGTCATGAAGATGACGTAGAATGAGGAATATCCTCTGCTGTTCCTGTCAAAGCCACCCATGCAAAGCTGAGTGTAGGTAAATCTATTCTGATAAGACTTCTTTTACGGCTCCAAAAAGATTTTAAGGGTTCCGAATCCAAAGGATAAAACGGGACCCTATTACTAAGGCTCCGCTGTCTGTCTGTATATCTGTCCGTCTGTCACCAGGCTGTATCTCATGAACCGTGATAGTTAAACAGTTGATATTTTCACAGATGATGTATTTCTGTTGCCGCTATAACAACAAATACAAAAAAATAGAATAAAATAAGTATTTAAGGGGGCTCCCATACAACAAATGTGATTTTTGGCTCGTTTTTGCTCGATATTGGTAACGGCAACAGGTAGACGCTTGAAATATTCACAGAATATTTAATTATATAATAACTTTAAAAATTAATAATGAAATAAAAATAAAAGTAATATTTAAGGGGGGCATACAACAAACGTGTTTTTTTTTTGCTCGTTATTGTTAACGGCAACAGGTAGACGCTTGAAATATCTATTCATAGAATATTGAGTTTAAATATTCACTTTAAAAATAAATAATTGAATTGAAATAAAAATAATATTTAAGGGCTCCCATACAACAGACGTGATTTTTTGCCGTTTTTATACGGAACCCTTTGTGCGCGAGTCCGACTCGCACTTGGCCGGTTATTTAAATTTAACCTCATGATGTGAACTGATTTTAATAAAATAAAAAATTGACCTAAGTGTAAGTATCATCGTCTCTTAATTTTATCAAAATCTGACTATGGGCTATAACCCTTTATCTGGATAGGGGTAAAATAATCTTGATATTGTCTATGAAGATAATTTATGGCAGGAACTGCCTAATCGTCATGCTTAATGTTACTCTTGGGTTACTGTTAAAACAGTATAATACTATTTTTAACCATCTTCCAAAAAGGAGGAAGGTTCTTCAATCAATTTTAAATACATAGTTAAATAACAATATTTGAGCCCGAAAAAAATACATGTTATAGATACATCTGTGTTTGAGATAAAACCGTGGTTCAAAACACGATAGAATAAACTTTTCTCGATTAAAAAAATAACGAAACAAAGTCGATTTAGTAGAATTTATATTTTTTCCCGTTTTATGCTCTAATGAAAGCGCGTAATAGCCTGAAAATTGCATGTACTAAAAGGTAATTGTATTTAAAAAAAAATACTCTGGATAGTTTTTTTATAGTTTGTTCGTTCGTTTTTGCCTGAAATTAAAAACGTAAAGAGGTCGCGAAAATTTGCGCGCACCGCGTCCGCCCTCTACTTACTCTTCACTGCGTACGATAGTCGCGGGCATCAACTAGTCTATACTAATATTATAAAGAGGAAAGATTTGATTGTTTGTTTGTTTGCATTGAATAGGCTCCGAAACTACTGAACCGATTTGAAAAATTCTTTCACTGTTGGGAAGCTACATTATCTCCGGGTGACATAGGCTATATTATATTTTGCAGCAGTAGGCCTAGCACGGGCTGTGGACAGATTGTCTTTGCGCCGTTTTTATCCCGCTAGAAAGAGACAAACGTATCCATATTCTAGCTCTGTCGCGTCTACGCTCGGATAAAAACGGTGGTAAGACAATTTTTCCACGGCCCATGCTAGGCCTGCTAGGCCGAAGGCCGAGCTTACACCCGTGCGAAGCCGGGACGGTCGACTAGTTCGTAATATATTTGCTAATGCCACATAATTCTCCCTATTACATAGGCTAATGGCCATATTCACAACAACATTACAAGTACCGCACGAACGTTCCCAAAAGAAAATGGGATAAAAACCCGCGTGAGGAGCTCACGTCATCCCTCCATTACAGCATTGTGCTGCGACAATAGAGGCCGGGTATAAAGAATCGCGACCATTAGGTAAATTTCCTTATTTTTTTCCGCGACACCCCTCGGGGCCCAGGACGGGACATTTGTCACGGCCGAGTGTGGTAAGCGTGCCGGGAGATTGAGATCTCGGGATAGTGCGAGGACGTTTTTTGTTCTCAAGCGATTAGGGGGCAGGTGTAAGTTTTCATATTTTCTAAGACTACCTTCTTTTATAAACTTAATTTTCTAATACGTACACGATTACAATCGGGATACTTGGACAGTAAATCTCTTGTGATAATTAAAATCTATGAGCAGGTACGTAAATAATACGTAATTGCGTTATGCAATGCAGTGACGTACATTTATGGTAATGTTAATTAAATAAAATAAATAGTTACGCAGCCATTACTGTATAGAGCACATCAACTTTTGCAACTAAGCATTATGGGCGTCTACGGCATGCGGCAGTGCGTTTTGATACGCCGCGGCTGGAACGCGCGAATGGGAATCCGCCTCGAAGGACCATAAATGTAGCTACATTATTATAGTTTAGTCAACGCAGTTTTCATAAAGCTCATGTAATTTATTCGACTCATATATAATTTAATCGAGCCGATTCTCATTCGCGCGTTTGTCAGTAGCGGCGTACCAAAGTGCACTGCCCTGCACTGACCCCGGGCATAATGCTTAGTTGCAAATGTTTGTACTTACTCCCTAAAATTAGAGTTACGGTATGTAACTCTGATTGCAGTGAAGCGTAGTGGGCAAAATACGTATATTTACTTACCTAGTAACTAAACACCCAATAGGCATATCAATTCCATACATATTTTGAATATAGAAATTGAAATTTCCGTAAGTTCGATACGTACGTGTTACGCACGCAAATATATTTGTATCTTAAGAAACCAACTAACATTGATTGTTTTTAATTGCCCTGTGTTCAAATCGCAAAATATAAAAGTTACAGTAGTGAGCAGTTTGGTATTAAGTACACCTATTATACCTATACAGTATCATTATTTCTAACGTCAACTATACACATTCACGTCTACGTCTCACCACAGCGTTCACAGACGCCGCAATCAATAATCTGTAATGGCGAAATGATTTCAATTTGTGTGCGTGTGTCGGAGATGCATTATTCTGGCCACGTACGCTGCAGGCGAACGCGGCACGCAGATAAGCGTCGAGACGACATGCCGAAACTCCGGGAGCCGGGTGTCTTATCGGAAACGGCTTACCCTCGCGAGAGCCGCTAGGGGAGCCCTCGGCCCTCCTCGGCCCTCGGCGATCGATCTCGATGCAAAACTGCCGATAGGGGAAGTTTTGTTTCTTCCTCGTAATTTTTTTATTGCGTTATCTTGCCACAATCTAAGGATTGGCAGGTGGCTAGTTTGTAATTGATGAGGCGGTCAATTACCTATCTGGTAGTTTCTGTGGTTTGAACTTGGGTTTTGCAATGGCCTTACTTTATCAGCAACTTCATTTAGTCTCCTTTACCCCACGGCTTTGGGCCTTTTAATAATGCGATCTCTTATCGACGATTTTTTTTATATCTTTAAATATAGTTTTGTGTCACCTAAGTAGACGTAGTGCAGAACCTGCCTATGTATACGCAGTCTTATTATTTTTTGAATGAAGATATGTTTATTTATTTATGTAACAAACTATCTGAATTTATTCTGGGTTATCAGAAATCGAATATGATTTTATATGCCACTGAATATGAATCTACGGACGGTGGGTCGGGTGGAGACGGGCGGTGTGCCTGTATACATATTTTGCAACTAGATAGATTTGCGGCTGCGGGATGGGGTAGCGGAGGGTGGGTGGAGCGGATGAATAATTCCCGTTCGATTCCCAACTACATATCCAGGAAACTTTTGAATGTATTAATACATCGTCGACTCACACGACGTCGTCCCACTTGGCATACTTAGGTAGGTACATAGACAGTATATAGGCTTAGATATAATATTAGCAAAACCTCGGTCAGATTAACTAAAGTGATTTGAAATGTGTAGGCATGTCCACTTGTATGGATGTTTTCCTAGCGCGGACAGAAACTATCAGTTCAAAATAGTTTTCTTATGTATTTGCTTCTGTAATGCCTTTTATACCTTCGTATTATCCTGCTATAATAGGCAGTGCTCTTCATGGCTAGTTTCATATTCGTACCTTTCGTAGAAAATAACTTCATTGATATACATATACCGATTGCACATGCAATGCAATGATTTGGTCATGCAATGCAATGATTTGGTCACGTATGGATTCAATATTTTTCTGACATAATTATAAATTCAATTTTTCAGTTAATTTATTAGCTTAGCTGGAGTCGTTACTTTTTGTGGTATAAATACCTACTTACACCTAATTCACTTTCAGCCACTCTCATCCAACTCTCGATATTTATTCATAGACTTGCGCGTGCTTTTTTACTCGGCCATAAATATTAAAGGCGTCTCAATCTCGAGTCGTACCAGCAGGATTTTCAATTCGACAGTACTCGTATCCCCTTATATTTTAGGCTTTCTCTGTTTCCGTGCATTAGAGAGGTTTGATGTATGGCCACGGGCGGCGGTAAATCAAATTTTGATTGGTATTTTCTTTGTGGAAAGTCGGGCGCTCCGGCGGGATGTCGCGTAACGTGGGTTAACCGATCCCTAGGCGCCCCTGCCGCCGCCCGACTTATGTGGTTCTATATATATATACACCAAAGATACATTCGGAATTGCTTCGGGATTGACGTAAGACTTCTGAATACATATATGGAACATAGGTAATAGGTATCTATCAACTATTTAACCATGTTCCCAAAAATTACTTATAAAACGAACTTTACACGAATTTGAAGACAATAAATTAGTACGTAGGTAAATATGATCGAAGCTCCAAAGCAAAATGATAGTAGTATGACGCACTATTATCTACCATTTAATATATAAAAATTATATACCTACATTGGTTCACAAGTACCAAGGATGATTTTAACTAGAGTCGTCCTTGCAAGTACTTACCTACTTAACCACTTTCTGTAAGGGTTAACAAAATTGCTCTAAGTTTATTTAGGGCTATAGAAATTAGATTTTCTCTGGTAAGTAGATTTCAGTGAAATAACCCTGCATGTGAGTCGATCACTAGCTAGTCGTGTGATCCAATTGCGATCGAGAGTAGCTTCAAACGGACGGAATCAAATTCAGCCCCCTTTAAATATTTGAAGTGGAGCCTGAGGCCAGGCTCCCGAGGAAAGTCAGATACACAAATTGAACTAATCTTCCGATATTGGAGGCAGGGATATTGCTCCTTAGATAGGGAAGATAGGAACGCCCTTTGCTTTGTTCTGTGAATGATAATCATCATGGTCTCTAGTATGAACCTAGGGAGTAGGGAAAGGGACCATACCTAAATGAGAATTAAAAAAAACTTTTAAACGATTACGGTTGTTCACTACGACAATCACAACCTTACCACGTCAAATATCCAGGTTTAATCATACAACTGTAGAGAATTTTAATGTGTGAAGTATTTAAGTGGTCGTGTTCTAAAGCGGAGAACGTAGCTTAATTAGGATGCCCTGTGACTCGATGTAGTGACAATATATGTAAAAAAACGAAAACTCGAAGATTGGACTGCGTGGGTGCTGTGTCTAGCAGTGGACATTTGAATACGATATACTGATGGTGACAAAGTATTCTTCGCGTCGTTCTATGACTAAAATTATATTTTATTACATAGACAGACAAATACATAATTTTTTTGTGGCAAAAAAATTATATAATAGAAATTAAAACAATAAAAATTTAAAATTAAATTAAACTAGAGCTTATCATATATTTTTTTTTGTCACAAACCGGCTACAACTCTGCATAATATTATGAACCTAGGCACCATGCATGAAAACTTAAATCCCTGAAGTAAGTATGTATGGTTAAAGATTATAAACTAGGCTATGTAACCTACTTTTCCCAGCTACCTACAATTTCAATTTAAGTCCATAAATATAGATTTGATTGGAAAAAGGTTTGCTCTACTGGGCACCTGTATCGACTCTTGAGAAGGTTAAGGAAATTTAGTAGCATACGTATAAAATTCGACGTAACATAGGTGAGGCGGGTCAGTCGAGGGTGGCGCCCCCCTATAGCCGGATAAAAAAGGATCTCGAGAAATTCTCGACCCTTTTTATACTAAATAGATAGCTAACACGGTCTGAGTGGAGTTTCAATAGATGCTCTCTCGTAGAAAGAAGCGACCTGTAAGGAATCGAGGGGTATCTACAGCGACGCTACGCCGTACATCTACGCATGTGTGCCCGGTGCGTGTCACACAGTTTTTTCCTTTTATTTTTTACGCATGCCCTCCTCGGAGGGATAAGAGGAATTCTTTTTAAATTGGAAATGTTTTCTAAGAGGATTACGATTTGCGGAGGTGTGCCGTCCAGTTGGGAATAAGGGATCGTGTATCTTCTGTGTTTTGTGTTTAACATGCTCAAAAATCTTTTATATTTACGTCAAGTGGGATTTGTACCGATAGTGATGGAAAGTAGTTAGTTTATAGATTCGATTGTTTTGAACAAAATCACACTGGGTTGAAGACAACCAATCATGAAACTCTACCATAGTTAGGTAGTATAATAATAAAGTATACATATTATGTGGAATTTAAATAATTTTATATTGACTAGGTACCTATTAGTATTGACATTATAATGTTGTGATTATTATTTTGTGTTGTAGGCACATTTTTTTTAAATATAAGTATACCTTATAATAAGTAATAAGTATCTATTTTAAATGTGTGATTAAATGACTGACTCAGGATCAGTATAATTTTAGGTAGGTATCTATCTACCTAGTAAGTAGAGAGGTGCATAATATAATTAACAATAAAAATAACCGGACAAGTGTGAGTCGGACTCGCGCACGAAGGGTTCCGTGCCATTATCTATAAAAACGGCAAAAAACAAGTTTTTTGTATGGGAAAAATTAAAAAATAATTTTATTTTAATTTAATAATTTATTTTAAAAGTGAATATATTAATTAAATATTCTGTGAATATTTCAAGCGTCTACCTCTTGCCGTTATCAATATCGAGCGAAAACGAGCAAAAAAATCACGTTTGTTGTATGGGAGCCCCCATAAATATTAATTTAATAAAAAAAAATTGTATTTGTTGTTAAAGCGGCAACGGAAATACATCATCTGTGAAAATTTTCAAATGTCTAACTGTGACGGTTCATGAGATACAGCCTGGTGACAGATGGACGGATGGACGGACGGACAGACGGACGGACGGACAGCGGAGCCTTAAGTAGTAATAGAGTCCCGTTTTACCCTATGGGTACGGAACCCTAACAACGACTTCATAAAAATGTCGGAACTGGACCAAATTGAAATGGGACCACACGGGGAGCACCAGCTTTCACATAAAAAAGAATCATCAAAATCGGTTCACCCAGTCGAAAGTTCTGAGGAAATAAACATAAATACAGTCGAATTGATAACCTCCTCCTTTTTGGAAATCGGTTAGAAATATGTCTAAAATAGATAGGTTGATATGCTTAATTAAGTAGGTACCTACGAATGTTATTAAACCGAGCTTCCGACACACATTTAAAAACCGATAGAGGTCTTAAGCTCCTTTCAAAATTGCAATTGCAACAATGAACGTTATTGCGTAAAAAGGAAAATGTTAAAAATTCAACAATAGCGAGAATATTCGAGTGACCCACGCGTGTGAAATTGATGTAAGCAAAAGCTTTGTGAAGTAGCCTCATTTTGCAAACGAAAATACCGTTGTTGAAGCTCTTATGACGATAGTTTGAAAGTCTATTTTTCTATGGCGTGATGCAAATGTGTCGGATTATCCCTCACATTGTAGTGGCCGTTTGCAATGGGGATTTAGTTTAAATTTTCACATCGCCACCGCCCCTGCATCGGCTGCAACATTTGGTTTGCTTTGTTAGGTACCTAGTAAGAACACATTTTACGATATTATTTTTCGCGTAATGCATTACTAGGAAACTTTAAAGACATGTCTTTAAAGATTCACATCTCATTTATCGGTTTATGTACAGGATTAGTATCTAGAAGGTAAAGCGCTAGTTTTAAGAACATACACATTGGAGCATATAGACAGCTGAAGGAAATCTTGCAAGATAGTACACATTCGCAAATAGGTATAATTAAAAATACCAACAAACAAACATTCAATGACATGATATATTTATATATACGACCGAAATAAAATAAAAAACTTCTCGGGCAGTCGGGTAAAAAGAAAGATATAAGTACTCAAAAAGTTAGGTGCAAATATCTACGGAGATATTTACTAGTGGCACTAGCTCATAAGTGTTTTCTATCTGTTGGTAATTTTTATTTCTGGTGTAGGTACACAATAAAGAGTTTCTATCTATCTATACCTAGCTACTAACTACGTACTCTAGACTTTTTTGTTCACTCCTAATTTAATGCGCATTTCTAATGCAGTCTATTCATGTTAGAGATGTAAAAAAACATCACAAATTGCATGCGAGGGTGCGTGGTACGTCCTGCACCGAAATAAAAATGTTTTTACAACACAATAGAGGGATTTGCGATTTAAACCGCAACCGCCCTCCGTAATTGAGTTCTATGCTTGCAAGAGTCGCAAGCTCTATTGAGAGCAAGGACGTTATTAAGTCTCCTTATAACGTCCTTGATTGAGAGTCAGAATTGCATATCAAGTTACAGGTGGTCACTTCAAAAATTAAAATATTCACACCTGTGGGGTTAGTACGAGAACTTACGAAAAAGTTAACGTTACGTAAACGATAGCAAATGTATGAAAAATTCCGTTTCCTCTCACGTCCGATAGAGGCGATGTTCAAATTTTCATACATTTTGCTATGGTTTACGTAACGATAACTTTTTCGCAAGTGCTCGTACTAAGGCCACTGATATGGATAGGTAAGCTTTATATTTTTGGCGGAAACGTCATTTAGAATTACAAATTGCAAAGCAATATTTATTACAATGTCACCAATTTTATTGTTCGCCTAACTGCAACTGGTCAAAGCAAAAGAAAATACTTCCTATATCACCCACTTGAATTGTTAAGTTGGTGCTATTATACAAGAATACAAGAGAGATTTATTATTGTACCTATAGAAAATAAGCAGGTAGTCACACATTTAAATTAGTGTAGCCATGTTACTGTCGGAAGTCCCTGGCCACGGGCCAGCATCGCTTCATCAATTAGAATAACGCCCCCTTTTCCAGCAATGGCTGCCACTTTCCGGTTTTAATATGTCTTCATTGCTTTTCATTATTTTATAAGCAACAACGAATTTTTTTAAGGTCTGAAATAGCTAACGGTGACTGTTTAGTTACGTATATTATAAGAAGTAGAATTTCGCGTTAGTATCGTTTGATGTTTAATTCGTAAAAGTTGCCGGATGCGACGAGGATATTATGAAGTTTATGCTGTATTAAGATCATTTTACTATTACGGCTACATCTTGGGAGCTCATAAACTGGCAGTAAGGTGACATCGGCCATTTTAGAAATGGTAACCGTAAACGTTGCCCAAATAATTACAGGCTGGTGACTATTACCTAGATTTAGTTATCAGTACGATAGTCGTGTAGTCGATGATCATAAAGTGTGCACATACTTACTAAAACTTAAGTAAATAAAACACAAAAGAAATTATGTGCAGTTTCGACGCCTTCACTCAACGGTGAAGGAAAACATCTGAAGGAAACCGGTATGTTCAAGAACCTCAAAAGTTCAAAGACATTTATTATCTAACTACCAACATGCACTGTGCCAGCATGGTGGATTAGGGCCCATCCTCTCTCTTTCTCTGAGAGAAGACTTCTGTCCCAGCAATGGGAGGTGTGGGAACATCACATCACACACATCATCAGCCAATTAACGTCCACTGTTGGACAAGGTCTCCCTCATAGAGAGGGGTGTTGCCATAATCCCCACGCTTGGCAGGCGGCTTGGGGATCGCAGTACGTTCACCGTGTACTATTAGGACGCTGCTGCCCATCCTCCGGTGGTTCTGGTCTGCAGTTTTAGGACATACTCGGGTCCTGGGTCCCGGGTGGGAACATGATAGGCTGAAATGTCGAATGAAATATATTATGTACTTACTAAAGTGTATAGAGTAAATATTTGTATTAGGTAGAGGAAACACGTGGTTTGGATAGAAAACGTTGCCGCTAGATAACTTAGCGGAGTGAATAAGCGTATAAAACAATATTATAAATAAATTGCTAAGCAAACAATCCTGTAATACCCCCATTGTTTTTCTAGGAAAACATTCGCAAACAGCGAAGTAGGCTCCATATTCCGCCCTATGGTAATAAAAATAGATACATTATAAATCGTAAGGGATATATCGCCGAGGCCATTATGCCCGGAATGCCCGGCCGGCGTGACGTAGTTAAATGTTTTATTGTTTTTTCACGGCACCATCTACATTACAGTTGTTATCATTTTTGCTTACAACACAATAACACGAGACATAAACTCTGTTATGTCTGATAAAGTTCAGACGAAATTAGTCCCCGTAAATCTATAAAGACTTTTGTGTTGCGTCATTAACCCAAAATGATGTTTTGTTCATAAATTATTGGACTAAAACATTTAGTGGACAATAAATCAACGCGCTGGGTGTAGACTATTTACAACTCTATCAAGCGTTAACGCCGCACACAATAATTCACATTCTGATTAATTAATTGGACTTTGAAAAGAGTTTATGGCAGGTAGGGGTAGGTATCGTTCACTTACGCACACTGGTCTATTACCTTAGTTTGTTGTGCGCTCCAAACTTGCCCATCAATATTTGGTAATGAACATGTCCGCTAATGATGAATGATCCGGCGCCATTATTGGTGTGTCACTCGCGGATGAAAGGGTTGTGTAGTGTTGTGTCTAGTGCATTATCTGTAAGTGATCGATGGCCTGCTTTGTCTTTAGCGACTCGATATCACCATTAGCACTGCTCATCAACTGCTTTATAACTAAGAGAGGGTGATCCGAGCATTTCGTTTCAATATATTTAGTACTTGGAAAATGTGCCGTCTGTCGAAATCTCAACCAACTACGTCGCATCGTATCATGCCTATAGTGTTTATGTAATATGTGTTTACTCTGCCAGTGCACAATTGCACACCAACGGACGGGACGGCAGATTTTTTATTAAATATATACCTATATTAATAAATTTAAAATCCTCTGCCGTCACGTCTACTAGCGTGGATTGCGAGTGATTGATTTACACTGGTGCGTAGTATACTTATTAGCACCACTGCGCAGCTATACTGTGTTGGTAAGTACAATTAGGAAAGTTTATTCAGTCGTCATTATTACTATAGGTACAGGTACAAAGGTACATAGGTCAATGGCCTACTCTAATAACTACGCTGACATCTAATCACAGATTAAATTTACAGTAACTACGTCTTAACCGTGTGACATTCACACGGCGTCCCCATTTGTTAGCTCTCCCACAAAAAAAGTATCCGAAAATATTTTACGCTTACTCGACATTTGACTTGTTAAGCCTGAGTCGGCGTGACTAGGCAGAACGGCAATCAATTTATTCCATTAACATAAAGTTGCTTTATGAAATTTCCCGCCACTGAAACCGTTATGATTAATATTTCAGCCGTGACTGGCTGCGCCAACCGAGCGAAATATATCGCTTATCTCATACAATACTTACACGTATCTACTTGTCTAGATATTTTCTATAAAGAGATAGTTATGCTAAAGAAAGAAAGAGTAGATACCTATTCCTAAAATCTTAGCCTATCTAGGCTTGGAAGTCTTGTAGACGAGCGTCTAGCTTGTTGTATGGATGCAAAGCTTTTTGCTACTTATATCATTAGAAGTAAGTTACCGAAGACAGACGTTGTTTTTCGGACGTTATATTTTTTAAAGCTCAGGGTAGTATAAGGGGAGGGTGTACGGAGCACGCAATCCATTAAAGCTACGAAAACACTTGAAATTCAGCAGCTCATACAATAAACATCGCGGAGAGCCGCGCACAGAGTTTTTGTGCCGAGTTGGAGCTCGCGGCTTTTTGTTAAAGCTCCTCGACACTTTTTGCCGATAAAATAAGGAGCTATTTTATCTCACGATTATTGTAATAGCAGAATTAGTTACTTTACCTACGTATTTATTGTGAGAGGTAGGTACTTTTATTTTAAATTAAAATCCCGTTTTCTAGAGTGCTTTACAAAAAAGAAACAATTTAGCGGACCTACCGAGTAATACCAAACAAAGTGTTGATGTATACCTAAAACGATGCAAAGAAATTGGACGATGTAATTTTAAGAATGTAATTTGGTGATATGATGACCCCATTTTTTCAAGTGTTTTCGAGATGATCTTGTTGCTTATCTTCCCTATCGCCGCGTCTTATTATTCTGCGTATAAACCGGGGAATATTTTACCAGACGGGGCCGTCGACAGGGGATTTTGAGCGCGCCGAAAAAATTGTAGCGACTTATCTCTTAGGCGCGTGTTTTAACCGTCCTCCGTCAGTCCGAGCGGCATCCGCCAGCGATGTTTTATGGATACCCGGACGTGACGGCGATGTGCGAATCAACGGTCATTGTGTGACACAGCGTGTCAGGTGTTGCCATTTCAAGAGAGGTATTTATAGGTACCTACATGGTATTTCGTATGTTTGGACAATGTACTCCAATATGTGACATTTAATTCCAATTTGTTTCTCCTACCAACGACGAATGAGGATCTTCGATGTTCAATGTTTCTTGATTTGAATTGTGTTCAACACGTTCGTTGTTACTGTTTGATAGAGTCCGCACCTAAATTTCATGGCTGCTCTGATCACCGTCATAGGTTGAATTGTAAACACATATCATCATCACAATCAGTCTATCTTGCTGGACATACCCGGTCTTTGGATTTTCGCGTCTAGCCACTGCCCGCTACTTTGCGTATATCCCCCCTCCATCGAGTGTCGCTACGTTTGCCGATCCAAAGAGGAGCTTTCCATATTTAGTTCAAAACTGTATAAACGGTTTGACACCAAATTTACCTGATCCACATCCATCTAATGTCACATCCTAATATTCTCAATTCCGCGGGATTGTAAATCCACCCTCACTTGACCCCACCGCACTACCGCGACGCAAAAGTGAGGGTAGTTTCAACTTAGCATTCACGAGCTACCGCTAGTTACGCATGCGATGGCAATCCTCCACGGTGTTGCTTAGCGGGGGAGGGAGGATTTGACGCTTGTCAGACGTATCAACAGGGAATGTTAGATATTATTGAGAAGCGAATTTATTCTAGCTAAATTCAGCTTGTGATTTATTGTCGCTTTCTGATCCCATAAACGTTTACTAGTCTAGCAACTATAGGCAAACAAGCAAGCTAGTTTTGAATCTTGCATTTTGCATCATTCGTATTTTGAAGTAAGATAGGCAGGCCTACCTAATAAAGTGTTTTCTTTGACTTCATTATGACAAAAAATTATCAATTAAAAAAACATTATTTTTAATTACTTAATTACATAATTTCATTTACTTGGATGACTATAGGTATTATATCATCCAAGTTATAACTGGTAATTTTGTTACTTGCACGACCTCATCATTTCTTTCACCGGATCCAAATGACACATTTTACTAATTTTGTAGTCGGTTTTTTTATTGATAATTATTGTATTTTGTGCTGCTACGGAATCCTCAGTGCGCTAGCCCGACTCGCACTTGGCCGGTTATTTGAAGTCGGTTAAAAAAGAAAGCAATAACCTTCATTTGAATTAAAGTTCACCTTGGTATTTTGCGTGTCTGTTATTCGTCTTAAGTTGGATGATTCTTGCCACTGAAGTGAGAATTTTACCCTTCTCTTTTCTGTGATTCTTGCACTGTAACTTAATTCAATTCGATCTCCGTCATTTTTGCATTGCATGGTCAGACGTCAATACTAAAATGCCAAAATGCGCCATTGATAGTTGTAAAAACGATGAAACGTTAAAAATTGTAGAATAGGCTTGCGCTTGGCCGATTCACTCTTACGCCCAGAAGAAACCGATTCACTCTTGACTTGAAGACACCCAGATTGTAACTATCGGGGAACACCCATTCAAGCAGTGCATTCCACAGACTAGCAGTTCGCACAATAAAAGTGGAATCAAAGCGCTTCGTACGGGTTTTTGGAATGTCAACCATGATAGCATGAATTGGATTTTTTTAATAGGTTATCAGCGGAGTAGATCCTGTAAATTTATTGGAAAGATAAATTTATTAGGTTTAGGTTTAAAGACATTTATTCTCACACTAGCTTTTTTGCCCGCGACTTCGTACGCGTAGATTTTCATATAAACCTTCAATTCTTTTTTCTTCCCTTAACCCGGCCTTGCGCAAAATAACATAGCATATACTTCAATCTGGTCATAGCTAAGCATATTCGTGAAAACCGCATTTAAATCCGTCCGCATTTTCTTCCAGAGGTGTAGGAGATGTGCGTGAACAAACAAACAAAAATTCTAAAAACTGCCTTAACATGTTCAGCTGCTTATTTTAAGTCGCCCTGTATGAAGTATTGATAGAATCATAAAAGTAATAAATAACACCGTCAACAGTTTTCAAATCAAAAAGATAATGTGACCACAGTGCAGAGCATGTTTTGAAATTTTCTTTTTGTCTAAACCATTAAAAGTATATTTCCGGCCAGTTTCGCTGGCCATGGAACCCTGACATAATGCTTGTCTTAACACGCTTTTGGCTAGTTATTTCTTATTTCGCGTGCATTTGTATGTATACCTTGATTAAAAAGCCATGAAATGGAACTACTCTATTTATCTGTTAAAATATCACAGTAAAATAAAATTATTTCTATATTCTTATTCTTACTGCAAATAATATACACTGTATTCTTCTAAAAGCTAAGTTTATATACCTTGCATAAAGGGTGCAGCAATGACTTATGTAGTGGCTGTTCACAAAACCAGACCACAGACATAAACATATAAATTTAAGTATAGTTAAATCTATTACATAAATATTATATATACTATTCAAACTTAACCTAGGGTGAAGGAATTTTACAAAACAAAAAAAAAAACATACCTAGTGTGATAGGGTACTTAATTATATATGAGATGATACAAAACTTATGACGCTACTTTCTTAACTATTTATATATCGATATTTATTTTCTAATTATAATTTTCTAAAATTTATCGTCGAATAAATCTTTTATCTCGTAATAACATTTTTGGGTTAGAAACTTACGAAGTTGATTCTGGAAAAATGTTAATATTTATTTCTTTCTTTATTGCGTCCGGAATTTTGTTGTATAGGTTTATTTTCATGTACAAAGGGCCTTTTTTGAATATTTATATTCGCGGGACTGTATTAAAATAGGATGCGGTATATTTTGTGTTTTAAATGCTAACATAGAATAAAACCATGAGAATGTAATATGGAGCTTGGAGCTTCCCGGTGTGGTACTGGATGTAGATGCGACCCAGGGACAACGTCATGTATGCGGTCGGCTAGGTCTGCCAGCACATCGAGTGATGACGTCATCTGCTGCGAAGCAATGATGGTCTGCGTGCTGTTCGGTAGGCGGCTGGTCCAAATCATGCGTAAAAAGTCTTCTGGAACTCCGGGGCCTGCTAGGTGTCGTAGATGACGTAAGAATTGAGAAGGCTTACGATCACCTAGCTCCTCGTGTGTTAAAAGTTGCTGTACCTTTTTTCTCTTGATGCGGACAAACGTTTAATTAGCTCCAGCTTGAGTTTTTCGTACTTCTCGGTCACAGGCGGGTTGACGATGATGTCTTCGACTTCAGCTGCGTATTGCGGGTCAAGTTGTCCAATCACATAGTAGAACTTGGTGCTATCTGCAGTGATGTTGGAAATCGCGAATTGGCCTTCGATCTGGGCGAACCAAATCGCCGGCTTCTCGGGCCAAAACGGTGGAATTCGCACGCCAACTCGGAATACATTGTCATCATCTTTATTCTTCGTGTCAGCCGCAGTGCTATCAGTACGATCTAGCGGCATTCTGACCTTTGTTGGTGGTGTACAGTCCATTCAGTGGTCACCAATTATAGTGGATTTGTACTATTTATATAGAAGGAGAGGGTTAAGCTACCGACAATGGAAGAAAATAGCTGAGTCCGAAAGAAATTATAAACTTTAATGCAAAGAAAAATCTTAGACAAATCTTAGAAAAAGCAAATGACAATTCCATTTGAAAATCGGTGTTCTTTTATTTTTTTCTTTTCGCGCCCCAGCGCCACACGTCGTGGAAAATTGGAAAGAAATTCACGAAGGTTGGCGCAAGGAGTATGAGTACGCCACACTCCTACTCCATGCACTGGAATGAATCACCAAAGAGGTTGTAAGGCCTATAACATGCTTGATCTACACGTTCATTCATCTAAGAAGGTTAAGGAACCTTCTTTAAATTTAAACTGATTAACCGAATGACCATGTTGACAGTTGACATAGTTGACAGTTTCAAAATTTTAATGGCTATGTCAATAACATTCTCTTTACTTTGGATCTCCTTGCTTGAGGCTATGTGACGATCCTCATATTACGTTTCGGGTAACGAAGAAATAAATCATTGATTTTTATTTTCGTTTATGTAAAAATAAAGAATTAAAATAAATGATATAAGATAGCCTATGTTTTAATCTGGTAATTTCTAAGCATATTCGTGAAAACCGCATTAAAATCCGTCCAGTGGTTTAGGAGATGTTCGCGGACAAACAAACAAACAAACAAACAAACAAACAAACAAACAAACAAACAGACAAAAATTCTAAAAACTGTCCTATCGTGTTCAGCTGCTTATTTTAAGACGACCTGTGTGATTTTTTTTTTGTTATCTCGCAATTACAGATTTTTTTATCTCTACGTTTTTATTATATGTATAGAATAGATAGATAGATATAGATAAGATATTACATCACTTCCGTGAGAACACTGCTAACAATACATTTATAAGTACAGTTCGTCGTCGCAAGATTAAGCTTAATAAACATCACAACATAACATATTAGAATAAAATAATATAATATGCAACACATATCCATCTAATTTCCCACCCAACACATTTTACTAGCGTTTTTACGTTGTAAGAACATACTCGGCAAGTCGCTTTTTAAATGTGTTGAACGAGTTAAAATTTTTAATTTCCGAGGGTATTTTGTTATAAAGGCACGCTCCTTCAAAAGTAATCATAGTTTTACCGTAGTTGGTTCGAATCTTCGGCAGAACGATGAAGCTACCGCGGCGAGTGCAGGGATAAGAAACATTTTGTTTCCGTTTCGCAAACAGCAAGTTTGTGTGCACGTTTTTATTCATCGTTTTTCGTATAAACATACAACTGTTATAGATGTATAGTTGTTTTGTCATTAATTTGGTTTCTTTATAGATTTTTTTTGTTTGTGTGAGGTAATGGTAGTTAAATATAATTTTGATGATTTTATTTTGTAATATTTGCAGTTCAGCTATTCTTGTTTTCACCGCACTTCCCCAGACTTCGACAAGGTATAGCAGGTGCGGCACAAGTGCATTATAAATTGTGAGACGTAGCTTACCTGGAATGCATCGCACAATGTTACGAAGGGATCCGCGAAGTGTGATCAGTTTCGTTTTGATACTGTCGATATGGGATTTCCATGTAAGATGGGTGTCCATGTGTAAGCCGAGGTATTTTTCACTGGTTTTTTCTTGCAAGGGCACATTATCAATTGTGAGCGGTGAATGCGTAGGTTAACTTATTTTTGGCTTTAAAAATAATGTAGCAGGTTTTAGATATATTAATGGTCAGTAGATTATATTGAAACCAATTATAAAGTATTTTCAGATCGTTTTGAGCTCGACACACAATGTCATGTATTGATGGACCAAAATAAAACAGGCATGTATCATCAGCGTACAGAGTAATGTGTCCGCTAAGACCCAATTCATGCATGTTGTTAATATAGATTAAAAAGAGCAAATTATTATAAATATATAAATTATTGATTTGTTAACTATCTGACCGTTTAACTGCGGATTGAAAAATCGGCCCTTATAGTTTTTTTTTTAAATTATGATCTCATTAATTAGAATAATATTAAGTAGTAAGTGAATAAAGTATTCCGGAACCACCGGAGGATGGGCAGCAGCGTCCTAATAGTACACGGTGAACGTTTGCGATCCTCAAGCCGCCTGCCAAGCGTGGGGATTATGGCAACACCCCTCTCTATGAGGGAGTCCAACAGTGGACGTTAATTGGCTGATGATGTGTGATGTGAATAAAGTATTACACCATAGTTTTGTCAATTGTACCTAATGTAATATTTTGTTTGTAAATAAACTGAATTTGGATGTGCTGTGTGTCACATAATCTAGATATCTACAGCATTCGAGCTTCATAACCCTGTGGTAAGCTGATAAGTTTAATAACCTGAAGAGCTATAAACCAGTAAGCTAGGTCACGTCACCCGGCGCCGCTCGCCGTACGTAATGAATCGCAGTTTTACGCCTTCTGCAGCTTTACGTGCGCCGGACGCTTTATTGCGGCTACAACTTTTGCAATTTTACAGAGTATGTGCATTTTGAGTTAAGGTTTTGCACAATGTATTTCAAAGTAAGGAACTAATCTTCATCCGTATTATTTTCATTTTTCACTAAAATTATATGACTACCCGCATTCTTCAGTCTGCCTGTGAACATGGTAGGTATACATGACATGGTAACTGCGCCAAAATCAGGAGCTACATCAATAAACTAAAAAAATAAAAAATTACAAATTGTTGTTGGCTCAAATATTGTCTATTGTCTACAAACTAATCACTGTAAATGGCCCGTTAATCTATATCTATACATATAATAAAAACGTGGAGATAAAAAATCTGTAATTGCGAGATATAATATACATATAAATTTATTGAAGCTAATAAATTTCTTTTAGATTTCCCGCTCTCTAAATCGTCTTGTGTAATAACAGCCTTCCTTGAACAGCCTTCAACAAGTGCTACCGAGTAGTTATCACTGCACTGTTTTTAGGGCTGGTAAAGTAAAAAAAAAACCAATAGGTACCTATTATGTTGTTTATGGTGTAATTATTAGCATATTGCGAGCCCAGGGGGTACGACGCTGGTGGGATCCCCGCTGTTAGATGAACATGTCGGGGCTACCGACCACCGCCGCCGACGTTTATAAGGGCCACCAATAAAAAGTATTGGGTTCATGCAGGTCCGAATATTGTACCTACTACTATGAAACTAGGGAAGTATTTTAATATTTTTTTATATTCAGTACATTTTTGCACACACGGTCGTCTGACCCCAAACTAAGCAAAGCTTGTAATATGGCTACCAGATACTGATATACGTACATACATACTTTTAAATACATACTTAAATATATATTACACCCAGACATAGAACAAACACGAATGTTCATCACATGAATGTTTGCCCTAGGTGGGAATCGAACCCACGTCCCCAAGCACAGAAGGTAGGTACACTACCAACTGAGCCACCGGGGCAGTCTAATGTTTGGTTAAGTTTGTTTTATTTCTGATTAGGTGGTTGACTAGCGGTACAACTCAGTGGTAGCGTGGCTGCCTCATAAATAGCAGGAGTGATACATTTTAATATCTGCTCTGGACCTGGGTGTTAATTGTTCGTTATCATTGCGTGTACCCTCCTTTACTTTGTGTTATTTCTTAGTTAAGTAATCCGCCGTAACATTACATACTTATTATGTGATAATTATCAATGTAATAAACCGACTTCATAAAAATGACAGAACTGGACCAAATTATAATTCTCGCCTTGGATATGTTTCCTCAGCACTACCCTTTAGCACTGTTTGTTATGCACTAGTTAGTATTTTGATGTACATTTTTATTATTATTCTTTTCACCATGTTCATATCTGTTAAATACTAATCCGTGGTCAACGATGCTGGTATCACAATTAACTAATTTTTTTGTTTACCTCTCTAGTTTTATATTTTCTTGTATACTGTTTGTTGACCCTTAAATAAATTAAAAAAAAACAATATAAAAAACTGACTTCATCAGAACTGGACCAAATGGAAAGCACCAGCTTTCAAATAAAAAAAGAATCATTAAAATCGGGTCACCCAGTCAAAAGTTCTGCGGTAACAAACATAAAAAAAGTATAGTCGAATTGATAACCTCCTCCTTTTTGGAAGTCGGTTAAAAATTTCAACTGGCTATATATTACAGTTTGAAAGATACAGCCGCTATAACGTAGGACAGACGTATCAGACAGACAGACATCATTGGCTTAGTAATTGTAAATTAGGTCTCGTTTACACCCATTGGGTACGTAACCCAGTGAAATAATTATTTAGCTGACTGGAACCCTAAAAATATTATGTATATGTAATATCATCATCAGCCAGAAGACGTCCACTGCTGAACATAGGCCTCCCTCTTTAACCTCCACACTGAACGACATCCTGCAATCTGCATTCACTGGATCTACATCTGTAGGTAGGTAGGTACTTACTTAATTAAACATCTATTGTACTCTTAGCAAATATGAGTATTGTGCCAAGATTAACAACCGATAAATAATTTATCGTAATGATCGTAACCGATGTGATACTAAAAATATTGCATGATAGTCCACGGAAAATATTGAAACGTGATCTTAAACGTCAACTACAAAAATAAGTTTTTTTTTTAGTTTAATTTAAAATTACATTTGCCACGTATTTAAACAATGGGACGTTCATAAGTTTAATGGTCGATTCCCACCATTATGCTGCACTCCGCATCTATCATCTCCGAATTCCGATCCAGGATTTACGACGCGGAGATGCGCACGCGCTTCTGAGAAGTACCCCTCCGCTCCCTTTTGCGTGCGCACATATTTATCATCGAGTAGGAAATCTGTACAGAAACTGCTAGTACATAAGACCAGGTAGGTACGCGTGCAATACGGAGTAGGTGACATATATTCTTTTGGACATCATAACTATGTAACAAAAAACAAAAATCTGCCTACAATTTTTAAAAGCATGTAAACTCCATTTCGCTTGCAAATTTTCGTCGTGTCACACACACACATCATCAGCCAATTAACGTCCACTGTTGGACAAGGCCTCCCACATAGAGAGGGGTGTTGCCATAATCCCCACGCTTGGCAGGCGGAAGCGCTTTACGCCTACAAGACTTCAATGCGCGTCACCTTCGATAAAAAAAAAAATCGAAGTGAGTACTAACTTCATTTTTCAAACTTCGTCTACTGTCCACCGTGCCACGTCCATCAGTGCCCGGGCACACTGACAGATACGAGAATAATAGTTATATTTTTATTATCGACGTTGTTTCTCTATATTTTTTCTACTCAGTGTGTTTATTGCGCCCGCGCCAGTGTACCTACTCGTGGACTGTGACCAATGGAGTTACGCTAGTTTATTTCACGACTTGATGAGCTTAAACTTCATTAATGAACCTAACTAATTCTCAACCGTGAAGCTTTTAATGAGCAATATTAATGAAACTCGGTGATGGGATTGGCAGTTAACTTCAATCCAGTATCAGACACGTACGCAAATAGTGAATTTCTTTTGTTTTACACTAGCAACGTCCGCAGTTTCATCCTCGTATACATTCCCACAGAAATCGTACATTTTTCTAGGATAAAAAATATCCTGTTACTACCCGGCCCTCCAACTATATCTAAGCGAAAACCGTGAACAAACAAAAAAATTTATCATACTTTCGTTTTTTAGTATTAGATTAGTGAGCATGGTTCATTTACGTGCATATAAATTATTATAATAAGCATTGAGAGTTTTCATCAAAACTTCAAATGGTAAGAGCTAAATATAATCATTTGAATTGGGTCAATCGGGATGTGTGACAGCTAGTGGTATTGAAATAAGTATGTAGTACCCTTTTGCCAAACTTTTATAAAATGTCACAGAACTTCTCTAGAAACTGCCGTTTAGATGGCCGACGGCTTTATAATAAGAAATGAACGGACTATCTGCAATATTTTGTCTCGTTTTCCACGTAAATTTTTGTGTATAAAAATTACCTGCTTAGATAGGTATGTACTAAGAATTTTAGCTGTAAGCAGCTGAGATATTCCGCCGGTATTACTCAGGTACTTTCTACGTCAACTTTCCGATTAGCGTAGGGCTGCGGTGGCGGCTGTATCTAAGCCTGTAAAGCGACTGCGGTGCGCTTTGAGCCACCGCAGGACTCCGCCACAAGTGAATGCCTAATGAGCTCTCTCTGGCCAGGGCTGCGCTACCCCCCTACTGGTAAGTACTATTAGGTTACTCTTCAAGGCCAGAGTTAATAGTAATTTCTAGGTGCTCCATCTTCGGCCACACCGTCGCTTTCCATCAGGCGAGTAGCTACAAAGTAGGTAATTTAATTACCTACCTTTTCATGTTTTTTTTTAATTTACGTTACCAAAACAAAAAAGTTAAGTATAGTTAAGTGGATAACATTTCTACCTATGCAGAAAAAAAATTACCATGTAATGTCAGGGTACGTTAATAGATAAAACCGGAGTGTGAAAACTACTAGTTTCATAATTGTCTTAAACTATTCCACCCTAGAGCATTATAAGCAATTCATCTTCATGTCCAACCATTTCTGCCGGCAACTGTCGAATACCTGACGGAGCACGGTAAACTGTGCACGTGCGCTCTGATCACTCATTAACGGCGGCTAAAGCGCTCTTTAAAGCCCTAATTAAAGCCAATGTAACATTGCATAAATTCTAGATTATATTTATTCGGAATTCGGATTGACCGCCCCTGGCTCTTTGCGGCGCCGACGTCACCTGTCATCCATCAGTCTGCGACAACGCGCATGCGCATGCCTGCACACACTCACATGTTTACCCACACAAGCATTTACTTACACTGTACGCAAATTCAAATTTAACGGTACAATCGCGGAATGCAACAAAACGGCGCGCATTCCGGCGACAGCGGTAGTCGTATGACGGTGGTGGCAAAAAAGGGATGGACTAGTTAGAATGGCATCTCCTGGTAATGGCTGCCCGCTGAATGTTTAGGATAATCAGTGGAATATCAAGCAGCTGAGCCGGTTCTTGGCCCAGTCGACGACTGACTCCAGTCAGATTGACATAGTTACTTACATACAAGTCTGGAAATTTATTAACATTACAAAATACCACTAAGTATATCAGCAATATCAATCATACCTTTTCTACGGGGAAAAGTTTCTTTGACGTTATGAGGAGTAGGGTTTCTTCCACTTTCGGTTTGGTCATCGCTTACCATGGCTTGTCTCGAATACTAATAATATGAAAAACCGACTTCAAAAGTAGTAAGCGCTGAAACAAAATTAAATGCATGGCTATTGCCAAATCAACAGGCGCTTGAACGATATTATTCGTAATACTTATCAGTTGTTTAACAAACTACTACTGAGCTAAAATTAACGGAATGTATTTGGGACTACTTTCGACTTTTCGGTACATAATTGAAAAATAATCATGTAAATTGGTTCACAATTGTCGAAATAATCCACCTGACCCGTCGGTTAAAAATTGATATATTTTTCTTATACGTACAGGCAGTATACTTCGACCAAAATAAAATGAATGGACGGGCCCAGCAGAAGCGCATTTTTGAAGATTACAAAATGAGCGCCAGCGCTCACTTCGTTTTAGTCGGTCTCTAGCCGTAGGAAGTGAAACACTAGTCTATTGTTACGCGATAACGAAACACCTGACAAAATTATGAATTCGTATGCTCTATCGAAGTGTAAATACACAAATAAAACCGATATCTATTTTTTGTAACAAATATACTATATATTTTTATAATTAGGTGTTGAAGTATATGTCCGACGGTTTTGACTCGTTTTTAGTCATCAAGTTCAATGGTTTGGGCCCGTCCATTCATTTTATTTTGGTCGAAGGCAGTATATAGATACTTATAGGTAAATAGCACAACTAGTAGTGCAACATAGTTGGTCCACGGGAACTAACTGATTTATAATTACTAACTTCAATCATTGATTCTTTCGACAGAGCAGCACAAGCGCTGCAAATATGCTAACCTCGGCTGTGGTTACATATTTGAGGCGTTTGGGGTCGAGACATTGGGTCCTTGGGGACCGGGAGCTCACCTCATTTTCAAAAATCTTTCAGAGCGTCTGGTTAACGCGACGCGTGACCAAAATGCTGGCGTGTATCTGGCTCAACGTATAAGCATTGCCATTCAACGTGGTAATGCCGTTTGCATGCTGGGTACGCTGCCAACTGATAGTGGGCTTGAGCATTTGGATTGTCTTTAGACCTTCAACGGTCTTTGGACAGTCTAACTGTTTATTTAGTGTTAGTTTTAGCTAGTATTTTGTTTAGTTAATAAAGGCTATCATTGATCACGTAATGATACTTGCTTAGTCCTTTTCAATTATTTTAGCCAACTTAAAGATTTTGAACACATTACGACAATATAACTTTTTGGTTTTCTAAGCAGACTTAAGAGAAAAAAATCATCAAAAAAGTCATGCTTGTTTTCCAACATTAACTCGGAAAGAATTAGCATACCCAAGTCCGGCGCCGCTACATTCTTTTCCTACCACATCAAAGGCAACCGCTGACAGCCCGAATTTGACCACATTCTCTCAAACATAAAATAAAATACCACAAAAATAATAAAATTCGCATCATCAGCAAGCCACGCAGTTGTAAGAACAAAGGAATATAACGTGCTTGGAGACCGCTTCAAAACGTTCAAACTTTTGACCTTTGATTATCCGAAAAAACAATATGTAGGTATAGATAGATAGTAGCCGATAAAATTAGTGGAAATTATTCGTTGTGAATTGGTTGAATGTTGGTGGTCGAGCGGTAGCCTGTGCGCCCTACAATCTGACTGCACCTGGTTCGATTCTCGGCCCTGCACCAATGACTTATTTAGTATCTAAAATTTATGTGCAGTTTCGTTCCAATCGTATTTGAGAGCTATGAGATGTAGTCAGTAGATCGATGCGACATAGTAGAAATTTTCTCTGACGGTGCTAGTTTTTCAAGTAGATGACCTACTCGAAAAACTAGCACCGTTCAGAGAAAAATATACCGTTGCGACAAAAATATACCGATGAGCATAACTTACTTTTGAAATCTTTGTTCCTAGCCTTCTTTATCACACTATTATGTAAAATCTCTCATTGAAAATCCTCGTATGCCATCTGCATGCCCTGGTTTGTACCGCAATGTTGACTAAGGCCATCTTGAAGCTGGATGACCAACACAATGACATACGTCTTCTTTTTTTCGCAAATAAGCCCGCGTTTGACCACCAACTTGGCTGTTAGTAAGCGACGATATGGTCGAAGATACCTACCTATATTCACTCAGGCTTTGAAAAAGCTCAGACTATATCTACCAGGAAACAAGAAAGCCGGTAGGTTGTTCCAATCCTTGGCCGTACGGATTAGAAACGTTGAATCAAAACGTTCAATGATGTATCTATGAATTTTTTTCTTATTATTCCTTTATTGAAATAGGTATAAGTGGATACAAGCGACTATCTAGCTAGATAATATCAAGGATCCATAATATAATACCTTCGACATCCTGCCCTTTACGTGTGGACAATGCACGTCCGTTTTTTTGTTTTTGCTAAATACTGTAACGCTACTTTCGCCAGGCTTTTTAATGGCAATAAAACTTGGCTACCTAACTGTTATTTTCTTCCACTTTCGCGTGCTTAATTTTCAACTTTATACATTAAGCTTTAAAGGATCAATCAGATTGCGTAGTTTATAACCTTTTGATCAAGGACAAAGAAAGGCAGGGTTTAAAATACTAGCATCTATTAAGTCTCAAAGCATACTAATTGATATTTCCCTGGCATCATTAGTACGCCGTTTTTAATGAGAGAAATTAACGGTCGTTATATAGTGAGATCGAATAAGTAACGAATGATTAATGTCGTGAAAATTCAAGTTAAGTATCGTTGTTTCGAAAGAGGATGTTATTTAATTAATAAGATAATTTTTATACGCCTGCCTTTATTATTGTTGTATTTATTACTATAGCTGCGTCACACGGAATTACAATTTTACTTAGGTAGGTATTTTTAACCAATTTTTGAAAAAGACCGGGATCTCATTTTTTGTTGATTAATAAATTTGTCAAATTGAAAAAGATAATTTTGCTTTAAGTACCTATATTAAGTTTTTGTGATTAATGTGGTACAACTACGGAACCCTCAGTGCGCGACCCTGACTCGCACTTGACCGGTTAATTATGTTACTTTGTTGCGCGTCCACTCTTTGGAGCGTTCTTGGAAGGTACACAATTATTTAGGGTTCCTACCTTGTCTTTTCATCAAAACCAATTTTCTCATGTAATCGTGAAAAGTAACACAGAGTGAAATGTTTTCAGGTTCAAAGAGACATAGAGAAATTTACACTAGTTCGGCTAGGCTAGGCAGGTAATAGGCTGGGTATATCCGTTAGGGCAGATAGGTTAAGAGTGGAAACCGACTATCGGAAAAACGTACAGTAGCATGCAGCCAAGCAGGTGGAGCGACGACTTGCGAAAGGTGTCTGTTGGCAAGTCGATACGTGAAGCAGAAGATCGTACTATGTAGCATTCTCGAGGCCTATGTTCAGCAGTGGACAGATTTTTAAAAGGGTGATGATGATGAGGTAGGAACGTCATCATCATCAGCCATAAGACGTCCACTGCTGAACATAGGCCTCCTCCTTTAACCTCCACACTGAACGACAACCTGCCATCTGCATCCATTGGATGCCCGCGACTCTCACCATGTCGTCGGTCCATCTAGTGGGTGGCCTACCTACGCTGCGTCTTCCAGTTTGTGGTCTCCACTCAAGAACCTTTCTTCCCCATCGGTTATCGATTCTTCGAGCGTTGTGGCCTGCCCATTGCCACTTCAATTATACAAATTTCAATAGCTATGTCGATGACTCTGGCTCTTTGGCGAATATCCACGTTTCGGATTCTATCGCGCAAAGAAACTCCGAGCATAGCTTTCTCCATTGCTCGTTGTGTGACTCTGAGTTTCTCCAAAAGGCAAACAGTTAAGGACCACGTCTCAGTACCATATGTCATCACTGACAACACACATTGGTCAAAAACCGAACGTCAAAAGGTAGGAACGTACCTATTTATAAATAGGTAGCAAATGGGCTCGTCTTTACATTCCATAGCATCCTCTTAGTTCAAACATCGGGGACAATTAAATTGCTGAGCAATTTCGGCGAGTAGAGTGCCATAGGAGACGGTCATGGTTGCTGTTTAACTTCTCCCCTGCCCCCCTGTTCCCCTATCCTTGGGCTGTGGCCCTCAGGGCACAATTTAATTACCAAATGGACCGTTTTTTGTGATCTTTGAACCGTGTAAACGGGCGCTGTAACGATGTGTGGAAATGCCGGTGGGTAGCTATTATATCATGAGCTATACTTAGCTAATAGGTCAGATCGGTGTTTAACTTTACTCAAAACGTTGTTTCAAGTAACAACATAACAAAGTCATATTTATTAACAAAGTGTAATTTTACGTGTCTAACATAGAATCTTTCTTTAATATTAATAGTTATTTTTTTACTAATGTGAATAAATTTATCCTTATCTTTAGGTCAAAACATACAAATCAAAAAATACATTTAGTTAAATGATATTTACAAATTAAATAATAAATTAACTTAAATAATACGAAAAAAAAGTCAACTTATAAACTAAAAAGAAAACTACAACTAATGTTATGTAATTAAATCTTACTAGAAAAAAAAAGAGAAAAAAATATGAAATTTGTCTCACTCGTTTAAAGATTGCTCGATTAGCTATTTTTTTACATACACGGAAAAAAATGCTGGCGAAATTTGTTTCCGGCCAAGAATATTTTTATTCTCAGGAATATTGTTTAATATCAAGTAAATAAATGCTTCAATTAATAATAATGTCTTAGAACAACAAAACTGATACTCTTCGTGAAAAACAATATTATTCTCATTATATTTACTACAAACAAAACAATTATTATTCCTTCAAGAATATCTGGGTGTTGGGTAAACAATTTGTACTTTTTTTTACATTAAGATGTTTTTGTATCTTAATGTGAGAAAATAATGTCTAGGACCAAGAACTGTAAAACTTTGATTCAGAACCTGTGACACTTTACTTAAACTGAAACTTCTAACTTGTTAACTAAAGAATATATTTTTTATTCAAAAAAATATTGTCTTACTTTAAATAATGTATTATTCTCATAAATCGGAAAGTAGGAACGTCTTATTAAAAGAAAAATAAATTTCGTTTGAAGAAAAATATTATTATTTTAATGTCAATTTAAGTATTGAATTAATAATGTACAATGATTCAAACTAAGACAGAGTTATTTTTTATATTAAGAAAAACACTTGTTTGGTCCAAGAAAAAAAAATTCGGGTTAAGTAAGTATTGTGGCATTGATGTAAGAATCGATTTAATTTATATCAAGGTAACTGAATGTTTTAGACCAAGATTCGTCTGTTTTGTGGGAATATGTAGTGGATTGTTCAACTAAGAAATCCTATGATGCGAAATAAGATAAACAAACGTTTTATTCTAAGAAAAAACATGTTTAGTTTGAGACAATTTCTATATTGGATTAAGTAATTACTAGCGTTAAACTAAGGAACAAAGTAATTTTAAGCAAGGCAGTCTTATGTTTTTAGCCAAGATTTGTCTGTTTTGAGGGAATAAGTATTGGATATTTCAACTAAGAATCCCTATATGATACAAAATAAGATAGACAACATTTTATTCTAAAAAATAAATTATGTTTAGTTTGAGAACATTTTTATTGGATTAAGTTACTAATAAAGTCAAACTAAGAAACAGAATAATTTTAAGCAAAGTAGTTTAATGTTTTTAGCCAAGATTTATCTGTTTTGAGGGAATAAGTATTAGATAGTTCAACTAAGAATCCCTATGATAAAAAATAAAATCGGCAAACATTTTATTCTAATAAAATGCTTGTTTAGTTTGAAACAATTTTTATTGTATTAAGTAACTACTAGCGTCATACTAAGAAACAAAATAATTTTAAACAAGATAATCTTATGTTTTTAGCCAAGATTTATCTGTGTTTTGGGAACAAGTATTGGATTGTTCAACTAAGAATTCTTAGATGCAAATTATTAGTTTTAGAATATAATATATTGAATTAAGTAACTATAGTAGCATTAATTCTAGAAAGATAATAATTTAAAAAAGGTAGGTGTAGATTTATAACCAAGGATTTTGTGAAAATAAGTAGTTAGGTGTATAACTACGAATCAAATCCTATCTAAGTATCTTAGACAAACGTTTTTATACTAAGAAAGTGCAGAAAGTTTTCGTCTTTTATCTGAATAAGTGACAAACATAATATGTTTTTGCATATTAATAAGGTATACCTACCTCTAGAATTTGTGATAAGTATGTTTTTAACCAACATTCATGTTTGTGGTTGCTCAACTCGCGGTGTAGGTACATAACACCCAGATGAACCAAAAACTCGAAAATACGTTTGTTGTATGGGAGCCCCCCTTCCGTTTTTACTTTTAGATTTTTTTATTATTCCTTAGTTAATCCGCCGTAACATTACATATTCTGTGAAAATTTCAACTGGCTATCTATTACGGTTCGAAAGATACAGCCGTTAATAGGTAGGATAGACAGACAGACAGACATCGTAGACTTAGTAATAGGGTCCCGTTTTTACCCTTTGGGTACGGAATCCTAAAAAACCCGATAATCAGCACTGCACCAGTGCTCAGCCTTTACAGACTTTATTTCCATGTACCTAAATAGTGGTAGAATTTACCATTGAACAGAAACCTTGATCTCTGATAGTTAAATAGGTACCTACTTATCAAACCTACTAACTAACAGCGTCTCAGGATGCCTATAATCTATGATCACCTATTTGCACTGTCGCCATGATTTTTCATTGTTTTTTTTTTTTAGGTATCTAAACTTGAAAAGCAATTTTATTCGCTAAATAGGTACCTACGCTTTAACTTTGGTGGCTTATCTTCTAGGTAACTTACCTACTTACCTATTGGGTTTTCATTTCAAGGCATCATTAGTAATTTTATGGCTGACTACTAGATATCTATACTTATAATAAAACTGTAACAGGTCCAATTCTCTTGGTAAATTAAAGATATTTTGAAAAAAATAATTGGACGGCACTCTATAATCGATACTGAAGTCAAAACTGTATTTTTTTTCATTTTTGTCTGTCTGTCTGTATTTGGGCTGCGCATCACGCCTAAACTATTGAATGGATTCAAATGAAACTTAGCATAATTTAAGTTCATACTACGAGGTAGGTTATAGGTATAATAGGTACTTTTTATCCCGAAATTTTGCATGGTTCCCTTGGGAGAGGGGATGAAAGTCAAAATGTGTGCTTATTTGTAATTCATTACCGCGTAGTCCGATTTTATTAATTCTTTTTTTGTTAGATAGGCGGTACATTAAAAAGCGTCCCGTAAAAATTTCAAGGTCATCGATTTCGTAGTTCAGAAATTACAGATATCACAACCGTCAGATCCAAAGGTCAGGTCCAAATAACTTGACCTCTCAGGAACCTTTGAACGTACGGCTCATCTTAAGCTGGCGGTTGATTTACAGCGCACTTTGTAGTTTACGTTGAGTAGGTACTTAGGTAGCCCTATTGTCAAAGTCGGTAACACGTTGGTAAGACATCCTTTAGAAAGGAAATACCTACTCTATGGACTATCACGTAAAATAAACAAGTTTTCAATGCCATCATTTTTGTAGTTTTTAGGGTTCCGTAAACAAAGGGTAAAAATGGGACCCTAGGTATTACTAAGCCTGCGATGTTTATCTGTCTGTCTGTTCGTCTGATACCTATCCAACTCTATTGACATTTTGTTGCAGTCCTACCTACTTAGGTATAGATTTTATTCACGGGCATCTATCAAAAAACATTATGGAGTAGGTAGGTAGGTACTTTGGTATTTATTCGCTAAATACCAGTGAAAGGCTATGGATTCCACTGAGAGGCAACGAGGCAAGAGGCTCAAGAGGGCAAAGCTTGCCTTGCTAAGACAAAAATTTATAACCTAGATCATCGCCGCATTCAGTCTGTACCTATTTGTCTAAACTATACCTACCTATTCCTATGTCTTTCACCGGATACATTTCGGAGACTGTACAAAGTGTACAATGCAACTGCACAATCTAATATCCCAACCTTCCTTCCACCAACAAACAAGGAAAGCCTCGGAAATTCCAAAGACTCGCACAAAGCAGTTCGCTTCGACATTTATTGGTCGAACACGAAGGAACTCCCTACCTGAGTTAGTCTTCTGAGAATGTACCTAACCTGAATGTTTAAAAATCCAAAGTAAAAAGCTCCTTTCTTGATAAGAATGCTTCACCGCAGACCACAGTGTCGCTTAATAGGTACCTACCTATGAGACAAACAGAACTGTGCCCGAGGGGATGGCAATCGCGGACGAAGTCGCGGGTACCTACAGCTAGTTAGTTATATATAACAACAACAATGACTCTTTATTAAAATACCACAAAACAAGGATACCATTAACATTACAATAAAAATATTATCTAGGCTTTTAACAGGCGGCCTTATAGGTAGGTATAGGTACCCAATCTGAAAGATCGATTTATCAGTACCTAGTCAGCCGTAGATTCTATTGCAAAATTGAACCTTAGCACCATTCGATAAGGACTTTATTTTTAGGGTTCCATAGTTAGTTTTAGTAACTTAATTCTCATAGGGCTCTCTATCACGGCTAAGCAGGACCTAATATAACGAGTGATAGTCTACCAACTCATAAATTGTACCTGTCTACCTACCTACTTGTTAGACGTTATAAGCCGTAATTGTAAAAATAACTACTACTTAGTAGGTAGGTACTTACCTATTAACCTATCGCTAGTAGAAGTTGAAAGTTGCGTTTCTTCAGCCAAGAATAATCGATTCTCAGATGTAAATCGGATGTCTTGACTAATAGAGTAGGTAGTAATTGACTATAACCGGCAACGGAAAGATGGGAGGACGAATGAGTGTTGCCATTATCTAAAATAAATTCCCTAGTTTTAAGAAGAGTGCGAGTTTCAGGAGAGAATGTGCATTATTACCTGAAAGTATATTAAAAATTATTTCTTCGCAAACTAAGTGAAAAACAGAACAGTTTAAAATAATATCCAGGTAAAAAATTCTCAAAAACCGACTATTGTTTAACATAAAATATTTCTTTGCTTTCTACCCTTAGAGGTGGAATATATGCTACAAATTTATATTGGACCATTCTTGAGATTATAGCCCTCCAGCTTCACCTCCGTCGTCAATAAAACATAATTAACCTGTGTCACTCGAGGAGAGTGTATCCTTGTATACGTGTTTGTGTTTTTTGAATCACGACTGGGTAAGCACAACCAATAATACAGGTACAAATATCAGGTCGTACAAATTCATCCATGTTGGATAATACTGGCCGCGATTTATTGACACTTACCGATAATATTCCACACAATGTATCAGCCATTATTTCAGTAGATTTCTACCGTAGCTTCACCCGCGTTGTAAACAAAACATAGCCAAACATGTCACATAATTATGGATATCGGATAGTGGAACTTTCTATTCGTGAAATATTTTTTATACTGGGATCAGTAGTGCCGGAGATTGCCTACACACAAACTCACAAACTTTACCTCTTTATAAAACTTGTGTAGAAGTGTAGATGTAGAGCGTCTGTAGCAAACTGCGTAGCAAATTACTCCAATAATTTTGGAAGGCGTTATAATAACTGGTAATTCGGTTACTTGGACAAATTTATCTACTAAAACAATGGCTTTTTATTCCATTGATTGACAGGGTCACCCCTGTCAATCAATGCAAACTGTCAATCAATCAATCTGTCCCTGATTTTGCGGTCACCCGCAAAAGCTTCTGTTTAGACTGGAGCCCAGTTAGATTCAGACTTGAGTTGGCTAGGTTCGAAATGAGTGACAGATCCAACGCAGTTCTTCTCCCCGCCTCACCACCATAAATGTTTTAATGGTTCTCATATTTAATCTTCGACTATCTCACTCGTTCAAACAAAGCATGGAATTGACAGAGTTCATGGACTCAACAGCCATTATGAGCAGTGACATTTCAGCACTATTAGCGAATACGGAAGAAGTCACCTTTTATCGTGTTGTACATTATCAGTCGTAAATTTTCGGCCTGTTTCGAGAAAACACGACCCATATTGTACAACATGATAAACTACGGCATAATAATGTACAGACCGATAAAACGTAAACTTTACTCACGTACATGGATTATTGGCTGTACAATCCTGACTGTGCTCTCCTTGCCGTACTTTATAGACACGAGCCGATAGTTGACGGCCAGCATTGTACGACATGGATTGTACAGCATAATATTTGGAATCGTACATGAATAATTATTAGTCGTGCTTTCCTTCCCGTACATTATCGTGTCGGCAAAAATCATGTTGTACACTAAAGACACCCACCCTGTTTATCAACATCCAAAGTAAAATAACAGAACTTTCATGTGTGAAACTTTCTATGCCAATAATGTTCCGTTTCATCCTATAGTTTAATCATATTGACACAGCGCCACCTACATGTTTTTACTTGATGCTCTCGGCTCATTGAAATAGCAATCGTCCAAAATAAGCCGAAAAAAAGTGGTCTCTCCACTTTTTTTTCGGCTTATTATGAACCTACAAATGATAAAAATAAATTAGATATCAAAATGAATTGATTTCTCGTAATCGGTTCTGCATGAAATGATACTTTTCTTATTGTTACCATATTAGTAAACGTATGCATCAAGTTAGGCTGTGTAAGCAAACAGATGTTATAAATGGTTTTATAACATCTGTTTAACATCGGTATTTAACTTTTAGACACTGTCTAGCTAAACAAGTGTCTAGGCGTTGTTTTAAATTATTTTTGAATGAATTTAGAGAATTTTGACTATTTATAAGGGAAAATCATTTCGGGGCTGGCAACTCTGTAAGTCTGTACTCGCACTACTCGCCAATTCACTGATACACGGATTGTCTTGTCGCGTCAAGTGAGGTTGCGAATCGAATACATTTTAATAAAAAATCCAATTTATTAAGCTGAGCTGTTGTGATACGTATTCACATTTGACCAAGAATTGAATTAAACCAAAAAAGATATCGTAAGTTCTCTTTGCAGAAAAGTTTGAAATTATCATTTGTGATCGTGTTTTGTTTCATTTTCTAGTGTTACAGCTTACTTTGTGATATTAACCTTCTTATTAGTTTGTGGTGATATTAATGCAGATGGCTGACGATGAAACTTCAACAGAAGGTATATTGCGCAAATGGGGAATTCCGGAGTCTGTTATAGACAGATTTAAAGGTAAGTTTTAATACTTAGAGCATCGTTTATGTTTTCGAATAGAGACCACTTACCGGCAAGCGCAGCTTAGGACGCCCACCCATAAGGTGGGCAGACGACCTAATAGAGTTCAGGAACGTGCTGAATGCGAGCCGCTTCAAACCACTCTAGAAAGTCAATGGGGGAGACGTATGTCCAGCATTGGACGTCCTACGGCTGAGATGATGATGATAATTAATTTTATTTTTATATTTTTCCAGAAAATGAAATTCAGCAATACCAATTAAACCATCTTAGTGACGATTTTCTCAAAGAGCTATGCCCTTTAATTGGCCACAGACTTCTGGTTAAATCAAAAATAGAAGAAAATTTCACTGCAAATGTAAGTTATTTTTTAAATCTTATATACCTATTCATATGAGAGATTAATATGTCTATGACCAAGAACTGTAAATCTTCGATTCAAGACCTGTGACACTATCTAAACTAAAACTTCTAACTTGTTAACATTACAATACATTATATATTTTTTTATTAATTTTTTTTTGCCTTTCTTTAAATAGTTTATTATTTTTATAATCAGAAAGTAAATCAGTACAAATTTTTAGATTTTTATTTCTCACATAGAGTAAAACCCAAACACATTTTTTTGAAATTTTTTTTGGTCGTTTCCTTATTCAATACGGTTTTTTATACTCATTTCAGATGGATACTGCTACCACATTTACAAACTCTCATGCTGAAGATGACCTAGGAGTTCTAGGACGTACGTTGGATGACATTCCAATTGAAAATTTATTTTCACCTACGAGACCACTTTTCCTAGAAATTGACTTAAAGACGCTGTTAAGCACATCACCACATGGAAACAGTATTATAGCATACTACGCATCACATAGCACGCTCACAAATAAACACCGAAACCAGTTGGTCGACATCATTGTCAGGCATATATTTACTACAATTGACAACTAGTAAGTATACTTACTTTGCCTAGAGTTACTTAGAACAGACTGTTGTGGAATTTTGTAACCAGCAAGTGACAAGTCGCTGGCTCACTATTACAAGGTTCTATGTTATTTTCTTACACGTTCTGTAATTTCAATTAAAAAAAAAAACTATTTCATAAATATTGACTTTGTAGAGTTTATGCTTGAGAGAGATACTTTTACTCAAGCATAAACCCTGCTAAGTCAATATTTATGAAACCAAAAATTTTTAAATTGAAATTACAGAACGTGTAAGAAAATAACATAGAACCTTGTAATAGTGAGCCAGCGAAGTGACACCTAATTAAATTCCAACTAAATCCGTTCAGACATTTACAGGGATAACAAACTTACAGCAAACTTTTGCATTTATAATATTATCAGTGTGATGTGATTTCAGATTAATCTGGATTTCAAAGAAAAATACAAAGAAAATTCTTTGAATTTTTACATAAAGTGGCAAAAGTTTATCAATACCATTATCAGTTTGAAATTTGATAATGAAACAAAGAAAGATGATTCGTTGGCTAGTTTATACGAAGGTATAATACATGAAACCGATGATGGTGAGTTACATACTTTTTTCGGTACCAATCTACCACACCACAGCATGGTAGCCAGCGACTAGCCACATAAGTACCTATGTTAACTTTTTTGCATTTAATTTTCAGACAGGAAGGTGCCAGATCAAATAAAACTATGTGACATAGTGTCACCTCATTCCACCAAAAGGGAGACTCGATAGAAAAAATAATTTTTCAACACTGGAGTGCATCGAGAATTTCATTGTTGATGTTGATGTAAGTTTATTTATTTATACAGGGAGTTAGGTAGAGGGTTAGATGAACCGAACGGGTGTGTCCGGGGACCCATTTGGAGAATACAGTTAGCCAAACAAAAAAACCTGACCTTATTAATATCTGAACGACCTTATTATTACTCACGTTATATTAGACCGGATCGTGAGTAACACCCGTTCAGATAATATCAATAATCTGTGAAAACCACGTCAGTTTCCATGATACAATTCCTGACCAGTTTTTTTTTCCCGGTTTTCATCGAAATTTTATCAATTTTAAATATAAACTTTTAATTTAATATAATAAAAAAATAAAAAATAAAAAAAATATTATTAATATTATTTAAATTGTTTGATAAAAAAAAACATTATATTTTTAAATTTTATCACCATAACTTTTGTAAAGTCTATTTTAGACCGGATATTTTTTTATATTTTATGTCAATTATGTTACTTTCCAGATTAATATATTATGTTAGTTATTTAAATTATAATTTTCTTGTTTCA
The DNA here is from genome assembly GCA_949125355.1 of Agriopis leucophaearia. Classification (NCBI taxonomy): domain Eukaryota; kingdom Metazoa; phylum Arthropoda; class Insecta; order Lepidoptera; family Geometridae; genus Agriopis; species Agriopis leucophaearia. The sequence continues at coordinate 14,637,962 of OX421268.1, read as the reverse complement.
GAACTTCGGAGATATCGAGACCAAAATTGCCGATTTAGAAACAAAATCACGAAGCCAGAAGCAAACATTGCAACCATTTTTGATACGCTCTGGGACTATAGGAGAAGATAATATAATATATTACTATCTGGTCATCGACAAGGTGAAATATAGGTTTGAAAGTGCAACAAAGGCATTCGACACCTTGTTCAAGAGCTACCATGCTCTCCACGCTAGCTACCCAAAAGCTGCTGCGCATTTGTATTTATACAGAGATGCGTTTACGGATTTGAAACGAGTTATGATAAGGTAGTGCCATACATCTCCGATATGTTGACCTTAGCTAAAATGTAAGTTAATTTTAAAATGTTTTATTTCGGGACAACAAAGGTCAAATTTGGGTATAACATACAAAGAGTTAAATACTAAGGTAAACATTGCAACATATTGATATGAGATTAACTCAAACATCTTTGACTGACATTATTCCTATGCACGTAAACCTAAACTTCTAAACATTTATAAGCTACGGTATTCTGCAATATGTTGAAATGTAACAAGTGTGGTAATGTATACGAAAACTTTCAACCTTATTTCGTACATTTGCGCTACGCTAATAATATAACGAATTATTTTTCATGTCCTGAAGAAAACTGTACACGGCTGTATCATTCTAAAAGTGATATAAAAAAGCATTTTATATCTACCTAACTCCCTGTATAAATAAATAAACTTACATCAACATCAACAATGAAATTCTCGATGCACTCCAGTGTTGAAAATTTATTTTTTCTATCGAGTCTCCCTTTTGGTGGAATGAGGTGACATAGGAGTTTTATTTGATCTGGCACCTTCCTGTCTGAAAATTAAATGCAAAAAAGTTAACATAGGTACTTATGTGGCTAGTCGCTGGCTACCATGCTGTGGTGTGGTAGATTGGTACCGAAAAAAGTATGTAACTCACCATCATCGGTTTCATGTATTATACCTTCGTATAAACTAGCCAACGAATCATCTTTCTTTGTTTCATTATCAAATTTCAAACTGATAATGGTATTGATAAACTTTTTATTCATAATGCATGTGTTGATTAAAGATGTAAACTCGAAAATATTCTTAGTGATTATAATCAGTCTCCCACAATATTAATATGTTAAGGCTGCAGTCTAGTTTCATAGCTTTAAGGCCCCCTTTGCTGTCCCCTTTGCACATTTTAAACGTTTTTTCAAGATAAATAATGAAAATGTATACCTATATAAAAACAGTAAATAGTTTTTTTTTCAGAAAACATTTCAAATGTTATAAGCAATTAATTTTCAAACTGATATTTCAGATTTTGGCGAAGATATCGGAAAAAACTAGATTTTTTAGTTTTTTTTTTTTCCAAAATCAGAAATAATTTTTATAAATAGTTCAAATCGTGCGAAATAGATAGCTTATAGCAGGCGAGCACGCCCTTAAGAACTGCATCTTTTTAAGAAGTCTACTATGTTTTTGATCTTATTGTTTTGAATAATTTTATTGTATCTGTCTTGTACCTAAGTTAAGAATTATAATTGTGTGTATGACGAGTTTCAAACTTTTTATAATGTTCTAACTGAAAAATAAATTCAAAGTGTGCAATAGAGTAAATATAATTTAATTCGTATAATTATATTCGTATATGTTAAGGCTGCAGTCCCATTTAACATCTTTGAAGCCCTTTGAAAATCTGAAATATCAATATGAAAATTGCTTTAAAGCACTTGCAACGTTTTTTTAATACGTGCGAAAGAGGCTGCAAATAGGGCGAGCAGCTCGCCCTATTTGCTGTCTCTTTCGCACGTATTTAAAAAACGTTGCAAGTGCTTGACAGCAATTTTCATATTGATATTTATACTATGTTTTTGATCTTGTTTTTTTTTTAAATTATGTTATTGAAGGTACAGCTCGCGCGATAAGAGTTTGGCTTTGACCTTCGGGTGGAGGGGATTACTGCGCATGGGTACGACTGGAGCGCCAATCAGAGCACCGCGTGCGCCTACACACCCGCCCCGCACCCCGCTAATTGCCCGTTGATACCCAATTTCTGATTTCTGCGCAATAACGGTCAAATCCAAACTCTTATCGCGCGAGCTGTACCTAAGTTTAGAATATAATTATGATTGTGTGTATGGCGAATATCAATCTTGTAAAATATTGTATTAGAATAATAAATATTTTGATAAATGACAACTTAATTTAATTTAAAATCAGGGTTAAAATGAGATTGATTCATGGCGTAACTACTCGAGCTAAAATCGATTGTATTGATAATTCTGCTATGTTGGATGTATTGATTTTTTTAATGTGTCAAGTGCTTATGGAGCAATACCAGAATGCATTACTCTATAAGCACTGCATTTCAGCTTTTGTCAATATACATAGATGACAGAAAGTCTCAAAGCAAGACCAGAATGAAACACAAGATTACGCGAAAGGAATATATTATCCTGAAAAGGGACTCTTAGTAGGTACTCATCATTATTGACAACTTTTACTGTGTGGCCAACCTCGAAATCGCAATAGTAAAATCAGTTGTTCCATATAAAACTGTTGGTGAAACTCGACGAAATGTATGGAACAGCTGAGTTTTTTTCGTGATTTCAGGGTAGCCCACGGAGTAAAAGTTGTTCATAATGGATGAGTACTAAGAGTCCCTTTCGGGCTAGTGCACCCTTTTCGCGTAACCCTGTGTTTCATTCTGGTCTTGCTTTGAGACTTTCTACTTTCCAATTAAGAAAATTATTTGTTTCATCTGAGAAGTAGAATTATTAATTCAAATCTCGAAATTACTTACTTGAAGCAACAAAACATCTTGATATAAGTAAATATATTCTTCAAATAACGCACAGAAATCGTTCACTTAAGATCAATCTGGTTTTAATCTGAAACCCCCGATTATTCAAACTAAGAATATTACCATACTCTCCCTAAGAAAATACATTCTTAATTTCAAAACGTCAACAGTCTTTACTTAAAACCAAACATTCTTTAGGCAAGTAAAAGGCATTATTCGAACAAAGAACTTTTGTCTTTGGAGAAGATTCTAAGTTATTTAAGGTTAAGACAAAGAAATACTTTACTTAAGGGTATGCATTTTCAATTCAAAAATTATTTCACCCTTGACTTGACATTTTAAAATTTTAGGACTAGAAAAGGTAATTATTTAAACAGAGATCAATTTAGTTTTAGTATGAAATCCCTAGCTATTCAAATGAAGAACATTGATAATCTCACTTTGAAAATCTATATTCTCAGTTCAGAAGTAGTATTAGCCTCTGCTTAAGATTTAAAATACTTAAGAAAAGTAAATGACATTATTCAAATAAAATGTGTAAAGTATTGAAACGAGAGAAATTTTTATTACGTATAAAATTATGTTTCTTAAATTAAGAAATATTGAAATTAGTTCAAAAATCAGGATTCTCAGTAGAAGCTGTTACATATTTTGTCTCAAAATAAAATATTATTTCCTTCAAAAAGCTATTGCCTTGTACTAACATTCAGTTCTTTGGGTTTAAGATGTGACCGAATCTTAATTCAATGAAGTGTTTCTTGAATTTAAACAACGCGATTCTCAAGTTAAAATGATGTACGGTCTCAACAAGATGAAACCGTCTTCAACATAATTATCATAATCTTGACTTAAAAATAAAACTGTACTTAAAATAAAACTTATTGTCTCAATTGAAAAATACTATTATCTTTAACTAATACTAAGATTTTGTTCATTTAAGACTTTTGCGTTCTGAGCGTCAACATTGATTGTTTTATTAGAAGATTATTATGTTTTCTATTAAAATAGCTTTGTTTTACTCCAAAAATAAAATAGGTATGCATCAAAATCTTTAACTGTCTTTGTTCAAGAAAATTGTGATTCTTGAAGAACAAGAAACCGTTTCTTCTTGCATGAAGACATTGCAAAATTCTTCTATCGATAATATATCCTCTTTATATGAGACATTAAAAGGTTGATTTGAGGTTATCAACTAAAACAAGAAAATGCTTTATTCAAGAAAATATTGTTTTCCCCATATATGAAACCATATTATTCTTGACCAATAGATATACTCTTGATTCGAGACTTTTTTTCTTTCTGTGTACACGGGGCTAGAATGGTGGATTAGAACCCAATCTCTCTGTCTGAGAGAAGGCCTGTTTTCCAACAGTGGGCAGTGGGAACATGATAGGTTCGAACGATGATGATGACGACTCACAGCTCCTCGAAAGGATTCTGTGTCGGGGATGTCATACAAAGACATGGACAACTAACATAACAGACCCAGACCTACCAAGGCAGTAGGTACCTAAATATGTACTTTTCATTATTATTTTTATGCGTAAATAGGCTTGCGGAAACAGAAGAAGCAGAAGATAAGTTCATCGTTCAAACATAATAGAGTCTTTCAGGGTCGGTCGGTATTTTAGGTATCCATAGGCGACGGTGATCGCTTACCATCAGGCGACCCGTCTGCTTGCTTGCCACCTATGGCATTAAAAAAACTGCCCGACCGGGAATCCAATCCGGGACCTCAAGAAGAAGTACAACTACTAAGCCGTACTAGTAAAATTATCTAATAATTTTTTTTAAATTAAAAAACAAGCTTTTACTTATCATCATCATCATTTTAGCCATAGGATGTCCACTGCTGGATATAGGCCTCCCCCATCGATTTCCAAAAGGGCTGGTGGAAGCGGCATTTATCCAGCGTTTCCTTGCGGTCTCTTTTAGGTTGTCTGTCCATCTTGTCCATTCTTTGGGTGGACGTCCTAGGCTGCGCTTACCGCTCTAGCATTTTGCTGAGTAACGTCATTTAATTTTTCATATTATTTCTTCTCGGTAAACCCTTTCATTTGATACCTATATCATGGGGGTGCATAAAAATGTAATGGTCCGCCATATTAGATTTAGAATGATGTCACTTAGCTAACTATGCATGGTCGTCCGAACTAAACGTGTATGTACGAAAAATTTTAACTCAATCGGTAGGGGATATACCTAACTGTTTTAAAATTCAGTTGCAATATTTTACCCATACAATAACAAGGCAAGTTACCTAAATAAACTTGTAACAAGAAAAACAAAAGCCTAAAAAAATCTGCCGGATTCAACAGAATCAACAAATGTACCATGAATTTTCTAACGAGTAGGTAAGTATGGCTCCCTTGTAACTAGCAACACAAACGGTCCCTCGTTATTTTAAACAATTCGATAATGGCGCCCCCTGGCTACACTGATTGTAATACAAAGTACCGGCGACCCTCTAATGAGGTTCGCTAAAAGAACGACAACTTTCGATGTTTGCCTTGGGCGCGCCTGTTTACTTTCTTCAAGAAAACTAATGTTTTGGACTTTTATTTGGAATTAGTGCTGTTGCCCACGACTTCGTTCGCGTAGATTTTCATATAAAATTTCAACCCTTTACGCCTCCCTTTCGCAAAATAACATAGCCTATACCTCAATCTGATCATAGCTAAGCATATTCGTGAAAACCGCATTTAAATCCGTCCAGTGGTTTAGGAGATGTGCGTGGACAAACAAACAAACAGACAAAAACTTTAAAAACTATCTTAACGTGTTCAGCTACTTATTTTAAGACACCGTGTGATATATTTTTTTGTTTTCTCGCAATTATAGTTTTTTTTTATCTCTACGATTTTATTATATGTATATATATAGATGCTCGATGACATGTAATTTTCTATTACTTAAAATTAAAAAAAAAAAAACCTTAAAAGAGCCCTGAAGTTTGGTCGTTTTCATACATACTTTAAGTACCTAATGCCGTATTACAAAATGTTATCACTATTATCAGGAGTACTTTTGCAGATACAGTTTGTCGTTTAAAATATATAGTTTAGTTGTAGATTTAAAAAAATACGCGTCTACTAGAAAACCTCTCCCTTTTTTCGTCGGTAAAAAAACTTCGAAACCCTTCGGTACAGATCTATGCAAAACACAGACCTCGCATTTTTTTGCTACGCAACTAAATGTCTTTTCTTGCGGCAGATGTTCAGATGGCATTTGACAATTGAGACATATTTCGTGCTCTATTTATGATATACGACTAATTGATCAAATAGAACAGTTCAAGGCGTTTTATTAATAACACTCGTTGTCTTTGTTCCCGTTACTTACAATTTAAACTGATAAAGATCAATATTATATTTAACACAGGCTAAATGCAATAGCCGCGACGAAAAATATTATATGAACATCATTTCGACTCTACTTCTCCCTCCCTATAAATACCTAAGTAAAGGGTTTTCCAATAAGAGGTGTTATTTTGAATAGCCCGCTATTTCGGTAGATGTCACTTTTGAAGCTGTCATTTCTTGGCATTTGACAAGTAGAAACTACGCCATTAATAAAAATGGTACGATACACGCTTCAACAACGCATTGAAATTATTAAAATTCACTATAAAAATGGTGAAAATTTGGCAGAGACGGTTCGTAAAACTCGAACATTTTTGGGTCGTCGTGAAGCACCTTGTCGGACCGCAATACAGAAATTGGTGGAAAAATTCGAGCTGTTGGGACAAGTTAGTGATGAGAAGAATAAAACCCGTGCACGTCGCTCAAGAACAGCCGAGAATATTGCTGCTGTAGCCGAAAGTGTTGAAGAAAACCCAGGTTTGTCCATTCCTCGTCGTTCTTTGGAATTAGGTATTCCACAAACGTCATTACACCGTATTTTGCATAAAGATTTGGGTCTTAAGGCTTATAAAGTCCAGTTAACACAAGAACTCAAGCCGGCCGATCATCAACAACGTCGTGACTTTGCTGATTGGGTCGTTGAAATGCATGAAAATGATCCGGAATTCCATCGAAAAATCATCTTCAGTGATGAGGCCCATTTCCACCTCGGTGGCTTCGTCAACAAGCAAAATTGTCGCGTCTGGGGCTCAGAAAACCCAAGAGTTATTGTTGAAAAGCCTCTCTATCCTCAACGTGTGACTGTTTGGTGCGGTTTATGGTCCGGCGGAGTCATTGGACCTTACTTTTTCGAAAATGAGGCTGGCGCAACAGTTACGGTGAATGGATTGCGCTATCAAGAGATGATTAACGATTTTTTATGGCCGGAATTGGATGGTATTGATCTGGACAACGTTCACTTTCAACAAGACGGCGCTACGTGCCACACAAGCAACGAAACCATTGATCTTTTAAGGGAAAAGTTTCCGGACCGTGTTATCTCTCGAAGAGGTGATCACAATTGGCCACCGAGATCTTGTGATTTAACACCTTGCGACTTCTTTCTTTGGGGCCACGTGAAGGAGAAGGTCTACGCCAACAGCCCAGTATCGATTCAAGACCTCAAAGATGGAATTCGTGAGGCTATCGAGGACATAGAGCAGCCACTTTGCGATTTAGTTATGGAAAATTTCATGAAAAGGATTTTGTCCTGTAAGCGTGGCCGTGGTGGTCATTTGCCTGATGTTATTTTCCACTATTAACGGCATACCTTCCTCTTTGTAATGAAATAAACATCTGATGATTTATAATAAAAAATGGCATTTTTCTTTGAATATCAAAATAACACCTCTTATTGGAAAACCCTTTAGTTGTAATATGCAAATTATATCTATGGGAGGCGGTATGCAAACTATCTCTATGTGTTAATGTACCCTATAACTCATTTCCGTGTTACAGCGAATCAAATGTCTCTTTATAAAAATGACACTTTAAAAAACCCACGTAGGCTCACATTGCGCAGGACCGTACGCAAATTGCAGCCAATGGCAGCGCAGCTCGCGCCGTATGTAAATGTTCTATATTCAAATCAGTTTAAAATCACACAGCGCATGCACGCGCCGAGCTTTTTTATTGGCGCTTTGCATACAAAGGGTTCTTAGTATGTCGCGATTTGAGCACGTGTCTTTAAAATACATAAAAAATGGCTTTAGGGTTAAAAAATAGGGTTGATCTTACCCTGAGCGCTGGGGTCCAACCCTTCCGCAACCCTTTGTTGGTTGCAGCTGCTTTTTATAGTGTTAGTCGGTGGCACGCGATGGAAAGATTTGACGTGTTTTTGCTTTGTGTGGAGTATCATTAAACAGTTTTTTTTAAATCTAGACCCCTCATGTCTAGTGTATTTAGCTTGCGACTGTGTGTGAAATCGCGTATACTTGGAGTAACCATATAGCCGTACAATATATTTTAACAAGACGTGTATGACAGTAACTCAAATTACAGGTAGGTATATTTATGAAACCAATTTAAAAAAAGGTTGCTACATATTTTCGTCCCTGTTTGAGCTCAACTTAGAGCTTATGTTAGGATATACCACAATCATTCTTGTCAATCTATTAAAACACATTAGCAAAAAGGTTTGCATTAGTAGGCGCGGCGGGCGCGGCCACGTGCAAACATCAGTGTAGACATAACGCGTGTTGTGTATTGTGTATATAGTTGGTCAATCAGTTAATCATCGATATCCAGTTGCTGATCAAAGAAAGACCAACGGAAACACTGTCTCATGAAGGAAGAAATTAGGTATTTTTTTGCAAATTGATTTTTATGCTTACTTCCAACAGCCCTTACAGCCCAACTTTGTTGTTATATTCTGTGTGTGGACAACGAAAAACAACAGGTTTTGTGTAGGTTCAGAGATGGTCACTTAGAGCTAACGTCATCATAATTCCAAGATAGCGGAAAAAAGGGGAGACGAAACAAAAATATTTATTTTAACACCTAATTTATGACGTATCACTGAATAGACCATTTAAAATGAAACTGAGATCTGTATATTTAAACGGTTTGAGAAATAATTCCTGACATAAAAAAATAAAAAATAAAATTTATTAATTCGCTGATTTACGTTGAGGTTATTGGACGCAAAATTTGTTTTTAGGTTGGTACCACTGAAGTGATTTTTTTTCGTTTTCTCTGTTCTGTGGTTGGACCAATGATCATGACCACAAATAACCTTTCATAGAGTCTTTAGTTTAAATTATTTCATATATTATAATTTATATTAATATTATAAATGCGAAAGTGTATTGTTTGTTGTGTGGTTTGTTCCCTTTTTTAACCCCCGACGCAAAAAGAGGGGTTATAAAATTAACGTGTGTCTTGTACCTATGTGTTTGTGCCATCGTAGCCCCAAACGGCTGAATTGATTTAGTTTTTTTCGTTTGAAATGTGACTTGATCGAGAGTGTTCATAGCTCTGATTCATGTAAGTCTGTTCAGCAGTTCGAAGATTATCAGCTTTTTTATCGGAGGTTTAAAAAACAAATTTTTTTTTATGCGAATAAGTCCGCGTTTGACCACCAACTCGCCTGTTGGTAAGCGATGATGTGGTCGAAGATGAAGCACGCAGACTTAGAAGATATCTATCTATTCACTCACGCCTTGAAAAGGTCCAAATTATATCTCAAAAATTAAATTATTTATTCATACTTGTTACTCAGATAAGGACATGATTTTTTAGATGGAGGTAGTTGGAGGGCCGGAGTGTGACAACATTTTATCCCGGAAAAATTTTGTCCTAGGGGAATGTCCACGCGGATGAAACCGCGCTATGAACGAAAATAACTAGTCTTTAATGTATTTAAATTATTGACCTTTTGGAAAAACTCAGAGTCACACAGTGGGCAATGGAGAGAGCTATGCTCGTACTATGTTTGCGCGATAAAATCTGGAACGAGGACTTTCGCCGAAGAACCTCATATAGAGCTGCTCAGATTTGCAAGTTGAAGTGGCAATGGGCAGGCCACATCACTCGAAGAAGATATAACTGACGGGGAAGCGGGGGAAGAAAGGTTCTTTAGTGGAGACCACGAACCGGAAGACACAGCGTAGGTAGGCCATCCACAAGATGGACCGACGACATCGTGAGAGTCACGGGCATCCAGTGGATGCAGATGGCAGGCTGTCGTTCAGTGTGGCATTCTTAGGGGTAAGGGGTGTGTTATGCTCAGCAGTGGAGATCTTCTGGCTGATGATGATGAAGTTATTGTTCTTTGATAATCATATGCTCAATAACAACAGTTATATGAATATTTACGGGATATTTACCGTGGTAAGGTCCTTCCACAACCTTACCACCGTAAATATCCCGTAAATAAACATAACTTTAGTGAACAACCGTGATAGTTAAAAACAGTGTTTTAACTATCACGGTTTACTCTACCTATAGACTCAATACATTCAGATTTTCTGAAAGCGTATTTTTGCTAGCTTTTGTAAATACCTAGCAATGAGAGACAAATATTGAACCGTCTAATAGTCCGTCAAACACCGGAAACCCGGTGCCGTAACGTTAACGTTACTGAACACGATACAGCGCAAATATTTCCGTTTTTTGCCATATTTGCCTTCACTCACTCTGTTTACCGTTAATATTTTCAGGCTAGAGTTACAGGAGTATAAGTTACAGAAAAAAATGTTCAAACAATAGTTGATAAGATGAAATATTAGCTGTATTAATTACTTAGGTAGGTACGCACCTACTTATTAAATAAAATTAACTAAACACAAGTATAGGAATGAGTGTTGCAGTAAAAAAATATCCTTATTTCAAATGTACCAAAGCAACCCCTAAAATGCAATTTTATTATATTATATATTATTATAAAGAGGAAAGATTTGTACCTATTTTTGTATGTTTGTATGTTTGTAATGAATAGGCTCCGAAACTACTGAACCGATTTGAAAAATTCTTTCACTGTTGGAAAGCTACACTATCCCCGGGTGACATAGGCTATATTATATTTTGTAGCGAGGCCGAAGGCCGAGCTTACACTCGTGCGAAGCCGGGGCGGACGGCTAGTATTATTATAAATTTATACCTACAATTGTAATTGTATTTACAAAGTTTCATGCATTTATCTTCATAATTATAGAAGTTAGAAGGTTCTACAAAAATTGGAAGAACGAACAGAACAAACCTATAAGGGTTCCTGTAAGACTACGGATCCCTAAAAAGCACGACTAATTCGGAAAAGAGTTTTAGTTCTCAATTTTTGGACGTCTGAATAGATTTTGATCAAACAGCTTAGAATTACCGCAATGAAACTTGCTTTCATATATAAAAGCCGCATCCAAATCAGACCAGCTGTTTTGGAGAAAACACACACAACCTCTAACCCCAAACGCATTCTCCGTTCTTCTATGTTCTATTGTGGGTAAAAAACATTTGGATTACCCATATACCGTTAAGGGTCTAAAGAAAATCAATTGCAATACAATACAATACTTTATTAATAACTACATAGTTACAAGTCAAACTTCTCCAGTACACTCTTCTACAAAATTGTATATAAAATTATATATTAATAATATTACTATGTATAGCTCAAGGTAAACAAAAATGTCATTACAATAATTATTAGGTATGTCAAATTCAAAATAATCCATCTTTATTTACTACGGCCACAGCAGCCTACTATGCTACTATCAGTTGGCATGGTATTCAGCATGCTGGCGGACGCTAATTTGTCACTGCTACTGCCATTTTTGTCTATCTTATCATGAACCATCGATATTCGAATTGCTATTTATAAAAAAAACTTCAGGAAACCATACCAAATATTTTGATGGTAGTAGTTCCTATAGTCCTTTAACTTTTTTTAAATACTTTATTCCCATACGAAATCGATAAATTATTATAGCGATATAAAAATCAGATAACTTTTTCTGTTCTTTTATTTATCTTCTTGAAGCCAGCAGACATGGCGACGCCTAAGACTTTATTACCTCGAGATATGGCTCATTGTTATTCGCGAACGAAACAATAAAATTACACATTCATATACGTACAATGTTGCCGGTCGGATCGTTTATTACAACCCCTGCGAGAAGGGGTAGGGGGAAGCGGAGAGAGGGAAGGGACAACCCTTTCCTCGGAGGGTAGCACCATCCATCACCGGGGTCCAGCGAAATGTATTTTAATCCACTACCCGACGCCGGTCGCTTCATGAAACGTGAAAAATGATCCCTGAGCACACAAACTAATACACATACTTACATACATACATGTATTCATGGTAAAGATACGGGGAGTCTGTTTGGGTGAAGAATTATTGGAAATGGAAACGCGAAGGTGATCCCTTTAAAGACGTTTTGGTATTCTGCGCGGTCTAGTTCATACACATTTTTCAGGCTATTTCTTAAGTGGAACAACTATTAATATTTTACTTCAGACTGAGATATTGCTCAGGCTTCAAGTTACCTTGTGAATTACTGCAAACATAATTCTGTAGTTACAATATAAAGCCAATTAACAAAAGGCGTAAATTGATCGGCAGCTTCACTTCAAAATTAAGATTGTAATGACAGCAACGTAATCAGCATCTGGCCGGCAGCTTTCGTGCTATATTATTTTTATCCCCGTCACACTTATGTCAAGCTTAATAGAAGTGACGGTGACGAAACTATTATCTACCAGGTATATTAAAGTGATGATCACCTACCTAATTAACCAGCGATAACAAAATGCCAGGCGAAATTTTGACATGTCCACCAGCATTACTAAAACCATCGAGTTACTTCTCTTAATTCAGTAATTTATCTGCCTACACAATCTCCGCTGTAGCTCAGGTCTCGCTCGGCCGACGCGCCACGCCAAACGATCCGCATAGAAACTTTTATAGTTTGCAGCCCTCCAGGGAGCTGAGATTTCCTCCGTTTAGCTTCGACCATTAATCATACACAAATTGTCGGCGTCTCCGTCCAGATATTAAGCTCCAATGGAGCCAGTCATCGCGCATGCCTTTTGAGAAATAACTCGGAAAAACCTCTTTTCAACTTGCAATCGACTTTGAGCGTGAATGGAGTGACTGATGAAGTGAACTGTAAAGTCAGATTAGGTATGTATGTACTTATTTATCGTTGGTATGGTATGTTAGTAGATTAAAATTTTCTCTTCGTATCGTACCGAAAATATTTGAACAGCATTGAACTTAGCATTTATCATATTAAACATACCAATTGTGACCTGACGATTGATTTCGTTGTTTTGGATTTTGTGTGTTGAATTATGAAGTTTTATTTTATTGTAAATTAGGCTTGCGCTTGGCTTACTCGCCTGAGTAGAGTAATAGAGTAATTCCTGAAATCTCCTGACTACTTTATCAATAACATTGTAAAAAGATGAATAAAACATTTTCTTCACTGAAGTATATTGGGTGTTGTAGCATTACGGTCAAAAACCTAGCGATAGTGATAAGGATTCATGGTTATCATTCTACTTTTTCAATGTTATAACTACTGACAGCGCAAATAAATGCTTGAACCCAGTTTAGGGAATACTTGTTTTAGTATTATAGTTTAGTAGTTTCTATGAAGGATGCATTCAATATCGCAGCGGGTAGCTCTAGTGGTAGAGATAGGTACGTCTATATCATCGACCCCATCGTAACTGTGGCATAATAATAACATTGGACGTTTTATTGCGACGTTATGCGCGATATCTCGCCGGATTACTAAAACATCTGTCCCGGAAAATTCACTCTCGAAGCCGTTTATCGCGTCCTCGAGGGTAGATAGAGAAAAAACTGCAATAACGCGGTGTCATAACAAAGACGCGCCACCGGCCGATAATACTATGATTAATACCCGACGTTATCTCGAGAGTGCAGGCCTCGCCCGCCCTGAGGAAACCCGAGCTTCCGGGAGGAAATGACGCAAAGTCGCCGGCGCGCAAGGCTGTGTGAATCTTGTGTCCATGCAATAGAGATGAGGTTTACTTGCGTTTAGACTGTTTAAGGTATTCTCGAGACCCAACATAAGAGTTACGGATTTCGCATAATGCATATTATATTCGTGCGAGGGAGGCTCGGAGGGAGCGTCAGGGGTGAGGCGGGGACGGGGACAGAACGGGGGACGGGGGAGGGCCGCGTGACCGCACGTCTTTTGCACGCGACAAGCTCTCGACATTTTTTTATTATTATTGCGCTTCGATGGAATTTATTCCGGCAAGGGTCGGTAATAGAATAGCGGGCACGCTCGTTTGGCCTTTATAGCGATTTTGAATATGATTTTTAAATCAAGTAATGGAGTGCGCTCGGCTTTTTACAGTTATTTTTGGGGGTGGGTTTACGTAGCTAAGCGTATGAATGTGGAGGGCGGGCGGGACACAATTAGTAGCTGTGGTAATTAAGTTTCGCGGGCGGCTGGCTGCAGATTAAACAAACGATTAATTGCTCGCAATAAGGGATGTTAATCTTAGCCTTCAGGCGCAGGTGTGCCGATATTGGTCGCGCATTATCAATTAATCGAGGAGAATCGGGGAAGAATGGAATATCTCGGGGGTGGAGTGGGAAAGGGGGGTTGTAATTATACAGCATCGTCTCCCACCCTCCCTCACTGTCATATGCACTAACATTTATGTTAATAGGTGTAGACAGCGCATGTTGTGATGCTGTACGCTCTGATGGATGTTTTCTTTTGTATTTTGTCAAAGTTTATTTTATTGAAATGGGGAAAGAAATAAAACGTTTTGAAACGTGATATATGTTTTGTTGTAAGAAAAAATTGGAGAAAGGAGTTTTTGTATAAAAGGACAATTCTTTCGTACAAAAAAGTCTTTTTATCTCTTCTGTCAGGTGTCAGTTATGTGAAAGAACTTGAAACTAAATAGTTTTATTCATTTGTTGCAGATTCCACATTCAACGAGTACATTAAGTACGTTAGATGTTCATTTTGGCTGCGTGATGACGTTAAAGATTAAAATGCTGATCATCTTAGTAAGTATTCAATGCTGTAAGTCTAAGCTCATAAAAATAAAAATAAAAATAAACAAACTTTTAATTTTCCTCTTTACCTAATTTCAGAAAACTACTGTTTATTCATGAAAACAACTGACATTGAATGAAGGCGAAAATAATATTGAATTGAAAGAAAACTACGTGATGATATAGGTATTATAAAAGAGTTCTATTATAAAAGAGAGAATCGTTAAATAATGGAGCATTAGAAATTCTGTTTTAAACATCATTTTTAATTTCTAAAATTATGCGTTTTCAGCGTAGCATCTCTACGAGCGCGTAGCACAGCCGTAGCAAGTGTGCTACGAATGACCGTGGATAAGACAGGTGTGTAAAATAAAATTAGTTTTGATTTTTGGTACCCAGAAGTTAATTTTGTTTATAGATTTTTGGTGAGTTTAACATATTTCAGTTTTTTCATTTTTATACCTTAAACTTTTATGTTCCTTTTACTATACTTTTGTAGAGATGGTCTGTGTTGTATTAACATTAAAAAATCGGCTAGGTCAGTTTTGGTAATAGTTTCAATAATTACGGTAGAGGATTATTTTCATGTAGGTAGTTGTTTTTTCATAAATAGTTAATTTGTTGCCATTTTTAACCCTCGCCGAAAAAAGTGCGGTGTTATAAGTTTAACGTGTGATAATGTGTGTCTGTCTGTGGTATCGTAGTTCTCAAACGGACGTACCATGGTTCAAGAAAAACTGTTCAGCTATTTGACGATAACTATTAGAAAAAATATTTATACCTGCTTCTTGTCATAACTGAATTTCATAGGCAGCTACGATAGAATATGCATACTACGATTTCTTTTAATATTTAACTGAAATATATCACGGGTACTTGCTATACTTCAAATATATATAAAAAAACTTTTTAGAATTACATACTCATCTATCTTCTATACATATAAAAGCGAAATTCACCTATTCACTCACTCGTTCATTAACTCACTGACTCATTACGAAATCTCAAAAACTACTTGACCTACGTTGTTGAAATTTGGCAGATTGATTCCTTATAAGCAAATAGGCTTAATTATGGGGAGCAAATGGAGGTTCAAGTTTATACGTAATTTCTTTGTTTTTGATGTCAGGGAGATAAAATTTGGTATAACAATATTATTACATAAAAGACGAATTAAGGAGGTTTGTATGTTGCGCTAAAAATTATGCAACTACAAACCTGTAATTTGGCAAGTAGATTCCTAATGGGGTGTAGACGTCCACTAAGAAATTATTTTGCGAAAGGCCAAATTAAAGGGACCAAAATAAGGTTAAAAGTTTAGATGAAAGTCTACGCGTACGAAGTCGCAGGTAACAGCTAGTATAATTTATACTTATACAGGGTTGTGAACTTGTGTATATAGGTGGTATGAACCAAATAAATGAATTTATCCCGAAAAAGTATAATTATTTCTTTATGAAGCCTACAACTACGCCACAACTTAATAATGAAAAGAGTAGAGCTCAATATTGCGACCCACTTATAGATATTTCAATTGCATCAAGTAAAGTTGACATCAACATCAACAATAGCGCCGTCCGCTCTATTCTTCCCGACTCTTATAATTTTTACTCGTATCAGCGCGATTCACATCGCAAGCGAAACTAAGTCATCGTGACTTTCTACGCTTAGAGCGAAACGTCTTGTTAATAGTAAAGTCGTTGTTTGTGCCTATAACTCGTATATTAGTTTAAGCTATAATCCTAGGTGTAAGATTTCGTGACATTAATAAAATAAAATACATGTAGACTGATTGACTGACTGACAGGTAGTCACTTCTTGGTGCTGTAGGTTCAAGTCTGGCCGCATATTTTTGAAGCCGTTTTTAGATTTTAAACTAAGTTTTTGTCCCAATACCGGCCCTAATCTTTGATCAGCAGAGATTTTTCAGCAAGATTGTCTTTCGGTGGGTTTTATTTTTTTAAACTATCGTACAGGAATTGTTTTTTTTCGGAATAAAAAGTAGCCCATGTGCTTATCCAAGATGTGCACAATTTCCACATCGAAATTGTATGCTGGTTACAAACAACGCAAGTGTGCCCCGTTGGCACTGCTGTCGCAACGAGGCGCGATGCGCCATAATTTATTTATTAATGCTCGTTTAAATGCACATCGCATGGTGTGAATCATGCTCAAAAGTTTTCCTACTTCAGATGGATGCTATACGCTCGTACATCTTTTCTTCGCTTCCCAAGTGTGTGTAATGTCGCCTAGCTCTGCCGTATAAAACGGCCGGTTTAACCTGACCCTCGAGCTTGCATTTTCATCTCCCTTTAGGGTGTTTGTTACATTGTATTTCGAGGGGTGGAGTAGGTCAGGTTAAGCCGGTGATGGTTCGTACATATTTCTGCAATTGATTAGGCGGGGGCGGTTGCCATGGAGACGCTGCACCAGCTCCCGCCCGCCCCTCACCCCCGCCCGTGTGGGCGCTCATTGTAGTCGCAAAAGTTGCGATCACATCTGACCGCGTCTATCGAACTATTGCTGTTATGATTATTGAGATTTAGGATGGTTATATGTTTTGTATCTTTTTTTACCCCTTTCCTGAATTAAAATAGCCACTATTATCGCGTAGCACATTCATTGGAAATCTAAACCTACACAAGTTATGTATTTTATTTGCCATATGTAAAAAAATAGTATATTTTGTAACCAATATCATTATATCTATTTAAAATGCCGTAAAAAACTATCCAGCATAAAAAAAGCAAAACAGATAACCTAGTAACTGTGTACTGTTGTTCTTTTCTTTATACCCTACAACTTCGCCATGTTTTTCAAATAAAAGAGCTCGTAACATTCAAACTTGCAACCAGAATGCAATAACGCGGAACATATCTCACGGTTCCCATTCCTTAGCCTCCCTTTGGCCTCCCACTTGCGAGATGCTCTAATCCCGCTATCGCCAAATACCTGCGCTAATTGTGCGCTTCTAATTGCCACTAGCGGTAATATTTACTGCCTTTACACAAGACTTGGTACATACTTGGTATATACCTCAGACATACAGGTGAGAACAAGCTGAAAGAGAAGTATTTTTGTTTTGAAAGTATTTTTGGACGCAATTTTAAAACCGGCGTGTTCAGTGCAACATTTTAATTCGTATTTAGGATTACCTTTTCGTAATTCTTACTCTCGCTCTATATATTGGCAGATTTTTTCTGAGATCAGTCTGAAAGGTTTTTTCTCTTGGTCCTATCATCATCGTCGTGATTTTCCACGCTGTGCTGTTTCGAGCCCGCGTTAAGAGGTAGCCGTTAGGCCCCTGGGCCGTTTTTTCCTAGGGGATATAGGCCAAATTTTTGACGATAACTTAACACGCCATGTTACGTGCGTGTTTTGGTTAGTGAATAAGGGCTGTATTATATTTATCATGGTTTAAAATCCAGCTCACAAAAACATTGTTAATTGATGTAGTTGTTATACTTAATATTGTCTCCAATGTTGTTCATAAGTGTATGGTGGTGTGGTGTGTCATTTATGGAAATAAAGATTTGATTTTGTTTCTATAGAACCCTCAATTTATGTATGGTCAAATGTCTAAAATTGTTGTCGAAAAATAGGACAGAATATGTTCCGTCTGGCTTCTCTAAGTTCGAGAATTTGTGTTCACATTGGTACCTATAGCCGTCGAGGCCGGAAGCCATCGAGTTTCAAGTTAATTTCCTCGGCGCGGGTAATCCGCCGCCTAATTATTGCACCCCACCTCCTCCCCCCGGCTTAGGCTAAATTGATTCCGGCAACTGTGGGCCGTGTTTTAAACATGCGCGCCTTAATTAAGTTTTGTATGGGCGTGTGAGTTAGAAAAGGCAAAGGAGGGTTTTACGACATAAGAATATATTTAGTGCGAAACATGTGGAAATCTGTTCGTTTTTATTAATTGTATATTGTTAAAATGGATAAGCTTTGTGGACAGTCACTAATTGGGGTTCATAATTATACTATATTAAATTAATACACTTAACGCAAGTTTATCCTGGTTGTTTGTTCTACGGGATGTAACAATACGTAATTAAACTTTTGTTATATATAACACACAGTACAAACACAGAATAGGTACAGAATATCGGCTGCATACAACGAGCGTAAACAGGCGCACGCACACAAATACGCGTACGTACAGCTTTCTACAATGTTAGGTAATTTAAAACCGTTAAGTCCGTTTTGTTAATATTGTATTTAAACCAAACAAACAACAATTTTATGAGGATTTACTCATGGTAAATTAAGACAATTTTTATACAAAACGATAACTACATGTATTGCCAAAGTGTGGGTACTCGCGACTGGCGTCGATCGACTTGATTTGAGATCGCTGTATGTATGCGTCTCTGTTTGCGTGCGCCTGTTTACGCTCGTTGTTTGCAGCTGACTTTCTGTTCCTATTCTGTGGTACAACGTAAGGACGTTGTACTGTGTATCAGTTGAATACTTCTTAGCTTACGGAAAGCAGGATAGTAGAATTAGCTAACTAGTATACATTATAACCTTTTTCCCATCCATACTGTGTTTGAATGCAATAGCTTAGTTGAGGAGGATATAATGAAATACATTACACATACTGAACAAAAAAAAAATTGTTGATAAATGTCGTGAGATATTTAAGCAGTGGCAGTGGGTAGGGCTCATAGCACGCAGAACAGATGGCCGATGGGGCCGAAAGATTCTCGAGTGGAGACCGCGGACCAAGTGCAGCGTAGGACGTCCATACAAGATGGATAGACGACCTAAAAGAGACCGCAGGAAAACGCTGGATGCAGGCCGCTTCCAACCGGTCCTTTTGGAAATCGATGGGGGAGGGAGGCTTATGTCCAGCAGTGGACGTCCTATGGCTGAAATGATGATGATGATGATATAAGCGTTAAAGTTTTTTGTGGGGATGGAGAGCGGATGCACTGTCGCTCTTCTGCAAAGCGCGTGCTATATGACATTTGTATGGCGCTCGCACGGCTTGATGTCATAACATGCTATGGTGCGCTCTCTATCTAGCTCGATATTAAAATACTCATAACTTAATTATTTTTGAATAAATTTAAATATTGTTTTCGTTGATGTGATCTATTTCTTATCTTTTTTGTGATATGATAAAAATAATTAGCACATATGCTTATTATAATTACGTTATACTAAGTTGTCTCCAGACTGATAGAGGTTTATTCTTTCGTTTGTAATTAAGTTCTTAATACCCGCGTTAATCCAATAGCGTCGTGGTATGAACCATACCGTTCCGATCATAAACACTGATGATACGCGGAGTTTGTAGCACTACCGTAGATAGTAGATCAGTAAACGACCTTTGTAAGAGGATGCAGTTTGAATAGTATTAGTAACAATTATTACTATGGTTAGTTAAAATTATAATTGTAATTACACGTACATATTTTTTTTATACATTATATTCAGTCTAAATCGCAACTATGGCGCTTGGTTAATAAAATGTACAGCATGAAGACATTATTCTAGTTCGGGTGTTACCACACCGCATCTAACATTTATTTAATATTTATCTAACACTCCATATATCTACAATATAATAATTTCGTGATACACAGCTCATCTTTTTTTAAATTTATTTTTTATTCAGTAAAAGGCTTACGTTTGACCGCCAACTCGCCTGATGTTAAGTGATAATGTGGTCTACGATGGAGCACGTTTTCCAAGAAGAAATCGATTTCTCGATATTTGAAGACCAAATTTACCATCTTCATCTTTACCAAATTTACATTTCATCAGGATCGGTTCAGTCTTTTAGTTGTTTAAAGTTAACAAATGAAGACACATAGACAGATGGAGAGTTCCATATTTTCGCACTTATAAAGGTACGATACGTATGAAAACGAGATGTACAGCCACCAAAGGGACTGGTAAACATTTTCTAATTCCTCAGAAGCATACTTAAAACACGATCGAAACTGAGAAATAAAACTTTGTAATACGAGTACTCTTTTCTTTGAAAGACAAACATTATAATACCCAAAAAAAAACTGCTGTAAGAAAAAGCCGTGAGGCGGCAGAAAGTTCGGGGCCGTATACACGATGGCGCAGCTTCGAATCCTGTCGGTCGTAAAAAAAATGATTTTTTTTACATTTATAATCTGCCTATATTGCCTATTAAGTTGACGTAAATCTTCTTGGCTCAAGTTGATGTAACCTTGTAAATAGGTAATGCTAGATCAAACGTATTTATTTGTATGGGATATAATTTGCAAGACGCTTCACAATGTTATGTCGTCAACTTTGTATGAGCTGTCAAAACACAAGTAACATAATGGGAAGACTATAAATCAAAGACTTTCTATAACTAGACATTTAATGCAGGGCGAACATGTTCAGACACTTCATCAGTTGACATTACTACTGATTTAAAAAACGCCCACTGATTCCACTGAACCTCACGTCATTTCCGACCAATACCGTAGGTACGCCATCACTATGCTTTGTTTACATTTTGAACTGACTTTGAATGGGCCAATTAGCATTTAGTAACCCCTCACCCCGCCCCTCAGGTATTTGACTGACTTGTTTCCATTGAAAATAATCGTAACTACAAGTCTGGGCTACGTAGTAGCTATACCTAGTTTGTGCTATAAATAGTAAATCCCACAGTGTGAACCAACATTTCAAAAATTAAAAAAAAAACTTTCGAAACCGTAAAAAGTTTCCCTACTGTACCGCCATCTTTTCTACAGAGTCGTCCTGTGATTGTGGTGCTGGTGCTGTAAAATGCGCCACAATTTATGGTCATGCGCTTTATGAAAGATTTAACGTCTCACGGCGAGACGCGACGATTACCTCGCTCCTCGATATCTCGTTATAAGATACTAACACATCACACTAATATAAATGCAAAATTTTGTGTACATATATGTGCAGTGGCAACAAATATTTACAGGTTTCGTGTATTATAATTTAACAGTTGCCGATAGATACGTTAATATAAATGCAAACAGTTTTAATTATTAGATATATTTCCGCTACATTTAAAAATTAAGAATTTTGACACATACGACAATTATGATTTATTGATAAAGCACACTTTGCATTGGATACAGCGTACCCATAGATAATAAAACAAAACAGATTCACCTTGTTCAAAAGACAGCCTTTTCTGTTAATTATTTTTTGAGGATTTTTTGAGATTCCTGTTTAGTACAACGAATACATGCTTTTATTTCCCTTCGCCGTAATTCTTACTTAAATTGGTGACCCAGAGATTTTGTAAGTATAATACTTAAGTGAATTTTGTACTAGACCTATCATCAATGGGGTTGTGAATAAATGACACGTAGCTAACAACACAAGCCCATCTTATATGCAGTTTCAACTACCTACCCGAGTAATCCCGGAGAGCTAAGCTTGCCATACATTATGCATGCGTGCACATCGCACCCCCGCTACACAGCGCAGATAAAGTGACAGTTACTATATAACTTGCACCCTTGCACCCCTGTGCCGTGCGCCCTGCATGCGCTGTATTTGAATAAGCTGATGAGCGAGGGAAGCAATCGATTCACTGTGTGAGAGGAATACGTTATAATGTAATGAGTGATAGAATAAACAGTTATTTATGTTGGACTTTTTCTCATGCGTTTTAAGAGTTTGGACGGTATTATTCGTTAATTTGAGGATCGCTTACCAGCAGGCGGCCCGGTAGCTTGTTTGCCACCTACAGTGAAACGACTGGCAACTTCTAAGAACTATCGATATCGAAGAGAGAGTGACTTCTTTGATCAATATCTATAGACGTCAGGTCCCAATCCCTAGTATATTTAAAAAGTTTACAACCCTGAAATTCCGTACTTTCAAAAGTATATCTGTTTCATTCTAGCATCAACAATTTTGGCATATGAATAAAGAACGTTAACATGTTTAATTCGTTTATACTAAATTAGCACTACTTCTATGCCCCTTATTATCCTGAAGAGTTATTATTCTGAGTACAGTTCACTGTACTTTGACAATTGCTAACTCCATTTGACCATTTGAAATCCTGTGTCACCGTATGTCACCATAGTATCTTTGATAGTAGGATTTTGATAATATCATCGATATACCCTCAGACCTCCCATTTTTTGCTACGCAAAAACATGGTCATCCTAGATTTAGATCTGTGGATATACCTATCGTATATGTAGTGTTTTAATTTAATTTAATTCATTTATTCAAATTAAAACTATCATTACAGGAATGTCCTTATTCAACAGTATAAAACAACACAATAATATAAACCTAATTAAACATTTAATAAATTTTTACCAATGAGTTTAGAAGGAAGGCTACCTAAATTTTACACACAAAAACACACTTCAAATAACATCGTCATTTTGAATTGCAACCGAGCAGACAAATCAATTTTCGCAGCAATTGCGTATCATAGGCGACTTAGCCAGTAAATTAGTCTTCGTATTGTATGATATAAGCTTCGTCAAAAGCAGATCTGTGGTCAAAGGCTTCGTCTTATTTGTGCTGTCTCAATTTTCACGAAATGGCAATTAAAACTATTTAATCATACTTAATTAGCTGC
Organism: Agriopis leucophaearia; assembly: GCA_949125355.1. NCBI lineage: Eukaryota > Metazoa > Arthropoda > Insecta > Lepidoptera > Geometridae > Agriopis > Agriopis leucophaearia. The sequence goes on along the minus strand of OX421268.1, from coordinate 14,614,716 downwards.
ACTGTCTCGAAAACATTTTCATACCAAACAAAAACAATTTGCAAAGCAGCATCCGAGCCAAACAAAGCACATTCCCCCTACATAGTTGGCTTCCCCTCCCTGAGCCCGGACACCCCCGTCTCACCCCGCAGCTCCCTTCCGCCTGTAGTTCCGTAATTAACCGAAGCATCACTCGGGCGCGCGTTGCCGTAGGTCCGGCACCGGCCAGCCGTCGAACATTGATATTGGTCTCATTTACTTGCCAATATCGAGTGCCTTTCCTAGCAACGACCACGCTACGAACTATGAATGGATCGTAGAACTTATGCCACTTCCAGAAATAGATTTATATAAGTATAATACGATCCTAACATGCATAACAGCTATGTCTTTATTTGTGTGAGCGATGGTGGCCGGGCGGTAACGTGTGCGTTTTACAATCTAACGGCACCCGGTTCGAACCTCAGCCCTTACATACGAGTATATTATTTGCAGTTTCGATAGCATCGCTCAACAACGGGGAAGGAAAACATCATGAGGAAACCGGTAGGTACGTCCAAGCACCAAGAATCTCAAACAGTTCAATGACATAATGACATACACCAACATGCACTGGGCCAGCATGGTAGATTAGAGCTATCTCTCTAGACTATATGGCCTCTAGAGTCTAGGGATTAGAGATGTTTCTTAAAGATGACTGAAGTTGAGCAATGGAAGATTCTGTTAGTCTTTGGATGGATGACCGTGTGGCAACCGAGTGCTACCGTGGGTAGGATGACACGTTAAATAGTAGGTATAATTATAACTGTCTATAATAGCCATCGGTTGGCCACACAGAAAATAGATAAATGAAAAAATCGTTTCTGTGCAATTTGGATGGCCAAAAAACAAATTAGTATTTTTTATATGTCGAATTCGATCAATGTTTTTTTTTATACAGAATAGATCTACGTTTGGTTACCAACTCCCTTGATGGTAAGCGACGGAGAACAAAATACCTACCCTGAAGAGTATGCAATGCTCCGGAAACGTTTCTGGTTTAGCGATTGTCCATAAGCGGTCGTGACCACTTACCATTGAGTGAACCGCCAGCTTGTTTGTCACTCTATAAAATAGGAAAACATTATTAATATTTATGTTTCAGTTCGCGTGCTTCATTCACCAAATCGTCCCTTTACCAATAAACGAATGGGTTAAACGCAAATTATTTACTTTATTAGTCTGTATGTAGGGTTATTCTGCAGTGCTGGTCATACTGATGTATTAAAATTTCCCCAAGCATTTTACTGCTCTGACAGCTGCAATAAAATTATAAAAAGCGAATGAAAACCACGAATTATGATCGCTATAACGCTAGGATTTTAAACGTAAGACTACCCGGTACCCGGTATACTTCAGTGAAATATGAAAAGAAAATTATTTCATTCGGCTTTTTACGATGTTATTCCAGCTATCAAAGCAAATAAATACTCAGACCGAGTTAAGATTTTAATTACTTTTAACATTAGATTGATTTTTAGTGTTAGATATTGGTATCTATTCTGTTGTACCATTCTCTAAACTAAACTAATTTGACAGGACTAAAATTATCGCCGTCTCTTTTAATTACAATGCGTCAGAAAAGGATAGCAATAACTTTAGAGCTATCAAATTTAGTTTAGTTTAGAGAATTGCTCATCAGAAGCGGCGTCAATTATAAAGCTAAAAATAAATCAAAAGGCTTTTTTTCTTTCTTTGGTTTACTAAGCAGTGTAATAATTTCCTCGATATCAAAAGGTGTAACGAGCGATACGTTCTTTACTCTCCCCTTCGAGGGCTTTTATTTAAAGAACAAAGCTTTTTCCAGGAGGATTTTAACGCCCTCTTGGTTCGTCGAGAGAGGCATTTAATAGGCCGATTTGAGTTGGTACAGCGATGTAGGAATGTGAAGAATCAAACGGTCTCTGGCGTCCTTTGTGACGTCGCCGGCGGCAGCGGGGGTAGGGGTTGAAAGAATCCAATTTAAAAGTAGCGTCTACTGTGGCGTGTAATCGTTAGCAAGACCACAGAATTAATAATAGTATTTGCTACGAGTACACGGCTTAGAATGTGGATACAGTTAGAATGATAGGAAGATTTGGATGTTAAATCCACACTTATGTTATAAACTGGCTGACCCGAGTAGTCCGGTCCAAATTTCAATAAATGTATTTGAGTTTATACAAAAATCTACTACCTACCCCTATCTACCTTACCCTACTTACCATTTCTGACTTATCATCATCAGCCAGAAGAGGTCCACTGCTGAACATAGGCCTGCCCCTTAGACTTCAACACTGAACGACAAACAGCCTGCCATCTGGATCATCCACTGGATGTTCGCGACTCACCAAATCTACAACTGCCGATCCAAATAACGATCGATAATTCTACTGAGTACGAGTATAAGGTATGCTACCCTGCTCGACACACTCGATCATTATCACGTTGTTGATGAGTGACCTGTGGACGAGAAAACCTGCACCACCCTGGGACTTTCGTTCTCCTTCCCGGAAGAAGAGTATGTTTCCGGAATCCAGAACTATCGTAACCCTGTCCCTCTCGTCGGGTTTCAGATAGTCCTATGATGTCCCGTCGTATATTGCTTAATTCTTCTTTCATCTTAACGATCTTCTCGTCTATACCTATTCTACCTAGTAATAACGACCACTTAGCTATCTCATCTTGTTAATTTTTTTTTGTTATAAATTTCATGTCACAAAAAAAAGCGTTTTTGTACATCTATATTTTCTGTCAAATCACATCAAAAGGCTTTTTATTTAATTTTCAATTTCCCGGGCAACTTGTCTTATTGTTGCTCTAAAAAATTCTTTGGGGGTATTACAACATTAAAACAAATCGGTCCAGCCTTTCTCAAGTGATGTGCTTATAAACGAACATCATTTGATTTTTATTTCTATAGATTGATAGATCATTGATTCACCAACACCGTCACCGCCATCTTTCGTTTCGTTGGATCTGCGAGTAGTAAAAAATTCACAACGAAAAGTGTCATAAGTGCGCATATTATCTAATAATTAAAGTCAAAGTCAAATCATTTATTGCACATTATGTTATGCTAAGTATATAGTTAACTCTTATATTAACACAATGACCCAATTAGGGTATGGCAATTTAGGTATGGAGTGGCCCGATCTGTTTATATTGATTTGTCGTTTAGATAATTTTCTACTGAATAATATCACTTTTCAATTAATAAGTTTTTCAAATTCTTTGCGAAATTTTGTTTATTTTCGTCACTCTTTAAGTCGTCGGGTAATTTATTAAATATTTTTATATTGCCATTGCATGAGGACCACTATCATGCATTTCTAGTCTCGATTTTGGGATTGCTAATTTATTAATATTAATTATTAATATGATTTAAGTCTAAAAATACCTCAGAAATAAATAAATTCTTAACTAAACAATTTAAATTGTTCAACTTGTAAATGCTCCCTTACTGTTCGCGACACTTGAAGGCTGGACCTGTAGGGGGAAGGGGCGGATTCCTGGGTGAACTATGGCTGGAGAGGGGCGGGGGAGGACCCTGTAGCCAATATTATACGGCCGTAGTTAGCGCGCACTGATATTAAGAATTCCACAGCGAGTGTAGAGTAGGGAAAACAATCTTTGCACTTTGATAAAATTTTCTAACTTAACGATTTAATTAAAGAATAAATTTTTGGACTTTTTATTTTCTTATCTAGAGATGTTTTTACAAAAACAAAAGTCTGAGTCTGCTTTCTTTATATATCTTTTACATTTATCTTTTTATTTAAAATAATTTTGTTTGTTTTTGAAATCATCTTCTATCTAATATAAATAATTAAGCTATAGGTACTCTAATTATACTTAAATTCAGGTGAATTGTGGGTGTACTTGGACCCGGGTATGTCCTAAAACTGCGACCAGAACCACCGGAGGATGGGCAGCAGCGTCCTAATAGTACACGATGAACGTACTGCGATCCCCAAGCCACCTGCCAAGCGTGGGGATTATGGCAACACCCCCCCCCCTCTCTATGAGTGAGGCCTTGTCCAACAGTGGACGTTAATTGGCTGATGATGTGTGGCTGTACTTACTTTCGTAATCTGCCAAAATACTCAACAAACTTTTTGTTATTCACGTTGTTTTGTACATTTTATTACGTACTGATAAGAGCGCTACAGATAAAAAATCTGTTCACATAACTACTCTGTGATCTGAGATTGGAGCGAAAGGCACAAAGTTAGTAATTGAAAAATCTTTCCGGTCTCTCCTCCTCTACCTCCCCAACCAACAGAAATTAAACTTCAATATAATTACATCTAGTTAGGTGTGAATTGGAAAATTCCGTCGAAGTAAGCCCGTATCAAATGTAATAATAATGATTTTCACTTATGCTCGTAAATTTCTTGTATATGCCCTATGTACGAGAACTAAATGTATTTGAAGTATATGCACTCATCAACGTGTGTTACATGTTTTTTTAAATTTATTTAATAATTATAGACAATTTAAAAATTTGATGACCGGAAAGATTCGAACTTCATGGATCCGGGCAAACGTCCTGTTTACAATTTGATTTAGTACCAAAATAAATTATGTGCAGTTTCGATGCCGACTAACAAACGGTGAAGGAAAACTTCGTGACCGGTAAGTTCAAAACCTCAGAAAAAGCTCAAAGACATATCCTCTCCTCTCTCTCAAAGAGAAGGCTTCAGTCCCAGCAGGCCTAGCACGGGCCGTGGTCGTCTTTTCACCGTTTTTAACCCGCTAGAAAGAGACAAACGTATCCATATTCTAGCTCTGTCGCATCTACACGCGGAAAAAAACGGTGGAAAGACAATTTTTCCACGGCCCATGCTAGGCCTTCAGCAGTGGGACATTGTTAGGCTGAAATGATGATGATAATGATAAAATTTATATGCTAAATCCTAAAGTGACGAATACATTAATATACAAGACTATTTTAAAAATTTTACCACCTTATTTTAGATTTAGCGTCTTATTACGCCTACATTCCCGGCAGTAAGCGACTCTACCACCCCAAAAATTTCTCCCCGCGGCTCGCCGAGAAGGGGGGCCCATTCGTCAGCGTCCGCAGAAATGTTTTCATTTTTATTTCATAAATAAAGAGTGGAATTCCGCCGTAGTAATGAGGAACATGCCTTCACATGTAAGACTTGTTAGGGCTTACAGAAGTTTTGTACTAAAATAATGATCTCGGAATTTTCGAACTGGATTTTAACTGAAATAAGATTTTCTGTAAAACAAAACGAGATAAGACTCTGATGCTGCTCTGTTGTTATCATTACCTGGAAAATAAATAGACTACATAAAGCAACACTAAACTGGTTGTTTCTTTAACTATAGGTATAGGTTTGTCCCGGTCTATCGCTTTGATTCCACTTTTATTGTGCGAACTGCTAGTTTGTGGAATACGCTGCCTGAATGTGTTTCCTCATAGTTACAATCTGGGTATCTTCAAAGCCTTCTAATCACGAGTAAATCGGTTTCTTCTAGGCAAGCGTGCACCATCGTAGACCGCACCATCGCTCAACATCAGGAGTTGGCGGTCAAACGCAAACCTGTTAATAAATAATAATAAAAAACGTTAATCAAGACTTATCGAGCATTTATTTATTTAGATAAAAAAAACACGTGTCCACGTTTAAATAAAAACAAAAAGGCACAGTTACTTATGAAGTTCTGAATTGATATATATATGAGACGCTGAGTCATCATCAATAAACTCTACATAATAATAATGAAACATTGTTATGAAAAACAGCGTAAATAATTGGTTGAAAATTCCCAGCCGCTAGTGCCCGAAGGCGCACGTTATTACCCTCCGTTGCCGCCCGCCCTGCGTCCGCCCTAGCTTTATAATATAATCTCATGTTTTATAGCTCTATCATGCGCGCACTTTATTATACAGTGACGATTTACGTCCATTTTGAAATATTCATTCGGTATTTTTAGAGTTTTTAGGGATGATTGAACTGGCATTTTCTTTTATATAAAGAATTGTAGATGTTTGTGTTTTGCTTTTCAGAAAAAAGAAATTGTAATTTCATTGTGTTTATTTGCTGTTTAAGTTATTGTTTTATCTTTGTTTAAAGAGCTATTTAGGTTCTAAGCATTCATTCTTAGTTTTTATTAACCGACTTCAAAAAAGAAGGGGTTCTCAATTCGTTTTTATTAATGTTTGTTACCTCAGACACTCCGCCATTTATAAACCGATATTTATTTTTTTAATTGCAAAGAAAAGATATTCTTTTAGATTGGTAAAATTTCTTCAAAATCAGTTCAGTAGTTTCGCTTTAAAATCAAAATAACTGGAAATTTTGTTACCTGGATGACAGTGTGATTATCCAAGTAACCGCCGAATTTTGCCAGCTTATAAAATTTTGTGAAGTAGGATTTTTTAAATTGATAATTATTTTTCTTGTACCTAGAATTTTCTTAAGTCATAATATAATCGATTTCTTTAGCCCTTGGATATTTCTATATACCTACCTTGAAAAGTTTTTCCATACATATTATACTACCTAATATCTTTTTTTTTTTAAACATGTTTCTAAACGCAAATTTTTGTTCTTTTCGTAATATTAGGTACGAAATTTGGCAAAGTCACAATACCCGGGACGCTATTATCTTCTCAAGAGGAAAGAAGATCATTACGACACGTTGAAAAAGTTTCATTCCACGCAACAAAAGTTCTTAATTTTACAAATATAAACATTTTCCCTGAGGCGAATAAGCCCCATGTTCACTTATTTGAACCCCATTGAAAGAACCAAAATTCCAAATGGAAAATTCAAAGCGCAGTGCCTCCCCTTCGAAGGACTTTCGATTACGATGTAAACAGCTTACTGCATTCCTTCGCGAGTGTTTAAAATGGTGTTCCTAGAGTGCAGCGTTCTCGGACGCCGCCGCCCGCGGGGTGCCGCCGCGGGGCGTAGGGCTAAAGGGCAAAGTAATTGGTCTCGAGAGCGGCGCGGCCCTTCCTCCGACATATTGCAAACATATTCTCCGCTTGAAACTTATTGTAAATCGCGGCGGGTGCGGGGGATTTGAATCCGCACGGCCCCTCGCCCGTGTCAATAAACCGAATCGACTTTGGAAATTCGCTACATTCGCTCGATGTTTGTGTTTGCTGCCTCCGCTTTTTCTTGCGAAAAACCTCCCCCTCCGCCCCGCCCGCCGTTGTCCCTCGGGCGCTTCCGATTTTATTTATCTAAGGTTTTCCATTCCGCCGTAATTGTGTGAGTTGCAAGCTCGATTGTTGCTAAAGCGAATATTTATTTGGGTGTTCGGTTTGCTTTCCATTCGGCGCGTCCTCGGGGCTCTCCACCCTCCGCCGGTATCTGTGCGGATCCGACGTCTTCGCTTTTAGCGGCATTGTGCTACAAATTGAATTTGCGGGGACTCAAATCAAATGTTGTCGTAAGAAATGACTCGTCGCCGACGAGTGACACTATCAAAAAATTGATCGTCCGCCGGCTTACGAGCTCGCAATCACACCCTTATAGAAACTGAATCTAACTACGTTTGTCAGCCCGTGAAGATAGTTACATACGTAGTACAGAGATGTAGAAAATATAATATTGTATTGTGTCGCTCCAAACAATTTAATCTACATAAACATTTACAGCATAGGCCTGAGTTTGCAATAAAGCGGCGGACAGAGCGGCGAGCAATAACATTAGTACGATGAAACGCGGCGCAATCAGCATTAGCCGGAATATATTTCGCGTAAATCTTTCACGGCAGCTTTTATGTATATCGTAAAAAACGGCCGAGTGTCCGACGAGTGAGCCATAAATATGGCTCGTAAAGGCGCGGTGTAACGTTCCAGCCCGCACCGTGCGACCCGTGCCTGCCATGCGACCCGCCAATGTGCGTTTTTAGGAGGCTCTCTTTGCGTCGCATGCCAAAATGGGCGCGAATTATAACTACCTTCATTCATACAGTTGCATTATTTTGACGCCTTTATGGGCTTCTGCGAATCCTTTACTTCGTGCCGACGAAAAAGTTTTGCAATCTTTTTAACAAATGACAAGTTGATATTTCATTATTTGTAGAGCATAAATTATATGGACAACATTTTGAATTTTCTCATACATTATGTTTTTATTTTCTAAAATAGTGTGGATAAGTGTGGCGTAGTTAAGTGTGGGTTAAGTTGTAAAATTTATGTAATGCTGCGCTTCAAGTTTTGGCATTTGCTCGTCTAATATCTGCGGGGTCTATATAATACGATTCATTATTATAGTCAATACACGATTTGCTTCATCAGCTAGAAATATTTGTTAGTTGTTTCTTTTGCGTAGTGAGATCACTCTGTACTACTATTCATCCTTCATTGGGAATTTGAAAACTAAAAGTAGGAAGTATATCTGAGTAATCACATCAAAAAAGTTTATGTTAATTTAATATTGGACAAATCACTTCGTGACATAATGTTTAGAGTTTCCTAACTTTAAGGCCCTCTTTTCCCACTTTTAGCAATTTTACTTTCTACTTCCATGGTTAGCCTAAAATTTTATTATAAAAATTGTCACATATCAAAATTGAATGTTTATCTAGGAAACCGACAATTAAGGACATTACGCTCGATAGAAAAAAATAATACTAGAAGTAACACTGATTTGAGCTTTTCACCCTGAATAGTTGATTGAATCAGGCGTTACTTTGCGGAAGTCCATTTTCAAAACTGTTTTACTGATGAATTTCTAGTTTAATTCCGCTTCTACGTCGCTTCAAGTACAATAAGGAATTTGTGATAAATTTACCTGGTAAATAGTTGTTTGATAATGTTAATTTTTTGAGTTTAATTTTGCCTAACCTGATATAAAATATTAATTACATAAATTGAAAATTAACGTAACCTGAAACAAAAATTAACTAATTCCGAATTATATTTAATTATTAAATTAATCTGAAACAAAAATTAATGAATTCTGACACATGAAATATGATAATACTAAATCTGAAAACAAAAATGTATTAATTCTGAAACATAAAATATATATTAATTGAAATGACATGTATTTTAATTGAATTTAAAAAGTAATAAATTATACCCGTTTCCTTAGTGCACTTTGTCTTAGTGTTTGTTGTAGAAATTCATCAGTAAAACAGTATTTTCACCCTGTTTTTTTTTATTCATTCATATATTATATCAATTTACTTAACGATGTCTACGATATCTTAATATGTATATAGATTTCATAATTATGGAGAGAATCGTAAAGGTAGATTTTGCATTACAGCTATACTTTTCGAAAAATATGAGAAAAACCTCAAAAATAGAAGTAGCGAAATGCACCACTGTGTTTAAGCGCCATGGTTTTGCTCCACTAAATGCGACTTTAATGTAATATTTATTAAACCCTAAGGTCATCTGTAGTAAAAAGCTTTGCTTAAAAGTGTGAAAACCTCGCTTTAACAGGCTGTGATTAATTATTTTGCTTAAATTAAATTTCAGATTCGAGTTGAAGATCGAAAATACAGGCAGTATTTTGAAGATGGCAGCCGAGGCAAAGGAAATGGCACAGAGCAGAAAATGAAGATCAATAATTCAAACTTAAGGTATGATACATCATAGAGATAAAGTTTCGATATCAAATACAACACGTCATCTTCCAAATTACCGGAAAAGATCAACACCATCGATAAGAGAGGCCTCAATGCCACCTATTGAGGGGCTTACTCCAAAACATAGGATCAAATCGGTGTATTCTCACATTTCCCAAAACGGCCTACAATCAAACGAAACAAGATGGATGTCAAGTCAAAATGGCGGCAGTTAAGATGGCGGCCGTTCAGATGACGGCTGAGATGCGGGTAGTTGCAGAATAATCGTAAACAGAGCCCGGTTTAGCGAACAATATCGTAACGTGGCTCGCACAACTTTAATGTACAGATCTAGAAAGGTATTAATGCTTTGGATGTGGTATATCTATTACTCTATTTTTTTAAATATAATTGCAAGTTTTTTTTTAGTTCGTATATACGGTCTGGAAATTGTAGGGAAATTGTATTGTACTCTAATTACCAAAGAGTCGTAGCGATGACAAAAATGCAAATTTTATATCAGTGTACAACACCTTTGATCAGACCTACCAGGGGCTGTGGACAGATTGCCTTTTCATCGTTTTTATCCCGCCACAAAGAGACAAACGTATGTATCTTTATTCTAGCTTTGTAGCGTCTACGCGCAGATGAAAACGGTGAAAAGACAATTTGTCCACGGCTCGTGCTAGGCCTGCTAGGATTTATACATCAATACGTGGCCTAACACATAGACTATGGCGTTGCCATTCTATCTGTCGCTTTAAATTGCTGTATTCACGATAATTAAAAGATTCACATTATAATAAATAAATATCTTTCCGATATTCGAGTATGTACTTAGATTGTTTACTTTAATTTTTTACTTATTGTGTAGATAACTTTAAGTAAATTGTGTTTCTTCTATGTATAACAGCTGAGAACCTAATTCCAAGATAAACCTCGGCGAGGTTTTTTGGTGTTAGCAAACAAATTAAATGTTTAACGTATATCATAAATAAATAAAATAGATATTGCCACCGCCACTTATCACTGAACAGTCTACTGTCACCTATCAAAGTCACCTTGCACAATTTTATAGTTCACTTTATTAGTGCCGCATCCTTCACACAAAGCTTTCTTCGATCGTGTTTCCGCGATTGAACGCGATTCTCTCTAAGACAAAGTGTGTTATTTCTCGCGGGATACCTCCACGCGCCCCTCGAGCCATCCCAGGTCCCTCCCAGAGAGGGAGTGGGGGGAAGATAGTAGTAATATTTTTACGAGCAGTTTTTATTGTGAGATACGATAAATTTGTCATCGGACGTCGAGCGGTAGCGATGTTCCAAGCTCCCGTCGCCCGATACTTCCAACTTGAATAATTACTAATTTAGGTACTACAATTTGCTTTGTAAATATGTACACAACGAAAATATTCATAGTACCATAAATGTTCAGTAGCTTCCAAGGCTTGTATAGTACTTTTCATTAACATTGTGTGTTACATATTCATACTTTGAATATAACTGAGGTAATATTCAAAGTTTGCTAACGTTAGATGACGTAATTTTGTGATTTTTATTTTATCGGCTATCAGAAAATCTCCTATTGGTATAATCACCCATCATTAGTGATGTCCCTTTCTTACTATGACTGCATAAAGCCGTCGGTTTGAGTTTTTTGAAGTTGGTTGATAAGTATAACACAAAATTGATGTGTGATGAAATCTTTTGTTTTCAATGACTTACATTTTCGAAGAATGCCTGCATTCTTGTTAGTTATTCCCATAAATGGTAGCCGAGCTTAGTGGAGAGCCGGCCCCGTGATTAGCACTTTGAAGCCATGCTTTACTATTTGGGAGTTATGGTAACCATGAGCTCTGATCGAACATTTTGGATCAACATTTTAGTAGAAAACACTAAAACTATTCCTTACATGAATCACTAGTATAATTTTTTTTTTTTTAAATGTAGCTTAAAATAAAACGAAAAAATAAAGCCGTAATTGTCAAGACGAATCTAACAACAAACAAGTAAATTTTTTTTTATTGTATGTCCGTAACATAAAATTAGCCTAATGTATTAAGTTTATATTTCCCTTCTTTTTTTATTATTAATATAAATGAAAATATTTTTTATTTACGATAACTTAAATAACATTCTAATAATAAAAACGACAAATTAATACCTAACTACTAAACCGCTACTATTGGGAATCGTCCCAAGCAATTCCCAATCGTCCAATGTATTAAGCCAACTGCCAATCTGAAACTCCGCCGCGTCGCGCCTATGCAGCAGTTTGCATTCAGTTACTCGTCACCTAGCGATGCGTAAACATCATTTGCTATAAATAACTACATACGTACCTACCAATAAGTGACACCATCTGTAAGTATAGTGTTCTCTCAGTCTAGTAAGACAGTTACGTGCTTCTTTTATTTAGAAAACAACTTTATTTTTGTTTTTGGTTATAGGCTTTAGTTATGGCCAGTTTTTTATTCGGTAACCTGTTCTTAAATCAATATCTTGAGTGAACGCTACATGTGTAAATCATCAGAGAACGCTGCATCCTAGTAGAGTGAAATTCCCACGCAGCCATAAGGCAAGGAACTGGGTAACAAGGCTACGTTTACCGCCGGTCTCGCCGCCGCCGCCACGAGGGCGCATGACGCTGCACTTCACACACTTCACCTGACCAACGAAACTGACCCCAGATTCAAAAGCCAAGCTTGGAGAAATACAGAGCTTTGAGGAAACGACTTGCGATAAGGTCACCAGTTGTTACACAAACTCTTTTTTGTCATATGTATGACATTTTTGGCGTGAACCAATAAAGAATTATTACTTTACTTGGTCTACCACAGTTGAACGTAATATAGTAGTAGTAGTTATGAAGCTTATTTACAATGAAGAACCACAGTCACAGGAAAATGCAGCGTATGTGGATCTCCCACTAGATGGACCGACGACATCGTGGGAGTCGCAGACATCCAGTGGATGCAGATGGCAGACTGTCGTTTAGTGTAGCGTTCCCTATGTTCAGCAGTAGACTTTTTCTGGCTGATGATGATGACTTAGTTATAAATACATTTTCATTTCAATTTCTCTGTTTAATCTGAGATAGACGTAAAACAAAACATCGGATTTAAATAAAATTTTAATGTTACTCGTTATTGCTACCTAACATAGCATAATAAATTCATACCCTTCCTTCACCGCGTTTCAGATGCTGAAATGTCACCAGAGCAACCTCCGGTTCTAGACTTCGAGGTTCATCATCAGACTGGTTCCAACGTGGTGAAGATGATGTTTCCAACATGATTGAAAAACTGTTTGTGATTAGGTAAAATTATGTATTAATCGCATGGAAATGAAATTTTTGTTTAAACTGTTAGCTTTTTATTTTATTTTTCCTTCTAATTAGCGATGAAAATTGAGCGATAGGCGCGTTCGACTTGACAACTTCCATGTATGTAAGTTCAAATGCCAACAATGGGTTTTCATTACTCATTCTCAGAAAGTAGGTCTGAAGTTTCCTGAGAAGCGGGTTGAAAGTAATACATTTCAGCCCTAGGGAGAATCAATTTCAACTGACAGAGACAGTTGACAACTGACAGACACTCAAATTATAAATAAAAAGGAACTAGTTCTATTTTCACATTTGTATTGAACTATGTTCCAAGTTCTTGTTTTTTTCTCCTCAGAGGATTATCCCGCACTTCTCGTGCATTTGCCAGTGTCAGTTCATGTTTTTATTTTTAGTTTCCTTGTATTCGTAATGAAAAGTACAGTGTTTACCTCAGGGTAAAAGACTTATTTAGTCCCTCGAACTATTAGCCAAACTCCGTCTCGGGCCTAAATAAGTTACTTTCACCCCTAGGATAACAATGTACTATTAATCGTCATCGGCGGTGAAGTAAAATATCATTTCTGTCTGGCTGCTTGCATCGGCTGTCTACTCTACCAGCAAGATGAAAATCTTTCGCCAAGCACATATTGTGTTGGAGAGTCATATCCCATTCCAGGCTACGTGTATTTCTCATCTTCGAATACACCGTATGAAAAAGTATTGCATAATCTGACCGATATAGTTCTTTAATAAATACTTATACGAACGTGTAAGTACGGTGCCTATATAGGCTGTTATTCAGGGTAGGTGTGCGTATGTCTTAAGTCTTATAAAGAACCATCCATTGTTCATAATCTAGTAATAATTTATCAGGTAGATACACTCCCAGTGAGTATTTAAAGTAGACATTAGTATAACAATCGTCTGAGTGGTCACTGAGCAAATATTTTTCCATCGTATCGTGCGATGGCTCTGATCGACTCATTTTACTGTCATTTAGGGGCAATATTCTATTTAATCGTAATTAATCATTAAATATATTCGCTAAAGTATTAACAGAGTTACTCCTAAAAACAAAACCAGACAACCTAGTCAAATGACAACTAAATTTTTCGAATTACTATCTCATATCCGCATTTATCATTTGTTTAAGTTAAGTTAAAGATTATAATAAATGTTATTGGTAGTTATTGATGTTGAAGTACAGTAATACCTTCAAATTCTGGACGTCATTTAACATCAGACAAAAGGGTGAAACAGGGGGACCTTCTATTTTCTAAACTGTTCATAAGCACTTAAGAGAAAGATTTTTTTAAAGCTTATAAGTCCCATGGCATATTAAAGGCATTATAATATTGGCGAAATCAATCACAATGTTCATTTTGCCGACGATATTGTGCTGTTTTAACCGACTTCCAAAAAGGAGGATGTTATCAATTCGTTTTTTTTTATGTTTGTTACCTCATTACTTTCAACTAGGTAAACCGATTTTGATGATTCTCTTTTTATTTGAAAGCTGGTGCGTCTCATATGGTCCCATTTCAATTTGGTCCAGTTCTGACATTTTTATGAAGTCGGTTTTTAGGGTTCTTTACCCAAAGGGTAAAATGGGACCCTATTACTAAGACTCCGCTGTTCGTCTGTCACCGGGCTGTATCTCATGAACCGTGATCGTTAGACAGTTGAAATTTTCACAGATGATGTATTTTTGTTGCTGCTATAACAAAAATACTAAAAACAGGATAAAATAAATATGTAAGGGGGCTCCCATACAACCTACGTGATTTTTTTGCTCGATATTGATAACGGCAACAGGTAGACGCTTAAAATATTCACAGAATATTTAGTTATATATTCACTTTAAAAACAAATAACTAAATTAAAATAAAATTACCATTTAAGAGGGGCTACCATACAACAAACGTATTTTTTTTTGCCGTTTTTATAGATAATAGTACGGAACCCTTCGTGCGCGAGTCTGACTCGCTCTTGGCCAGTTATTTATATTGATAATTATGTTTAGCCTAAACTAAACTAAATATTGATATTTAGTTTAGCCATAACTAAACATTGATATTTAGTTTAGCCATAACTAAACATTGATATTTAGTTTAGCCATAACTAAACATTGATATTTAGTTTAGCCATAACTAAACATTGATATTTAGTTTAGCCGTAACTAAACATTGATATTTAATTTAACCATAACTAAACATTGATATTTAGTTTAGCCATAACTAAACATTGATATTTAGTTTAGCCATAACTAAACATTGATATTTAGTTTAGCCATAACTAAACATTGATATTTAGTTTAGCCATAACTAAACATTGATATTTAGTTGAGCCATAACTAAACATTGATATTTAGTTTAGCCATAACTAAACATTGATATTTAGTTTAGCCATAACTAAACATTGATATTTAGTTTAGTTTACGCCTGCTTTAGTTACAGTTACAACAGATACTCTCAGATCTAAAAATGCCGTATCCGTAAAATATTTAAATGGCGCCTAGACACTTTTATCGTCATCCAGAATAAGGAATCGTATGATAATGAGTGGCACAGTTTGTAGATAGCGGCTTTATAAGTATATAGTTATGTAGATATATGCGATCGCTTTTCCAAGCTATTTGCTTACGATAACTTTCTCGATATCGATAAGTTATCGACCAGAGCATACACTGCAATCTTATGATATCTACATTGACTTGGTAATTTTGTGCGTTTAGATTTCATAGTTTAGCTTAGTTACTTCGATTGATCGCGAGAGGAACGAGCATACAAGTCAATTTAAGTGTGAAAATCGATTGTATTGTGTGAGTTACGAAATGAAAAATACATGTAATATATTACCTACTTTTACCTTCGACCAAAATAAAATGAATGGACGGGCCCAGTAGAAGCGCATTTTTGAAGATTACAAAATGAGCGCCAGCCCTCACTTCGTTTCAGTCGGTCTCTAGCCGTAGGAAGTAAAACACGAGTCTATTGTTACGCGATAACGAAACACCTGACAAAATTATGAATTCATATGCTTTACCGAAGTGTAAATACACAAATAAAACCGATATCTATTTTTTTGGCAACAAATATACTGTACATTTTTATAATTTTGTGTTGAAGTATATGTCCGACGGTTTTGACTCGTTTTTACTGATCAAGTTCAATGATTAGGGCCCGTCCATTCATTTTATTTTGGTCGAAGACTTTTACAATTAAATTGCCATGTTGTATTTTGACGTAAATTATAATTTGAAGTGTATGTTACAGAAAGAAAATTATTTTATGTAATACTAATAATAATTGCTGATAATTGTTTATTAAACCTAATAAAAAGCACCTATGCTCTCTAAGTGCGATAATATTGCATACAATGCTTTTGGCGCATTTGACCCTCGTTACGGCTTTACTTAGAATCGTTAAATAAGTAATTGATCTCTCATTTCGCGCGTGCCTATATCCTTAACTCAACACACCAATTTTAAGTAAAGGTTAAGAAAACGAACTTTATTAATTAAGAACTCTACAGAGGTCAAAAATTATTTTCCGGTGAAGTGTACTGTATATTGTAATGTTATATTATACTAAGGAGTAAAACTAGTTGGTTCAATTTAACGGTTTAATTTTCTTAACCATATTTCAATCATACATATAATTATTAGATTATGTTAAATTCATCGAATTTGGATGGAAAAAGAAAACCGAAAAAGAAATCCAATTAAATAATTTTTCATCATCATCATCATTTCAGCCATAGGACGTCCACTGCTGAGCATAGGCCTCCCCCATCGATTTCCAAAGGGACCGGTTGGAAGCGGCCTGCATCCAGCGTTTTCCTGCGGTCTCTTTTAGGTCATCTGTCCAACTAATTAATTTCTTAATTAAAACTAAATAAATAAGTTAATAATTCAGTATAATATATTGTACCAAGTCATACAAGAACATTCGTATTATTATTTGCGTAACTCACACAAATTTTTAATATGAAAATAATAACAGCTACATGTTTTATCAAAAATTAAGTGTAAATATCAGTGACGTCATACGGCAAAACTGATCATAGTGAATGTATATTAGACTACCGCAGTTACGTTCTATGTCCGCGCTGGGATGGCACTAACCTTCTACTAAGTGAAGACAAGTGTGCACAGCACGTAGACGCGTTTTATGGACATCTGACACTTTTGATCGTGTTTAGTGATTTGTGAAAGAACTAAAAAGGAATATTGAGAAAACTTAAAACGTTGTGAAAGTGGTATCCTGGTAGTTGCTGGTAACCTGGTAGTTGGTGATATCCTGGCAAAATTACCAGTGCCGATGGATTTGAGTCAGGTAGGCCTATTTGTGTATTTAAATACTGGTTGTCATTTATTTTACTTGTCGCGTTTACCAAGGTTCGCTATAAATAAATAAATAACGCTTCACACTCGTACCTCCCTCTGGGATTCCCCGGGGATGTAAAAGAACACACTAAAAGACAAGGTTGTATAATTACCAATTCAAAAAATTACTTTCAATTCAATCACTTTCATTCATTCAGCATTTAAGAGCGTAGTTCTAGTCTGTGGAGTAACTTCCAGGCTTGACGGTCGTCTGTCAGCATTTTCACCTCCCTGTACGACATGACATTTGTCTTTTGTTTTATTTGGTCTACGAATACTCCTCTTGCTCTTCCCGGTCCTCTCTTTCCTTCTACCTTTCCCTATATGATGGTTTTCATCAATTTGTCATGTCTTACAAAGTGGCCAAACATCTTCCTTCTTCTAGTCTCTATCTCGCTAGTAGACTTCTTTTCTCCTCCACCATATCTAATACTTGCTTTTTTTCTGTACGGCTTCTTCTTCACTTTCAATTGACTTTAAAATTAGTAAATACACAATTTCGTTTACACTTGGATGACATATTTTCCCAGTTATTTTGATTTAAAAACAAAACTATTGAACCGATTTTGATAATGTTTATATGGGACCTTATATACCTTATTTATATTAATGTCTTTCAAATATAAAAATATTTTTTCAAATCAGTTTATAAATGTCGGAATTCTGAGGTAACAAAAAAAACACCCGAATTGAGAGCCCCCTTTGTTGAAGTTGGTTTACTTAGGGTACCCAAATTTGCATAGGTACATCATCCATTCCTTGCCTTAATATAATAATGCTATCTTGCGCTGCATAGGACCACTTTGCAACCTCAACAACATCGTTTTACCATCTTCTCACAGGTCATCCCTTGTCTCATGTGATGTCTCTAGAAAGAATGTCAGTAAACGGTTTTGGATTGTTCACGCATTCTTGACAGAAGTTTGCATTTATAAACTTATATGTCTGCGTAAAACCCAGGCCAACAAAACTATTTGTTTTTGGAACGTTTTTACAAGACACGTGGAATTACGTGACTTTGTTTTAAAGTTTATCATTCATACTTTCCAAGTATATCCGCTTGTAATCTCAAATGTTTCCGTTTTGATGCATGACACATTATTGATAAGGAATATTTTTAGTATCTATATCATTTCCTGTATCTATATCTGTATCTATTTCATCTGTTACGGTGTAAACGGGATTCTATTACTAAGCCTACGTTGATTAACTAATAAATAATAATAAAATAAAACTAAAGGGACGTACCCAAGATTACAATTTTTGTATTTGCTCTAGCGTAAAAACGGTACCTAATACGAACTTAGCTTCGAACATGACATTATTATAGCACACAATCTATAGTAAAACAACAAATAAAAAATACTGGCAATGTGCAAAAAATTTTTGTTCATCACCAACGTCGGGCGTGGTCGATCTTTTTTGTACATTATTAGTTAAAAAATAATGTGGTGGTTGAACCCTCAGTACGCGAACCAGACCTGTACTTCGCCGGTTTTTTACAGTTTTAGCGCTTAAAACTTCATATGGGACCCCGTTATCCCATAGTACGAGGCACAGGTGCGCCCGCGACCCACATTCCCGCCACCTGTTATCGGCGTTCAAACACCGATAACTTGAATACCTATTGATTTGCGACGCGAATTTCTCGAAAGCTGCACTGTTTGTTTAGCAAACATCGGGTTCTGCGATGTAGGTCGGCTGTGAGGGCATGGTCACTTGTATTTTGAACTATTTGATAACGTTGTCATTTCTTTCATATCAAAATTTGTGATGTTTGTTTAAGCTGAAATGAATACGGAGTGAATTTATTTTACCGAAACATGGTGTGATAAGAAAATTAATAGAAGCATGTGTAGCTAGGTCTCATTTTCCGTCCTAAGCAGAGGTCAGTTAGAATCTTAAATGTCCATTTAGTTTATATATCTCCATGGTTTAGAATTGGTGACACATTATATAAACTATGTGTAAGATTTAAAAAAGCCCCCTATATTAAATCTTATACGTAGTTTATATAATGTGTCATCAATTCTATCCCATACTTGAAAGATCCGCTATCTTATCTGAGCATGGTTCGATGGCATATTTCACAATATCTCTCCTTATCAAAGTCTTAGTAATTATTTTAATTAAATGTCAGAATTAGCATCACTCTTATCACGATAACGAATACCGGCTTTAATCATACTAATATTATACAAAAGTTTGTGTGTGGAGGGTTGCATGTAAAGTTAATTATCACTATTTCAATCGGCCACAATCTGCTTGTTCGATCATTAAAACAATGCTGAACGATTTAAATCCTATTGCAGACGCTATTTGTCAACTTGATCAGCTCGAACTTTGATGAAATCAATCGTAGGTCATTTAGCCCTGGCGCCGGGGCAATAGAACTCCTCCACCGGGGGTACCGGTGCCGTAGCGCAGTGCTGAGGGCTCCGGTGCGTTCCTCTGGAGATCCCGGAGCCCTCTTGTCAAGCACTAAGGCTGGTCACTGGGGGTTTTTAGTGGGTACAATCCCACATAACCTGGATGCACCCTAATGCAGCCGGATATCTTTGGAAGATTTCTCCCACAAAAAAGGTCTAGATTATTATAAAGGCTATTATTTAATAGTTTAAATTGCATGACTGGTAATTTTCAGACAATACTGTGTGGCGTAACTAGTCTAATTATAATATACAAACAGCGTCGTATGAGTAAGTATAATTTTAATGATAAATACGAGTACATCGGTTGCATGACAATGGCGGTGCTTCATACCTTATTCTTTAGAAACACGCCAAGCATAATTGAAATTTATAATATGCAATAAATGTTTGTGATTAATTATTAAAAGTATTCATTTGTTCAGTTAATGTATGAAAGGAAAGTTCCGGCTGTGATACTTATATATTAAACTAATTGTCAGATACAATCGCTAAAGTGTAATTAACATTGAATAACAAGTATTTCTAAGTACCTATATCATAAAATTTATGTAGTGTTTGATGTCAGGTGAGGAGATATTACTGTAACTAACCGTAATAGGACAAGTTAACTTTTTTTTAAATGATGAAATGGACTATCGTTTGATGAATGGTCTACCTGATGGTAAGCGACGATGCGGTCTAAGATGGGGCACGCTTGCATGAGGTGCCTATTCAGTCTTGTCTTGAAGAGACTCAGGTTGTAATTTATAGGGAATACCAAGGCAGGGAGCGCATTCCATTCCTGTGCAGTTCGTATTAAGAAGGAATTTTGTAAACGCTGTTTACGGACTTTATCAAAGTTCACGACGTAAGGATGGATAAATCGTAAAAGTAACTGTAGGTTCAATCCCGGTTTATTATTTCACATCACATCATCAGCCAATTAACGTCCACTGCTGGACAAGGCCTCCCTCATAGAGAGGGGTGTTGCCATAATCCCCACGCTTGGCAGGCGGCTTGGGGATCGCAGTACGTTCACCGTGGTTTATTATTTACCTACCTATTATTCAAATTAACTTCCGGGCCATCGATACAAAATTAAACATTTATCTTCCAATTAGATATCTACTAAAATCTCGTCATTAACTTGACGTCGCTAGCTTGGTTCACGTTATTTAGACAGTTCAAAACGTACACTTTACGCACCTCATCATGTTATCAAACTAGACCTTGCTAGTTCCACGCATATAACGTAAAGGTACGGACAGACGTGCTCATTACTAGCACGAAAGCATGCTTTTATTGAGCAAGTGCTCATTAGTAGCACGTGTGTAATGTAATGAACATGCTTATTTAGAGCGTGCTCAAAAATCAAACGACGTTTGATTTTCGAGCATGCTACCTGAGGCGCGGGTAGGGGGGGGGGGGCGTGATCCGAGCATGTCTGAAGTTACGAATGTCTATGGAACACACATTCTCCTTTATATAAAAATAATATTGCACGTAATAATGCTTATGAGGCTTTATTAAAGGACATGAATGATACAAGTTTATCAATAAAAATAATTAAAACTAAAATTAAAAACCTAAGATCTGTGTATCATGCCGAAGTAAGAAAAATCAACAATTCGAAGCGGTCCGGAGCTGGTGCAGCAGACGTTTAAAACAAGCAGACTTTAAAACAAGCATGCTTATTTCTGGCAAATGTGAACAGTTTGCAGAGCATGCTAATTTTAAGCAAGCTTATTAGCATGCTTTTTTTGAGCACGTCTGTCAGTACCTTAACACGATCGCGAAACGAGTTTATGCGGTCATAGAAACTAAGGACACAGAGTCCATTTTTCAATTACATTTTCGTTTCGTTTGATTTGTCACGCGCTTATAGCAAGGAATCTAGTGAGATAGATAATAAGGGCCGGTCAGCTCAAGACCAATGCCTTTTGTAACATGGTATATACGTCGAGCGAGATGTATAGAGAACATTAATTCCCGATTATTGTCTTCTAAAACCTTATCATCAACCATTTTCCAGCCACTGCTGGCCTATGTGGGCTCTTCTCATTGGCTAGTTCAGCATGCTACCCATTCCGGTCCTATATCTCGTTACCAGCCTCGTTAACTTGCTTTCCTGCTTCATGAATGCTCTATTTTGGTAATGAAAACAGCAA
The DNA here is from genome assembly GCA_949125355.1 of Agriopis leucophaearia. Taxonomy (NCBI): domain Eukaryota; kingdom Metazoa; phylum Arthropoda; class Insecta; order Lepidoptera; family Geometridae; genus Agriopis; species Agriopis leucophaearia. The sequence continues at coordinate 14,592,862 of OX421268.1, read as the reverse complement.
TAGAATCTATTTCGTTTCGAAGTTTACATGAGTAATTATTTACTTTGTTTTAGTAATGAAAATATGCATTATCGTTGTAGAACCAGTCAGTTGCTTTCTTATCTCTTCTTTCTTATGCCATCAAAATTCATAGCGTTTTAACCACTGAAGTGAGATTTTTTTCCACCCTTCTCTTTTCTGTGGTTTAACAGAGACGTCAATCCTTTCAAGAAGTAATTAGTGTTTTATCTATTATATCAATCAGGTAATTTGTTCGAACTGAATACGCTTATCAAATTACATTTGATTAGTAAACGAACCATTTGTATCCACTTTTTGAAAGCATAGGTTATGTAAATGTAAAACATCGCGTGCTTATTTCATAAAATTGTTTGTTTCTATATATCTAGATATTCTATAAACTCAACCTGTTAGTTGTGAGCCGTGTGAAGATAACTGTTTACATAATATGACATTTTAAAAGGTGACAGTGGTCCCTAGCACGAAAAATCGTGGGGGACAGCTGTCATGTAGAGTCAGTGTCCGTTTGCGAAAACACGTGTTCGAAGAAGCCGATTATAATTGGCAATGTTTGCATCTGATCTGCATATATTAAGGCAGGTGGGGCTCCGAGGCTATTGGGGCCATTTTACGGGAAATTAACAATTTGCTCGTCTAATTATGATCGCAATGATGGATGGATGGGGGTCGCTATCAGATATGTCTGATTCATTACGTGTGCTGATTATATTAGTAAGCTTTTGTTGTTTTAATTTATTGGTATGTTAATTAAGTAATGTGGAATGTTTTTTTAGTTGCGGCCAGCATCTTAGGGACGATGCCTGCTGGCAGCGGTTTATTAGATTAGTTTAGTTTTAAATTTTAGTTCTAGTTTATGTATAATTGATTTTAAGTTGTTGTTTATATGATAAATAAATTAATATTGTTTTTTTAAGTTTCTTAATAAACAGGTCTTATCAGTCACGAAAGTAATTTTGTGGCAGTTTTTTTTAATCACGAATCAGTCCGCGTTAGGCTGCGTTCACACATGCACGATTTTTTTCGGCGCGACACCGCTTGAGAGTTGCATACGCGCCGCTTGCTGGTCAGAAACTTTGGAATTTATAGTTTATATCTTTTACATAAAGTACATATTTTATCGATATAAATATACGCGCACGCTCAGCGCCCGAATAGAAAATGCTTCGAACTCGCGTCGCGCACGCGCAGGGCCCGCGCCGTCTCTACTCCCCTTATGAAAAGCTACCCGAACGCGATTAGCGCGCATTGAAATCGTGTCGTATGAACGCGTTCTTAGTTTAAATTCATTAATTCTCGCTTTCGAAGAGTTTATACAGTTTACTATGTCGCATTTTGATAAAATGTCGTAACGACAATGATTTGACAAATATGTGTTTTGAAAAGTGACATTAATCATAACATATTCTAAAGCTTAATCTTATTCGGAGCAAACTTATTCGGAGCCGGAAATCATAATTGGAGCATTTATTATTTACTATCGATAAAGCATTACCTATAGCTGCAAAAACCGGTCTCCATAAAGTCGACAACGATTTGAGAAAGTTACTTTATTATAACTATCTGTGGCCTAAGTACGAATATTTGCGTAAAATACGTATTAAGTATCGAATTTCATACAAATTTTGTCTTTCGAATTCGAAATTAGTATGGTAGGTATAGGTAAGGGTTCAAATTCGAAATTCAAAATTTGTATGAAATTCGATACTTAGTACGTATTTTACGCAAATATTTGTACTTAGGCCACAGAACTCTGTTGTTTTAACCGCTATTATCTAGTTTTGAATTTTTGTCAGATAAATAAGGAGGTAAAATGTATTATAGTAAAAAAATACGTCTGTACAAGAAGAAAGGTAATGTTTTTGGGGTGCCTGTGAATATTTGTCTCTTTTTTTATATTTTGACCAAATTAAAATGAGACCACACGGGGAACACCAGGTTTCAAATAAAAAAAGATTAATCCAAATCGGTTCACCCAGTCGAAAGTTTTGAGGTAACAAACACAAAAAACAGTCGAATTGAGAACCTCCTCCTTTTTAGAAGTCGGTATTTTTTTTTAATACTGCTAGCGCTTGAGGACGGCTGAACTGATTTAGCTATTGTTTTTTCGTAGTATCGTATAATTATCAGTCTATCATGTTCCCACTGCTGGAACACAAGACTCTACCATGCTGGGCCAGTACACGTTTGACTTTTACTTTTTTAACACGCTTTTCCTATAAATGTAACTTGGTATGGAATGGAATCTATGAACTCGATTTCACTTCAAAACGTCAAATTAAATTGAAATTTTGCGCACTTTTCAAGGACAATGCAATAATTTAAATAGTTTGTCCCATTATCCTTATCAGGATCGTCAAATTTGCGATTATAAACCGTGTTTTTTAGTTTTTAACTGCGAGAATTATAAACGTAGGTATATTAAATGATCGTATAATAGTCCGAATATGGTTTTTAGGGAAACTGGACTTTTTAACTGGACTCCAACATCATTTCAATGTTCCAACAAAGATGCCAGTTGGTTATTTTTTAGTAATTATACGACAAGTATAAATAATATTAAATTAATAAAAAAACCTCATCATGAAGCTCGCTATTTTTTTGACAAATTTAATAAAAATTTGTTTACCTACCAAGAAAAGGTATATCAAATAGAAACAGACCAGATTTTAGCATTGATTTATATATATAACAAGCTGCACCCCGCGGTTTCACCCGCTATCCACTGGAACCGTCGGGATAAGAATTATGTGAAGGATAAGAAGTATGTGTTAATTCTGGGTACAAGCTGCTTTTATTTCAAATTTGATCCAACTCCGTTTAGCCATCTCAGCGTGAAGAGGTAACAAACATACACAGACGGATATTTTCGCATTTATAATATTACTAGCTGCGCCCCGCGGTTTCACCCGCGTGGTGATGAAAATCGGTGATGATGATGATAATTAAAAGTAGCCTATGTTTTAATCCAGGACATAAGCTATCTCTATTCTAAATTTCATCCAAATCTGTCCAGCCGTTTTCACGTGAAGGAGTAACAAACATACACACTCACACACACACTCACAAACTTTCGCATTTAAAATATTAGTGTGATTAGTGTCACTAGCGTTGAACTTAGGCATCACCAGTCGCGTTGCTAGTCAAAAATATATCACTCAGGGATAGTGTAGTTTTCTATCAATAAAATAATCTTCAGTATCAGTTTAGTAGTTCCAGAGATCACCCCATACTAACTTGAAAAGTCACACACTTTGATTCTCTATGTCTATGATATTAATGTAGGTATGTAAATGTGGATAGTGCTGGTTAAGAAATTATGGTAATGATGTTGTGACACTAGTTCTAGTCTAGGGATTGCGCAATAAGTTACCCGCACTAGGGGGGTAGGCGTGGCTTAGAGGCGGCGCGCGCGCAGAACTCGCGAACCATTGCACGTGGTGGTGCCGGCCCACCGACGACGTCGGGCCGTCCCAACCTGCGTGCTGGGATTCAATGCAAATGTAAATTATGATGGTTGTCTGTCCATTGTGGCAATTATTTGATGCATTGATTATTCTGAGGACTTGGTGATTGTGCTTGGCCTCTGCGCGGAAGCAGCTTCTTGGATAAAACATGCTATCTACCATGCAAGCAAGCGTGTTCCACGGTAGACCGCATTTGATTGCTTTATTAGACGATAATTATTTATCAATATACAATTATAAATTATTATTTTTTAAACCCCCGGTTAAAGATCTGATAATCTTCAATCAGCTGAAAAGGTTTTCTTGAATCATAGCTAACAACCCTCTCAATTAAGTCCCTTTTCAAACCAACAAACTAAATCAAAATCGATTCAGCTGTTTGGGAGCTACGATGCCACAGACAGACACACAGATACAAAACGATAAACTTATAACACCCCTCTTTTCGCGTTAGGGTTTAAAAATCGGTGAAACACGATCCTTTTTACACTAAAACAAAATTTAAAAATATTCGAGTCAACTAGAGAACCTCCTCCTTTTTTGTCGATGGTAAAAAAAGGAAATTGCTCTGAGCCTGTTCCTCTGCTGTTTGAAACTTTTACACAATTAAATGACAGAAACAATCTTAGTTTAATTTGACAAGATATAGGTACCCCCATATTTATAGACGTTACCTCACCCTATCCTCATCATCATCATCAGCCAGAAGACGTCCACTGCTGAACATAGGCCTACCCCTTTAACCTCCACACTGAACGACTTCCTGCCATCTGCATCCACTGGATGCCCGCAACTCCCACAATGTCGTCGGTCCATCTAGTGAGAGACCTACCTACGCTGCGTCATTCACTTTCTTCCCCATCAGTTGTCGGTTCTTCGAGCGATGTGGCCTGCCCATTGCCACTTGTACTTGCAAATTTTAAGAGTTATGTAAGTGACTCTGGTTCTTTGGCGAATATCCACGTTCCGGATTCTATCACGCAAAGAAACTCCAAGCATAGCTCTCTACGTTGCCCCTTGTGTGACTCTGAGTTTTTATAAAAGGCCAACAGTTAAGGACCACGTCTATTCTCACCCTTAAGGTTCCCTTAAGTAGTGTTTGGCATTTTAGTCGATAAAATTAGGGAGGTAAATACGCCAAAAACATCACTATCCACAGCCTTCTTTAGGCCTCTCTTCCTATGCCATCTGCCTCGGTCCTGTGCTAATCGAGTCCAGATTCGACCAACGATAGTGATCACGCAAAATAAACAAGTTAAGAACTAGTAAAAGCCTTATCAATAAAGCGATATCTTCCTAACGTAGTCTTTAATGGCTTTACTTAAAAACGTTACTCAAATTAATCTATGATTAAAATTGCTCTGTCTCGTTTTCGCGTGTGACGATTGCCGTCAGCGAGAAGTTGAGAAATCAATTAAAAACTTGAGTAATGTTTTTAAGTAACACTTCATATCGATAAAACTTACAATAGGTACCGAAAAAGTCTATTTCTGTATCTTAGTATATGCTCAGACACGATGCCAATCTTTTCATTATGAATCCCGTTTAATACTAACGCATTGATGAATATTACTGTAAATGATTATTTATTACCCCGTTTGCCAATGGGTCCAGCATTTCAATTGCAGTACATCTGATGCACAATTGCAGTTGTTGATTCAATTAATTGGTAAATTATCTGCTCAATTGATATTAATGTGCGTATGTTTACTACTGTCCACTACTACCGGGGGTAATGGGAGGATTACACGAGGTAACTGCTAGAACATAGCACTGGAAATTAAAATGTTATATTATAGCCAATTAGACCTACAGTTAGTATAACCTTTTTTTTATAAATAAGCGGATTAATGATCATCTAATTGCTGCGGGGTTAATAAGGAAACTAGGTTTTTCATAATGCATGAGGTTATTTGTTTGGCTTAACCAAAATGTAACAATAATAATTAGAGAGTTTTGGCGTTAACGTGAAAAAAACATGCCGTCTCAATGTATTTTTCTAAACTTGTGTATTTTAGAGTGTTAAAGTATAATAATGGTGGATAATGATTTATTAGGTGTTTGCAGGTGTTCTTAAGTATGGAAAAGTGGTAAAACATGGCTTTTCATGTTGTTTCCAAAACTCGCTAGGAGTCTCTAATAAAGCCTCCACCACTTTATGGGTATGAATTTGATTTACTTTGCTTGACTCTGACTTTTTTGATGATTTTGACGATATATAATAAAAATTTAATCTCAATACATGACACTGGCAAATGCACAAGACATGCGACGCCAAAATCCTGATAATAATAAAAATTTAAATGTTATAACTATCCGTGTGTAAACAGCCCATTACACATTTAACCTCGCGTCCTCATGGTGTATCTGTCACCGTGATGGCACGTCATGGGTTTTTAATTCCATTACTGGGCGATTAGCATCGACCCCTATAGAGATCCAATTGACAACGATCAAGGCCACTTAGAGGCCAATTAGGCCCTTATTAGGCCATATTTTATGGAATTGTTTAGATTAAATGATGGCGATTTTTCTTATTTTTATTGTTGACTGGCGTTATACCACAGCTCATCTATATCTATCTATACTAATATTATAAAGAGGAAAGATTTGATTGTTTGTTTGTTTGTTTGCATTGAATAGGCTCCGAAACTACTGAACCGATTTGAAAAATTCTTTCACTGTTGGGAAGCTACACTATCCCCGGGTGACATAAGCTATATTATATTTTGTAGCGAGGCCGAAGGCAGAGCTTAAACCTGTGCGAAGCCGGGGCGGATGGCTAGTCTGATATAAATTTATACCAGTAAAAAAGCTGCATGAACGGGTGTTAAGGTTTTTATTCATTTTTAAAGGCGTTTAACTTGCAATGTTTCTCATAGCTTGCTTAGATCAAATCTTGCAAGCTGAATTAGAAAAAGTTCCTCTTAACCGATTTTGCTGAAGTTATGCATACAGTTTTGGTCACAATGCAATGTCATAATGGCCGGAAACACATAAAAATAAAAATTAAAAGCACCTTAAAAAAAAACTAGTTATTATTTTATTTTTATAAAAGCTTGTTATTTATTTATTTCTTCCTGAGAGGATATCGAGTCGTATGTCTAGTGCTAAATCAACTGTTTAAATATTTTCAACTTGTCATTAAATAATTAATTCCTCACAGAAGTCATAGTCGCAGTCAAAATCAAGAAAAGTATGTCACGGCGAAATCCTACTCATGCCCTATTTTCGAATTAATACAAAGACACGGTTTATTTTAAACGATTATAGTGTTTTTGTAATATTTATTGTTTCATTGCCGTTAACTCAATTGAAATATCACTTTTATTACTTCATTTTACAGTATCGATATCGATTAAAACTCCCACTGCAATTCATTCAAGAATGTCCGCGTCTTTCCATTCATTCACGGATATAAGGATGGATGCCAGAACCAATTAAAGTTAATAAAAACTCCGTCGGCGCGATGCATTCCGAATGCCGGTGGTACCGAAAATTGTAAATTTTCCGGAATTTCTCGGTAAAATCCGCCGAGTGATTCAAATTCGCCGATACCGCGGTGGATCCTTCTTGCGCCGGCGGCATGGCTGGTTTTTGTGCTGATTCGATTCTTGGACCTCCCCGGCGATCAGCTGCCACCTACCGCCGACATTAGAAAACTATTTCATTAAAATGTATATTATGTGTTTCAATGCACACGGCTTACAGTGTTTACCTACTCTACAGGAGTTAAACACTTATTCCAAAAATTCTTGACACTTCAGCTCGTTTTTTTTATCATCTTCCCCAGTCGGCCTGCTTTTGTATGGAGGTAAATTAATGCTATTATTATGATACTTTTGTTCTTTATAGGGTGTTTTGAAAAAAAAACCATACAATACTGAAATAGTATCGAAGTTACTCTAAGTTTCTTACATCATAAGGTTATTTCTAAAGCCATAAATAAAACTTTATTTAATTTTTTTTAATGTAAAATAGGCTTGCGCTTGGCTGCCAACTCGCCTGATGTTAAGCGATGATGCGGCCTACGATGGATCACGCTTGCCTAGAAGAAACCAATTCACTTTTGACTTGAAAACACCCACATTGTAACTATCAATTCAATTAAATTTATTCAATTTATTGATTGCATTCAATTGTAGGATACTGGTAAATATAATATGCTGAAATATTTGGCTATGCTGCAAAGCTCTGCGTTTTTGGCTTTACATTATATTTCTTTGATTTAGGATCTTGTTTCCAGAAAAAATCACACAGCACTGGTTCTGGACGTCAAATCAATTATTTTCTTGCGAAGTTCGGGTTTTGAGTATAATCCAACCATTACGTGTAACGTGTAAGTTGCCTCTCTTTGGTGCGTTTGTGTGAGTAGGTTTATATGAGTAAGTGTGCGCCGGCAGGCACCGGGCTGTAATCAATTAATTAATGTGTTTATTGTATAAGTCAGTTTTGGGAACCGAATGTATGGTATCGAAAATAAAATCTCTACAAATCGTTTTGTTAGAGTAATATTTAACTTTATTGTTAAATAAGAAGTTGTAGCTACTAATAATTTAGTAAAAATCTCTGGACATTAGTCATCATGAGTAGAAGATCTTTGTCACAACAGAACCAATGACCAAAATATAAGAATAGCTTTTATGCTCCACTATAATATGTAGATAGAGTAAAGTCTATGCTTTGATGATAGCCGAACTCTGGTAGAAGACAAAAGTTCATGAAAGACCATAGTATAATAGGCTTGCGTTTGACCGCCATCTCGCCTGATGCTAAGCAATGATGCACTGCCTACGATGGAGCACGCTTGCTTAGAAGAAACTGATTCACTTGAAATTTGCAGACACCTAGATTGTAACTATCTAAGAACATCCATTGGCATGGCAGTGCATTCCACAATCTAGCGCATCGCTCAATAAAAGTGGAATCAAACGCGTGTAAGTTTTCGAAAGTCACGTTAGAGCTTCGAGGATAACCCTACCACCAGGGTTTTTGTTAGCAAATTATAGTTTACTTTAAAAAAGTTAACCTTTGCTGTTCCACTGCTGCGACAAGGTCTCTCTCAACTCCATCTACTTGTGTCTCTCTTTGGCCACCTTCGTCCAATCTTTTATCAAGCCTGCTTGTCGCGTCATTGGCATCGTGTCGAGGCCTGACCTGGGGGTCGACTGTTTGGGGGCATTTATTGTACTAAGAAACATAAATAATGGAGCATTAGTACGTACGGAGAGCTAGCAAGTTAATCAGCGAGGCGTGTCGTCAATGCTAATATCATGAAGACTTTTCCACGCTGGCCAGAGATTAGCCGCGATTATGTTGCCACGCACACTGCTCGTAAAAAACTACACAAAACACGCACTTGCATGTAGATACAGTAAACACTCAGGTAAAAATTCGTGCATAGGTTCTCGTTCACCTATGACGTTCACACAAAGGTGTGAGCATACTGAGCATAGGTAGGAAGAATTACAAGCGTATATAGAGCTCAGGATTCGGAAGTTCAAATTTCAAGTGACATTAGGACTGGTAGGGGAAGTGTGGTGATCAGCGAATTTATCTAAATTAGCTGGTGGCGATTAAACGCACACTAGTATATCTACACTATGTACACTAATATTATAAAGAGAAAAGGTTTGTATTTTTGTATGTTTGTAACGAATTAACTCAAAAACTGACAAATAAATAATGTGATTTGATTTGAAACTACTGGATCGATTTAAAAAATATTTCTTCTTTAGAATGCTACATTATCTCTGAGTAACGTAAGCTATATTTATTACTAGAATGTTTAAAAAATAAATTGCCACCCGTGCGAAGCCGGGACGGGCGGCTAGTCATAAATTATTGCGAAAGTTTGTGTGTGAGTATGTATTTTTGTCCGCACTCAACTCCGAAACAGCTGAACGTATTTCGATGAAATCTGATATGGAGGTACGAGTAGGTTACCCTTGGTTAAAACTTTTTATCCCGACTTGTCATCAAATTATACGTAACGTACGTTTTTTACTAACGTAAAAATAAAAGCAGTCGTTGATTTTGTACGTGGTTTTATATAATTACTAGCTGCGCTATAATTACTCCTTATAGCTATCTGCCAGTGAAAGTTTTATTTTTATTGTAAAATAGGCTTGTCCTTTGCCGCCAACTCGCCTGATGTTAAGCGACGATGAGGCCTACGATGGATCACGCTTGCCTAGAAGATATCGATTCACTTTTGATATGAAAACACCCAGATTGTTACTATCGGGGAACACCCATTCACGCAGCGCATTCCACATACTAGCAGTTCGCACAATAAAAGTGGAATCAAAGCGCTTCGTACGGGTTTTCAGAATGTCAACCATAAAGCGGTGTCGATTTTTCGTGCCCGCTCTGGCAGTCCGATAGAAAAAAGGGCAGGAGGGAATTAAATCATGCAGATCCGATGCACACTCTCCAAAATGTATCCGATATAAAACCGATAGACCAACAACTTTGCGGCGATGCTCGAGACTAAGAAGCTTAGTCTGAACTAGGGCTTCGTTGCTGATGAGTCTCTTGGCACGCTTCTCAATTGACTCCAATGCCCCGAGTTGGTACTTAGCTGATCCATCCCAAAGGTGAGAGCAGTACTCCATGCACGACCGAACTTGTGCTTGGTACAGTGTAAGCAACTGTTCCGACGTGAAGTACCGTCGCACCTTCGACGACCTTCGGGACCTTCGGGACCTTCGTCCCGTCAAAATTGGTCCAGCCATTTTGGAGTCCATACATTCATTCACACATCGCTTTTATAGATAATATGGCTGTTATTTATCCCTCTTTCTTTCTTTCTTGTTATTTACTTAATATTATTCCGAATATTGTTTTCTGAATATTATTTACCTCATTTTGTCCAGGCCCAAGTATTCGTGTAAACTTCTTTTTGGCTTTTGTGTAACTATTGATCTCATATCTACTGTATTGGTTACCAGCTGTTTGTTTTCCATGTTTAATAAAATAAATAGAATAAAATACTCACTACGTACCAGTCCAGTATGTGGTGGTAGGTCCTGGTACGTATATCAGCACGTACCGGTGGTCGATGCAGAGCGCGCCCTGCGATTAAACAATCAAATAATCATATTAATTACACGCTGCGCCCGCGCCGCCGCAGTTGCAGCCGCTGTGCGTATCGGACCAGCATCTTATAGACTCGGTTTCATCTGCTCGCAGATTTCTAAGCATCCTCAACGAATTCTATGGAAAAAACTTTGCTCTTATTTTAATTGCTTTTAAGATTTTATTAGTTTAATTCTTGTTGTTTCTTCGCACATGACATTAGAAATTTTACTCTTAGAGATTGTCAGTTAGTTGCGTTAGATAAACAGCCTTACTTTGAAATGGGATATATGTAGCTTTGTTATTTTTTGCTGGCGGAAATTGTTATACGGAAAAGGGAGACGAGCAACTTTTAGCATTGTTTAAAAAAAAGTAAGGCTGTAATTATCGCTTAATTAAATTTTTACTTACTTTCACTGTTCAAACTTTACTACTTTAAAAAAGTATACGGCAAGTTAATTGAGGTAAGTACTTTATCTAGCTTGCCCTAAACATGCGTAAATATTCATCTATACGATATAAATTTATAAACTTTCATTAAGTAAGTTTCATCTCTAAAAAGCAAACAGATCCAAATAAAACCCCATAATGCTAATTTTATAATAGAAAATTACAGCGTCGTGCGAGATGGCGATGAAAGCCACATATTTATTGCATAGTTCCTCGACTTTTCATTAGAGATACCTCGTCCGTGGACATGGACACCAAGTAGAAAATTATACAGAGAGACAACTTCCAAGAGCAGTTTTGTTTTCAAGGGCGCAGTTATAGAAGCTCGCACAGGGCGCATAAAAGGCTAGTTACGGCACTGACTACACACAGGAGGTACTCGGAGTCAATGACGATATAAATTACTGGTACCACTACATGCGCGGTGATGTGTGCGTGACGGTGACACAGGGTTTACTCGGAACGGGCGGCGGTACTAATCAGAAAGAAGATCATTATAATCACCATCATATGAACAACTTTTACAATAGGCCAACACTAAAATCGGCAAAAAATAAATATTTGTGGTTGAATAATTTGTATATATTTGGTTGAGTGTGAGTGATATTTTTCTATGCACCAGCAGATTTTTTACGATTTCAGATTTGGTCCTATAGAAAAAAAACTATTCATAATGAGGTTTAAAATCAGCCCCTTTCGGCTTAGCACCGCTGTTGTGACTCGTAGAACATTCACATAGCATTAGCATTGTGCCTAAAACGCACGTACATGCGTTTTACTTAATAACAACTCTGAGTTTACCTACTTCAGTCTAAAGTTTCGTTTTCGTTAGTCTCTAAAGTTTTCGAAAAACCAAAACTAAAGTAGCCAAAACTAGCACAGTAGTAAAAAAACTTATATAGCTAACTCTATTGAGCTGTTTCTCGGTAGGATTTCCTTTTCGCTCCCATAGACCGCTCTCGATCGATCACTACAATTGCGGTGTATTTATGGGCCAGTGCAATTTCCATAGAGCTATGGTTACCGAGCTAGGGATGAGGAAGAGGAGGAGGAGAGGGTGCTTTATGGTCATTAAACTAAATCCAATCAGCCGCGCGGTTCTCCGTAGAGTCGGTAGAGATGTACCGCACTCCGCGGAGCACAAAATAAACCCAGATAAGTACTAATTTCATTGTATTGGAAATAAATAGTAAAATAAACAATAGTACATTGTTATCCTAGGGGTGAAAGTAACTTATTTAGTCCCGAGACAGACTTTGGCAGCAAGCAAGGGCGCTAATAGTTCGAGGGACTAAATAAGTCTTTAACCCCGAGGTAAACACTGTGCTTTTCATTACAAATACAAGGAAACTAAAAATAAAAACATGAACTGACACTGGCAAAAGCACGAGAAGTGCGGAACCATAATCCTCTGAAAAGAAAAAAGAGAAAAATTTGGAACATGGTTCATTACAAATGTGAAAATAGAACTAGTTTTTTTTAATTGGAGTGACTGTCAGTTGTCAACTGTCACTGTCAGTTGAAAGCGATTCTCCCTAGGGCTGAAATGTATTAAGTACTTTCAACCCGCTCCTCAGGCAACTTCAAACCTTCTTTCCGAGTATGAGTAATGAAAAATATATTTACCTATATTTATTTCCAATACGATATGATTAGATATTTATCACTAAAACAGAGCTGGACGAAACGTAAATTAGATGAGCTGTAGTCGAATGCGTCAACTGTTATAAAAAGAACCTACAATTACAACCTACAGAAATTCCGTAAATTATTTTTATCTATGGCTGCCTGGAAGAGATCGCTATCAGCGATAAGGTCTCTTCTTGTCTAGCTCGTGACGTGAGTTTCTCTGTATGTATTTTTTATTTTTAGTGTACGCAATAAAAAGGTTAGAAACTCTTTATTGCGTACCAAAAAGTGTTATTATTACCACATACAGTTTTCAATTTTATAAGTGCTTACCGAATTATTCGGCCCAGCTTTAGTCAAACCACCATTTTTCATAACTATAGATAAATGTCATAGATCAATTATGTATTGTATACTTTTGTTTTAATTATACAGGAGTAACTTATGTTGGTGGTGTGGTAATGAGACGTGGTCCTTAACTGTTGGCCTTTTGGAGAAACTCAGAGTCACACAACGGGCAATGGAGAGAGCTATGCTCGGAGTTTCTTTGCGAGATAGAATCTGAAACGTGGATACTCGACAAAGAACCAGAGTCATCGACATAGCTATTAAAATTTGCAAGTTGAAGTGGCAATGGGCAGACCACATCGTTTGAAGAACCGATAACCGATGGGGAAGAAAGGTTCTTAAGTGGAGACCACGAACCGGAAGACGCAGCGTAGGTAGGCCTCCCACTAGATAGACCGACGACATCGTGAGAGTCGCGGGCATCCAGTGGATGCAGATGGCAGGATGTCGTTCAGTGTGGAGGTTAAAGGGGGAGACCTATGTTCAGCAGTGGACGTCTTATGGCTGATGATGATGTTTATGATGATGAACTTATGTTAAGCCGGTTACTTCGACTAAGTTTAAACAGCAATCAAACTATAGTCGGAGTAATCTTACATGCATGAGTAATTGCCGTATAATAAAAACAGAACCTATGAAGGCAATGTCGGTGTCCACGTTTTTTTTTAAATTATTAGAGTAAAATATTTTATGACGTAAATCTAGTATCCATTAGTTATTATATCCCGATCCCATCACTAAAACAATGCTTGTGATGCGCGGGCGCTCGTTCATTATAATAGTTTGGTGAGCGCGACCTGCGTTGCGCCCGCACCGCATCGCGCTTCTCTAACTTTACTGCTTTTGTCCTGCAATGTTACCCACTATTCTTTAGTGATTTCACTCTCCGGACTTTCAAGTCTGTGTTTTTGACTCTCCTCTTTTTACCGCGTCTCTTTCCAGACCATTTTGTTCAGATCTCTGAGTATGTTTCCGCCATTCCTCTTTGTACAGATGGTAGGATATTTTTGTTTTTATTATACGACACATTGTCATTGTCCAAGAATCTCAAAAGTTCAAAGACAGATGACATTCACTGACATATACTGGGCCAGCGTGGTGGGTGAGGGCCCATCCTCTTTCTCTCTCTCTCTCTATGAGAAAAGGCCTGTGTCAAAGTAATATCATTGGTAGTTAATGATAAAGAATTAATGAAATGAATGATGATCCGTCTATAGTTTCAACCGCATTCAATCTATAGTCGGAGTAGTCTTACGTGAGTAATTCCCGTATAATAAACAAAATGTTTTACCAACTAGCTCTTTGGAATGTTCTAAGTTCTAAGTTGGTCTGTGTATTTTTTTATGTTATTAGAAGGACAGAAACAAACACAATTTTACGTAAATAATATTGGTGTAAAGGTGGAATATGAATAGCCTGCCTGTAGTAACTATCATTTAATCTACTGCCGCGCGCCGTGATTACATAATGACGGCCGCTCGCTTCCCTGCGCCGGCGCAACTCGTGTTATTAACTCCGCTGGATTATCTATAACAAATGGATCGCACCGACCACGCAGGAACGATCGAGACAATAAGGTACTACGCTTACCATCAGGCTAACATCTATATCTAATATTTGTTGGAGATCACAGCCCGATACGTTAATCCAATAAGAATCAGTCTACTTTGGGCTTCTTCAAATAGTTGACGCTTTCCATGTCGATTGCGTCAGAAAAAAACAGAAAAAATATCAGAGAGATATTAATGGGAGGTGGTGGTCACGAACTTGAGACTAGAGAAATAAGACTAAAGGAGGAGGGAAAATATATGTTAAGGTATTATTAGAAAGTGTAGTTCGAAAAAACTTCTATACCCATATTCAGGACTAGCACTTTCAATATAAAGAAAAGTAGTGCAAAAACTACTGTGTTCCGGATTTAAGGGAAATGTTTCCAGCAAAATTACAGGGCACACATAGATTTGACATCTTATATCTCGGGGTGACGAGCGCAGTGCATTGCCATCCAGGTTTTTGAACTGTTGAAGTTTAAGATTCTGATCATGTTAACAAAAGGGTATCTACAAACATCTTTCCAGACCCGCAAGTATTGGCAACACTTCTAGTGTTGCAGGTTACAGGCAGCGATTACCGCTTATTATCAGGCAGACCGCCTGTCTCTTTGCCGTGCTATTTTAAGATTGGGCCTAAAGCAAAATCTTCACTCTTTGATTAGATTTTCACAGTAGTAAATCATGTCCAAAATCGAAAAAAAAAAATACGTTAGGAAACTTCAATATATAAGTAAAGGTCGACCCTGACGAAAACATGGTAGGATAAAATTTTCTCGATAGAAAACCATCACAAAGTTACCTCTAATTTTCAAAATTTTTGGTTTGCATTCTGTTTTGGTACATATTATTGAACAATAAATTATGTAAATATTATCACTCATGTATATCCTAGAGCTGACCCTAGCAATTTTTAAAAATATTGTCTATTCTATAAGCTATGAGAGTAGAAAGCACTTGGCGCTTACAACATTTTTAATCCGCGCAATACGCTGTCTTTCGTCTCGCGTGACACAAGCTTGAGGCATCGGTTTGTTGCACCGATCAGTTACCATCGCTCTGTTGAGACGGGTAGTCCATGTCAGTTCAGACGTCGAGTACGCAAGCTTGGTTCCGCGCGTCGTCGCGCCGCCCGTGTTTGTTATCCGTACATGCGCTGGGTGTGGCGAGATGCGCGGGGGAAATCAGAATTTATCCTGCCATTAGGCCCGCTCTTAAGTATATAAAAACGTAACTGCGTCGTTTGGACTTGCATGTTATTAGCGAGGAATAATTTAGGGGACTCGCATCGAGCGCGAGGGGAGTATTATGTTTATTATCGACCTGCTATAGAACGCCACAGTGCAAGATGATTGGGCAAGTGTGTTTTATACTAAGATTTGCATATTTAGTGCGAGCTGCTGATTGCGACTTTGTACGGGTATATTTTAATATACTCTCAAATACTTTTGCCCCCCCCTAAACTATACCTTTTCGCAAAACCATTTCCTAGCAGATCTCTACACTCCATAAGGAATCTGCAAAATTTTAGCCTTGTAGTTCAAGTAGTCTTCGACACTTATTAGAAAATACTAAATGTATTTGAAATTAATAAATAAGCAAGTAAATTGTAAACTAATAATTGCTTTTTAAAATATCAGTTTGCCTACATGAAACTTGGCCTTCTTGTATGCGTGCTCTATCTAAATACGAGTAGGTTGGCACGGCACGGTAGATTGCGCGTACGCAAATCACAACTCTCTGCGTCTCGCTGGATAACAATAATTGCCCCGCCTGGTACCATCGACATCGACCCGATGGCAATTATCTAAAAAAATACATTAAGACTGTATTCCACAGCAAGTTGAGCTGATAATGTAGTTTCATTTACTTTTGAGTAAAAAACGTGTTGGTCATACGCCTGATGACATTTTGCAATTGCGTGCCAGACAGAATTTTGAGCTTCTAAATTCTGCGTAGCACTGCAGGTGTAGAATACGGACTGTTGAAAGAGCTTCTTTTCTAGATTACTTCATCATCATTATCATTTCAGCCACAGGACGTCCACTGTTGGACATAGGCCTCCCCCATCGATTTCCAAAAAGGCCGGTTGGAAGCGGCCTGCATCAAGCGTTTTCCTGCGGTCTCTTTTAGGTCGTCTGTCCATCTTGTGGGTGGACGTCCTACGCTGCGCTTACCGGTCCGTGGTCTCCATTCGAGAACCTTTTGGCCCCATCGGCCATCTGTTCTGCGTACTATGTGCCCTGCCCACTGCCACTTCAACTTGCTAATCCGGTGGGCTATGTCGGTAACTTTCGTTCGTCTACGGATCCTCATTTCTGATTAAATCTCGTAGAGAAACCCCAAACATAGCCCTCTCCATAGCTCGTTGTGCGACTTTGAGTAGATTACTTACTTACTATTTTCTAATACGTACTTTATCATGCAATTGAGTGTTGATTATTAAGAAACTGACTTTTATTTAAATTCGCGTTAATCAGTATTGCAATGTAAACGTGTTTCATCGTAGAAAAGTAAGCGAACTACAAATTTAATATTTGCGCTGGTATTCGTATTGAATTCCATACACATTTCGAAATTCTAAATTTGTATGGAACTCGATACGTATTTTGCGTGCGTATTCGTACCTACTTTGTAGGCTGGTCGTTTTTTGCCATAAGACAAAATTTCACCAGGCTCTCTCGGTGGTAACCAAAATGTTGCTTCTTAGCTCGCAGTAGATGACAGACTTTATCGAATAAGATATTTTATTTTGGTACAGTTTTCTATGCAATGATTGTGTGGAGACAATACCGACATGTAATCACCACCGGTAATGTTTGTCGATGCAAATTATATCGATGGCACAGTAGTTTGTGTACAACACTATAATTAGAGACTATTTATATTAAGTCGTGCTGTTTCGTATGGGTCTTTATCGATAGTCGATAAAGTTATATTCACGTTATTTTATAATTAGTAACATTATGAAGATATATAGTAAGTAGACAGATGAATTTAGAAATGTTAAGTTTTTACACATACCTATGTCGGTTTTTATTTTATATTGTACAGGAGTTTTGTATGCCATAGGTAGCAAACAAGCAGACGGGCCACCTGGTGGTAAGCAGTCACCGTCCCCTATGGCTACTAGTAACACCAGAGGCATCACAAATACGTAGCCGACCCTTTAAGACTCTATTAATTCGCCTTTTGAAGAACTTCATGGAGCTTCTCGGAAACACCGCGGAAGATAGGTCATCCCACATTTTGCAGGTATAAGACAAGAAAGATGAAAGTGAATCGCACAGTGTGCGATTTCCACTGATCTTTCACTGATATGTGGATGAACTTCAGGCGGTGCGATGATAAAACCGTGATGCCGGCATCAGATCAAACAGTTCTTCAGAACAGGAATTACTGACATATGGTTAAGCTAGTAGTCCAAGTAATCAGATTAAACATACGTGAATAATTCCCGTATTAACAAAATGTTCGAGAACCATGCCAGTTTCTATATTAAAAAAATCGTTTGAAAATTATGAATTCTTCGTTTTTATTAGCTTTTATTTGACCGCCACCTCGCTGGTTGTATGGCGATGATGAGGGCTTCGATTGAACTACTATTGTGACTTGAAGTCATCAAGATGCCTTGAAGTAGTTAATTAGTATTTTGTCTTTTTCAATCGAGTTAAAAAAGAATCATAGAACCAAAACACAGCTTAACTATTTCAAGGTTAGGTAAGTCCAATAACACTAAGAATATTTATAAATTTATTTTAATAGTTAAAGTTGATACGATCTTGATCTTTTCTGGTAAAAAGGTCTCGCAACATAGTATGACATATCTACTTAACATTATAGAGATTGATTAATAAAGCTCGTGCATTTTCCATATAATTTGCATGTATAAGAGCGGCCAATATCGCATCAATATGTAATGTCATCGGCATTACACGTCCGAGTCGTTGGGTTTTATAGCCGAGGCCTTAAAACAAGGGGTCATTATTAAGGCCCCGATCTGCATAACCAGTCTTCGCTAAAATTGTACCATGTAAATTGGCGGGTGCGGGTTAATCACGGCCCTTGGGACCAAAGTAGTGTATTACCGTCGTTATCTTTACTTTTTATATTATTTTTCGTACGTGACATATTGCTGTGTTTTTCCTAATTATTTTGGAATGTGACGTCAACTCACACAAACAAAACTTAAGTAAAAAATCTGCCACCCAACGCTTATCGGAGTGATCTTATTCCAGGCTAGCCAGGCATTCGTTCTACCATCCACCATCATCAGCCTTTCATTGTCTACTGCTGGACATGGGACCTCTGATGGGACTGAACTCGGATGAAAGTTCTCGGCACCCAGTTTTTACCTGCTGTTTTACGCAGGTCGTCACTTCATCTGACCGCTGGGTGTTTTGCCGTTTGCCTTAACGTCACTGCCACTTTAGCTTACTAATTCTTTCAGCTATTTCGGTAACTTTAGTTCTAGAAGTGCTACCGCTTATTCATATCTGTGTTACAGAGAGCTACAACAAAATCCATATTCATATTCATATTTATTCATAAAATGTTATTTTACATGTCAAATTATTAATCAAATTAAAATAATACAAATCAAATAGTACATTTTATCAAATACAATGAAATAGTACAAAATTAATAAAATTTAGTAATAAAAATTATGAATAAAAAGAGAAATTACAGGTAATGTAATTAAGTCCATCAAAAATTAGATAAGAATAAAAAATCAAATTGTACATTTATAAAATTCGTCAAATCTATAAAAATATTGCTCGATCAACCATTTTTTGAGTCGTGACTTAAAGGAGTACAGAGTGAGTGTTGCAGTATGCATACATGTGTGAATGCTCGTCCTCAACTGGGTTTCTAAAGTTAATGAAAGCGACAATTAAAACTACCTCCTTGTACTTATCCTGTTAGTTGCGCTAGAGTTCTTTAGCCGCGGCTCACTTTACCTTTTTTCCTTCCATTGACAGTGCATTAATTGCGATAATTGAGGTCATTTGCGTCCGCGATACAACACTCTAAGCCACTGTAGCGCTTTTTGCGCCGTCCGTCGCTTTGACGGCCCGACAGAAAGTTCCGAGGAAATATTTAAATGGGTTGTTAATTAGGGCTATAAATAAATTATTGTCTGTGCGTGATGATTTGCCGATACATCGACCTGTTAAGAGAGTTTCTTTGCTGGCGAGTATTGAGAAGTCCCGTCTTACCAAGATGCCAAAACGTACCTGAATTAATGTGCGATATTTTGATTAGAAATGGTTTGTTTTGCTGACATCTTCGATCTCACAGGACCGACGATAAGATCGAGCACGTTTTCTGATAAATTTATTTCTTTACAGGAAGCCAAATTGCTACACGAAGTCCATTAAAATGTTTTTAATCTTGATTAATCTCGTGTCTACAACTACATTGCTAGAGATAAGATCAATTATTTTAAACTTATGTAACCATGTAGTAAGTTTATGTGGAACGAAGTCTGAAGTTATCGAAGGAGGTTTGATTTAGTAAACTTGTTGATTCAGATTAATTTTGTGATTCACTATTTACGTCAGTTAGTGTCAAACTTTTCTTATAATTGTAATTTTTCTAAGCCCTTAAGAATTCTCGAAATTATTCTAGTTTAATGGAATAAATCTTGTTTATTCCACCACAGTTTGGCTGGTTCAGCCGATTCTCACGCTTGCGCAAGCGCATGCAGTGTAATTGATGCTCTCGGAGAGCCATAAACCAGCGCATTTTGAATATTGAACCTCTGCTGTAACGCTTTGCTTGCTTGCTTTTAAGTAAAAGCCACTTTAGCTGTTTACTTACATACTTATAATTGTAGTAAATTCTGTGTTTTAACTATTTCTTTAATTTGTATAATATGGAGGTTCTTATATTAAAGTGACCCATTCTAGCCGTGGGACCAGAACTCTATCTCGCTATCTCTTTCGCATTTATTTGAAGAAAAATAACAAAAATAAAGTTATTTCTTAACTATCCATTGCCAATATAAAAAAGTCTAAAAATCATCGTCTGATGAAATTAACTTAAAATCATATGCAATGTTATTTCTAGTAAAGTTTTTTTACAAATTCAACTGTCCACATGTTCGCCGATAAGCTTAATTTTACTATGGCGTCACTGTTCATATTTTACAAGAGTTGTTTTCCAAAAACAAGGCTTCTATGATTATTTTATGTATTTCTTAGACAAGACATCTTCAGTCTTCCAATGTATTTTAGCAGAACTCCGAGAGACAGAGAGTGCGCGAGCGCACCTGCCGCCAGATAATCTACTTAAATATATTTATTGAGCGGGCCGCACGAGCGAACGTTATAAGAAAAAACACAACAAAACTCTCGAAATATGGCCTAAAACACCGATCCTATAAACCTAGCGCATGCGTTGGTCTTTTGTTATTCCTGCGCCGATTACGATAAGATTATTAAGTACGTAAATTTAATTTAATAAGCCGGTTTATTTCACAGGCATCGTTTCCACGAAACATGTAAACCGTGTTGGATTTGTTTGCTTTTAGATTTTGAGTTATCAAATATTGTTTGCATTGCATTTTGCTATCTTTTACATAATTATTGTTGTTAAGTTCCTTATGAGTCTTGATTTGGCTATTTTATTTCGTTTTCTTTGCTGAGAACGCGAATAATAATTTAAAAAAGAGAAACGGTAACAAATATGCTGATATGAAACAAACAAAATGACACAGGTTTGAGGTTTAGAAGGTGTATTTATACATGAGATCTCAAGATCCTGCAATTTTGTCATTTCAACGATAATTTTTCCGAGATCTTTTTATTTCGGTATCTTGTCGTTCTGGGAACCCATCTCTGTCCGACATTGTCATTATAAAATCTCGCTAAACTGCGATCTTTTCACTTTGGGATTTCAGTCATTCTGCAATTTTGTCATTTGAAAACATTGTCATTTTGCTACCTGTTATTGAAAAGTTGTTATTCTGCTATTGTCATTCTAAGATTCCATCGATCTGAAATTATTATGATACCACCTATTATGATTATCCAGTGTAAGTACTCGACCAGAGTCCACGGTCAGCGGCCTGCCATCCTTGCCGGCGGCTATGGGTCAGCACCGAGATATTTCGCAGTACCGCCCTCTGTGCACGACGCGATTATGGAAGATGTCTGTCTCTGTAGTCTAAAGTTTCTCTGTTATATTTCACTAGATGAAACGTGTCAAATGTTACCCGCTAATGCTTTGAGTATACATATCTTAGTACGTACTCAAAGCGTCAATGACACTCTTCAGATTTGTAAACTAATAAAGTAATTTTTACAACAAAAAAAAACGATTTCATGGTAAATGTGTGAAATTCAATAACCAGGATACACATACCCTAGTTTTCGCCCTTAGAAGTAGAATATTAATTTTAATTTTATAAAATAAGACCTCTCATAAAATAGTCTATTCAATAATTCTAGAATCATTAAAATTGGTTCAAAATCACGTCAAAAAACAATCAGTCGGTGCAGTCGAATTGAGAACTTCCTTTTCAAAATAATTAGCCTATTAATTCTACTAACACTGATTCCAATTTTTTATAGATTCTAAGAAGAGTAAAAAATTACACAAGTCAGTAGGTATTTAGGACATTTGATTTACTAACATCGTTTTAGCTTCCAGTTTTTTATGTTTGTGTTATATTTCTAATTATGTTCTCGTCATTCTGCGACTTTGTCATTCTAAGAATCCTCCCGTCCCCTCTTTCTGAAATCTTGTCAAGCTGATTTTCTGGCACCATACAACGTATACCTAAACCTAATAACCGTTTGTCCTAACAAACTCTGCAGTTGGATAAGTACATCTTCGAGAAAGAAGCCAATAATAGTATTCGGCTGGGATGGGCAGCATTTAGTAAACTCCATGTCTTCACTTCGGCAATTCAAATATTTATTTAATTGACTAAAAATTAAAATAACTTACATATCAACCAACAGCAGGATCATATTTTTCTGAGCACAGAAGCTAGCACAGTGTCTCAAAACAAAGTTATTTAATCAGTGTATCCTACCCGTTATGACCTACGGTGCCGAGACGTGGCCACTCATGGTTAAGGTGGTTCACAAGTTTAAAGTCGCCCAGCGAGCTATGGAGAGAGCCATGCTCAGAGTTTCTATACGGGACAAAATTGGAATGAAGTGATTTGACATAGAACCAAAGTTACCGACATAGCTCAAAGGATTAATGAAGTGGCAGTGGGCCGCCCACACTGCTCGAAGAACCGATAACTGATGGGGTAGACGAGTTCTGGAATGGAAGGAAGCCACATTTAGGCAAACGTAGAGTAGGACACCCTGCGGTCAGGTGGAGTGACTTGCATAAAACGGTAGGTAAAAAATTTATGCAAAGAACTGACAACCGAGCCCGCAGTGGCGTGCATTAGGAGAAGCCTATGTCCATGTCATCAATGTTTTTTTCATTACTCATACTAGGAAAGTAAGTCTGAAGTTGCCTGAGGAGCGGGTTGAAAGTAATACATTTCAGCCCTAGAGAGAATCACTTTCTACTAACAGTGACAGTTGACAACTGACAGACACTTTTTTTTCTCCTCAGAGGATTATGGTCCCGCACTTCTCATGCATTGTCAGTGTCAGTTTATGTTTTTATTTTTAGTTTCCTTGTATCCGTAATGAAAAGCACAGTGTTTACCTCGGGGTTAAAGACTTATTTAGCCCACGAACTATTAGCGCCCTCGTTACGCTCGGGCGCCAAACCCCGTCTCGGGATTAAATAAGTTACTTTCACCCCTAGGATAACAATGTACTATTAACATAGTAATATATCTAATGTCTATGATCCGTATAGCCACAGAGTCCTCGGTCAGCGGTCCGACATCCTTGCCGCCGGCCATGGGTCAGCGCCGTGGCCTGGTTGCAAGGAGATATTATTTTCCGCCCTCTGCACGACGCGATTATCTAGCTAGCGTATACAGCCACTATATAACTTACTCTGGCGAAGCGACCCAAAGTGGGTCCTCGGCTTGTTATTGTGCTTATTTAAATAAATAAATTTGAATTTGAAATTAATGCATAATGCTGATATTATAACTGCGAAGCTCTTTGCTATCCCGTTGTTTGTTGGGTACCTTTTCATAACTTAACGGCTGAACGGATTTTGATGAAAATAGTCAAGGAGGTATAGGTAATTAGTTTATCTCATACTTACATTCAATTTAGTTCGCCATTTGTGAAATTTAATCTGCAAGCTTAGACAAGTATGGGGCACTAACTAATTTTTCGCGCACACTAAGAAACTTGTAACGACACAAACGCACTAACTATATAGGTATAAAAGTCTTCATGCAAAAAAAGACGGTAAGGTAGTCTGTAGGATAAGTTCGTCTAAAGGCATCAAGCCTGATTTAGGCTAGATGCGTTCGTACTACGACAACTTACCGTATCTGCCTTGTTTGTCTGATCTGAGGGCCTTACGAATTCGTTGGTTTAAAGACCAGTTCAGTACCATTCACTATGAAAGAAAATATCTATATTACTATGATATAAATCTGAAAATGCTTTTGATGGTCCTTCTTTCACGTGACATAAATAACAAATGTGCCAAGCGAGTGAAACCGCAGGCGCAGTGCTAGTTATTGTACAAGAATTCAGTAAAATTACATCAGTTGAAGTGGCAATGGGCAGGCCACGTCGCTCGAAGAACTGACGACCGATGGGGAAGAAAAGTTCTTGAGTGGAGACCACGAACCGGAAGACGCAGCGTAGGTAGGCCTCCCACTAGATGGACCGATGACATCGTGAGAGTCGCGGGCGTCCAGTGGATGCAGATGGCAGGATGTCGTTCAGTGTAGAGGTTAAATGGGGAGGCCTATGTTTAGCAGTGGACGTCTTCTGGCTGATAATGATGAAAATGACATCAGCTGCTATAATCCCTGAGTCAGTGATCGAGGCAGGTTGCACTGTGATTCCGGCACGCCTTGATAGATATCGGCACAATAAGTCGTTATACGCCACTACAATGATACCTGGCGCTATTTGCACCAGGACCCCTAGTCTGGCGTGGTCGAGATCACCCCGTCACTCTTATTGCCAAACAATAATTATCAATAGAAAAAAACAACTTTATAAAAATTTCAGAATTGGACCACCAGCTTTCAAATAAAAAAAGAATCATCAAAATCGGTTCACCCAGTCGAAAGTAATGAAATAACAAAAAAAAAACAGTTGGTTTGATAACCTCCTCCTTTTTTGGAAGACGGTTAAAATATTTAAGTATGCACTTTTGTTTTTCTTGTTTCTATGTCCATTTTTAATTTGTTTTTGGCAATAAATTTATATTTATTTTCTTCTTAAGATATTTATAGTGAGAGAGACGGGGACAGACAAAATCTCGACCGCACCAGAATAGAGTTTCAGACCTGATAACAGAATGCAAACAACACTACACATGTTTGATAGCAATATCGACCCGTTGGCATGACGCATGCAGACAGATTCTATGGATACCAAGGAGTGTCCATAAAATAATTATCATCCACTCCACCCAAAAATACGTTACTTAATACTTAAAGAGTCTATACTTTGTGCATCCTCTTAATCACTCGCGCATCTTAAAATTTCTGAAGATATAAAATGATTAAATGAACGTTTGTGAAATTTAAGCAGAACGAATAAATAAAATTTGCATTAGAAATCTTCAGTGAAATTTTCATGTTGTTTCAAACAAGTTTTGAAACATAAAAACCCGAATAGAAAATTAACTGTACTAGAATTGATTTATATATAAGTACAGTATCATATCCGAATTCCATACATATTTTGGTAAGGAATTCCGTACACATTTTGATATGGAATTTAAGATAGGTAATTGGTATTATTTAACAAAGCAGTCAACATTATAATGCCCAAATTGCAAAAAAAACTAACTTAACGGGATGTTGTCGTAAATTTACAACAACTGCAGTTCGTACACCGAGAGGTTTGTGAAAAGTTTAGGTGTCTATGGAATCAGTAAAAAAGAAAAAGAGAAGAAAAATAAACGACGGGGGGTGATTTTAGTTCTAATAACAACAGCGTAGTGTTTTAGAAATTATTATTAGCTTTACCGTATTTTTGTTTAGAATGTCGTTATTGGATTGGTTTTGGTTCCTCAAAATATCACGGATGATTTAGTTTAAATAGCCTACTACCAACTTTAGAGTTAACATAAATCGGTTGAAAATACGAAGAGTCAAAAATACTTAAAAGTACTAGAATTTTTAGGTTTGATATCAATCGGTATAAGCAGCCAAACCTCCATACTAAAACTATTCTCATCAATCACAAAGTATAAATATCAAAACCCTGTCACAAAGATCTGCTCAACATACGACAGCGCATCGAAGCGAAGCCTGTATTTTAACGAGTCTCGCCTGTATGGCGGACACAACAATCGACGACGAAAAAGCTTGTTATAATAATGATATTTATCTGATGTGGATTATTCCAGGACCTGCGAGAGTTTTGTCATCCTCACTCTCGTTCGGATTGTTATAAGTGTGACGAGGACGGAAACAATATTGCAAGCAGAAGTATAACCAGCCTGCAATCATTGCGACCAGGTTTAGCCGGCAAGCTTATTAACTACTAAGCCTTTTGAACTGACCATTGCCGTTAAATAGCGATAATCACTCGTTTGACGTTGATTAGCGAGAGTTGAGCTATACAAGAACAAAGCCAACAGCGCAAATGCGATGCTCGGCATAAAGACATATTCAACACAGTTTTTTATTTATTTATATTAGTTTAGTTAGTGCCACAACAGAATCGGCGTCAAAAACGTACAGCACTCTATCAGTGCCTTTATATATTTATTATAAGTGTGGCATAAGGGACCTTTCACACATAAATGGCAACAGCGTTCACACGACGTTGCTCGGTGCCGCAACCATGTGGATACACGCGGCAGTATCACGGCGTCAGCCTGGCACGCCGTGCAATTCCTACATAGATTAAAAAAAACCGAGACGGGCGCGGTTACACAGCCACCGCCGATGCCGTGTCCGTCACCGTACCAACGCCCCCCCCCCCCCCACTGTGCCCTATAACGAAAGTCTGCGAATTCAAGATTTATTTGTTTAGGACAAACAAGTTCGTACTTCTACCCTACCTGTAATAACCACTGCTCTACCTTAAATTCAACTCCAGCTACGACCCTGCGTGCGGGTCCGGGCCGAGACGTGATGGACGCGGGACGGGTCAAGGTGGCATTTCCTCGATTATAATGCGTTCAGTTTTTGCGTGCGACAATTACGCAGTATCAGTATGCATGCGGCAGAGCGCGAATGTGCTCCGCGTACCCTCCTCTGCCAGTGACGTAGTTGAGTTATAGTAGTAGGATCATTTATGGGTTTTAACCCGGCGAGCATGAGCCAGGGTGCTTCTGCTGGTGTTGGAGATACTCGTATATCGTCGATGCCAGTGGAGAAACAAACAAGCATTATAAAAAAAATGTGACAAGATTCATTCGCCTGATGATAGATTTGTCCGGAAGGAAACGGTCAAAATTGGGTGTTCTGCTCAAACATTGACTCTTTCTTTCACTTGTTCATTATATCTTTATAATATACTAGCGACCCGCCCCGGCTTCGCACGGGTATGAGCTCCTTCGGCCTCACTACTATGACCCGCTCTAGGAGCACAAAATTTCATCCAAATCGATCCAGCCGTTTTTAAATGTAAGAACCTTGTACGAAGTAAGTATTAGAAAACAACTTAAAAAATATTTATGAAATTGGTAAAGCCGTTTCCAAGTTATAGCCTGACCAGGAGAAATAGGGGTTCATATTTATATAATATAGATTTTTATATCTTTATCGATGCTGCGAGTACGTCATATTTAATAAAACCACTACGTGTCGCATTTTTAATGTTGCGAGAGTAATTTATTAAAAGCGGATCATCGTTAACCTTAGTAGTGTTCTGTTTGAAAACGTTTCCACGTTTTAAAAAATACAGTCGAATTGAGCTACTTATTGAAGTCGGTTAAGAATAATTTTAAGGCTGTTGTCTTCTTTATCATGAAAAAAAGAAAACAATATAACAATAAAATATCAACGCCTGAGTCACGTATTTTATTTATTATTACAATTTTATCCGACTAATATCTAGGACATTATTGCACACATGGTTATCTGACCCCAAACTAAGCAAAGCTTGTAATATGGCAGCCAGAGGCTGATATACATACATATATATTTTTAAATACATACTTAAATAGATATTAACACCCAGACATAGAACAAACACAAATGTTTGTCCCAGATGGAATCGAACCCCCAAGCACAGAAAGTAGGTTCACTACCAACTGAGCCACCGGGGCAGTCGTAATGTTGATGCTTTACTTGTTTTAGTACCATGTTTGCACATTTTTTGCATGGGAATCTAAAGGCTTGATTGCACACCAGTTAACTTTAAAATGAGTGCCTAAACGATGCAAGGCGATAAAAACCGCCAGTGAAAGGCAACCAAGCTGCGATTCCCATCAAATCGCAATGCAAATGGCTTACTGCCAGCGTCGCAAGAACTGCATACCTCTTGAATTGTGTTTAGCTCTGCACACACTGCATACGATGAATATTTCAACCAGTAAGTATAAAAAGTGAATCGAAAGTTTGTCAGTCAGTGCAACAACTTGAATTTCATACCATTTCATACCATAATATTGGAACATTAGAGTTTTTACTCAATTGAGTGACATGCAGTTAAGTTTTCAAGCAAATCAAAATCAAATCAAGTATTTATTTATTTGCTAAAAGTAAAGTAACTACAACCAACAGCAGGTTCACATCTTTTTCTGTGCACATAATCTAACAGGACTTTATCAATGTCCCAAAAACTAATGCAAGCATGATTGCAAGTCCATGCCCTTAAGGTCGCAGCTCACCATCTGTCGCTATCTTGACTATCTCTTTATTTATCCAGTAAGCGCGGCCTTTACAGGTCGATAAGAATAATCTTGTAAGGGAAAATAATAAATGTCACCTTTTTCATGCGTTAAAATAATGTTGTTTTGAAGATTTTAAAATCAAGTTTTGTTGTGACAAAAAGTCGTAAAGTGGCATGAGTCTAAGTTTTGGATAAGTAAAGTAGCTGACGGGCAAAGATATCGCAATATTCTCTAGTTCTCAAAATTCTAACATTTGTCCGTGGAGCGCTTGCACGGACCGATCCCAACGGCTGCGCGATCACAAAAACTGCAGCATTTGAGTATTCTAACGATCTGCCCTTGTTAGGTCTCTGGACGTGCTCCATTCAGTGGGAACCGCTTCCAAGGATATTTAGAACATGGATTCAAACTTTCTTTATTGAACCAATACACATATTATGATACTTCTACAACAACTATGCTTCGGAGTTTTTATCGGTGTATCGACAGAAGTTTTTCATTTCAGTTAAAAGTAAGCATAGGTAGGTAAGTATTACCATAACCATAATCATCATCCAGATGTCCCCTTTTAAACATATGCCTGATCCTTAGAGCTCCACACTGAACGACAGCATGTCTTGTCTATGTATGTTTGTTAAGAAGTGCCAAAGGCAAGAAAAGCGTGATGACGACGTTCACATAATATACAAGGTGTTAATTTAATACAGCAATAACATTATGTCGAATGTGTGATATTGCTAAGAAAATATATTTTCATTACTCATACTTGGAAAGTAGGTCTGAAGTTGCCGGGTTGAAAGTAATACATTTCAGCCCTAGGGAGAATCACTTTCAACTGACAGTGACAGTTGACAACTGATAGACACTCAAATCATTTAAAAAAACTAGTTCTATTTTCACATTTGTATTGAACCATGTTCCTAGGAAGGAAAGGGGGAGGCCTATGTTCAGCAGTGGACCTCTTATGGCTGCTGCTGATGATGATGATGAACCAACTTTTTTTTTCTCCTCAGAGGATTATGGTTTCGCTCTTCTCGTGCATTTGCCAGTGTCAGAATGTGTTTTATTTTTAGTTTCCTTGTATTCGGTTTGAAAAGCACAGTGTGTATCTCGGGGTTAAATACTTATTTAGTCCCTCGAACTATTAGCCAAACCGCGTCTCGGGGCTAAACAAGTTACTTTCACCCCTAGGATAACAATGTACTATTGTTTAACTCAAAGAAGATTAGATACAAGTTAAAATAAATTCTTAAAATCGCATATCCTTCAGAGCGGCATTCAATGGAAGCAATGTGGAATGCGCTCGTCAGGGCGGCCTCGAAGGTTGTACATATTTAAATAATTTAGCTTGTGCTGCTGGTCGAACCAACACAGCTTAAACAACAGTTAATACGTAAATCAGCAGCCGTCCAGCGATGGGATTAAGCGACAAAAATCACCACATTTTTTTCCATCGGTCACCTTGGGGCCGAGATATGCAATTATTATTATTAGATGCCGGCGCGGTGTGTTTGAGAAAAATGTTATGCAGAAAATATTTATAATGCGACATTTTTGGCTCAAGTGTTTTGTGATGCGGTTGGACTAAGTCTGGTCCTTTCTTTGTCGTCATTCAAATGTTACATTGTGGAAGCTGTATAATATTTTAAATGGTATTTGTTTTAATGGGCAAGTGCCTTTATTAATAAAACAAAATACAAGCTAACACTACAAAAACAGTAACGACTGCCTATAGACTGTTAGAGGTCTAAAGATAACATTTTCTTCGTATAGTAGAAATCACCTGATTTTAAGTGACGATGTAGTCGAAGATGGTAACTCACCAAGCCCAAAACGGGACTGGCTGAAGCTGCCGAACACATCGATAGAGGTTCTTGGCGAAAATCTTTCAACTTGGTAGCTAGCCAGCTGGACTCTTTACCGACTTCAAATGAGATTCTCAATTTGGTTGTTTTTTTTTTGTTTCATCAGCATCAGCCAGAAGACATCCACTTCTAAACATATGCCTCCTCCTTAGACCTCCATGCTGAACGACAGCTCCCCACCGGACTGGATGTCCGCGACTCTCACGACGTCGGCGGCCCGTCTAGTGGGAGGCCTACCTACGCTGTATCTTCCGGTCCAATTCTACTGCTATCATCGCTACAAAACACCTTACATAGGCACCTTAGACCGTTTTATGGTCGATATTCAGGAAACTCGTACAAAGCGCTTTGATTACTTCAATTATGCGAACTGGTAGACTGTGGAATGCGTGTTCCCAACAGTTACAATCTGGGTGTCTTTAAATCGCGAGTGAATCGGTGTCTTCTAGGCGAGCATGCTCCATCGTAGACCGCATCACCGCTTAACATCAGTCGAGGTGGCGATCAACCGCAAGTCTATTATAATTATTATTTTTACCTTTTTTGTAGTTTTTCAAGTTTCAAGTCTCTTTCAATAATTTTGTTTGTTATCATTTTAGTCTTCTTAGTCCAATATCCATTTAACTCACGTGTCATTTTTGTCCACGTGGCAGATATATATATATATATATCGGCCTCCTTGACGTGTCCGTCAACGGCGAACCTGACTAGCGCCGGTTATGAGCGCGTATATGGCTGGCAAAACCAAACTTTTAGTTTTAAAGGTCCTGTTGCAAGGCGCACAATGCAACTGACCATCAGCATTGTATGTGTAAGTGTAGGTAGGCTTCGGACGGGTTTTAATGATAAGGCGTTTAGCATCTAGGTCTTGTATTCGCTTCTCTTCGAAATTATTAACAGCCTTATGAACAGAGCTGCGCCACTCTCGCCTCTGTTGCGCGAGCTCTTCCCAACCCTCGCACGGGATGTCACATGCAGATGCAGATGCGTGGCAGATATTGCCCTGATAACATAAGAATTGATAATTAACCTATCAAAACCCTAATTTAATAGTTTTAACTTTGTATTGTCATCCTTGTCTGGTTTAAAGAAATAAACTCAAATTTGTCCATCTACGGCAGATCTACGGCCATTTGGTTTCCTGCTCGATGTTGCCGTCCGTAAACTAGAAAACAGTCAACTGACACATAGACCAACGTAAGTTGAACCCTTAGTCTTGAGTTGTCTAACTAATGCACTCAGTCAACTAACACTGTATGACAATCGATTGTTTTCATTACATGTGTCAATTGACTGTTGTCTAGCTTGCATAATATACCGCAGAATGAATAATCCAGCCAGACTACAAAAACAATTTTAGTGCTATTCAGTAACAAAAAAACCCGAAGATCTTCATAATAATATAATCTAATGTATGTAGAAATAAAATATTGTGCAATAACAGTAATAATTCTCTGTCCAAGCATTTATTTGCTCTGACAGTTGCAATAACATTGTAAAAAGCTAATGAAAACTACGATTTCTGATCACTTTCGCTAGGTTTTTGAACGTAAAGCTGCAGTTACCCGATATATTATACTTCAATGAAATATGAAATGAAAATGTATTTAGTTTTTTGTATTATTTTATTGCAGTTGTCAGGACAAATATATGCTTGGACTGAGTTTAAATTTTGAAATTAATTCAAATTAACATCAATTATACCAATCTTATAGCCCCTTGGTGGAGGGAATAGTGTTCAAAATGGATATATGGAATGCATATGGTAAAATGATCTATCTATCTTTTTACCTCTATGAACAACAGAACTTATCTTGATTAATTGTGACGTATAAGTAGTCTAATATAGAATACTTGCTATCTCGAAAAATGTAGTAAAAACTGTTGAGCGTAGCTTGCTTTAATAAAATATGTGCGTAGTTTAAATCCATAACCACGAACGATTTCGGGAGCCTAGGTAAATGTGTTTTTTTTGCCGCGTATAATCACCGCCCGCGGCGTCTTGCGCGGGCGCAGCCATTTATAACAATTTCTCGCCCGAAATAAACACAATAGTTAAATTCGGAAACACCTTCATTAATGAATTTTGATTTTTTGTCCTGGCCCTATATGTCTTGCTCCGATTTCCAACCCTAAAGTTGTTGTTCTAAAGACTGGTTTAGCATGACCGTGTTGTGTTATAGGTGGCGTTATTATAAACGCATTAGCCCTCCAGCGAGAGAGGACGCGTGTGAGATATTTGTTTATTGTTACCTGCAATTAGATTAACTTTATAGTCATTATGGAATTAAGAATGCGGCTTCATAGTCAAAGTCGGGAATCTTTTAGAAATTATTATATTAATCTGCATCTTTTTTTGTAAGGATGAGATCCACAGGTTCACTGTCAAGGATAGCCTGCCGGCCTGCATTTCCCATGGTATTTGTAAGACTATCTTATGTGCATTCAAATAACCCTATTTTTTAGAGCTTTTAAATTTTTTGACGGTTTGTATACTAACTCGCAAATAATTTGATGAATTATCTTGACTGCGCAATCATCATGATCATCATCAGCCTGAAGACGTCCACTGCTGAACATAGAACTCCAAGGTCTGGGAGCCTTACCACGACTGCGGCAAGTCATCCAGACGAGCCAATAGGTGAGCTAACAATGCTTTAATTGCTTTAAACAACCTCATAATTCAATTTAATTTTATATTAGAATAAAAAAATTAAAACTGCAAATAATTTACTCCTATGATCTGTGAGTCATCTAATCTGTCCGAATAAACGTAGTGCTTATAATTTGAATTCGTTTAGATTATACTTGTGAGGATACACAAATTATAGCAATTTGAATATGATTATGATGGATGATTCCAAAAAGAAACTGTGACTTACAGACTTACTGTACAGACGTACTTAGTAAATAATTTATGTTGATTTACATTAAAATTCACAAATAATTTTGAACATAATAATGGCAATGTACCTAAATGATAAAGAAAAATAAGTACAAATTAGCAGCAACTTTGATTATCGGGTTGTCATCGCTTCACCGTTGCTCATGCATTTTCATCGCAGTAGAAAAACGCGGCGTCACCGCGCGTGGTAATTGCCGCTGTTCCCATCGCGGTGACGACGCTGTGAATCGATCAATGGCATTTTTAGCGGCCCTTCACTGGCGCCACATACTAATTGTTTAGGACTAACTGATCCAGGATTATTGAGATGCCTGAGATTGAGAGCTAACGTTTAATACCATGTCATCGAAGATGCACACGATGAAAGTAAACAGTGTGGTATTAATAAATACATCCTTTTTCTGTGTCTCACTCTATAAGACACTCTTTAAAAAGAAGACTATTTATTTATTCTAATAGGATTAAGAAACGAGGTACAGTACAGTAGTTACCTACATCATCACAAAAAGTACAGTACAGTAGGTACCTACAGTATTAATTGGTTTCTAAATTCTTACAGATTATAACACAATGTCTGTATAGCATATGTACGTAAAAGCTAGAGCACTAACAACTGTTGTTTGATATGTACTTCTTAATACCTAGTTTTACAGACCAATGAAGCTATTGTATCAAGACATTGTATCATTGTGAGAAATCCCGTAATGCCTCAACTTTAAAAATGTCCACTGAATATGTAAATTAAAGTATGAATATTGCAAACGATATCAACTTTCTTATTGCCTAATTATAAAGTAATGCTGATTATAGATGCGACATAGAATGGCAGGCAATTATCTAGGTGGACAGAAAGCGCATAATTTAAATGAAGTAGTTGCTTAGACGTTGGTTTATGCTGCAAGACTCGACGTGCGTTTTTGTCCCCACATCATGGGCAAGTACGAATACTATAAAACAGTACATTGCATTTCCTCTATAGTACGACATATTTCTCGTACAGGATATGTTATATATTGTCATGATAAATATACTAGGTTAACGTGATGCATGACCAAAATTCTGACCAGTTTCTGACTCGCATAAGCATTGCTGATGCCTTGACCACTTTTATTGTCTTTAGACCTTTAACGGTATATGGACAGTCAACTGTTTTTTTAGTAGGTTAGCTTAGTTAGTAGTTTATTTCGTTAATAAAGGTACTTGCCAGTAAAAAAACACAGTAGGTACTTACTGTCTATCATGCATTCAACGGCCAAATATCTTCTCATCGAGAGATGATCACATACCTTGTGCTACGTGACATTAAGGTATATAATCGACATTTTCAAAAAATCTACAAAACCAAGTATTTAGGGAAATTAATGCAATCACTAAAAATACACCAGTGCCACCCACCAATGATCACCAGAGCTATAAGAGAGAGCTAAAAAAAAGAGAGAGAGAGACACAGAGTTTAAATATATTTGAAAAACTTATTTCAAATAATTGTGTGCGTGTGAGAAAGATAAATGTTTTTGAATCTGCGATACTGTCTCTACATCTACGTTTCATAAGAAATTGTGATTTTGTGTGGCTGTCGCTGCGACATTCTGTAACAGTGGTCGTTTGTATAGATAGGGTTTATAATGTGATCGAAGGTTTTTGTGCGGATTCAATCATATCTGGTACCAGGAAGCTAGGCGCCAGCGCCTGCGCCCGCGCCGTTCTAGATTATACCGGCTGGTTCTCAGATAGATGGTAAGTTATGAGTCTGCGTCTCTAACTCACGACGTAGCATTCTGGATCGATAGCACTATGGTACGACAGGCCTGGGCCCCGATTCTACTAAACCATTTGTTTTTCAATTGTTAATGAATTGCCTCAATTTTTTTACTTTAGACACTTTATCTATACCAAAAGTGTCAATAGGGTAATTTTTGAGGCAATTCATTAACAATTGAAAAACAATTGGTTTAGTAGAATCGGGGCCAGATCTGTCACTCTTAGAATATCAGAGGTTTAGTCTACTGTAAATGCTTCTATCTTTAAAGGTGTTTGATATTTTATGAAGTTGAAACCGACCAACCAACATCAAGATCTTTTGTGATATCATGATGTGAGGTCAGCATAAGTTGCATATATTATAAGGGATAGGTAAATAGTAGGAGTGACGATATACGTAAGACGGCTGGCAGTGGCTGGAAGAGAAAAGCCGAAGATCGGGCTGAGTGGCGTGCCTTGGGAGAGGCCTTAGTCCAGCAGTGGACTAGTATAGGCTGATTATGATGCTGATGATGATGAGGTAAATAGTAAGTGCTTGGTATATAATTTGAATAATAAATAGAATTGACGCAAAGCTGCCAGCATACTGCCTATTTTTCCTACCACCAAGTGACTTTTAGATTCGTTTTAAGTTTAGTGACAGGTTTGGTTTTGGGCATATTTATTGGTTACGTAAGTAATTTTATGTATTTTTTTTTGTTAACAGCGATTATGTATAATTTGTCTGAAAACAAAACGGATATACTTTTTTAAGTTTTTGCGGATCTAAGATATCTGTAAATTAGGCGACAACGTTTAATACAATAACGCAAATAGACCGTAATTAAAGTTTAAAAAAATCAAGCAGATTAATCATAACGTCATATTTGTAGGTTTGTCGTCTATTTCTTTTACTTGATTTTTTACGTAATGATTAGGATCATGGTCCATTGGCATTGTCCATGTTAACATATAGTCTGAACCATGGCGCTATGCGACGCAACTATGCGGCCCGTCGGCGCCTGCATAATACATGGGAAGCAGTTCCCATCTCATGTGAGACATAGAGCTGACTAATGTATTTTATGTATTTACTTTCGAGATAAAAACCCTTTCATAACTTATCTTCTCCAAGAATCCGTCTGCTGAGAGTTAACTCGGAGAGAGACTCGGAACATTTCAACGTGAGAAAAGAATGCCGACGGTTTTAAAACAGTCAAATTTTTCTGTCATTTATTTGTAACATAGTCAAAACGTCGAGCAAAAGGTACCTATTTTAACCTTAGTAAAATAATGCGTGATAAATCCCGAAAGGCTCATTTAGTGTAATCTTTTAATGCGTTATTATTGAAGCTACGAGTATAATCAGAATTATTCATAGCAATATTTGATGAAAATCTGTCCTACTATACATAAATTATGAGCCATTTTCGGAATTTATGATCTATTTTATTAACTTTTAATTACTTTAAAAAACCTTGAATCGGACAACCAGTCAGAATTAAGAAATAGAAAGACATAAAATATAGTCAAATAATCATCATCATTATTATCTTTTCATGTTCTCACTGTTGGGACACATGGCATATGCCTTTCATTTTCTTAAAGAGAGAGAGAGAGAGAGAGAGGATGGGCCCTAAACCACTATACTAACCCAGTGCAGTTGGTGAATTTCAGTGGCAGTGGCAGAACAGATAGAGACCACGGACCGGTGAGCGCAGCGTAGGACGTCCACCCATAAAATTAACTGACGACCTAAAAGAGACCGCAGGAAAACGCTGGATGCAGGCCGTTTCCAACCGGTCCTTTTGGAAATCGATGGAGAGGCCTATGTTCAGCAGTGGACGTCCTATGGCTGCAATGATATTGATGAATATAGTCAAAAATCATCTTCCCACAGGACACTGGAAAACGTACCATTATATAATAGATATAGATAGGTATCATTATCAAAAAGTTTTTCAGGATGCTGTTGGTAGCACTTTCTAGTGCTCGCTTAGCTAACCACACACTCAAGTTGAAAATTTGTCGTCCAGCTCCTAATAGTGTATGTTCCGGCAACCTTACTTGAACACCAGGGGCTCGATTTTTGAAACGATCGTATGATTACGCATGAGATGAAAGATTTTCTATTAATAGAAAGCAAATTAAAATGGAAACTGACGTGGTTTTCACATATTTTATTTATATTACATGGGAATTAATCACGTAATATTAAGCCAGTTATTTCGACTATAGTTTCAACCACATTCACCTTGAAAAAGACCACCGAATACGGTTGAAACTATAGGAGGAGTAACCGGCTTAATCTTACGTGAGTAATTCGTTCAAAGCGGTCGTTGCGTTAGCTATACGATTTTTTTATATATGTGACTTTTGTTTGGGATTTCGTTGGAACGTCAGTCACATGATTTTGCATGATATTTTTGTGCGCCATATCATACGAGCGACTCAAAAATCGAGCCCCAGTTCCCAATCTAAGCCAGAAGTTCTTACTATCTATGACCACACAAACCATCTCGTATACACGGTCCAAGTTTTTTAAGCTCTGACTGATTGATTAAAAAGTCGATTAACGTCATTTAGTCTACTTATGACTACGGACACTGCAGTGTTCGAATTGTTAGGAATTAAAATAATGTAAAATACAAGCGATAAAATCCGTTAGTGTTTAATTTTAATTAATAAAAATTATTTTGATTCTGTAAGCAGAGCATCATGCTTCGCTGTTATTATGCTGTTGTTATGATTATAAATGGGATCTTTAAAAAACTAAGAAAGAGGGTACATCGTTTTGTCTGCACCAAACTTTGAACTGTTCGGCCAACCCGCATTCTTCAGTTTTTCCGTGAACATGTTGCATGTTGCTCCGCCGTAATATCGGGAGCTCCATCCACAATCTTATCACGGTAAATATCACGTTAATAATCATACAACAGCTTGCCAATTAATTATCATATTTATAGGTGATTAATGATTGCAGCAGATGTTTCCTTGACACCGTTTCCTGTAGAAACTCTGTCTATTAAAGTTAATTAGAGCTCGGGTAGTTTGCATAAGGAACTGCAACTTTGTTATACCTATGCAAATTTAAATTACAGAGCGCTTAGCAATTATTTTAATCTAGGCCATAGTTTGTTTAAATACTTAGGGTCGGTTGCACCATCTTCTTTAGCTTTAACAATCATCGACATTTCAGTTAAAGTATCAGTTAGACAAAAAAATTTTGCTCCAAACAAAAATTGTTAAACGTCATAACTTTAACCATAACTGCCCACGCTTTACTGGTAAATCTGACATAACCGACCATGGTACAACTAAGCCTTAGTTTGTAACGTCATTTAACAATTGTCAGATGGTGCAACTATTTTTTTCCCTAATCGGTACTTTAACTGAAATGTCGATGTTTGTTAGAGCTAAAGTAAAATGGTGTAACCCACCCTTAATGTTAAATCTTAAAACAAAAACTTGTCCTTAATATTTTTAAATATTAACGTCGTAAAATGACCGAATCAGATTTTTCAAATTATCTACATTCTTTTTATAAAATAAAAAACATCAAATCAAGCAAGATCACTGCACCCGATATTTAGACTCTTAAGTATTTCAACATTAATTTAAATTGTCCAAGTGATACGAAGGTCTCTAACTCTCATATTTATAAACGCAAAACGGTACTTAGAACCTCACCTTGAGTAACCTGAGTACCATACTTTGCTGGTCCTCCGAGTCTCCATTTTGTCTCTCAGCCCTTCTCAAACGAGGAAGTCGGTGACGTTACCAGAATTGTAGACATCCTTTATTTTATATTATCAATTTTAGAAAATCTTATACAACTAGGTATAAACCTTAAACGAATATATGAGGTACAGAAGGTCATTTACAAGATTAGACCCTTTTGAAGAACCCCATGTAATTGCTTATTATTCAAGACCTAACCTAGGCATAACATAAAAACCAATATGTAAATGCTAAGCGCTAATCTATCCATCCCATATGGTATATTTCAATGGCTATCAATATTAATAAGAATACATATCACGCCAGCTGACTCTACACGTATGTTAAAAATCTGCTTTGACATTCTATTAATTACACCAACCAACCTTCGCTAATCAACGTTCACCATTGCTGTCTTAGCCTCTGTGTACAACCCTAGCTTCCTTGTTAACAGAAGTATGTGTGTGAAAGATTTCCTCGTGCAATATAGTCACTTGTGTCGTGGTGGGAGGATTCGGTATGTGGTGGTGCGGTCTCACGGTGTTTCCCACGGCACAGTTGTCCATACCGAGCGCTGCAATGAATGCGCGCGCGACTGTCCGTGCGCACATTTACCCACTTGCTAATTTACCGTGCGCTCATACTCGCGTGCGTTTAGATTTGTCTCATCGACATGTATAGATGTAGTCTAGATAGCAGTGTATACTATAAAAACCAGCGTATTCTTTTTATGCGTAAATTGATTATTACGGTGCTTATCCGTAAAGTTTACTGTCAAAATGGACCCCGGAGATAAGGACTGTCAAATTAGGATGACATTATGAATAACGAAAGGGATTTGCGTGGTAACTTTTTTATACTTGATGAATTTGTGTAAACCCTGCGGGGCGGGCATTATATTTAGAATATACCGAAAGTTTTGAGCCAAAGCGTTTTGCTTTTTTCTGCATTTATAAAAAAACTAGTGACCCTGCAACGTTGTTATGGCCAAATTTAAATAAATTCGCTAGAGTTATGGTTTTGAGTTTATACAAAATCCCATCGTAAAACGCACTTATATTTTTAAATTTCCGATTTTCCGAAAAACTTAATTAAATTTTCTTTCCCCAAAAACCGTCTCGAGCTAAAAAAAAATCATCTTCATCATAAAATCATCATATCATTAAAAAAATTGCCAACTTGGTCTAATCGTTCTCATGTATAATTAAATAATTAAATTTTTATTTGATAGGTTATTTCACCATAAAAGAAAACAAATCGTTTAGGTATTTTCTGTGGAGATATCAAATTTAACATACTTAAAAAAAAACTGGCCATCTACAAGTACTTTTTTCTGTTAATTGTTTATGTGTTGGCGTGTATTATAATAGGTATATGTTAACAAATTTAATTAGAAACGCAAGAATAGTTGTGATTTTCCGCCACAAGAGTTAGCGGCGGCTACCACAGCACAATTAATACATAACATGCTCTAATATGGCGGTAATTATGGTTATATTCTCGACGTGACGTCGCCGCGGGTTCATTCCCGCATTCGAATGCGTCTTTAATGCAAATTGGCTGCAATTTAACCGTCCACTGCTGGGACAGTCTCGAAGTTTTTCACAGATGTTCGCAAAAAGATCTAACATGGAAATTTAGAGGACAAACGATGCATTACTACATAAAATCAGTTGAAAACTGACGTTTCTACTAGGTATACTTTACGACATTGTATAACTTGTTTTTTTTTATAAGACCTGACCAGGAGGAATATAGATCATGTGGATCCAATGCACACACTTTGAAATGTATCCAATAATAAAACCGAAAGTTACAACTAGCAACTTTGCGCCGATATCTGCGCATAGAATATCGCAGGCTATTTGCAATTATTAGTTTAAATATTATTTTATGATTTTCTTTCCTTTGGGTACTTCATCGTCATAATTATTTCAGCCATAGGACGTCCACTGCTGGACATAGGCCTCCCCCATCGATTTCCAAAGGGACCGGTTGAAAGCGGCCTGCACGTTTTCCTGCGGTTTCTTTTAGGTCGTCTGTCCATCTTGTGGGTGGACGTCCTGCGCTGCGCTTACCGGTCCGCGGTCTCCACTCGAGAACCTTTCGGCCCCATCGGCCTAGTGTTCTGCGTGCTATGTGCCCTGCCCACTGCCACTTCAACTTGCTAATCCTGTGGGCTATGGCGGTGACTTTAGTTCGTCTACGGATCTCCTCATTTCTGATTCGATCTCGTAGAGAAACCTTGAGCATAGCCCTCTCCATAGCTCGTTGTGCGACTTTGAGTTTGCTAATGAGGCCCATATGAGAGAAGATAACCATCGAGGCGGCTTCTGAAAGAAAGAGTTCATCATAAAAAGTCCCTCTTTCTCCAGAAAGTCGGGCCTCTGTCCCCGAGGGTTCCGTTGCCCAAAGCCAAATTGCCCCACTCTCAACTCATCATCGCTTCTCTTGCCCAACTTTGCGTTAAAGTCCCCCATAACAACAATTAAGTGGGTCTTGGACGTATGTATGGCTTTACTAATGTCCGCATACATAACCTCCACTTCATCATCTGGGTGCGACGAGGTCGGTGCGTATACCTGAATGACCTTCAACTAATATCTCTCAGATATTCTGAGTATTAGGTATACGACGACCCTACTCGAAACACTGTCGATGGTAAATAATGTTGTTAGTGAGGGATTTGTGGATGAGAAAGCCGACACCACCTTGGGACTGTTGGTTGCCCTCCCGGTAGTAGAGTAGGTTACCGGATTTCAGGGTTATCGAGTCCTCACTTTCTCTGCGGACTTCAGATAGCCCCAAGATATCCTAGTGTAACCAACCCATTTCTTCTTCCAGCTCAACAATATTCTCGTCAGTCCTCATTTTGCGTATGTTGTGTGTTACCAGGGCCAGTCGTCGTTGTTGGGGGCGGTAGCCGGGCGTCTGCCGGGGATTCTTAGCACCCCTTGCCCCGCCGTTACCGTCACCGCTACCGTAGCCAGGAATAGCGGGGCTGCCGGGGACTGAAGGCCTGGTCCTTTTTGCACTTATCATTTGGGGGGGATAGCCAATACTCGCCACGCGGGTACTTATTATACCTAATTTTATAATGCTATATATCTGTTTTGGTATAATTAATTAGTTGATACTTAAATAGGAGAAGCCATTGGCTCCCGTCACACAGTCTCTGACTAGTTCGGGAGCCTCTGGGATCAATACTATAACCTACCATAAGTTATGCCCGAATAAATGATTTGATTTGATATACTCAGTAAGACTAAAAAGGTTAGTCTGAACTAGGGATTCGTTGTTAATGAGTATATAGATACCCGGATTACATACCTATGCATGTTGTCGCCTGTTATTGTATATTTTAACTAACAACTAGGTATAGACAAACACAAAGTTCAATGAAAAACCATGAATTCTGATCTCTTTCACTCGGTTTTTGTACATCCGTAAGACTATTATAGGGTACCGATATACTTCAGTGCAATATTAAAGTTACACGTTTTTATACAGTTTTTTACTATGTTGTTCCAGCTGAATTATATGATAGCAAACTAAAGTATGAGTAAATGGGTGATTTCAGGAGACAAAATAAAAATCTCAAAAACTCACCTCAGTGTTTTTATTTCAAGGAGAACAAAAGACAAAATTTTTATTATATCCACTTTGTTTACCTGGCTCATATCACCTATGTGATTCGATTACAAGGTTATCAAAAGAGACTTAGGTTTACAAAAATGTTTATTATCCTATACAATTACATGCTAATGGTACGCTAAGACAATGGAGGATTATATTATGGTAGGTTTATACGTTAGGTCATTATTTCAAAACCAAGGTCACGTAAACTTAGGTATTGAAACATATAAGCTAGGTTTGTGTTACAGGAATCCTGTCGGCACCTAAAGTCAGATATATACTTAAAAGATTAGATATAACCACAGATAAGACAAAGAAATCTGGTATAACTAAGAACATAATATTATAATTCCACTTTGTTGACCCAGGTGAACATAGTGGAATAAACCTATTCGAACACTTAGAAGCATAAGCATACTCGTTTGCAACCTTTGCTGATTCAATCTATAAACTGCACAGTTGCAAAGCCATATTCGTTAAAAATGATCTCATTTACCTCGTATCTGTTCATATTGCATTGTTAGAGGCTGGCGCAGGGCGGCTGCA
Organism: Agriopis leucophaearia; assembly: GCA_949125355.1. NCBI lineage: Eukaryota > Metazoa > Arthropoda > Insecta > Lepidoptera > Geometridae > Agriopis > Agriopis leucophaearia. The sequence goes on along the minus strand of OX421268.1, from coordinate 14,549,991 downwards.
GTGGGCGGGCGTGGTGCGAGGCAGGGCGGTGCCACCTGCCGTTATATGACCCTACTGTGGAATCAGTACTAGAACTCTCAAAACTGAACCAGGGATCGATAGATCAGCTAAACTAAGCCGGTAGGGCGTCAGTATACAGCATTTATGAATATCATCATTAAGTATTCATCATCATCAGCCAGAAGACGTCCACTGCTGAACATAGGCCTCCCCTTTTAACCTCCACACTGAACGACATCCTGCTATCTGCATCCACTGGATGCCCGCGACTCTCACAATGTCATCGGTTCATCTAGTGGGAGGCCTACCTACGCTGCATCTTCCGGTTCGCGGTCTCCACTCAAGAACCTTTCTCCCCCATCGGTTATCAGTTCTTCGAGCGATGTGGCCTACCCATTGCCACTTTAACTTGCAGATTTTAATAGCATTAAGTATTATACTATCGGAACAGCCCTAAAATGGCGAAATAAAAATCACCTGTTCCTTTTATAAAAAAAAATACTTATATCCAACCTTGGTCATAAGTTAAAGCTTCATAAAAGTCTTACGTCTTAAGTCTAATTATCATACTGGTACTCTGATGGTGTGCGTATTATGTGGCAGTTGTACAAAGTAGCTAACAGAAATGACGGATTTGGCTGACGGACCGCCATTTGACCAACGTTGTCTCTATCTCTCCCGTTGGTCAGACAGCAGTCCGTCAGTCAAGTTGACACGTATGTTAGGGCTTTAACACTCCGTAAAGGTCCTTAAATTTAATATTCAGTTATCTACATAATATTAAATTTATAAGATCCAACGAAAACAAAACTTATTAACACATTTTATTTAGAGCCCGTTTCTCTTTCGCACATTTTCATAAATTTTGAAAACGAAAATTGCTAAGTGAAAATGAAAAAAAAAAACACTAGATTGCTACAATTTGCTTTAAAGCGTTTGCTTCTAAATGTTCATTGTTAATTTTGGTATTTACATGTGAAGAAACCTTTGCATTTGGAATTTTTGAAATACTACAGCGCTCGCTGTTTCACATTTCTAGCACGCGTCGGCGTAAGATAGCGTGCTAGGCAATTTTTTCAGACTGAATTTCGGTGAGTCGTCATTTGAGCTACACGACCTAATCCCTCCTTCCCCATTCTGCAACACGACAAGTCAGAAAACACATAAATACCATCCCTAAACTACATAGTCGACATGCCATGCCACCAGTCCGAACTAGTCGGTTTTCCTCACCTTCGACTGGAATGCTTTGCCACCGTCCTTGTTTCCTGAAAACTATAACGTGGATGCAAGATCACACCAGAGTGAACCAGGTTCACTCTGAATAAGTACCTTCTAGGTCTACGTGCTCCATCTTCGGCAACATCGCTTTCCATCAGGTGAGTTGGTGGCCAAAAAAGTAGATCTTTGGTATATCTATTGTATAAAAAAACGAAGCCCCAAATCATCGGTCGCACCATCAGAATTCCATATTGGTATGGAATTCAGATGAAAATTAGAAATTGATTCTGTTTTTCTTACCACGGTAAATATCCCGTAAATAATCATTTAACTTTAGTGAACAACCGTGATAGTTTAAAACAGTGTTTGATCTGTTTGTACTTATGTAGGTATTCATTGTGTCCTTTCCTGATTTTAACTGAACTGGCGTGGTTGTTGCACCAGATTTCGACCTTCAGGATTGATGTATTCCTAGTGCATAACGAGTACCGCCCATCAGGATTTATCTAAAATTATCAGTATTACAGCAATGGTAACTTAGTGGTGGATGCGTTTGACTTTCATATCACAGGAGATGAGCTTTAGATGTCGGTGAAGTAAAACATCGTAAAGAAATATCATGGTGGTGGAGTACTTCCTAGTATACTCAGCTGGCTAGCTACCACGTTCAAAATCTGTCGCCAATCACTTAACGATGTATTCTGAAAGCGCATTTGAGGGCCCATTCTTTTTCGAGGTTGGTGTGTTGTGTTTAATATCTTTGTCCATATGAATAATGTAAAATACACTATTAACATACTGTCAACCATTAAAAATACACTAAAGAGCTACTTTCTTTGGAACGAGATAACAAGTGAGTTGTAGTGAAAAGGCCTATTAGTCCGGAAGTATTAAAAAATCTAGAGAAAATGCTAAAGTTAGATCGCTGGTCCGCAGCACCGCAGTAATATCCTATTTATGAATAATGTTTTATTCTAAGAGCGTGCGGCCCCCGCCGGGTCCCGCTCCCCGCACCCCACCCCGCCGCCGGAGCCTGCAGGGCTGCCAGATTGTTAATGTATGCTATTTACTTACTCCACGAATATTAACATGTATTTAAAGTTCTCTCGACGCTGAATAAGTCAAATAACAACTTTTATTAAGAACGTATAGGGTTGACATCACGCTGAAGTAAGATTTTAGATTCCCCGGACATTTGGAAAAAATGGGCTTTATCCGCAGACTCTATTGAAAAATTAAAAACAGTATTTTTTACTTATAGTGAGTGCCTTCGTACCCAAATCGTATAATTGTAAGATTACTCGACGAAAACAAATGAAACTTCTTGAACACCCTAACTAGGTCAATTTCAGAGCAACCTGGACGAATGACAGCCCTAGTCAAATTGGTACCTATAACTTTTTGATAGCTAATGTTACACTATTGGAGTTTGCTCAAGAATTTTGAACAATTTCTCGATGAAAACTGTGTATAAGAAGTCGTAACATGCGTATATGATCTTTTTCTTATTCAAAAATTTCATATTCAATTCCGAAGTAGGGTAGAACGAAATCCTGTAGTTTTGACCACGCTATTAAATTACAACCAGACCTCTATTAAAAAAATTTACTAGTGGTTACGCTGCTACCATTTTGCGGTGGAGGTGTGCTAACCGCGCGTAAAATAAGTCGGCTTCAGTAATTAAATGAGTACGAATAAGAAAGTACTCGATAACTTTTAGATGAAAGCTAACAGATATCTTAACAGCCTCGTAACTCACAGTTTGCTTCAGAAGTAATTTGGAACTTTTCAAAACTACTGATGCAATTAAAAATAGTTTCAAACCATATTCAAAACTTGGAGTAATGTGAAACACAATAGCCATATCAAACAAACAATTGATTTCGGGAGCGAAATTGCCGCGAACATGGTGTCTTGATTTGTCGACATATTTTATTCGAAACGGCTAACTCCTTCCATAAATCGGCATAGTTACAGGTGGGAACCCTGAGCTCGTTATAGTTTGCTTTGTTTTTGCGCGGGGTGCCACTGGGTGGGAGGACGGGGAGATAGACTCGCGCCCCCCTCGGCTTTAATTAATGGAATAACTCCAGCTAGCTCCCCCACGAGTAGGGGGGGGGGGGGGGTTGATTCGTTACTGCACTCGCGAGAAAGTCTTTAAAATATAACTCTTAACTAATGTATGTGTGTCGATTTAGTGCGCGAGGTGTGATCATATTTCAGCGGAATGGCGCGCACTGTCCCCGTGCTTCCGGAGCGGAAGAAAACTCTTATTTTATGGGTTTTAGGGCCGTTCAATGCTTTCTAAACTTTATTTTGCATTTAAAACTACAATAAATTTTTATATGGCGACGTTTGAAAATCTCTGATATATTTTCCATACTAAATACAGTAAAATATAAAAAAATAATTTCTTGTTGATTACTGAATAGAGTTTTACGCATTAATATTTTTGAAAACCTAATACACTACGGGTAGTTGAAGATCATGGCTGCCAAAGCCCGTGCTGTTGACTGACAGATCATTTTCAAAATCATTCACATCTATTTCAAAAGACATGGTATACAAATTTTCAAAAACTATTTTAAGATGTCCATACGCATCTACGCATTTCTGCAGAAAATTTGAGATTATTAACAAAAATTGATATTTTTATAGCTGATTTCGAATTGGTGACAAAAACACTCGCAGCGACGGCAACTGCTTATGACGTCACAATCTTAAACACTCCATGTAACCAATAGTACTAAACTTACTGCTAATTTCCAAACAAAATGGTGTTTGTTTTTATAATCGTGACTTCATTCGCTATTATAATCTATACCAGAGGTCCCTAAACATTTTTGTCTCGTAGACCACTTACAATGACTTTCAGTTTTGCGTATTTAATAAATAGATAATTATAGATTCTTCAATGTGTTTTTGACTGATTTCTAACTGTAGTGAGTTGTAGGGTGAAAACATAATAAAAACACATGTTATCTGAGGGTCGATATTGACCACTTTGTGTAAAACTGATTTTTAAAACCTACTAATCTCATTAAAAAAAAAACGGTGTTCAGAATCTGTAAACTGTTTCATTATATAAAAGCATAATTTCAGTAAGTAATTTTTACTATTGATATCTTGCTTATTCTCAATGTTAATTTTGTACCGTAATCTGGAAATATACTTCAAATAGGTACACTACCTAATCTACCCGTGCAGGCGACAAACGGGTCCGAGCTATCGGCCCGTACATCACACAAGAATAGTCGCAACTCTTCCGAGAGAGGTCCGCACCTTACATTATTATGATTTAGCGCGCACAGTTGCAGCGCTGCACCCCCATCACCCTAGCTGGGGGGGATAGAGAGTGGGTATCACCCCGCGGGGGTAGAGGGGTGCAAGTCAGCGATGGTAGTAATAAAGCCAGCAATATTTCACACTTAGCGCGTAATGAGCCGGCGCCCAAATAATTGGATCACGTACATAACTCATTATTACCTCTCGCCTGAGTTCAGAATGTATCATTACTCCTTACTCCCCCCACTCCCCCCCGCGTTACCGTCACGTGCAAAATAATATAATAGAAGTTTGGTGAAGGTGCATGCGACGTAGTTTAGTGTTCTGTTTGAGTCAGGCTTAAAGTTAGTTAGTGCGGAAAATGTAGACTATTGAGCTCATGCGCTGTTTGTTCCCAACTCTATTGGTCACTATTGCTTACTACTACTTTACTTTCTATACAAAATTATTTGATAACTCTATGTATTTGATTTCATTGGAATATTTTTTTGTTTAATGAATTCATTGAAGTATGAATAATAGAAAAAGGGAGACGAGCCGCGCACATGCTTTCTCCTAAAACTAGATTGCTGAATGCGGTTGAAACTATGGTCGCGTAAAACAACACATGAATGATTCCAGTGTTAAGCCATTTTCGAAAAAAATAATAGCAATGATACAAACAAACACACACGAACACATAACTTTTAATAACCCCAAAAACATATTTGCACCTTCTCCATTCCGTCGTCGTCAGCCATGTGCGAGTTGGACTCGCGCACCGAGGATTACGTATATAAGTACAGTTTATACCGATTTTTAGTATATACAGAATATGACACATAATACACAGAAATTTCAAGTTCACAGAAAGGGCCATATCTTTTTTCGAAGATAAAAAAATATCATACCCTACATGCCAGAGTCAGAAAAAAGTTTTTGGTGCTTTTTGTATAGGGGTATGTAAGAAGAGCCCCCTCAATTTTTTTTATTCATTGTTTGGTGTTTGGCTAAAATTTTAAACATTATATCAAAATTTTAAGTCTGTAACTTAATACGTTTAGTAGCTAGAGATATGTGACATACTCAGATGGACGGCGGCGAGAGCAACATTGCTGTAGCTTGGTGGTTATCCATCCATGCATCCCATCGTCTATCGCAGCCCTATGGCTATGTCTGCTCTCTGGATACGTAGCTCTAAAAAGAAAAAGGTTTTAGAGTTTATTTTTTTCAAAGTCGTTAAAATTTAATGGAAAAATACTTTATTTATTTATTTATTTTAACATACAATTAGGTGGGCAGTTACAGGGGACCCCAATACTACTATACTTATCTGTTAACAAAACCTTTTCAGCTAAAAATAGACAATTCGGGAATCATGACGAAGATAGAAATAAGATAATTAAATATTTTCACTTATTCTGTTGACTCTACCACTATATTCAGAATCATTAAGAGATATACTAACAACAAATAAATGACGTATTATCACGATAAAGCCCCATTTAATGGTATGTAAAAAGCGCAGGATACACCGTGTTGTTTGAGATTCCGACAAACCGCGCACGGAAATGCCGATGCATTAACCGCTGTACGGGCGTCGGCGGCATCATAACAAGCCGAGTTAATTAGCCATAGCTTTTTGTTCGGATTCGCCTGTAATTAATATGTAGATTGTATTAATGTTTAATCCGGTGTCAGTGCGGTAAAGACGCCGTCGCAACGGGGCATAAATCAGAGCGCGCACGCAAACCTCGCGGGCGGTCACCGTGCAGACTCCCGCGCAGACAAAGACCGTGGTTCTCCAATCAATAATGCTATATGCAAATAATTACTATAGTTACCCATCATTGTGAACAACTATTAGTATTAAATCATGAAAAAAATATTACCTGTTTCATAGAAAACTGTCATTCACAATCGATAAAATATATGGAACAGCTGATATTTTTTTCGTGATTTCAGAGTTCCTCCCATAGTAAAAGTTGTTCATAACGATGGGGACCTCTTTCAACTTAGTTCACCCTTTCTGCGTAATCCTGTATAGAGTGTGTTAACTATGAATATAAAGGGCAAGAACTTAAAGTGACGAGCGAAAGCAGTGATGGGCAAAAAGTTTGTGGCGTCAAAACAGCTCATAAGAAAGCGTGGTGCCTACGATGTTTGAATTCGCAACACTCATAAAAAAATAACTAAATCTAGTTAATTTGGTATAAAAGTATTCTGCGATATGGTCCTTGTAATATGCTAAGTACCTTTATTAATTCATGAGGTACGTAAAAAGTAGAGCAGCGCCAAATCTATTTCGGCCGTTTAGATATTAGCTTTCACCGGAGAACCCTGGTGTTCCCTACGCAGTCGTTCACCTTTAGCATTTAGCACGCAGCTACTCGCATATTCATGCGGTATAATTTCTCCCTTTCTTTGTAGCGCATGCTAATTGAAGAAAGTTCTCGCGACTTAAAAACTAGCTGCTACTGTAATTGACCGTGGTTGCGTTGTTTTTGCGCTAGCCCTGACGGCGGCAAAGGGATGTGGTCACTCTTGAAACAAATCATCGATAAACTAGAGTTACAATGGTGCTAGTATGGTGGTTTTTGTAGTGGTAGGACTCCTTTGCAGGGGTCCGCCTGGGGAAGTACCACACCTTTGCCAGTTATTCAACCGCCAAGCAGTAGTGTGCAAACACTACTGTGTTCCGGATTGAAGTGCAATGTTTCCAGCGAAATTACAGGGCACAGAGATTTGACATCTTATATCTCGGGGGGACGAGCGCAGTGCATTGCCATCCAGGGTTTTGAACTGTTGAAGTTCAAAATTCTGAGTGGCTTTGAGCTGTCATGGGCATGCGTGAAGAGCTATCAGGCGAGCGACTTCGCTCGTCTAGTCACCCAGTACCATAAAAAAAAAAATGGTTTCATGTGTTTGTTTCTTTCACATCTATGGCTCTTTTTCATAGAACGTTCATTCATAAAAAAACTGTTTATCTCTTAACTAATAATAATAAGAAATACATCGAAACAAATTTAAATTTTAGCCATATTAGGTCATTTAAATAAACATACATACAAAACATCTGTCATATCGTCTGTTTTCATAAGTCAGGTGTGTTATTGTTTTATTTCTTCAACTAATGAAATCGATTGATTTCAATTTTTCGACGTGGTAAAACCCCACCACAAACATAAAACATGATAAAACAACATTTTACCAAAAATACAATCGATTTATTGATATAGGAAATTTTGAGTGAGTGATAGCGAGTTTTCGAGATTAATTTAAGCTAAATTAAAACCATTTAAATATTTCAAGAAAAGTTTATCAATATCTATGATAAATGAAAACACGCACATATTTATTCTCTTATCAGCTTATTAAAAAATATTCATTGAGCTATAGATAATTTATAACGATATAAAAATGTTTCAAAATTATCATAAATAGGTTGTTTTTACCCCTGTACCAAATTTGATTGATAGATATAATAAAATTGAATTAGTACTCAAAATCTGATAAACGTTTTATCTTTACCTACGTGAGTACTTTAAAACCAATACATTGATGATGCATGTGCTGTTTGTGCGTGTGTTGTTATATGAATGTGCATTGTACAGTACAGTGATAGACATCGACAGATTATTACGATGTATCGATATTCGCTCACGTCCCTACGCGCGGCGGGAGCGCTCGGTTGCTCGCACGCACGCTGCGTTTTTTTACCGCTCCTATATTTGTTTGCGACTTCATCCACAGATCATCGTGGTCACAAATTTACTGCCTGTTATAGGGTAACTTCGCACTAGATAGGCTTCACGGCTTCACCTCAGAATTCGGGTATAGTTTTCGGGAAAGGTGTATGGAAATCCTCTCCCTATTCCCTATCCGCTTCTTTCGTTCTCGAGTGACCTCACTGACAGCACTAGACTAGTTTGTATGGAGAGTCACCCTTGTTCCAACAGGGTTAGTTGCTAGTTGCCGTCGCCACAGGAAGTGGTATCTATTCAATTTACGTCACACTGCTTGCCCATTATCTAATTATCGCTCAACATAATTAATTGAGGGTTGGCATTGGGTGGGGCCACTCTTTTAATGATCATAAACTAATACATTACTTCACTTAACACGTGACCTACGTGAAAGCATAGTTGACTCTATGACATATTTAAAGTTTATAGCTATATACCAATGTTAGTTAATTTTTTGATTTAGTAAAAACGTATAATGTTTTAATAAGTAATTTAGATAGAACCTACAAAATATTGTAGAAGAATTCAGAGAAATTCTAGATAAGAATTCAATTCTTGAAAATAGGTACATATACCAAAGAAATCCCAGATACAAATAGACTGCATAGTAAGGAAATTAGAATACAAAAATCATATCGGACAGTTTTCTTAGAACTGATTATCTAGCTTATAAACGTAATCTAAATAACTCTACTTTTCTACGTAAATTTCATTGATTGACAAAAACTTTTGAGAATGCTTGGAAACAGATTGATATCGAATAGATATGAATGCTACCGATTGGGGCATTCAAATTATACTATAAAAACACTAATATTATAAATGCCAAAGTTTGTAACTGTGTAATTTTGGCCTTGCTTAGAATAGTTGGTTGAGTTAATCTACGCTTAAAATTGCTCTCAACTATTACCGATGGAAATTCTCAGGACAAATAAAGCAAAAACTATATAAATGAAATTTTAGTTAACTCATGCTCAATTGTCATTTTTAAGTAAGACCGTGTTTATATACCAAAGTGTTATAGTACTCGTATTGTCATGGCAATAAAGATAATCGCTTCTCTTCGTAGCGACTGAACTAATTTGGATTAAATTTGGCTTTGGGGTTAGCTTATACCCATGATATTTATCCCGGAAAATATACAGTAGGTATTTGTAGGATAGTGCATAGTGAGTGCAACTGCGGTGCGCAGGTAATCTATATAAAAAATAACAAGTGGGTTTGTAAAAGTCAACGCACATGACAAACAGCTTATTAGCTATTTTGTCTGCAAAAATTTCGATTATCGATCATTATAGAGGCTTAAAATTTGGACCCAATATTCCTAAAATAATAAGTAATAGTATATAATATATAAATATAACAAAATAATAATATAATCTTATATTTTCGGTGCGTAATGAAGAAATCTTGGATTGTATATTTTTTTGCGAAATGCCATCTGTAACGGTGTGAAACGGTGTGAAATAAATATGAAAAAATACATGGATGAAACTCGGCTTTTGTATTAACTATAAAAATAAGGAAGGAAAAGAAGGTTAAAGGGGTAAAGATTGGAGTAAAAAAAAAAAAAAAAAAAAAAGATTGGAGTAAGATTTATGAATGTTGCGGTGATGAAACTTAGTGAATTATACTAAGAAAATAAAAATAGCAATCTCAACTCCAATAATTAATAAAAAATCTGGCAAGTGCCTTCTTACGAACTAAACGAAATACAAACTTACGAACAAAACTACTGTTTTACATTATTCTAAAAATCAAGGAAATAACTGTAACTGTAAGATAGCCAGAGAAGCCACGGGGCGCAGTTAGTAATCAATAAAGAGTTTATCTAAGTATAATATCTGTTATCGAAGAATCAACGGCGCCTTACCCGTCATATAATGTTTTGAATGAGGTGTCGACGGCGTGATAACCAACGACCTATCAGTAGGATCACTGATTAATAGAGGCGATAATTACTGCTTGTTATTCCTGCGCCGTTGGATCGTGCTACTGGAGAAAGTAGAGCTGACCTTTGTATGAAGTACGGGTGGAAGGCTAACAGGCCCGTTACTAGAGCATTACAGTTATTGTCATGTCAATACACGGGAGTTAAGAAATGACAACACGCAAGTGAAGTGTCAACGTGGTATTGTTTCGAGCGTCAAGAAAATGTCTTTTCTCAAGCAAAAAATAATATAACACTCATATTCTAAATGTGAAAGTCTGTCTTTTACCTTTTCACAATTGAACGGCCAGACTATAATAATATAGCAATACTTTTTATAATATAGGAACAATTTTTATCCCGGAAAATATTTTCTTCTGTTAGTTCAATTAGGTACCATTCGTTCTGATCTGTATAACATGATCATAGATCGAATGAAACATATACCTATATCGGTTATGGTTCCCACGGAATATAAAGATTTCAAAAAAATCTAGTTAAAAAATAAGATTTATTGACAAAAACGAACATGCATTTATATTACATTTCTATCACAAGATTAAATATAAGTAGGTAAAATTATAACAGCATCATATATACAATGTCAAAATATGCAATATATGTAGTTAAGTCACAATACCTAGTAGTCATATGTCATCAATCAGTAAAAAACATCGTCAAACTTTTTTTTTCTTTGGAGGGCGATATCTTCTCAAGATACCTGCACCCAAGAGACTGCATAGGGGTGTAGCCAGGTTATGTGGGATTATACCCACTAACCACCCCCCCCCCCCCGGTGACAAGCTTTAGTGCTTGGCAAGAGGGCTCCGGGATCTCCAGAGGAACGCACCGGAGCCCTCAGCACTGCGCTACAGCTCCTCCCGAGACAACTGCGTGTTGTCTCAGCCCCTCCACTCGCGACAACGTTGGTCACACAACGTTGTCGTTCTCTCCCTGGGCACGCTTAAGTGGATAGTCAGAGCCCCAACTTTGACCATCCCGAACCCAGAGGTCCCCTTTTAAAACATCGTCAAACCTAGTTGAGCTGTCAACGCTCTTCGCCCCTATCCCATTGATCAGTCAGACTTTTACAATAATTATATGTAAAAAAATAAGTTTAAATGCTTAATAAAAAAAAGTTTTATGAACTTAGCACAGTATTGCAAATTTTCTCTGTTGCTCGTAATTTATGCCCGTATTACAAAAAATTTCATTATTCTCACAGTTCTTTGGAAATAAAAACGCATCAGATAAAAACTTCGCAATAATAATCTCACATTCAAGTGAGCTAGTCACTTTCTTCATCTGATCTATAAATAGAATTCATGTTCAAGGTGAAATGGGAGAAAAAATAATTGCAGTCCGCAGTCATTCACCGGAACAGAGGTCCCGTTAACGCCGCAAGCTCACTTTTGACATTTGCACATCTGCCCTTCGACTGTGTCGTAGATATCGGCGCTAAGTGCAACCTTACCTTAGGGTCACTGAGTTGAAACTTGTCGGTGAGTAATGTTTTGAAAATAGATAGTAAACGAGCGTTGACAATTTTATTCATGAAAGTTCATGAATGGAAGTGCGTCTTCAAAGTGTTTTAAGTCGGGCTACATTTACGCATATCGCCGCCACCATCGCAGATATTGGATATCTGAGCTGTATTAACGATCATTGAAATTAAAGGTCGATCAGTGTTATTTAATTTTAATTATAGTGCTGTAATAAGTTATGAGTCGTTAATTGGTCCAAATAAATTACCACTGAATAAAAATATATCTTATTCTTCTTGTAATGTACCTTTTGTTGTGTCTGTAAAGTGATATTGTAGGTACTGTATACGATAAATGCATGATCAACAAGCTTTAACACCGAAAAGTTTCCTTGCCCAACAACTGAATTGCAAATTAAAACGTTATAGGTATTAATAATAAAACGTCTGGGTCTCTTTAAGACAAGAGTGAATGGGCACCTCATGGACAAGCGTGCCCCATCTTAGACCGCATCGTCGCTAACCGTCGTGAGTTGTGGTCAAACGCTAGCCCAGTTAATCATAAAAAAACGTAGCCGTTATTTTGAAGAAAAAAAAAACAGTGAGAATTGGGCATTATTTTTAGAATCACTTTTTTAATAGTATACCTAAAGCAATTAACTTATTTATATTTTATAGAATGTCAGAGGAAATCTATGAAACTTTTTTTTGTCAATTACTATATACCGTCAAAATTAAACATATCAACACAAAATTACATTTAAAATGTTATTTTACAAAGAATACCTATCTACTCGTTTTTTTCACGCCAACTTAGCGAAATTTATCTCTAAAAATTCAAAGTCAAAATGTGCCATTTTTGTTTTGATTGTATGATTTTTGCATTGTGCTAAAAAAACATAAATGTTTGCCATATACCGGCCCCTCCTCAGCATGATATTTGCCAGTTGTGTACAACCAACGGTGGTCTTCCGTTGAGACCGACAGGTTAAAGAGATGGCTCTCCAATGAGAGCATGTTCAAATTTCTATATAAAAAAATATAGATTTAAATAAATAAATATTCGGGAAATTTTTGCACTCACGGTCATATGAGCCCAAACTATAAGCAAAGCTTGTAATATGGCGGCCAGAGACTAATATACTTTTTTTTTTCAAATATATACCTATTAACACCCATATAAAGAACAAACATAAATGTTCATCACATGAATGTTTACCCTAGGTGGGAATCGAACCCACGCCCCCAAGCGCAGAAGGCAGGTTCACTATATCACTGGGCCAACGGGGCTCTAAAAAAAACCAATTGTGTACTTATTAAATTTTTATATGTGTAGGTATTTTTTTTTAATATGTATACCTATATTATTACTACTGATCTAAGTACAGCGTGGTTGCTCCCAGCTCTCAATACTAATTACTGATTAGGTCACGTTTGGAGCATCGTCCTAATTGAAGCGGGATTCAATAAGTCAGCGCGTATCGCGATCCGCTGATACACCCGCCCGCGAGTTATAGACATTGGAAATACCTTAGCAGAGCAGCAGAGCCTTATAAATACATTATTAAATCAATAACGTGGCGTTTGTTTCTCAAAACTCCATAGCAGCCTCTGGTAAAGTCTCCGCAACTTTTCTGGGACATGACGCACTACATCGTGACTGACTATGCTTGACTTTGGCTGTTTTTAAGTAGATGCTGCTATAATTACAAGACGTGTAACGTCAAAAACTTCTCAGGAGAAAAAGGAATAAAGGTGTCGTAATGTATCAAAATTGCCATTATAACTTATTTTTCGGCGCTCAACACCACGCTTTCAACTATTTAATTTATGAATGCGAAATTTGTCTGTTACGTTTAACAATGTTGATAAACGATGGTAAACGTGACGAAAACTCAGAACATGTGGATAAATTTATTTAATTCTATTTAATATTTTTGACTCTGACATTGGTATTTTTATTTTCAACTTGTATCTTATTTTTTTCATTATCTGTATGACAATGTTATTATAGTTATGATTCCAAATTATATTACGATCAAATTTTTGTACGAGCATAGTGCCACCTCTCTTACATTTGTACGCCTAACCGGCACAACGTGATTTCGGAGTTTTGATATTTTAACATTTTTTGTGCATAACAATGCACAAAATATCTCACGTTGTTTGCAAATAAACGATCTTTGATTCTTTATCTTTATAAAATGGAAAATTTTGGATGGATATTTGGGAAACCGCAAAGCGATCTTAAGTCGCATTATTTGAATGACACGAACTTGTCACGACGATCGCTGACCTACTCGAGCGCTCGTAGCCGCAGTCGCGCTGAGACATTTACTTTATTATATGATGTGAGCAATCATTATTAGAGATTGTTAAAATTGTTTTAATTGAAGCGTGATCCAATAAGTCAACGGAGTATCGCGATCCACGTGATACGCCGGTCGCTGCCGCCGCCCGCGAGTTATGGACATTGGAAATACGTTACATCAGGCAAAGATATAAAATTGTTTTTTTTTTCTGAGATACTGCTTATATTGCGAGGTGTATTTTGTTGACCTTGAGAGCCAGTTCTCATTGCAAGTGAAGTTTCCAGGGTCATTTTAACATCAAATGAACTGTCGCCTAACGCCTCACCTCATGACTTCTCGTTCTCTATTAATACTAACTTAACATCTCTTACACATAAACGCTCCGTTGAAAAATCTATTCCGAAAAAACAACTGTAGCCTAAAGCCTAGCCAGTCAAGTACAAAAATACTTCACGTTATCTATGAATACTTACTTTTTCTCTCTTGCACATCAACGCTGTTAGAAAATCTGTTCTGAAAAAAAACCATACTTAAAATTTACTCACTTTCATGCGTGCCACTAGTTGTTAGTGGAAAGTAGATAGATCATTTTATGTCATAAATTAGCTTATCAAGCATGCATGGATATTATTGAATATGCATAAGAGAGTAGAGCGCAACACAGCGTGTTGACATTATTAATAGTTTATAATACAGGCTGTGATCCAAAACGTGACGTCAAAACAAACAAAAAAGAATTTAACTTTTAATTCAAAAATAGGCTTGCGTTTGATCGCCAACTCGCCTGATGTTAAGCGGATGCGGTCTACGATGGAGCACGCTTGCCCAGAAGAAACCGATTCACTCGAGATTTGAAGGCACCCAGATTGTAACCATCGGGGAACACCCATTCCACAGACTAGTAGTTCGAACAAAACAAACACCACAAGATTCCACATTCCAAAGTTAAATATGCCATGTATGTTTTGAAATTGTTTGTAGATAAAAAAAAACAAGAGATTTCCAGTTAAAAGACTTAATAATTGTGTTTTTATTGTTGTTTTAGTAGCGTATACTGGGTTACGCGGAAAGAGTGTAATTAGCCAAAATAGTACTTAATACATAATGTCATCATTATCATTATGAACAACTTTGACTATAGAGCAACTCGGATATCATGAACGACAAAATGTCTAAAATGTTTGAAACAGCTGATATTTTTTTCGCCATTTCATGGTTTGTCCCATAGTAGAAGTTGTTCATAATAATGAGTATAATGTACCCCTTTCAGATTAGTACTCCCTTTCCGCGTATCCTTGTAGACAGTAGGAAACCAAACAATTAAAAAACAATGTTCTTACCGCTTAGAAAAAATCCTGTAACTCGCAAAATACAAAATTTCGTAAAACATATAATATGGGTATAAGGGTCGTGAAAATTTTGCCAGAACCTTATTGTTTCGCTTTGACGTCACATTTTGAACAGCCTGTATACGAGTACATAGATAGCATAATATTATCTACTTACAAATTGCTAGATGAATAAATGGATGGATACTTATTTGCAACTTTGTATCAGCAACTGGAAAGTGAAACGATAAATTGCTAACAACAGTCCATTGAATTGCTGAAATTAAATTGCGTCAAATTAAACTGCACATTATGTAGTTAATTTCCGTTTT
Source organism: Agriopis leucophaearia (assembly GCA_949125355.1). Taxonomy (NCBI): domain Eukaryota; kingdom Metazoa; phylum Arthropoda; class Insecta; order Lepidoptera; family Geometridae; genus Agriopis; species Agriopis leucophaearia. The sequence goes on along the minus strand of OX421268.1, from coordinate 14,534,375 downwards.
GAGAATAGGCCAGCGTCCGTGAAAACTTTTAATTGCGCAGCTAAAAACCATTCAAAAAGATTTAGCATGTTTTTGAAGCCCACTACTGACCATAGGCCTCTTCTAATAAAGCACGCCAGTTAGCCCGATCCTCTGCTTTTCGCTTCCAGCTACTGCCAGCTGCCTTATGTATATCGTCACATCATCTACTCTCGGGATGTTCTGCGGCTATGCTTTCTAATGCATGGTCTCCAATCTAGAACTATCTACCCCAACGGTTATCGATTCTGCGATAGATGACTGGCCACGGTTGTGATGTTAGCCATAGCAATAATTTCTATTGACTAGAATAACTTCCACTAACATTGGTATACCTATACAACCATCCATAGTCCTGGTAATTCCAAGATGGTATCTCCCCACGAGCTGTTAAGTTACTGTGCATTCTGACAAGCATTACGAAAAGCGATCATGTGGCTACCATTATTTTGTCCAACTAAATAAAGGTGGTAATTGAATGTAAGTTATACACGAAACTACGTTTACCTAAGACTCTTTGCTCCTCATTTTGCGCAACCCTGAATTTCTGCAGAAACCAGACCATGGCACGACTAAGCTGGTTTCTATCAGAAATAATGATTGTATAATCGAAATTTCATCTTAAATGTTTGTAGAGTAATTAAATTTATTTTATTTTTACGGCCATACATCACCGCTCGACTGAGTGATATCGGATAAGTGCAGTTATCCGGTTCTCGCTCAGTTAAGGTAATTTATTGATTATTTTTAGGGTCTTAGCTTAGATATAGAGCCAGAACTATGAATTAATAATTAGACTTTGGTTCAATAAGTTTATGCCCATACTGCGATTACATTTGGTTTGTTTAGATTTTTGTTCGTTGTACCTAGACTGTTCTACCCTCTGGTCGGACCGTCTTATTAAAGAAGAGATCACAGTATTTGATATCATGAATATTGAGTGCCACATGCTCGTCTCGTGCGTTGCAAAAACTAACATTTTGTCGTTTAATGACAATTATCTGCGTTGCTGTGGTACCTGTCTTTATGATAATCATATTCATACTGATATTATAAATGCGACAGTGTTTTTTTTGTTGGTTTGTTTGTTTATATTTAACGCAGCAACAGAACAACGGAATGATATTGTGCCTTTTTTACATAGTTCAAGGGCTGGTGAGTCTAAATATTATCCTGGTAAAATTAACGGTTCTTGTAGGATTGTCAAAGTGATCATTCCAAATAAAATAAGAAATAGGATATTACTTACTTATCCTGGAATAAATTATGGTAAAGTTAGCTTTGCGGGTAAAGCAACGAAACAAGGGTAGTAGCGTCATAACTCTGATATGATGCCGTCGCGTCCGTGGCTGATAATCTGTTGAATGCTCTGCGCGTCCGTCGCAGGGACAGTTGTGGCAAAAACGCGCTGCTCGTTACATAATCAGAGACCTGGAGCTTAGCCTGGCGCTTATCATGTTCCCACTGCTGTGACACAGGCCTTCTCTTAGAGAAAGAGAGAAAGCGAGAAAGAGAGAAAGAGAGGATGGGCCACTATCCGCCATGCTGGCCAAGTGCATGTTGGTAAAGTTGGTGAATGCCATAATGTCTGAACTATAGAGGTTCCTGCGAACATACCGGTTTCCTCACGATGTTTTCCTTTACTGTTTTTGAACGATGGCATCTAAACTGCTCATAATTTATTAAATATACATAGGTATTTTATATAACCACCCCTAAAGTGGAATTACCTCTAACAACTATTAAGGAGTAAATTTCCACATTAGGTACTGGTGAAAAAGACTCAAGCCAACACAAAGTAATAGAAGGGTTTGCATAGTAACCAGTGGCGTGACGTTGTGTAATTGACATTGAACTTGTAGCTCAGAACAAGTCTTGCTCTGAGCCTTGTGAGAAATGCTGTTCCAGAAACTGCAGTGATTCAAGGAGCGGCATATTAAAGTCGCGTCGCGGTCGCAAAAAAGCTGCCCATTCATATGCACTGTGCGGCGCGCGGGCGGCGCAGCGCGCAGCGGAGTAGGAACCGGAGCGGAGGAGAGCGGAGCGGGCAGTTTTTGCTCTCGCCGGACGTTCCCCGCGTTTTATTTGTAAATTGGGCGAGTGGACGCGCGAGTAACGAGCCACCGTCATTCTAATGCGCTGCTAGTTTTTGCCGGAGTGCATAATGAATACGAATGCGTACTCGGAACGAATCTTAGACGCCTAATGAGCGTTATTTATACGGGAGCAGTGTGAACTCAGTTTCAATAGGAGAATACCGTCACGAGACGCAGATTTCTTCTCGTCTCTTAATAGCCGCTTGTAATTAGACAGCGATGAGAGCGCAGTAAGCTTCCTTCCAGAAAAAACTCCTGCGCCGATGCTCGGCTCGGCCGGTGCCATGCCAGTCATTACTTCGGCACTAACTAAGCCTGTGGGATAACATTGCTCCTGTTTTCTAAGGTAGTTCTTTAAAGATGTCATAATTATTTTCTGTAGTACATTTTAAGATACCTACATAAACCATGCTAATTACCTACTTGCCATTTTATGCCAATCTTCACAAAAATAATTCAAAGAATGAGGCATAACTCAGATTTGGATTACTAACGATAGAGTGAAATTTTATAAAAATTTGCGATGTATCACTTTTGTTTCGCTTAATGTTGGATAATGTTGGTAGCAGTAAGTAGATATCCTTACTCTTATGTAGATAATAGATATATTCTCTAAGATTCAAGGCTATGATCTCTTGTTGCACCTAAGTAGGTAGGTAACTTACCTATAGACATCACCCAATTTTCTGTTCTGATTGTTGGTATTTTATATTTCTAAAGGCAAGTGGAACAATTTTGTGGCGTTGGTCCCCGTTGGTAATCGCATCTTTTCCACCAGTGGCGGACAAAAAGTAGTGGACAACGGGAATAGAAGTTTTCATTCGGTCTGTGCTTTATGATCGGATAAAAAGTGAACGTATGGTTTCATGAGTAGCTGATTAGCAAAGTGGATTCATGCAGAGAATTTTGCGAGTATAGGTATGTATCTGTTAATTTATTGCCTTATTTTAATAGAGCATCTCGATGTTCGAGTCCGGTCGGTAGCGCATTCAATGTAAATGCGATTTAAAAGTAATGGCCTTGTTGCCAATTGACTGCACATAGAGCGCGACTCGGAGCATCGCGCATGCGCGCGTCGGCGGTGCAGGGGGGGGAGGGAGCGGGGTCACTCGCCTGTGCCGCAAAAACTCTGAGAAGTGACGACAGGTCGCGATGCGACGTTAGGATAACTAGCTACAGACGGACGGCAGGCTGCGCGTGCGCCACGGTCGCGGAGAATGACCGGGGACATCAATCCCGGGTAAAAAGCGCCGAGTCGTCCGAAGTTTTTTGCCGTTTCTTGTTATGCGGATTCCGCCGTTTTTGTCGTACAAGCTCCCGACAAACGAGCCTGGGCGAGTTTGTTCGAGTTTTTGCAGAGACAATGGTGGGCTTCATGCGAGCAGTGATTGCGCGTAGGCAGGCGGCGCGCGCATTTGCATGCGGCGGCCAATGGCAGCGCGCGCCACGCCCCGCGCCGCGCCCGCGCCCCGGCCCCCGCCTAGCGCTAACGATAATGTATGCCACATTACACCACATGTAAACACACACACGTCCCGGTTCGGTGACAAGCGCGAGACATTGTTCTGTTCGTCTGCACTCCAGTCTCGACAACACTCATCTCATACTGACCCCTTGCATTACTCAGAGTCCATGACAGCCATTAGCAATAATATTCTTATACTTTTGAGCAGAATACATAGAAGTACAAGCCTTCGAACATATTTTCCTATCAATATACGTATAAATAACAAAACCTTTAATTAGAATAAAATCGTACAAAATCATTTTTAGGTAGAGGTGACGCAGACTACTCTGATGAAAAAGCGCTACATACTATATATATATATAATAGGTCGGGGAAAAAGTCTTTTCGTATTTTGTATGTATAAGGTTGTAGTAAAAATCTCATCCGTTGTACTGTTTGTATCTGGCTGGTTTTGATACCATTAAAAATATGACATTTTAAAAAAGGAATACAAAAAGTAAAAAGCAATTTCCCGCCATTTTTCAATTGTTTTTTTGTTTGATAAAATGAGTGAATCTAACGAAGAAATTCGATATATTGTGAAATTTTATTACAAAAAAGGGAAAACTGCGACACAAGCCGCGAAAAAAAATTGTGACGTTTATGGACCTAATGCAGTGTCATCAAGAGTAGCACAATGTTGGTTCAAGCGTTTTCAGTCCGGGAATTTTGATGTCAAAGATGCAGCTCGCTCTGGTCGCCCTGTTACGGATAAAGTAGATGCCATTTCTGAAAAAGTGGACCAAGATCGGCATATTAATAGTTACGACGTAGTTGAAGAACTGGGGATTGACCACAAAACAGTTTTGACCCATTTGAAAAAAACTAGGTATACAAAAAAACTCGATATTTGGGTGCCACACAAGCTCACTGAAAGAAACCAAATGAATCGTGTACTCATTTGCGACTCTCTATTGAAACGTAACGAAACCGAACCGTTTTTGAAAAGATTGATCACTGGTGATGAAAAATGGATCACCTACGACAAGAATGTGCGCAAACGATCATGGTCAAAGGGCAGTGAAGCACCACAGACTGTAGCGAAACCCGGATTAACACGTAATAAGGTGATGCTGTGTGTATGGTGGGATTGGCAGGGCATCGTTCATTATGAGCTTTTACCGCCGGGCAAAACCATCGATTCGGATCTCTACTGCCAACAGCAGATGAGACTCAAACAAGAAATTAAGAAAAAACGGCCGGAATTGATCAACAGAAAGAGTGTGGTCTTTCATCATGATATCGCCAGACCGCACACATCTTTGGCCACTCAGCAAAAATTTAGAGAGCTTGGTTGGGAAGTGTTAATGCATCCACCATATAGCCCTGACCTTGCACCCTCAGATTTCCACCTGTTTCGATCTCCTCAGAATTCTTTGGGTAGTGTTAGATTAACATCAAGAGAGGACTGTCAAAACTACTTGTTGCATTTTTTTGATCAGAAGTCCCAAAAATTCTACAGCAACGGGATCATGTCACTACCTACAAGATGGCAACAAGTTATCGAACAAAATAGCACATATATATTATAATTAAATGTAATTAAACTTGAAAAAAAATATGTCTTGAATTTGTTTAAAAAATACGAAGAAACTTTTTCCCCGACCTAATATATATAGATACTACATGGTACATACGTGTAGGTACTTACTTATTCATAAATAGAGAAAAAATAAAGCTAGCTAAAGAAGTATAGGCACTCACTACTTACACATCGAATTGGGTTGATTTGTTTGTCAAAAGCATGTCAAACACGACTAAAAAAAAAACATCTTAGTAACTGTCAATTAGGAAGACCCGTTTGATTAGTTTGACGCGTTTAAATTTTGTAACCGCATTGTTACTGTGTTACGGCACGTTATTAGCGTGCTATGTGGTTTCATGCAGAATAAGGGCCTAGCTGTAATAATATGTGTCTAATTGTTCATTCTAATCTTGTCCTACTTTGCCAACTGAAGGTTATTAATTGCACCTTTTTTGCTTCAATTGCTTTGTCGCATGTATACGTAGTGTGTGCTGTTACGCCATTACTGACCTATTTGGACACGACAGTGAATTAATGTAAGCTAGTTACTAATGACACTAGAATAAATATTTTACAAGAACAGTAAAATGTTTGTGTCTGTGTTACCATTTCATAAATACCAAGTAGGTAAGTTATAACTAAGAACAACGATTTAATTTTTACCGATGTGCCACCCCTGACTTAACTGATTTTGAAATGTGTAGTCTTTGTCTCTTTCAGCGTCCGGGGTTTCACATTTCAAAGACGATTGTTTTTTTTTTTTGTAATAAGTATTAGTAATTGGCACATCGGTACAAATTAAATGTTGTTCTTAGTTATAACTTACCTACTTGGTATTTATGAAATGGTAACACAGACAGAATAGCAGCCCCAGAACATTGTAACATCCTGGTGCATTACTGCTCAAGAAGTACTGACTATCTGCCAGATTAATCTGCTATTATCGACGACCGACGAGAGCCTCGTAGAGCTCACCGCATAACTCATCTCTATTAGAAGTGTAAGTATAGAGTAAATCTGTGAGAAGATCTATTTCTTCATGAAGGTTAAATGTGGAAATAATTTAAATATGCTATGTGGCTATTCAGCTAGATAAGAGTAATTTTGTCTATTATTTGTTATAGCTAGGCCAAAGAGATGTTACCAGGCTTGTGACCTAGGCCTAAAGTTTCTTGCTTGGCATGTCATAAAGGCAAAATCTCAAGTGTGTGTTTTGGAATTCTGCTAATTATTATACCTAAACTCGGTCCAAGCATTTAATTGCTCTGGCAGCTGCAATAGATGGATATTGGGATAGCCAGACGCAGCGTGACATTTTTACATGTTTTTAATGCTTTCAATACGAACCCACATTTTACCATTCAAAAAGTCAAACGTGTTCAATCAAAATTATACCAAGACAATCCCCTACACGATCCATCACGTAAGACCCATCGACCTACTGTCTACCTCCAAAACGCTTCCCTTCATGACTGTATTACTCGCAATAAACCCAGGTTCAAGTTACACAGTAACTGTTTTATAATCTATGGTTCGGCAGTCGTAGCAGAAATCTGTAAACCTAGTTGGTCAAAATTTAGAACTAACATTTTCCACTAGAGAACATTAGTTTTGCTTAAAAATTACGATTGTGGCTCCCTTATTCAGCTTATCAAATAAGTTGGTCGCTCTGTAGCTGTCGTTTAGTCTGTGCAATGACGTCATCCATCACAGAAGCGCGCGAGCTGTCATCTTGAATGTAAACATTACTCATAAACATATCGCGAGGGAGCTAGGGGTCGCAGGGGAAAGGGTAGAGTGGATTCCGAGACACCGGCCCACAATATGGATTTAGCAGATTTACTCGCTGAAAAGGTCGACCCAAGGATATTAAATTCACATAAATGTTGTGAAATATTGTAGGGTGACTTGTACGTTTATATTCTGTGTAAAACGGCCTACCGTTTATAAAGAAATGTTTTTTTTTTTTTATTAACCTATGCTGTCCCACTCCTGGGCAAAGGTCTCCCCCATCTCTTTCCAGACAGTGCGATCAACCGTAAAATTTGGCCACTGTGTTTGGAACGCGTCGAGATCATCGCGCCATCGTTAATTATTATTAAATTATTATTAAAGTTTATCAAACTAAAAACACGCTTATGTGACTGGTGACCTAACTCGAGGGGCGAACTGGTAGATATTGAAGAAGTTCACTGTTCCACCTCCCGGCTCTATAATCAGGTCCTCGTCACCAAGTTATGGACCTCGTTAAAATAAACTAAATAAGCTCCAAGCTCGAGGGGTTTATTAGTAGCCATTATCCACCTCCTAGCTTCATCATCAGATCAGTATGGTACCAAATTATTGTATTGTCATCCCAAAGACTTTCTAAGTATAGCTTGACCTAGTCTGTGCGTCATTCGGATAACAAACCCTAAACTCACAAAATTTTAAATAGAATCACCAATAAAATTAAAAGTGGGTGAAAATCGAATTACAAAGATTTGTTTACACTATGTAAAAATATTGAAAGTAACTATTACTTACAACTGAAGCTAATAAAAGCGTGTAAAAAAGTAATCGATATGAAATAGATAGGTATCATTAGCATTTTTTTTCGTATTCTTCTCAGCAAACCCTTTCATTTAATACCCATATCATGATGGTAGATAAGAACATTTTGTCCGCCATATTGAATTTAGTATGAAGTACATAATTTATTTATTTAAGTCATTTAATTTTTCGCATTCTTCTTAGCATACCCTTTCATTTGAAACCCATATCATGGGGTTGCATAAAAAGTAACTGGTCCGCCATCTTTGGGATTTCGCCATATCGAATGTAAAATGTTGTCATTTAGCTTTCCATGCGTTGACATCCAAACAAAACGTGTATGTAAAATTTCAGCTCAATCGGTTGGGGATAAACTGTGTTAAAATTCAGTAGCAAAACTGTTTTAATGATGAATTTCTAGTGTAATTCCGCTTCTACGTCGCTTCAAGTACAATAAGGAATTTGTGATAAATATTTGTTGGTAATGTTAATTTTATTGAGTTTAATTTTGCCTAACCTGATATAAAATATTAATTACATAAATTGAAAATTAACGTAACCTGAAACAAAAATTAATTAATTCTGAATTATTTTTAATTATAAAATTATTAAAGTAATCTGAAACAAAAATTAATTAATTCTGTCACATGTAATATGACAAAATATGTATATATGTATGTAATATGTATGTGATAATTAAAAATAATTCAGAATTAATTAATTTTTGTTTCAGGTTACGTTAATTTTCAATTTATGTAATTAATATTTTATATCAGGTTAGGCAAAATTAAACTCAATAAAATTAACATTACCAACAAATATTTATCACAAATTCCTTATTGTACTTGAAGCGACGTAGAAGCGGAATTACACTAGAAATTCATCATTAAAACAGTTTTGAAAATGGACTTCCGCAAAGTAACGCCTGATTCAATCAACTATTCAGTAGCAAAATTTGACCCAAGCCTACAAGGCTGGTTAAATTAAAGCTTGTAAAATAGGAGATTCAAAAAAAACATCCGCGTTATGTACATTGAAGATACCAACAGAACATGGCATTTTATCTCAACATGTGACACCCATTTCATATATTACTACTTTCGATCGTAAAAAACAATCTCAATAAGCTAATCACAATCTGGAGGGTTCTCTGTTCACTCGCATTTGACATCGAAATAACAAATTGAAAGTTGAAAGGGTTCGATTACAATACGGGCACCCAAACAAAAACTACCCCTTCTGTGTTGTGGCACGCGGCGGACCCTCGTCAGGTGGCGCGCGATAACTCGGACCCCTGGACCCCTGACCCGTGGGGATGGGAGGCCTGTGGGGACTGGCACCTTACTGGAATTATGCTGGTATCAATAATAGCTTATAACTGTTTATGCGGGTATACACAGTCGTCGAAAACTTCACCCCTAACTTTTCAATTTACCTTGAAAAGTTGGGAGAATATGCTTTCAGCTTTTTACCCGACTACGGCAAAAGGAGGTTATAAGTTTGACAATGTATGTATGTAGGTATGTTCATTGTGTTCCCTCTAATCTCCTGCACTACTTATCATATTTTTGGCAATAAAGTGTCTATCGACGCGTCTTAATACTCCTCGTATCAAACACAACCACGGAACCTTCTCTATTCATTCTCGCCTCAGGGAATCCAGAGCTGGTGCAAATTTTGCTCAAAAATTGATCCTTGCAATCCAGCGGGGCAACGCTGCCAGCATTGTGGGGATCCTGCCCTACCCTTCGGTGGCGATATTAACTAAGTAAAATTTTACTTATAAAGTAGTATTTTTACTTACTTTTTCTGTAAATTCTTTTTTTCTGTTATAGTGAATAAAAATATATATTTCAGTTTTATGCGTGAGTAAAAACATTTCATTTGATATGAACCCACTATCTCACCGTTTAACCTGTGCGCACCGCGCGGTAATAAAGCGCAGGTCGCACTCGCGCATTAGTTCCGCGCGTCGCATTCGACATGCGTCGTGGGCGATCGCAGCGACATCATGGACTGCAAAATGTGATTATTCCTTTTTATATTTAAATCCAGCAGGTCTATTCCGAAAGCTAAGTGAACGCGCAAGTGAAGTGTTTTTTTTTGTATATTTCTGCAAATAAATGTCAAAACATCAAATTATAAGGGCAAGGGAATACAGTCAAGGGTAATCACTTGACATTTAGATATTTATCTATAGTAACCGACAAAAAAAATACACGTTCACTTAGCTTATCACTTCACTTGCTCGTTCACTTAGCTTATCACTTCACTTGCTCGTTCACTTAGCTTGCAGAATAGACATGCAGCTCTCGATTAATTGCAGTCGATCCTTGTCGAAACAATAGATGCAAATTTCAATTGTACTCTAGTGTTTTTTCTAGTGTTTTTTTGGCGAGTTAATCTATATATACAGGGTTATAAGGCCAAAAGAGGCCCATAGTACACATTATTATGAAAAACTTTTGGGACAATGCTGAAATCGCGGGAAAAGTATCAGCTGTTCCATAGAAAATAGTCATGCACACATGACACACTCGACAGAATTTCGCGATTTTGGGGGGCTGGTCACATAGTAAAAGTTGTTCATAATGATGAGTACTATGACCTTCTTTTGGCTTAGTACAGTCTATATACGTAACCCTGTAGAATTAATGAGGCGGTGCGGTGCCGATAGAGCCGCCACATGCACAGTAAGACAATTTTGAGCTTACTCGACTCTGTAGTCGGCAATGGAAGTTGTCATAATTAGTTTAAAGTTTTTTGTTTATTACTGAAACGTTGAGAGATCAGTGATCACTTAAGTTTAGCGAGGATTAGGTACACTTTTTATGTGAAACATGTACGCGCCTTTGCAGTAAAACCGACTTGTATGCCGTGACGTGATGGAAAACGGCATTCCGCTCTCTTGTGCCGTCTTGTTTCTTGCCTGTTGGGCGTCCCGCGACGGCCAGTAAGCCAAATAAAAAAGGTTTTTTTTATATTGACCAGAGCGGTAAACCGGCAAGTTGTCCGCCTGTTGGTAAGCGGGTTAGCGGTAAACAGCTGAGGAAACCTGCTCAGAAAAAAAATTATGGAAGTGTTATACCCACTATTTCCTCTTTAGCACTTACCCTTAGTCGTCCATTTGATGATAATTTGATCATCTCGTTTGCAGTTGTGTGTCGCTCATTATAGTAGGTACCTAGAACTAGTAAGAATATGTCAGTGGGTGCAATACGTGTTTACTTCGTCCTCTTCAGTTTTTGGCTGACTTTTTTTCGGTACTAGGTCGAGTTTGTGGCAAATCCAAACGATAATGATCAAAGAACACTAGCGACGTTGTCGATGCTTTGCCAGCCCGGAGAGATGTTTGCAGACAAACAAAAACTTACTAATAAATAATAAAAATAAATAAAAAACTAACATTTGTACGCCGTACCTGGCAAGGACATGAGATACGTTTCCATTCTTACTTCCATTCTTACCCTGTATGCTACTTTATATGAATGTGTACCTACCATACACATAACTATGGCACATATGACATATGGTACTGAGATGTGGTCTTTAACTGTTGGCTTTTGGAAAAACTCAAAGTCACACAACGGGCAATGGAGAGAGCTATGCTTGGAGTTTCTTTGCGCGATAAAATCCGAAACGTAGATATTCGCCAAATAACCAGAGTCACCGACATACTTGTTGGAATCTGCAAGTTGAAGTGGCAATGGGCAGACCACATCGCTTGAAGAACTGTTAACCGATAGGGAAGAAAGGTTATTGAGTGGAGACCGCGAACCAGAAGACGCAGTGTAAGGTAGGCCTCCCACTAGACGGACCGACGACATTGTGAGAGTCGCGGGCATCCAGTGGATGCAGATGGCAGGATGTCGTTCATTGTGGAGATTAAAGGGGGAGGCCTATGTTCAGCAGTGGACGTCTTCTGGCTGATGATGATGACGTACCTACCATGTTCTGACAAATAAATAATTTTATTTGATTTGAGATATCCTTTGATGGTAAGTAAGTTAATTTTCCTCGATGATAACACCCGTATCGCATCTCTCCTTTGCCGGTACTTAGTCCAAATCAGAGTTTACGACCTGTGGCGATGCCGTGTTCGCGACCAATCGATTAAGCCTTTTTTGATTGCCAAATAACAGTACTTCTTAATTATCGACCGTGTAGCTCGCATTATAAGGAATTAAGAACAGTGCCGTCATGATGCTAAGTACCTACCTACTTTTTAACCGACTTCAAAAAAGAAGAGGGGATTCTCAATTCCATCTGTATTTTTTTCGTATAGGTACGCCGATTACTACTGTTTCATATATGCAAACTGATTTACGTGCTTCTTATTTTATTATGTACCTAGAGAAATGTCTTGAGGTGGTCCTTCCGAGGATTTTCATTAATTGGTGAGTACAAGTACATACAAACACACACAGTTAAAGTACATACATACAAAGTGTGAAAAGTACATACAATTTCGAGTAATTTAACATCGTTTGACTTCAAAATCCCTGTATTATTATTTTATCTGGTTTATTCTGGCATATTAAATAATATAATATATTGGTGTTCTGTATATTTGTGTGCTCTTAGAAGTCGGACTTTTTACAGATAAAATTTATATCAGGTAAAAAATATCTATAGCACCCTCTCCCTGATACGTTAAAAAAGTAAATTTCAAGAGAGACAGAAAGTAAAGTTAAATGTCGTTTGTATAATAATGCCGAGGAGGATAAATTAAATAAGTGTCATAAGAGCGTAATGTTCGTCGCGGTAGGTGCGCGTGCGCCGATTGACTCGTCATGGTGCGCGGCGCGGCCCGTTGGTAATCGGAAATGAGCTGACACTCGCCCCGATACTGACACAGTAAACGCAGAAAGTATGACAACTTCACCATTTGTGAAGACACATTTGCGAGTTAATTTCAGTTTAGAAAAATATGTCAAGAGCACCACCCGTCGTGCGCAGTGTTTATGTAGAATGTACTTCACAACGTAACTAACTATCCTGGCGCAATTTACCCAAAATATGTCTTGGCCTCAAAATTAAATATTAAAACGCACCACTCTTCCTAATATTAAGCATTTTTTTATGTAACGTTCAGTATCCGCAGATATTTTCTTACGTTTTTTTTTTTTTTAATGATACTGAGTGCAAAGCGACGTACGAGACGAGCAAAGTCGCTCGCCTAATGGCTGTTCACGCTTGCCCATAACAGCTCAACGCCACTCAGAATTTTGAATTTCAACAGTTCAAAACCCTGGATGGCAATGCACTGCGCTCGTCACCCCGAGATATTAAGATGTCAAATCTCTGTGTGTCCTGTAATTTCGCTGGAAACATTGCCCTTCAATCCGGAACACAGTAGTGTTAGCACACTACTGCTTGGCGGTTGAATAACTAGAAAAGGTGTGGTACTTCCCCAGGCGGACCCCTGCAAAAGAGTCCTACCACTACATTTATAGCTTGAGAACAGTATCTAGTAGAGTAAATCAATAAAAACATAATTTTAATTGAAGGTATTTTTCTGATATTACTTGTACTACCATCTGTCAGTTGCATCGTACTATTAAAACTCCTCACAAGTCCTTAGAATGCACATAAAAACTTTTAAAACTTTTATCACGATCGATTCAAACGTTAACATACAACATTTCTTGCATTTATAATTATTAGCGTGATGTATAATAAAATTAAATACATATAGGCGACTGCCCATCTATATTTCATCATCATCATCAGCTAGAAGACGTCCACTGCTGAACATAGGCCTCCCTCTTTAACCTCCACACTAAACGACATCCTGTCATCTGCATCCACTGGATGCCCGCGACTATCACAATGTCGTCGGTCCATCTAGTGGGAGGCCTACCTGCGCTAGAACCTTTCTTCCTCATCGGTTATCAGTTCTTCGACCGATAGGGCCTGCCCATTGCCACTTCAACTTACAGATTTCAATAGCTATGTCGGTGACTCTGGTTCTTTGGCGAATATCTACGTTCTGAATTTTATCGCGCAAAGAAACTCCGAGCATAGCTCTCTCCATTGCCCGTTGTGTGACTCTGAGTTTTTCCAAAAGGCCAACAGTTAAGGACCATATCTCAGTACCATACGTCATCACTGGCATCTATATTTATTAGAGCATAATACTCAGTCATTCACAAAAACAAAATCTCAAAAGCTGCAATGTAAATTCTTTATGTAGTCTCGACAACTATTAAGAAAGATTTTAAGACAGAGACGAATACAAAAAGAAGAAAATTCAAAAGTGGGTTGAATGTTTATATGTAGTCTACGCGCACAAAGTTGCGGGAAACAGCTTGAGTTTTATAATAAACGAACTATTAAAATATTAAGAAAGTAACTTACCTTACTGTATATGGTTACTATACTGTGACCAGGACACGCGCTCTCATCATTATAAGGCCATCAAGACACGACTGCTGCTGATTGATTTGAATAATCAAGACGGATGACTCTCTCACGCCTTACAAACTCCACCTAATGGAATTAAACTTCAAACGAATTGATGGGACACTTGCATTGCACTGCCACTGTGAAGAAATAGTGCAATTGAATTTTAAATTGCATTCAAAGATTAAGTTGTCACTTCTATTGAGTGACATAATAATATCAGAGAAAAAGTTTAATTGGTTTAGTTTTCTTAGAGATTTAATTTATGTTTAAACCACGGAAAGTAATTGCCATTTAGAGCCCTACAATCAATACCTATATTTAAAATCTGCAAGTTGAAGTGGCAATGGGCAGGCCACAACGCTCGAAAAACTGATAACCAATGGGGAAGAAAGGTTCTTGGTAGCAGCGTAGCACCTTCAGCGTAGGTAGGCCGCCCACTAAATGGACCGACGACATTGTGAGAGTCGCGGGCATCCAGTGGATGCAGATGGCAGGATGTCGTTCGGTGTGGAGGTTAATGGGGGAGGCCTATTTTCAGCAGTGGACGTCTTCTGGCTGATGATGATGATTCAATATTTTTATTTTTGTATAGAAGGAGAACAGAGACGAATCATTAAAAGTCTTAAAAACTAAAGCTTTTGTGTTGTAGGAAACCTGCTTGCGAGAGTTTAACAAACTGCCTATCATCAATAAACCTGTATAGTTGCATGAATTACTCAGGAAATAATATTGCAGGCAAGACTCGTCTACAAATACTTTCACAAAGAAAGTCAACAACAATTACCATCAATAATAATATAATTATCGTCTCCACGAGAGAGGTAGAAGGTAGAGCAAATGATAAAGTTTGTATTTTCTAACAAGATTATGAAGTGTCTGCGAAACAACCGACGCAATCACACTAACATTAGAAATGCGAAAGTTAGTTCGTAAGTGGAAATGTTTATTTTATTTATATTATACGGGAATACTCGCGTACGATTATATAATTAAACTTTTTTATATAACTAAATGCCTTTATTAACTAAACAAAATACAAGCTAAAACCAACACTACAAAAACAGTTAGACTGACCATAGACCGTTGAACGTCTAAAGACAATCCAAATATTCAGGCCCACTATCAGTTGGCAGCGTAAAAATGGCTGGCTAGGCCATTAAAGTGAACTGGCTTAATAATATAATAATACAACTATAGTTGCAACCGCATTCAGCAGTCTTTTTCAAGGTGAATGCGCACTCGCAGCTACGTCTCTCTTCACTCTGAAGCTTCACGCTGAAACTTTATTGTGAGGCGAGACAACATTTTTTTTTTTTAATGTTTGTGTATTATGAGGTAAATGTTTATCTTCAGTAGTTTCAGCTCCGTAACTGCTTAATTGTTTTGAATGAAAATAGATTGGAGACAGCGTTATATTCTTTAGTGTTGATTTGTCGTCAACTTGGGTTGCGTGGCATCAATTTGCGCTGTTATGGTTATGGCAGACATTACTAAATTAATATTTCGGTTATTTATTTATTGAGATATTACATGGTCAAGCCAATTACATTATTATCTCATAAATTATAATTTAAAAAATAAAAAGGTTATAAATAGTTAAAGATATAAATACTAATGTAATGTAATTTTAGAAAACTTATTGGTGTAACATTTCTCGAAAGAATAATTCAAAAATAAACCTTCTAAAACACTTTTTGGGTATTCCTCAGAATCTAGAAATTCTTGGCAATTCCTTTTTTATAGTTTAATTTCTATTTATGTAATTTACGTGTTTCAGTTCTTGATTAATCTAGAGTTTTATCATTTGTCGCTCTGTTATTTAGTTCTGATGCGGACGCCGAGACGCCGACTCGAGTGTATATCTTCCTGAGGCGTAGTTTTCATAGGTTTAAATTGTCAGTTTCGCGTTTGGCCAAAACCTAGATTTAAGCTGATAAAGTAGTATTGAGAATATTGACTCTTAACACATTATATTTAGTATTCCTTGTGACCAAAATGCAAACGTTTATTTAGCTAGAGTTTGGCGTTTGGGCGTGATAATGCCCCCAGCATGCTTGTATATATATTGGACCATTTGGGATCCCATCTTTTAACCCTCAACGGTATATAGATAACAATATTTTTTCTATAATAGGCTGAATCCTTGTTCTAGTGTTTAGTGTTCCATTGCTTTTAACTTGTTTAGTTACTTAATACAATCACTAGGCAATAAAAAATATCTTAATATTATAAAATTTATGGTTTCTGTAAGAATAGCGGTGAAATCGCGGAACGCACCTAGTTATTTGGTAAGGACTACACGAGAATTGTGACTGAGCCAACAGAGAGAATAGAAGGTTCCATTCTCTACGATTACACCTCGAACTGGGCTGTCCCTTTCCAGTTGGATAATTATGAGTACCTAGGTACTGTATGATTCTAATTGGATCTTCTATTTATTTATATCAAACTAGCTAATCCAACAGATGTAGTCCTGTTCAAATTTATATTAATTTGTTTGAGTTTTGGCCATAGGTTCATACAAAAATCTCATTAAAGGCACTTTCATTTTTATCGGAATTGTTTTTTTTTACAACTTTTCAAATTTTTCTTTAAAAACGAACAGCATTTAGTTTGTATTTATATAGATTAAGATTTTTTACGTTTGACTGTCATTTCGCGATGAGTTTAGTTATTTCACAAGGAATATTAGTTTAAAATCTACTTCCAAATTTCCTGGTATCTATAAATAGTTAATTTAAAACGAATAAAAAATCCAATAATTCAATTTGAACTTACCTTTTTATTTAATGAAGCATTTAAAGCATAATTATATTCATGAATAAATAATGGATCATTATTGAATTAATCATGAAATATTTACATCTTTGACTGACATTTCGTGTTTCAAAGTTTCGAGTAAAAGGTACATAAAGAGTTAATTTATTGGTTAACTCCACGGCGTGTGACCGATCGTTGTTTTAAATGTACTCAAGATTGACATGTTAAATGTGAATCCTAACTAATATTCTAAAAGCAAAAGCAACTCTGTCTCTCTGTTTATATGTTGGTCGCGACTACGACTGATCAGAGCGAAATTCGGTAGGAAGATAGTCTGCATCGTAAGGATGGAAAAAGGGTACTTTTGCCCCCAGAAATGCGGAAAAACTGAAAAATCGCGAGTAACACCGCGGGATTCAACCAGTAAATTATAAGTTTAAGTAAAAGTGAGAACGCACTTGAAGCAAAGATAATGTAACGATTGACTTGAAATTATTTTATTGTTATGTGTTTAGGAACAGTTATTTCTTCAAGATGATCTTAATGTTAATTAAGACTAAGCTAGGCGTAAGAATTTTGAATGAAGTTTGGAATGTTGTCATTCCAAACTTCGTTCCAATACATTCAGCAGCTATAGAGCATACACACACACTCATATCTCATTTATGTACACTCACAAACATTAACTTTCGTATTTATAATGTTAGTGTAATATAATCACATTCAAAGGGTAACTAAAAAGTTCACGTTAGATATTATATTTTTATACTACTTATATATTTTAAGATAAAAACTAAGTTAGGTATAGGAATGTAATTATTGGAAATTACTCTCCAAGCATATAGACAGAAGAAAAAAGTTAGCCACCACGGGACGACCGGCAGATGTGGAACATGACGGCATATGCGCGCGTCATAAATATTTCCGTCACTACATAACAGTCGGTTATACTGCCAACTAAAAAACTTAATGCAATAAATCTCATTGCAACGCCATGACGTAAAAGACGCAGCATATACGCACATATATATATGTGCGTATATGCTGCGTCTTTATATCAAAAGTAACAGCCAGGAAGTTAGGATTAGGATGACGCGTGAAGACAGCGTTCACACGGGTGCGGTGGCGGTGGCGGCTCAAGCGCCAATTGATCGTCGCCCAATTATACAATTGCCGTCACAAAGTTACTCCACTCCGACTCCAGTCCTGTGGCGTCTGATCCGCAGCCACGATCACACATGCTGTTAAACAGTACTTAAGATCCATACACTGTGTTGTCTTTCAAAAATCCTAATTTCCTTAGTCAAAGTCTTGTTAGAACAATTTTTGGTTGGAAATTTGTTTTTGATTACTAAACCAATTGTTTTTCAATTGTTAATGAATTGACTCAAAAATTGCCATTTTGACACTTTTGGTACAGATAAATTGTCAAAAGTTACAAACCAATTGTTTTTAAATTGTTAATGAATTGCCCCAAAAATTACCCTTTTGACACTTTTGGTATAGATAAAGTGTCAAAAGTAAAAAAAAATAGGCTATCCATTAACAATTGAAAAACAATTGGTTTAGTAGAATCAGGGCCATGTCATTTCTGATTAAGTTTGATTCCAACTCTTTGATATTAGAAATTGGGAACTGAAACTGTCTGATATGTTTGTGTTGTTTCAAACGAACACTGGCTAAATAGACTCTATTAAAAGAAAAAAACTATGTCTTGCAAGATGATTCTTATGGCAGTAAAAGGTTCTTGCTGTTGAAGAATCTTATTGTAATCGTAATAACATTAAAGAGGTTGTAAAAACTTACTTAAGCTAAGGACTTAAAAGAAAACAATCGGATCTTGCATGATCGCATTGTTTTCTGACGAGCCAGTTCTACTCCTACAAGAATCATAGAAATAGTCTTTTCCTTAATTAATCAAGAAAAGTCTTTTGCTTAATTTTAACGCAAAATCACAGAACAAATTAGTAGGCAATTTTGAAATTAGTCAGAGTCCTGTTACAGTTAAAATTTATTTTATGTATTACTTAAAATAAAATGTAGCAGGCAAGCCCTGTTACCGCTCTATTTTGAACAGCCTGATGAAGATAAGTGGTTACCGTTACCCTAGACTTGTGTGACTGCTATTTGTGAACCCTATAATGAAAATAATAAGTTTTATTTATATAACACGGGAATTACTCACGTAAGATTAGGCCGGTTACTCTGACTATAGTTTCAATCGCATTCGGCGATCTTTATCAAGGTGAATGCGCGCGCGCGGCTGCGTCTCGCTTAGCACAAACAAAATAATAAGATAAAAAAAAACCATAATAAACTAATAAGTGATAGTTAGGATTTCTTAAGTATAAAATTTTGTGGCTTTTGTATCAATGGAGTAAAGAACATTTATTATTATTTATTTTCCCCTACAGGCCTAGCCCGGACCTTTTTATAGCATCAATGGAGCCAAATCTAAAACTGTGAGGCCTTTTTGTTGATAAAAATAAATTAAACTATGTGGATGTGGAGACTATCTGGGCCGTACCTTCACCTGTTTTAAGTAGTTGAGTGTAGGTGATTGCGGATAATCACGCGAACGTGAACCCGGTTTGCGGTTGCAAAACTTTTTGCAATCACCTTTAACAGAATCGCTTAAAACAAGTGATGGTACGGCCCCTGGAATACCAGAAACGCCAATTTGTTGCTGCCAGTAACCACTTGACAGCTCATCCTTTACCCCGCCGTGATGTACTAAATTTTCAGCATGATCTTTTTCGAGCGGACCAATCCTAGGCGCGAATTGAGTGGATGACTTTTGTTTTCTCCAATGATAAGCGCCATACGATACACCCATCCCCCCGCATCCGACGTCCTCGTGCACAAGCAAATTATGACTCATTCACGATCAAGTGGTAATATTATCTTTGGTTGCTGTTATTCATGCTAAATATTTTTGGCCATCTACAGACTAGTAGAAAACCAAAAGCTTTGCCAATGTGTTGCCTGCTCTTCATGGTAAGAACTCTTCAAGCGACAACATCTGAAGCTTAGTTTCTGTCACTGGAGCGTGGAGGCCCTTTCACATGGTTTATCAGTAAAAGGGACAGTGGGAACTTGTGTAAAAGGCGGCTACAGACGTAATCGTCGCTTTATCCATTTGTAAAACAATTACTAATTGGCGCTCGATTAGTCGATCGTGGGCACACACTGCGCCTGCATCCGGCGGGCTACAAAATAAAACCAACAAACACTTAAATGTTTGAAATCTTTGACAAGTTCTAGAAAAAAAGGTAGGTACGTAGTTTAGTTCTTTTACAAGATTTGAACTTGCAATGTTTGTTAGTTTGTATATTATTAGGTCAAATCTAGCTAATCTGATTTGAACTGGTTAGAACCACTTCCTCCATACCGATTTTTCTGAAATTTTGCATACACATTAATTATTTCCTTTTGAGAGAATTTTGACGTCGCACATATTGTGCATTTGCCAGTGTCAAATATTTAAATATTTTCAAGTTTTTAACCGACTTCCAAAAGGAGAAGGTTATCAATTCGACTGTTATTTTGTTATGATTGTTACCGCAGAACTTTTGACTGGGTGAACCGATTTTGATGATTCTTTTTTTATTTGAAATCTGGTACTTCCCAGTGGTCCCATTTCAATTTGGTCCAGTTCTTATAAAGTCGGTTTTTTATTGATAATTATATTATATTGGATATCGTCAAACAAGTCAGAGTCAAGCAAAGTTTGTCACAGGTATGTTAACAAATCTTAGAAGTCCATTCAATTTTCATATCGATTTGAAACTTTGGTAGTCAATATACGTAAAGTGAGTCTATGGAGGTGTTCTCTGCCACAAGTGTGTGAAACAGCGCATCGTCAGAGCTTTCCTCATTGAAAAACAGAAGATTGTCAAGGTCCTCAAGGCACAACAAGCCAACGTCAAAGTTGCCAGTGTTGGTGGTGGTGCCAAGAAATCTGCAAAGTAAATGGTAGGCTAAATAAAACATAAAAAAATATAGTCCGGATAACAAATTGATAAACAAATGTGTTACCTACGCACTGAAGTGAGAATTTTTAGTGGTGTTACCTCCGAATTGATCTTATGATGTAACTAACCTTATTGTGGATAGTGGAACCCTTAATAGCTATTAGTAAATCCATCTAGTTTGGGCTCATTTAATTTGTTAGGCGTATTTTTTTACCCTTTTAACTGTCACTTTTCACACATTTTGATTTAAATTTAAAGGAAATTACTCACATAAGATTATCTGTTCGGGATTTTTAAAAATATTTTTTCATATGCAAATTATTCAAAAAGGCAATATTCATTGCAGGTTATTAAACATTTAATTCCAACCCCGTATTCTGCTATTGTATTCATAATTATACGTTAGATTTTATAATGTTCAGCAGATTGCAACAGTCAAATTCATAATAGTTTGATTAATAACCGCCCGAGCCACTAATCACAATATTCGTAAACGGCGAGTGGCGCCTGCGCAGCGGTCCCACGCCCAATTCCTACCGCCACAGAGTCATCTGCAGTTAATACGTGACATCACCACAGGCTATGCAATAGTTACTATGATAATCTGCCACAGATTAAGTGACAGTAAGTGCGAGAGAGCTCGACGAGTAACAGAATCGACTACAGTTCCTTGATATAACCACAGTGCAAACAGCAGTCATGAGTTCTCCGACACAGATGAGATGCCAGTGAATTTTATAGCCACAGTTTGCGTATTAGTTAGTATGATAGTCTACCACAGCTTAGTAGAAAGTTTGTAGGATATGGCGGCGGGCGTCTGTAGGCAAATGATTTAATTGTGTGCGCCGCCACTGCTCTGTAGTTAGGGGCCATAAATCTACGACTCATCGCGAATTATTCAAAGGAGCCGCGCTCTGCGGTCTCTCTAGTGACCATTATTTAGGAACTTGTCGGATAATCACCTCTTGTTTCTTCAAACTGACCACTCGAGCTCTTGGGAATTATGCCTACCTGCTTAAAGTATTTACCTACAGTAGTTCGGATACTGCACTGTTAGATTTCATCTTTCGACATTATACCGGCAGACTTTTGTACAGAAAATATATAATTAGGGTATAAATACAGGATAGAGGGTTTTGTAAACAATAAATCTACCAAAAACGTAAGTCACAGGCTACTTCAAGTCAAAAAAACATTTTTTACTGTTTTGTTTACAAATTCACCTAGTAAAATACAAAATTAAATGCATAGGAGACCTGTACATAAGTAATTTTATTCTCAAAACATATCTAATAATTAATTAATATTTGCAGTACGGATGCTCAGGAGGCGAGAAAAATCGATTAAGCTACACCTATTCTAATCTATTGAAAAAATAACTATATGAAAACCACTGAAGTAAGATTTTTTTCTCTTTTTTTGTGATGAAAACTATATCTGGGAAAACTATATCTTGGATATCTAATAATTAAAGAACTAACATTTAAAGTAATAGTGTTTTCGAGGCGAGAAAAATCGATTTAGCTACATCTTTTCTAATATCTTGATAAACTTACTTTATGAAAACTATATCTAGGAAAATATATCTGGGATAACTATATCTAGGAAAACTCTATATGGGAAAACTCTATCTGGGAAAACTATCTCTAGGAAAACTATATCTGGGAAAACTATCTCTAGGAAAGCTATCTCTGCGAAAATTCGATTACTGTAAGCAATCCCAAGCAAGTAGAGCTAGGCCACCCCAGTACCTAAATTAGAAAAAGTATTGTAAAACCTCAAGCTAAACTCACTCTTAAAATTATTTAAGATCCCTTCAATGTCATCATCATCAGACTATGCTCTGTTTACCCACTGCTGAACTTAACCTTTTCTGAAGAGCGCCATACCACAACTTTTTCTTGCTTTGCAGGATATCATCATCATCATTATTCAGCCCACTGCCTCCTCCCTCTTTCGCCTTATCTAACGTCAGTCTCGTACATGTACCACTATATTCTTTCTCTTACCGAAGTGCAAGTCCCAGGTTTATTGTAATGAGAATGGTGTATGAATATAGAGTTTATTTGCGAGTTGGAGTCCAATCTGCGGCGGCCTAGATCGCGGTGAGTTATGGACCCACTCCACCGCAGCCCGGCGGCCTGGGATCTAACAGCTCTACCGACTCTATTCTAACCACAAATATATCCACATCCAAATTAATATTATAAATGCAAAAGTAACTCTGTCCGTCTGTCTGTTTGCTACATAATCACGGCTAAACCGCTTAACCGATCTCGTTTTTTTTTTCTGAAGAAATCGCCTACAAAGTCGCGGGTACAGTTAGTATATTATATTTTTATGCCATAGGTGGCTACCTGAGCACCTGATGGTAAGCGATCACCGTCGCCTACTTGTAACAGCAGGTGCACCAGGGGTTATATTTACAATATGTATTAATACTTAACACATATAAAAATTTCTTCAATAACCCCATAATATTAAAAGCAAGCAGAAAGAAGCCGCGATTAAAGATAGAGAGTCGCGGGCATCCAGTGGATGCAGGTGGCAGGATGTCGTTCAATGTGGATGTTAAAAGGGGAATCATATTTACAGCAGTGAACGTCTTCTGGCTGATGATGATGAGATTAAAGCCGGATAGACAGTAAAATCGCTGTGCTAGCCTTGCACAGGTATAACTTATTTTGTTTATGTATGTATGTATATATAAGAAATACATAGTCAACGTATGTATGTATGTTTGTAAATTTTTCTTTTGTTGTAAGGTATACATCCTATTTGGTTGGTTGGTGTAAAACTTACACCCGTGCGAAGTCAGGGCAGGTCACTAGTTAAAAAATATAGGTATTGACTTATCGGATGATTCTGAAGGTACAGTTTAAGGGGGTTGAGATGAGACAATTTTTAAATTAGTAACCTAAAATAAAGTTTCAGCCAAGCGGCTGCGCTGATCTATGACTCAACAACCATAATTGAAATGGATTTGGCTATTCGCAAATGAGTTGAAAGAAACCGCGTTTCAAAATTATGTGTTACCAAATGTTCTATTTCAAGATGTATATTCCCTTGACAAGATCGTTTTATTTATAAAATAATGTCAATTGATGGTAGACATGACATGTGAGTTACAGAAATACACGACTACACGATTTTGACGTTAGTTTATACCGTTTTTTTTTTAAATCGTTAACATTTCGGATCTGCATGATCTAATTCCTGCGCATTTTTCTATCGAACTGCCAGAGCGGGCACGAAAAATAGACACCGCTTCATAGTTGATATTCCAAAAACCCTTACGAAGCGCTTTGATTCCACTTTTATTGTGCGAACTGCTAGTGTGTGGAATGCGCAATGAGAATGGGTGTTCCCCGATAGTTATAATCTGGGTGTCTTCAAATCACGAGTGAATCGGTTTCTTCTAGGCAAGCGTACTCCATTGTAGACCGCATCTTCGCTTAACATCAGGCGAGTTGGCGTTCAAACGCAAGCCTAACACTAAATTATTATTTTTTTAAATGGGTGTGACTATCGTTGGGCGTAGAAACCTTTGCCGGAGTCACTGCAGATTTTTACAATCATGTATTTTATGAAGGATAGTTATCGTATAGACTTTTTATTTTACCCGACTACGGAAGGAGAAGGTTTTTGATTTTGTAAGTGTATGTATGTTCATTTTTTTACCAAACAATTAGGTAGGCTTGCTCTTGACAGCAACCCATTTTCTTTTTAATCTCCTAAAGTACATAGGTACTAATTAAATATGCGCCTCTACACTACGCGTTTATAGGGTATAATGACGTCGCAGTTAATCAAATAAGGCATATTTTTAGCCTAACTCGCCACTAAAATAAAAACATATAATTCTTGATTACAACTGAGGATATTGAAAAGTGAAAAATGTATATCATAAGCTTCTACTCCTTACCTTACTAATCATATCAAATTTTTTCCGTTTCGGTAAAAAATCATATATTAGGTTTCTATAAGTCTTTTTTTTTTATGATATTGGGTGACGAGACGAGATTAGTCGCTCGCCTGATGGCTCTTCACGCTTGCCTATAACAGCTCAACGCCACTCAGAATTTTGAACTTCAACAGTTCAAAACCCTGGGCTGGCAATGCACTGCGCTCGCCACCCCGAGATATAAGATGTCAAATCTCTGTGTGCCCTGTAATTTCTTTGTTTTTAATTTAGACATTTACGTTTTTCTTTTATGTCTGCGTTCTTTTTAATTTCCTATGTAAAATACTGTAGTTCAAATAGATAGATATTTAATTCATACTTAAATGGTGGTTATATCATAGTAATAATTTAACTCTAAACGACATTCGTAGAGTAAATCTGATTTCGACTACCAAATAAATAACAAACATTATCGTAGAACTTGCATTGTTACGCAACAGGAACAATGCTCTAGATGTTGCGTGGTGTTGCATTGTGTTGCAATGCTTTGATTCACGGCCGCGAGTTGTCCTTCCGTCCGATCGCGATTCTATCTGCGGGACTATCGGACAATCGCCGTGAAATACTCCGCACACTCTACAATGCCACCCGAAACTACCTTAACTGTTACTACAACAGCTTTACATAACAAAATAAGGTCTGAAATCGAGTGAAGCATGCGAACATAGTAAGTGTGTAAAGCAATAACGACCCGCGGCCGCGTAATTCACGCCATAGCGTTCATCATGCAAAGTGGCTTTAAATCTTCAATAAGCGAATTTAAATCTTTGGCAAGTTAAGTTAAGGTTTAAAATAAAGAGAATGAGGGAAGATTTAGTATTGTTATGGAATTTGAATGTTGCTCGTGCGCAGGCGAGTAGTGCTGCCCCGGGATGTTTACAATTATCGGGATTTATGGAATAATAATGCAGTTTATTGAACATCGTTGGGTTTTGCGAGTTGGAGCGAATCTTACAAGCTTAGGTGGTACTTAGATTATTATGAAATTTCTTTCGTTTTTTGTTCATATCAGGAAATCTAAAACAATTTTTGTACAAAGTATAAAAATCATGCGGCATTATGTATGGTGTTTTAATGTACAATACGTGATAACCTATACCTACTAGGTGTTTCGCAAAAGATACTGTTACTTTTTGCCTCGATATTATTTTTTATTTATATTTGCGTTGACCACATCTAACCTCATAATTATGTGAAGATGGTAAACATGCTTAGCCTAGAATGAGAGCTGGCTCTCAAAATAACTCCCTAAATGTAATGTCTCATGAATGTTCCAGAAGCTTTAAGCCTGGTGTACGAACTTGCGTTACGCGTGCGCACATCCCTAGCGGCGTGCGATACGCATCGTCTTGTTAGCAGTATCAGATGCGCGATGCTGTAATTGGCACCGCGCCTGCGTACTCCCACTACAGAGTATCCACTCTGGACAGAGAAACAGTACTATAAACCTTATATCGATAGGCTATCGGATATGTTTGATTTGTTAAAAATAACAGGCTTAGTGAAAAATGTAATTATTATGTAATGTGTATGTACAACTAAACTACTGAAGAAATTAATTAAATCGACGAATAAAGGTTTGAAATATAAGACTAAAGTTTTTGCTCAGATTAAGAAGCAACGCTCTTTCCCTTTCGCACAACGTGAGTGCCAGTATGAAGTTTGCATAGAGACGTCATTTGTAAGTACGTATATGCACTCTTTTCTAGCCTTCTATTGAAATGATTATACATATATCTTCTTTCATTCTGAACACTTTAATTTCGTTTTCAGTGATCAGCTGGCTCTATTTATGGTTTGCTAGCTTTTATATAAGACCACAGAAAAATATCCGTCCGGTAGCCTATTTTTAGTAGGTATTATGAAATACTTATCCCGAAAAATTGGTTTTAAATAGCTCTGAGCGAAGCCTTCAAACAAAATCACACTTTCTTACAAGATAGTACAGATCCTGGAATGGGAATCTTAAGGCAGGCTGCCGGAATACACCGTTAGATGCTTGACGAAAGATTTAAGGGTGGGCTAGTAGCCATCTATATATATATATATATGTGAGAAGGTATAATAACAAATATAACAAGTACAATATAATTAAAACTCCCCGATAAAAAAATCTGATAATCTTCTAATGACTGAACAAATTTTCTTGAACCATAGCTCAAACACTCTCAATCAAATCACCTATCAAACAACAAAAAAAACTAAATTTAAATCAGTTCGGCC
This sequence comes from Agriopis leucophaearia, assembly GCA_949125355.1. NCBI lineage: Eukaryota > Metazoa > Arthropoda > Insecta > Lepidoptera > Geometridae > Agriopis > Agriopis leucophaearia. Next base: position 14,507,368 of record OX421268.1, on the reverse strand, counting down.
GTTTGGGAGCTGCGATTCCACAAACAGACACACAGATACACAATTTAAACTTATAACAGGGCCTTCATTCCATAACTAAAACACGCTCGTAATACGTCGTCCATAAACACGCGTTAAGTTAACCTCAAAAAGTTGATCTTTATTTCGTTAGGAATAGAGGCCTAATTTTTAGATATTAACTTAACACGCCGTGTTACGTGCCTGTTTTAGTTATGCAATGAGGGCCCAGCCCTCTGCGTTAGGGGTTAAAACAGAAAAACTGAGAGACACAATCTATAAATGTTCTACTCTGTGCTCTGTGTGGTTATCAATATTCCTTTACAGCTATTTAATGAGACGGTAAAGGGACAATATGGAACACGACGACGCAGTCGCAATTACACTATCCCCTGCAGATCTGAAGCCAACTCATCCTTGGACAGGTACACGGGAATAACTTGAAAGATATTGTAGAGGCACTAAATCTTTGCTTAAAGAAAGAGGTTGGAAGCCAAAACGTTTATTCGGATTACAGACTGATAGTCTCCAAATGCCTCCAGCTGGTACTAAATTGATCCATCCCAAAGGTGAGAGCAGTACTCCATGCACGACCGAACTTGTGCTTGGTACAGTGACAGCACCTGTTCCGACGTGAACTACCTACGCACCTTCGATAGGATACCCAGCTTTTTGGCAGCCAATTGAGTCTTGTTCTCAATATAGGAGCTATGATTGTGATGAGGATGACTAAGTATCGTTTTAAGCGGCAAGACTGCCAATTTGGAGCTTAGTTAATAAAAAGCACTGCTACGAGTTATAAAATTGTTTCATATAATTGTTAGTTGTTTGTTATGCTTTACGGTGACAACTCCTGGGGCCAACACCCAACTCTAAACGAGGGCCCGAATAGGTGCAGTTTGCGAAATCAAAATCACGCGACCGCAAACCGTATCTCGGCGCATAAGCACCAAACTGCACCTATTCGGGCCCTCGTTTAGAGTTGGGCGTAAGACCCCCTGTGTCTGATTTTCTCACATTTTCACCCGGAAAAACTTGAAAGTAAACCTTATTTTGTTTTATTTTGGTATCCTACTAGTTTCGCCCTAACCTAAACAAAGAAATAAAAATATATTGATAGCATTTTCTTTCTATTTTCTATACCTACCCAATAATTGATACAAATTTTTAAAAGTAGATATTAATTATTTTATTCTAAACTTACAATATCCAGAGTTGAGAATAAATTCAAATTGCTTCTTAACGACGCTATCGTACGTGTCTCAATCAACGCTAACAAATAATTGTACGACCCGCATGATGACGTCACGTTTTAATGCGCTTGCAAATTGACTGGCATGCGTGTGAAATAAAACAAGGAATTGCAACTAACTGCGATCGCGTCGCATAAGCATATCTCAGCGTTGCGCGTCTTTGGTTCCGATAAACTAAAAGACTAGTTTAGCTTTAAAATTCTAGCCATTTCTTTCTTACAAACTAAGATGAAAATAGACGCAAAAATTCTAGCGCTTTCAGATTATGAGGAACGACATTATAACATTATTGTGATGGTCACATAATAATAAATCACATTAAAAATTATATTATTAATAATAATTTAAAAATAACAAGTTTTTAGTCGCCAGATTAGAATTTAGTGTGACGTAATTTTATTTTTCGTGTTCAATGCTGGCGCCCAACTGTTCAGTTCAGTTCATTTATTTCTTCAAATGGGTACATTAGTGTACACTAAACTTATGAACGTCAAGTAACTATAATTAACTCAAATTAATTCAAAAGTGTTGCCAAGATTCCGTGTTGGAAACATACCAGACTTCAGTTTGATAGATTTACAGCACTAAAACTTTATAGAATAAAATAAAATCTATTAGCTTAAAAAAGTATAAAATAAATAAAAAATTCTAATGTGCATAATAAAATATTTGTAAATTTGTAAAAAGTCAAATAAATAATAAATTAATTAGTTAAAAATAATATGTGAGAGATTTCATTTCATTCTGTACAATCTTAATTAATTAGGTAAGTCCATGTCAATGTTTACATTTCTGATGTTGAGAAGATCTCAAGTGAGTCAGTTCCTACACCAGCCGAAGAAGTTTCTACGCTTTGACTTGTTAATCTACGCGGCTATTAATGCGTGTATCAATAGGCAAACGAGGCCGTCGGCGGAGATCAGACGCGGTGGATTGTGTCCAAGGCCGCGAGATGGCGTGAGTTGCCGCCAATTAACCGTTCATTAACGATGCTGAAGCGCAGCCGCCTGCATGTCATTGTTGTTCGGTGAATACACATTAACGAGATAATCGACCAAGCTAAGTACGGGAACGAATAATATAAGACATAGTTACTTGACTTCATTCATTATGTAAATGGTTAAGGTAAACCTAGGTTAACATATATTATACCAACTTATTAATCTTTAATTATTATGCTCTATTTTCTCACTTATGAGAAATTCCAAAGACTTGTAAATTGTCATTTAACCAATAAATTACTTATGACTTACTTATAACGGCATCATCATCAGCCAGAAGACGTCCACTGCTGAACATATATCACCCTCTTAGAACTCCACACTGAACGACATCCTGCCTGCCAACTGCATCCACTGACGCGCGACTTTCTTGACGTCGTCAGACTATGTAGTGGGAGCGCTGGCCCTACCTACGCTGCTACGTCTTCCGGTTCGTGGACTCCACTCAAGAACCTTTCTTCCCTATCGGTTATCAGTGCTTCTTCGTGGGGCCTGCCCATTGCCACTTCAACTCGCAAAATGTAATATGCATGTCGGTGATTCTGGTCCTTCGGCGAATATCCACGTTAGGTTTCTACCGCGCAAAGAAACTCCGAGCATAGCTCTCTCCATTGCCCGCTGTGCGACTGTGAGTTTTTCCAAAATGCCAGCAGTTAAGGACCATGCCTCAGTACCATATGTCATCACTGTCAACACACTGGTTAAATAGGTACCTTGTCTTTAGGCAATGTAGTGTTTTGGACTAGAAGATGTCACATAATTTACATATAACTTGGATATTGAGTTGTCGGGAAGAAATGCAATCGACACGAAAGCAGGAAGCCATACTAACGAAATGCCCTCAGTTCTATAGATAGGAACGATGTTGTGGAATATAATATATATTTTTACGCGTAGAAGTCCACCTTTGACCACCAACTCGCTTGTTTAATATTATTTAAGTTTTAGAGAAAAAAGTAGGAAGAGATGCCAATGAAATGTCGGCATTTCTATAGAAGTAAGGTCGGATGGAGTAAAATTTATAGACAAGATAAGTAATAATCCAATATAGTCCAAAATTAGAACATTGCTTGATCTACACTAAAATTTCAAATTGCTATTGACAAAATTATAAATTAAGGCATTTGTCTCAATTGTGGAGCTCTTAATTTGAACAGTATTGTGGCGATGCGATACATTTCAGCAATTATGTTGTGGACGGCGGATCTTAGTCGGCTTCCCGTCAGGCCAATCCCGTAGCCATAGAGGCAATTGACAATCATTCTGCAGCGGATGTGGTCTGCGAAAATAGATAATAATAGACTCACTTCATTTTGGAGACACTATGGCCAATATAGCCATCCATCATAAAAATAAATTATACGTAAATGCGAAAGTTTGGTTGTAACAAAAGTTTGAGTATTCTCATGCAGCTTCGCAGCGACTTAAAAAGTTCCAGGACTGGGGACTAACATATATTCTGAAAGCTAACCAGGTCTGGATTTTTCCTTATACCTACAAGGTTTAGCCTACAAAGAGAGCCTCCAGTTGCTCAAAAAAAGTTCGACGTTTGGGATGGCATGCACCAAGGGGACCTGAGGCCCCCTAGTCCAGGACTGTTTTCAGTTGAATATTATTACGGGTGGTATTTTTCTATTGGAGATACTTTTGCAATAGGATGGCGAGTAAAACCGTAGTATGATGGGAGTATAGCACATCTGTCAATTGGTTCAAGTGGCCATATTACCTTGTCTTGTCTCGGCTAATACAGTCATCTTGTAGCCAATTACAGCTCATTAATATTCGCTGGCGCTGTCGGCGGCGCTTGCAATTGGCGGCACTTTTTGTTATAGAGACTGATTGCTATCGCAGTAAGGGGTCATTGAAAAGAGTCTGTAGTTTGAACTGGGGAGCCACCACTGCTTTGAGTCGTGATAATTTTGGTGTACGAACTGTGAGATAGTGCACTCTGTATAAACATGAGGTAAATCAAGAACCTCAATATACATACTTAAATTTGATGCAGAATCAGAAAGCGATTATTCGACGAGCGATTTTTGGTAGAGGGAAAACTTATGGGTTCGCGACACTGACGTGCTAATGTGACGTAATGGTTTTCACTTGTGTCGAAAGTCCCATTGACTGCTTTTTTTACTGTTCATAGGCTTGCGCTGATGTTAAGCGATAATGCTTATAAGAAACCGATTCACTCGCGACTTAAAGACACCCGAATTGAAAAGTATACCTTTTTGCTTTATTCTACTAGTTTTACATAAGAAAGAACACACAGCTAACTTAATATATATTTTATATCAGGTTAGGCAAAATTAAACTCAATAAAATTATCAACAAATATTTATCACAAATTCCTTATTGTACTTGAAGCGACGTAGAAGCGGAATTACACTAGAAATTCATCATTAAAACAGTTTTAATATATAAATACGGAACCCTAAAAAACAGCCGTCAACTAGAGAACCTACTCTTTTTTTGGTCGTTAAAAAAGTTTTTTTTTTCACGATATGAATCCCATTAGTTTTCTGTTAAAACAGGCTCCGTTCCTTGATTGTGCAAAAAAAAACACGTGCAGAAAAAAAAAATTGTTTCAAAAACAAATTTTTTGTCGTCCGCCATATAGAGTTTCGTGTGATATCATTTTAATTTTGTATTCTTGTTAGCAAACCCTTTCATTTGATACCCATAGTTATGGGGGTGCATAAAAAATAACTATTACGCCATATTGGATTTAGAATGACGTCGCTTAGCAAACTGTGCATTGTCATCCAAACTAAACGTGTATAAAAAATTCAGCTCAATCGTTTGGGCATAAATGTTTTCATATTTATCGGGACTTATCGCGCACTATTAAATATAGGTAAAAATAGATACCTTTCGCTCGACGTTTCGACCATGTTACAATGGCCGTGGTCACGAGCTGACTCATAAATAGGCTGGGCATAAATAGGCTGTTTTAAAATTCAGTTGCTAGATTTGACCCATACTAATAAGAGAAGTTAACTAAAACCTTGTAATTAGGTGTTACATAGATGAACCGATCGCTTCAGTTTTAAGTTTGTAATAATTTTAAACAGATTGGGGCTACCTCAGCCGTATGGCGATTAAGTTAGGACAGACTGCATTTGCGTTAGGCGAGCGACAGATGTGCGTGAAATCGCCGCTAATAGCGACCGTGCTGCGTGCGACTCGCGCCATAAATTGGCTGGTCGATAATAGTACGGCTAATCTAAATGTATAGAGCTTTTATCTACTATTTTATGTTTATTTCTAATGATGTTCATTTAAAAAAACTCGACTTAATTAATGTTTAACTAAGAAATAAGCTATGTCTAATTAAAACATATATTTAAAACCTAAAACTATTACTACTTAATTATGCACACGTAAGGATGTCATGTTCATAATTAAGTTATATCTAATTAATTGGATAATTCTATAACTAACTCGATAGAATTACAATCGCAGGGTTGTCTAATTTTAACTAAGTAGATATTTTAAAGAGCAGTAAATATCATATAGTCAGAATTTGAAATGTTACTTTACAAATAAAACGAGCAGTTATATTCCTTAACAATTAACTACATGAATTGTGACAATACGTTACTGCAGGTGAAAATGATACAAAGGTTACAAAATGTATTAAGATTATTCATGGCCAATTCATTTATTAATCTTGATCAGTAGTCACCTTTATTTAAAGGCGCCTTATATTGGCTTTAGACGCTTCAGTAGCACGTTGTAAGTTGTTTTGTAAGATAAGCTGCGAAATACGTCTGTCGGTGGGTGAATGGAGAAGTGGTTGAATAGTGCCGCGGGCGATGACGAGCACCTGTGCACTGCACGCACTGTTTAGTGTAGACAGCTTTATTTTATTGTATATAATATGCCTTATTTTATAGCTTTATAGGTTACATATTTTATAGGTTAGATATTTTATAGGTTAGATATTATAATTACAAAACCCATCATATAGGTTTGCCTGCAATGCCAAGCTAAAAACTTGCTATGAACACTTTTTGATAGGCAAGTTATCATAGGCATATTTGTTTATAAATATTATTTGATTAAAAATACGTCTCATCTGGTTATCAGATCGGTGAAGGTCGATCTTCACCAGCTCTTAGACTATAATGTTATAGGTGAGACAGTGTGTGAAGATGTTTTTTTGCTATTCAACTTCAGTTGCATAATAACTTCATTTAAGTTCTGCTGCACACTGATCCTTCCGTGGCGGCCAAGTCACGAAGATGAAGTTTTAGAATATATATCCTGTAAAGCAAAAGAATAGATATAAGTGCTAACGTTATACAAAAGGGTGCATATTTGTCTAGCAGAGCTTATATACTTTTTACCTGCTATGCTGCGGGAACTGTTAGTTTTTAGGAATAAAAAATACACCTATTACTACCTCCACACGAAATTTCCGCTAAATTAATTTAGCTAATCCGTTGAGATGGACACACATACAAAAGCAACGGGACAAACACACACACCCAAGCTTTCGCATTTATAATGTTAGTTTTACTAGTGTGAAGTGTTATGTGCATCAAATCCCACTGTCACACATCACCCATTTTTTTTTCTATCGTGATTAAGTATGCGCTTGACCACCAAAACGCCTGTTGGTAAGTGACGATGTGGTCGAAGATGAAGCTCACAAACTTAGAAGATACCTATATTATAAAAGTAAAAAGACGATCATTATAATTAAACTATAACTAACTTTATAATATACTAGCCGTCCGCCCCGGCTTCGCACGAGTGTAAGCTCGGCCTTCGGCCTCGCTACAAAATATAATATAGCCTATGTCACCCGGGGATAGTGTAGCTTCCCAACAGTGAAAGAATTTTTCAAATCGGTTCAGTAGTTTCGGAGCCTATTCATTACAAACATACAAAAATAGGTACAAATCTTTCCTCTTTATAATATTAGTGTAGATGTAGATTACAATGACATTTATATTTACCATTGTTGTTCATGTGTATGTCAATCCAATCAGCCATATAATATTTAATGTTTTTGACAAAGAATCCGGTACAAGATCCTCAGGCTGTCCACTTCGTTACGCTTTATTTGACCTTCCATTTCAGTATAGAAGTTTTATTTCACCTTAAAATACCAGGCAGACTGCTTCATGTCGAGCAAGGCCTGGAACAATAACAATTAGTTGACCTTTCCCTAAAACAGCACTACATTAACAATTACTGCGAATGCGCACAAAGGGCAGACATGTATATTTATGGGCAGACAGTAGGTGCACACAATATAAACAGAAAGACAAGGGGTTATGAGGTAATGAATAGTGTAACTAGCCACGAACTGCTTCTACTATTGGGATGTCTACCGATTTTCAGTCGATGATTTGATAGAACCACTGCAACACAGGAAATACAGCATACCACAGTTTTTTTTACTGCTGAAAAAGTAAAAATATCCTAAAATAACACATGTACACATAGTAACCTTAAAAATAAAAGTAGGTAGGTTATCTGCGTATTTTTGAAATCTTGTGCACATTTTAGCCATCCAAAACAACATCGTAAAACATATCTCTACATTGAAATCTCACGCATCATCTTCAATCTTCATCACCCCGGTCGTATCTCCACTTAATAAGTTTATAGGCTCTAAGTGGCCAAATTATGCAAAGCGGTGCGAGCGCGGGTGAATGCTTTTACTTTTGACGCCTATTCAGATACACGTGGTATTCACTGTCTCTATGGGTACAGATATTCGAATGCATACCGTTCGGTATCAACATTTTCACGATGGTGACTGTACCTACTACCCAGACTGTAGTCGACAATGGAATTGAGTTTAGCCTTTCTTCCTAAAACAAATAAGCATTATATTTATCGTCTTTATTAGACTAGGTTTCGTCCTCAGATCAAAGAAACAAGGGAGATATGACTTAGTATATTTTTTTTAGTGAAAACTTCTTTGAGCACTTTTGAGCACTTTTTGGGTGAACAAAAATCATGGAATTCGCGTCATCGTCACGCTGTCACAGAATACGTAATACACAACGCTGTACCGTGTATTTTAAAACAGCGCCAACTCTCGTAGAATAGGTAAATTACTACTTAAGTTTTCACTTCTGACGTGGCAGTCCTATGACTGATGTGTTTTTTTTGCGCTCAAGTGTCACCGTTTTCACCCACTTTTATCAATTTACCGCTAAACCGCTTGACGTAAATAAATTAAATATTCTTACCTATTTTTCATGGACACTAAGAAACTTGTAACAACACCAATGAGCTAACTAATATTCCACATGCAAAAAAGCGGCAAGGCTATTTGCAGGGGGGGATTAACTAAAGGCTTCAAGCCTGATTTAGGCCTGATGCGTTCGTATCCGCTACGCTGCCTTACCATATCTCCCTATTTACCTGATCTGAGGTTTCATCCCTCTCATGTCTCTAGATTAGTCCGATACCTAATGTCGCGCGTGTGGCGTGTTGTGTCGCGGCGTGTCACCGTCACGTCTGTACGCATTCCCACGTGACATGTCATCTTGCGACATTACACCTCTCTCGTGGGAATATCTATGTAGATTAGCACGTACATTCGGGGACATAACCCAACATTTTAAACAGACATCATCATGTTACTTGCCTGAAACATAAGCTTTCTAATCATGAAACTGAGACTGAGAAAGTTTAACTCACAAACATACCAGATATTTGCCCCCAAAAGCTTCCTCGTAATTGCAACTCCAAGACGGAATTTGAACTTCACAAAATTATTTAATTGAACCATTTGTCTATAAAATTGCATAAAGATCAAATTAACAAGCCATTTATACCAAAAATATAACGTTCCTGTAGAAAACGAGTAAACTGTTAGAAGATCCATTAATATTTATGAGTTTTTTTGAAACAAACGTTGTTTCAACTTTAATATTGAAAGCACTTTTGGTCAAAACTGTACAAGTTACTGCTCTACATTGGTGGTGTTATCCGAAAGCAGCCAGTTTGCGATCAACGCATGATTGTACCGCATTCGTGATGTCGACGTGTGAAATGATACGCTAATATGATTAAATGTTTTACAAATGTATGCACTGTGAACTGTTCTTATCTGTTAATAATGAAATTTACAAAGTAATTCATACGAATTTCAATGCCGTACCAATGTAATAGCATAACCACAGAAAAGAGAAGTAAATAGAACGGAAATGAGAAGGAAACTCTGTCGCCAGGTGTTGTGACAGATATGTGATTGAACATTCTTATTTATGTCAACGCGTCAAACTCCGCGTTGACATAAATAAGAAACATAAACGTTGACATAAAACAGTTGCTATGGGTTTATATGGGTGAAAGTGGCTACAACAAATTTCTTAAAAAACGCCTTGACAGCCGTTCCATTTAAACAAACAAAAAATTATTTTCTGTGAGCAACAAACAACAAAATAAAAAAAAAATAGTTGTATCACTGATATTGTAGATATTTGTGTACAATATATTTTGGTTTAGCTTTTTAAAACAGTCATTGTGGTTTAGCTTTTAGTTTGAACCTAACTCTGGTGGCTGCTACTGGCATTAGATCCATACCAAAAATTAATCCTCTAAAAATAATTACAAACCATGGTTTGGCGTTGTTATAGCAAATTTTTGGTGTGAGCAAGAAGTACAAACATATTATTATTGATAAATAACAGTTATTATTCTCGGTCCAAGTATTTATTTGCTCTGACAACCGCATATTTTTAACGCTGATAATTCAGCGTTAAAAATATATAAATATATAAAAATCATGAATTCTGATCAATTTTGCTAGGTTTTTGAACATATCTAACTATACCTTTCAGTGAAAAAAAAAAAAAAAAAAGTTTTTATCTGACCTTTTTTACACTGTTATTGCAGCTGTCAGTTCAAAGGATTGCTTATATCGAGTTTACGCCTACACTTTTGTAGTAGTATAGAAAAATCTGTGATATGGCATACTTGTAAGGTTATTTAACCGTCAAAGTTGGATGGTCATGTGACGTTTGAACATTGTCTTAATTGACAAAAGTAGGGAAAATACTTACAAAATGTTGAGGAAATGGTTTGTAGTTTTCGGTTAGAGATTTTACACTGAGTATACTCTATATAATTATATAAGGAGTTGGGTTGTCGTGACATTACCTGGGAATTAATGTTAGTGAGGGTTAGTTGCAGGGGAATTATATTATGTTTAAAATATGTGGAGACGTGGAATTTGGCGCTGCTCTAGATTTTTTTGATGGTCTTGCGTTTGACCACCCGGTTTTTTGCGATAATGCGATCCAAGATGGAGCACGCTTGCTTAGATTAACATGCATGTTAAAAACATCCTGATTGTGACTATCATGAAATACTTATTCAGTGCATTTCACAGTCTAGCAGTTTGCACGATAAAAGTGGAATCAAAGCGCTCTGTTCAGGCTTTTAGTATACCAAACATAAACTGTTTCTGGGTGTCTTCAAATTGCTAGCGAATTTGTTTCTTCTAGGCAAGCGTGATCCAACGAAGACTGTATCAAAATGGGTAAGAGGGGATTAGATCATGCATATTCGATGCATATCGTCTAATTATGACCAACATCACCTTTTATCTTCTTATAGAACATCACCACTTGATCCCGGCATGTGTAATTCTCCAGGTCCATACTCCCAGATCTGTCCGATACCGGCAAGTCGTGCGCAAATCCCGCACCCTAATTGTAGAACATTTTTAATAACTCGTAAAGCGTTATCACAGTGCATGCGCGGGTCGGTAAATCAACTCGGCGCGGGCGCACACTGGCCACAGTAACACCGAGTGGAAAATATACAGAAAAAGAACTACTGAAAGCCCAAAATTAAGGGTGCATTATGGACTAGAACTTGGGTTTTTGTACCTTTAGCTTTGAGAAAAGGACGGTGGCAACGTGATAGGAGGCACCAGTGCGTTCTTATGGATATCCCGGAGCCTGCCGTCTGGCACAAAGGCCGGTCGGCCGACCGAGGAGGATCTAATTGGTGCGATCTCACATAACTTGACTGTATCCGCAGCTGGGTATTTTTCGAAAAAATAAATAGGAAAATCTAAATAAAAATATGTCGTTACTATATCTTTCTTATTAGTAAATTTCTTAAGAATTCTCATTAGCAGCTATGTTGCAGTTTCTACTATTCCAACCTCCACCATCTTTTCTATGTTAACTTTTAAGAAGTCGGCAAAGTATCTATGATATAATCTGGTGCGTCTCCACAGGCGACGAGACCATCAGGGGGACTGTTTACTTATTTCATGGATTAACACCTTAATTGCACACATGCTCGGCAATTTGTGTCTACAGAAGCTTTTTCTCCAAGCATCTTCTAACTCTCTTGTATACTAGGCGGAAAAAGCTGTGCGCACACATCGATGCATGAATCAATGTAGTGAACACCGACAGTTTGCGATATTGGAAGGTGTCTCTCTGGTAGTTTTTCTCCTCGGTGGCAGTACTGGGGAGAGCAGATGGGTGGTTCGATAGCACAGGTATGGTAATATTTCGCGCGCTCGTGCCTCCGACGCCGTTTTAATTATATCATATCGAGGGCACAGGATCTCCCGAGAACTGACCGCCACAGTGGAGATAGGGAAACATTCATATTCAGACTCATTACAAGTTTCAGTAACAATTGGGTAAAAATTATCAGAAGTTTTAGGATTTTTTTTATGATGATGACGTCCAGAAATTGATGGTACGGACACTCGTATAATGATTAATCTTTCTTCTGTTGTACGGACTTACAAACATCAAAAAAGATATTATCAACCGCCCTCCCTTTCTTACTCATCTTTCAGTAATGTCCATCCAAAAGTTGCCTGGTAGAAATCGCTTAAGGCGATAAGACCGCGATACTGTCGGATTTGGTATTGATTTTAAGTTATTTTGTATATTTTTCGTTGCATTAAAGTGATATTATATTGTATTGGAATAGTCAGCTAGTGTTATATGACTGGTCCATCATTACGTAGAGGGTTAGGAGGTAGACTGGTTCGCCTGAGCTGTGTATAGGATAAGAGCGCGGGCGCACTGGCTCCGGCAGGAATATCGCGCGCTGATAAATCACAGCGTCCGCGGTGCGCTCATAACTCAGCGCTGCAAAAGCTCTACTGCAACATGGCTCTGCAGCGCTGCAGCTCCGAGACCCGCAACACACATGCATCCGATTATTTTATAGATCAGATAACGATTGCTGCTCGTTTTTTTTTTATTGGATATGAACCTTTGACCACCAGCTCGTCTGATGGTAAATGCACTAGTATATTTTTATAATAACCTGTGTGATTTTCACTCTCATTAAGAGGAACTTTTGATTAAATTAATGATTCACCAAAAAAAATGTTAATGAGATATAACAAAACTCTAATTTAAGAAATACCTTTTTACCACTCATTTTCTTCTTCCTATGCAAACAGAGATTTTGTATCTATATGTGTGTATAGGGGGTTTAACATAAATATCAATTTATATTTGTTGTAATAACCTGTCCGTGTACGACTTTTGCACTTAAGAAGAAGCATTGATCATCACCAGCCAGAAGACGTCCACTGCTGAACATAGGACTCCCCCTTTAACCTCCACACTGAACGATTGCCTGTCATCTGCAGTATCTGCACCCACTGGATGCCCATGACTCTCACAATGTCGTCGGTTCCTCTAGTGCGAGACCTGCCTATGCTGCGTCTTCTGGTTCGTGGTCTCCACTCAAGAACATTATTCCCCATCGGTTATCGGTTCTTCGAGCGATGTAGCCTGCTCATTGTCACATGCCATGGGCAGAAGTAGTAGCAGTTAATAATTAGGAACAAAAGTAAATTTTATACAACAAAACTCAAATTTGAGCAGTAATTCTTTACCATAATTCTTTTCCGCTTTCTATTTTTCTTCTTCTTTTAAACTAATTTTTATATTTTACTTTAGTCGCTGTGCGATAATGCCAGTCCCGTTTTACAACGCTACTTATGCAATCAAACCAGTATGACCAAGACAATGGCTATACGTATACTATGAACTTGCCTCTGTCTGTATTCCCGCAAGATTATAATCTTGGAGTATGCAAATCTAGGGTTATTAGGTTATTGCTAGGCAAACGTTCTCCATCTTCGACCGCATCATCGCTTTTCATCAGATGAGATTGTAGTCAAACGTAAGCCTAGTCCTACCTAGTACGTAAGTAAAAAATCATTAAATTGACTTAGACTATTAGATTTAGGTTCATTGAGTCCGGCAAAACCCACGTGGGTGTTGCTAGGATATCTCGAAACAAGCAAACATCTCGGGGGCTTACTCTGTACTCATACAGTATATACATATATATTCTCATAGACTTGTCTGTGTAAAATAGCAGACTTATAAAATCCATCTCACAAGTGACAATATTGTTTCGACCATTCACGACCCAGAATCGTAGACCCTAGAGAAGGATGACTAGGGGAGCTAACTCGTATTAAATATGGAAAAAGACCGAAAGAAGAGAAGGAATCGTCTGTGAAAAATCGATTTTAAACTAACTTCCCTGGGGGACTTGAAACTTTAAATTAGTTCAGAGGGTGACAATGTAATATTACTTATATTGTAAACTTCATCATCATCATCATTATTACAGCCATAAGACGTCCACTGCTAGACATAGGCCTCCCCCATCGATTTCCAAAAGGACCGGTTGGAAGCGGCCTGCATCCAGCGTTTTCCTGCGGTCTCTTTTGGGTCGTCTGTCCATCTTGTGTAAGTGGTTTTGTAAACTTACTTCAAATTAAAAACGTGGGTTTTTTAAAAAGTTACAAGTAGGTTTTTTTGTATAAAAGACATCAACGCGTTGCTGTTGCTACGAATTTGTGTTTTGATTTGTTATCCTGTGTTTTTCAAATGCAATGTATTCGGTAACGACTACATAACAGACTAGATAACGACAGTAGGTATGGTACTTAAGAGGCCTCTATTCGTCTGAAGGTTTTTCGCTCGCACATTTTTACATTATTGACCATATAAAATTACTGAGTGTGAATTTACAAAAAGTGGCACACCCAAGTTTAATATACCCAAGATAGTCAGCAAAACTGGAGTGTGTCACTTTTTGTAAATTCACACTCAGTAATTTTATATCGTCAATAATGTAAAAATGTGCGAGCGAGAAAGCTGCAAACGAATAGAGGCCTCTTAATAGATACAAATTTTAACTGTTAACATTCAACACCTTCAAAGTGACGTCTTATTTCCCAGGAACCACATAATCACTCACATTTAAATTCATAATCGATTTCCAAGGAAACCGATTGGAAAAACAGTTCGTGAGATCGATAGCTCGTTTCGCATTCAGATCGCGTATTTATATTTAATCTGCACCGAGACATATCCAGGACAAAGTTTTATTCAACACTTGATGCGTAAAAAATCATATGTAAAGTTTTGTGGTCAGCATTATCGATATAATAGTCCGGGGCAAGCTTACCTACTGCGTTACATGTAACCTTTAATATTGGTTTATAAGGTTTAAAAGTGTGTGTTTTGATTGTCCAGTTAAGTTGGTGTTAGGTCCTCTGGTTGGCGCGTACAGTGTTTGTTATTCGAGAGACGCGCTGCACACCTGCGCGAGTCGTGAGGTGAATTGACAAAAATCTCGATCTACAAATATTAATGGGCGATTAAAATGCTGATTATGAATTATATCAATATAACGAGGCCTATTAGTTTTGTTGATGGAGTAATGAGTGATTCAGTTGACAATTACTAGATGTAATTTGAACCGGATGGGGAGGGATGTACGCGGACAGCCGCGACGATGGGAAATGGATGTATATCCGCTAAATATAGTGTCATAAATGTTTAAAAAAAATTGGGAGCTTTAAGGTGGAGAATTATATCATTTTCCACGCAGTAGTGGGTGGAAAATGGTTGATGATGATGATGGAGAAAACGGCAACTTTGCATGGTCCTTGCTGCGCAACAAAGTTATGAAAACCTTTTTTTTAACTTAATAGCGCGTAATTAACTAATGCATATAAAATTGCTATGCTCGGTGATTCTACATGGGACAAAATTCGGAGCGAAGTAATCCGACATAGAACCAATAAGTCCGACATAACTCAAAATATTATCCAGCTGAAATGGCAGTGGGCCAGCCATATTGCTCGAAGAACCGATACCCGATAGGGAAAACGAGTTTAAGAGAGGAGGTAACGTTTAGGCAAACGTAAAGTGTAGATACGTAAAAAGACGGGTAAAACCTAGATGCAGAGAACTGCTGACTAAACTCAGTGGCGTGCATTAGGAAAGGCCTATGTCCAGCAGTGCACCATAAAAGCTTGATGATGATGATAATGATGAATATTTAATAGACTTATTCCGGAGAAGTTGGCAGAAAATGGCGGAAGGCCGGGATTTTTGGAAGGAAACGGGAAACCTTTGTCCAGCACTTTGGACAGAATAAGTTTGAAAATTGAAAAAGCCCATGTCCAACTGACTGATGCGAGCTGGTCATGGTGATAAATGCAAATTAATACTTATTTTCCTCCAGAACATATCCATTATACATATTGGTACCCCGTGTCTTGCATGGTAGTTAGTTTGTAAGATATATAATCTACTCGTAGTTGATTGAATCAGGTATTACTTTGCAGAAGCTATTTTTTTTATGACACTGTTTTTTGTTGTTGTTTTTTACGAGACGAGCGAAGCCGCTCGCCTGATAGCTCTTCACACTTGCCCATAACAGCTCAACGCCACTCAGAATTTTGAACTTCAACAGTTCAAAACCCTGGATGGCAATGCACTGCGCTCGTCACTCCGAAATACGATATAAGATGTCAAATCTCTGTGTGCCCAGTAATTAAATTTAAAAACTCATTAAATTTTTAAAACTATTTCTTAACAAATCTCTTTTATATTTTTAACGTCGCATTAAGTACAATAAAGAATTTGGGATAAAGTATTTTATTCATTTATAGGCATTTGTTAATGATGCTAATTTTGCCTAACCTTAACCAAAATTTTATTATATAAAAGCCAAAATAACCTGTCTCAATGAATTGTCCGAGAAACCAAAAAAAAAAAAGGTCGGCCAAGCGCTCAATTTCAACACGTCCTGAGGATTCCTCGTGAAGAGGCGAAACATGTGTCGACAAAGTGCTCTAAGGAAACGAGCATAATTGTTTACTTCTTTTACTTTTAATTCAATTTATATTGATTTTCCTTACACATTAATTACTGATTTGTTTCAGATATTTTATAATAAATCTTAACAGTATTAAAAATTAGTTTCAGGCTTAATAAATTTATGGTATGAGAATTAATTCTACTTTGTTTCAGGTTAGGCTAAAAATATATCACTAACAAATTTCTATAGAGTAAAATAATAATAATTGATCCCAAATTTCTTATTGTGTGTACTTAATGCGACGTTAAAGCTTTGTCAAAGAATCAGTTTTAGATGTAATCTAATTTCAAGATCAGAGTAAATCTTTTAAGACTGCGTACTTTACCAAATCGTCGCTTATCAACAGGCGAGTTGGAAGCCAAACGACTTATACGCGATAAGAAAATATAGTTTCTTCCATTTGTCAAAAGGTCGTGTACCTTGTATATTAATTTTTTTATGGAAAAAGTGTCATAGATTATAAAAAGATTACCTACTCGTAAAAGACTTGAAATTTTTTATGCTGTTCTTTATTTAACGTTCGCTTTTGACGCTCGCGCCAAAAGGGAATGTTGAGGCAATGAAGCAGGAAAAAGCACGAAATCAATAAAATAAAAAAGATGCCCCAAAATCATTTAGATATGAAGGCTTTTGGCATGATGGGGCAAAACTCTCAACAAGCGGCAAATTGGACTAAAAGCTCATTAAAAGTTTTCTCCGACAAAAAGTAGCTTGTTAAACTGTATTTCAAAGCCACATAACCTGCATCAAATTGACAATAGCCTGCATCATTGCCATTATATTCTGTTGCGGCAATTTTAATAAATTAAAATGTGTTTTTCTTCCCATGCTTCAGGTCTAATTAAAACCCGAGTCATCTTTCATGAATCAATCAAAGAATTTGATCGGCTGGTACTAAGAATTGTCGTTTTGGAACTTCAATGGCCCTTGTGAATGGCCTAAGTAAGGCTGGGGCCTCACCACAAGTTAACTTAGTGGCGAAAGGAAAGACGACTGCTTACGTAAACGCATTTTTTTGTTTACCTACACATCACATACTTGGACACAGCAACGCCTATCGCTTAGTATGCATAGTGATTCGATAGTAGCCGGATTTTTACAAACCTTTATGCGTGCTCTGCAGTGTGAACCTGCTCTTACTGATTCACGCAGTAGACAGGCATGGGATACGTGAAAATAATCACTAATGATTGCACTGATTTTACTTTCTCTGAAACAGTGCGTCACTCGAATTATACAATAACTTTGTGTCATGGCTTTTTGGAAATTTCAAGGCATTTTAAACTAAAACTGTTGTTTCTTGAATAAATGTATAAAATATTTCGTAATTAGCTGATACAATTAGGTTTAGGTTTATTTTGCATTTTATCTTTACGTTTCGAGACCAACCCATGATCCTAATTATTATTTATTTCATAGCTGTAGTTTCAAAAACCGTGGGGAGGCATTTGGAGTATAGTTTTTGTGATACGACATTATTTTGATAGCGTCTTTAAAAATATAAGAAAGCTTTAAATAGAAAAAAAACCTATATGAAGAAAGCTGTTATTGATACAAATATTATTTAATAAATTACATTATATTATTATTAAATTACAATAAAAAAATTAGATCTGAGCGCCTGATTTATCGAACTCGACGTATAATCATTGTCATTCAGGGTAGTAATGCCGCCAGCATGCTAGATATATATACGCTGCCAATTGGTAGTGGGCTCTTTTGGATTATCTTTAGACCTTTGACAGTATTTTATTCCTTAAGAGGATTATGTAGTACTTTGGGCAATTCTCTAGATTTATCATCAAAATTATTATATCTCAAAATTTATAGAAAAGATGAAAGATAAAAGAACGAAGATTCGGAACCCAAAACTATCATGCAGTGACGCCGTATATGATGCCACTGATCAGCATCGATGGCAAAGGACTATCCAGAAGGTAAGTGGTCAGGATCATCACGACGCTCAACATTAAACCAGCTACTGAAGGAGTCATACTTCAACGGTCTACCTATGTGTAATTCATCTGGTTTCTCTATAAAAAGCTAAGTAGTGTAGGTAGTTAGTCTGCTTGTATATAGTTTAGTTATTAAAGGTTAAAAGAAAATCCTACTTTTGATATAATAAATCAGTTGCAAGCCGCAAGGCACCGCCAGTCATATCACATTAGTGGCAATGAGCAGGCATGGCACGCATCCATTACAATAGCTTGCCGACTCCCGCGCATGGCAAGCGTTCGGGGAAGGAAGCGCTCTCGGAACTCGAGCCTCGCACCTGCGTCTCTACCAACTTGCTACCAACGCTACTCGTACACTGATTAGGGTGATGCACCTTCAAGTTGAGTGATGGTCCGGGTTCATTGAAATTAAAATATATATTTTTTATATTTGAATTGTTGTTCATACTTGAGGATTTACTATATATTTAAATGTTAGAGATAGACAAGGTCCGCAATTTTTCCCTACTTTGGTTCTTATAGGAATCCTTCTCACGTCTAACAATAAATTTAGTCGTATACAAGGCCTGTAGGTACATTTAGTAAGCATTTAGCACGTGGCGTCCTCAGCACGGACAAAGTTCTGTGCTTCCATATTCAATGCGATTCGCTGAATTGGCTGGTAATCGATTTATTGTCTACAATATCGCCTACTGTTTTACAAAAAGTGTGCCTTGAATCACTATTGGACGTAATGAGTACCACTGACGTGATTATATGGATTTTAAGGTACATATGTTATCTATTTACATTTTAACATGAGAGTTTGAAGTCTGAAAGTAGCAACCATTGTCCATTATCAGAGTACACAATATTTGCCAAATCGGATAGGCAGCGATTTAGAAATTGTGTGAGATCTTCTCGTGAAAAATATCACAGTGACTAAAGACAACGGTCTTTAACCATTGTGTGCTGCCAGTGATGACTTAATGATACTGAGACGTGGTCCTTTAACTGTTGGTCTTTTGATAAAACTCAGAGCCGCACAGCGGGCAATGGAGAGAGTTATGCTAGGAGTTAATTTTTGCGCGATAGGATCTAGAACGTGGATATTCGACGAAAAACCAGAGTCACATAGCTATTAAAATTTTCAGGATAAAGTAGCAATGGGCGGGCTACATCACTCGAAGAACTGATAACTGATGGGGAAGAAACGTACCTACTTGAGTGGAAACCACGAACGTCGGAACGTAGGTAGGCCTCCCACTAGATGGACCAACGACATTCTGAGAGTTGCAGGCATCATACATATTGGTTATCATCATATTGGCGGCTAAGGGAACGCACTCTAATTAGCATCAACGCCATCATCATCTCTGCCAGTGCGTTTGCACATCTATGCACAATTAGTAGAATCGACGCCAATAGAGTCGCGGCTAGAGCGAGACAAAGCAGTGCGCGCTCATTGGACGAGCAAGAGACGATGGCGGTGCAAAGATCTGCATAATTAGTTTCAACAGTACTTCATCGAACTAGGCATCTACGCTTAGCTATGTGTCTATATCTAGATCTATGCTATAGGACTAGAGCATTGATTTTGCAATTTAATTTATATATTTTTATTTATTTTTTATTGTTTGTTTTGCAGCGCCACGGACTCCAGGGTCCGTGCCCTTTGTTAACTTCACAAGAGAAATATACAAGTAATAAAAATCTTATTACTATATTGCATGTATACGGTCCAAACCGCCTGCCAAGCGTCGGGATTATGGCAACACCCCTCTATAGGAGGCCTTGTCCAACAGTGGACGTTAATTGGATGATGGTGTGTGATGTGATGTATACGGTTTCTTCTAAGCAAGGGTGCTTCATCGTAGGCCGCATCATCGCTTTACATCAGGCGAGTCGGTGGCCAAACGCAAGCCTATTACTAAATAATAACAATAATACACCGAGCAGTACAGGGGCCTTACGCCCAACTCTAAACGCGGGCTCGAATAGGTGCAGTTTGCAAAATTATGCGACCGCAAACCGTATCTCGGCGCGTTAAGGCAAGCAGCACCCGTTCACGAGTTGACGCATGTGCCAGCCATCGCTCGCCTCAATAAATAAATATATAAATAAATGTATTTAATAATTTTTGGTTATAGGCCTCTTCCATCTGGTTTTACTCTTCCTTATCATGAACCAAGCGCATCCAATTGACTCTTGCAATGGCTGTGATGTCATCAGCACAGCATCGGCGCGGGCGCCCTCTAAATTCGCCCTATTAAATGTAGGCTTTCAAAATATGTTTATACTATAATATAGTATTTATTCTATCTTTTAGGAGCTCTATAAATATTTATAAATAGAATTAGAACGTTAAAATTGTCGTTCGTAGACCGCATGAGATGGCGGTCAAACGAAAGCATTTTATTCAATACAAAAATCTAGTAGGTATCGATTTTTTACATCCTAGTTGGTATTTTTTTTGTATAAAAACAATTGTCAGACTATGCGAAAGATCAAAGGGCGATTGAAGGGAAAGGGAATGAAGGATAGAGTCCTCAAAGGTAGGCATTGCCCTGACAATGCCATGAGTATTGTAGGTGTCTATAGGCCGGCGGCGGTGACCACTAACCATCAGATGACCCGTCGCTTGTTTGCCACTCTTGTATTCTATAAAAACAATGCAGATAAAAAATATTACCCGACCGTGTAAATATCGCTTTAATCTAGCTATGGTTAAATCTATCTCACGTTCTACTTACCCAAATCTGTCTAGCCCCAGTTTCCAAAGTCCCTCACCTGTTATCTCGTGATAATGATTGTTGGCAGTGACAGTAGGTAATGTAATCGCGCAGGCGCCGAAGGGTGACGGTCACGACGCGTGCGCAGCCAACGAGCGCGGTTTATGACATCCTTACATATCGCTGACTATTAACATTCGGTTATTTTGCCAAGAGATTGTTTTAATGATATGCAAAAATATTTCGAGTAATATTGGCATGTTTTGGTGGCGACTGAGTACTTAATACCATATTGTGACGCTTTACAATCTGATAGCACCTGGTTCAATCCTCAGCCCTGCAACAATAACATAGTACTTAAATAATTTTTCATTAGGATATATTCCAATTCCGATTATACTCATAATCGGAAAGTAGGTCTGGATTGGACGGAAATAATTTACATAACAGGATAGACAGGAGATGTAAAAATAGTTAGTCATCATCATCATCATCAGCCAGAAGACGTCCACTGCTGAACATAAGCCTTCCCCTTTAACCTCCACACTGAACGACATTCTGCCATCTGCATCCACTGGATGCCCGCGACTCTCACAATGTCGTCGGTCCATCTAGTGGGAGGCCTACCTACGCTGCGTCTTCCGGTTCGCGGTCTTCACTCAAGAACCTTTCTTCCCCATCGTTTAACAGTTCTTCGAGCTATGTGGCCTGCTCATTGCCACTTCAACTTGCAGATTTTAATAGCTATGTCGGTGACTCTGGTTCTTTGGCGAATATCTACGTTTCGGATTTTATCGCGCAAAGAAACTCCGAGCATAGAAAATAGTTAGTAATAGTTCTGAATACCATAAAATTCTAGTAGGATTAATCAGAGTATTGTTAATACACTTACATACCAAGTTTCATTGAGTTTTCAAAATAGTTAATAGTTCTGAATAGAAAGTTCTGGTATGATTTACTATTTTGAAAACCCACTGAAACTTGACAGTGTAAAGTGTAAAGATGACCCAACCTCCAGGGGAGTTTCAAGACACCTCAAATTATATTTGTGGACGTTTATCACGCATTGAAAATGAAAATAGAGGCAGATAATTTAAGCAAGACTACATTATTATCTGATTGATATATTAAACGGTATAATAGAATTACGTAAGTTTCAAAAGTTGCATCAATTAAATGAGCCTAATTAAATGATTTGTATTACATTCAAAACGGATTAGATTTCGTTCACAATAAATTTTATTCAAATAAATATTTCAATTGTATCTTGGGGCTTATATAATTATACAATTATATCTTGCTTTCTTGATTTGGAAATCTGCACTAAAAATCATTGAAAAAAAAATAGTTTGTGAATTTTATTATAGAAACTTATCGACCGGCCTAATCTTACGCGAGTAATTCCCGTGTAATATAAATAAAATGAGATTGTGAATTGTTTCACATTTTTATAAGTTTACCACAAAATGTTTACATGTTTACGTTTACAGAACGAAGTACATGTTTATACCGCTTGTTGTAACTTCATTACTTTCTAAATGATTGTAGTGTAGAGTAAAGGAGTATAATATTCCGTTTTTGCTCGAATGTCCTGTATAGGGTATGGTGTCTGAGTTCGGGAGAGTTCCCATGATAGTCCCGTTACGACGCGCCCTTGACCTCCGCTGGCCGCACACGACACGGTTACTGCAGTACAAATGCCATGTCCACACTTACAAGTTTACAGTTTTTGATGTGAAACATCACATCTATTTTGCTGTTCTCAGCATGTGTTCCCACAGATATACTTTATATACCTATACATATCTTAACGGTTATTATGTATAATAACTAACCAAACTCGAATTACCTACTTAGCGATATGTGTTTTTTTTGTCTGTTCTCATGCTTATATTTTTAAATCCTTACCGTTAATATACACTTAATTGACTAACTTTTAAGAGCTTTACTATTAAGAATATCCTATATGTAAATATTTCTTTGAGAAAATAAATATCTTTTACCTGAAAATCAATTGGCGTGGCTCGGCAGTAAAACCAACTCGTATATATCAATAGATATGGTTTACATCAAATTCAAAGTTTGTTATTTAGTTAGGTATACAAGGTCTTAAAATATAAAATGTCCATCCATTAACAGCCCTAAGGGCGTGCAAGATTGAATTACATTATAAATATTGCAAAACAATTAGATGAATTTATTTTATTAATAATTTATCAACAAACGAAATCATGATAATAAAAATGATATGCCTTTTTTTAGGAATTTTTCTACTTCATGGAAGTAGATCATTCATATTTTTTTTTGGAACAGTCTTTCTTTTGACCGCCAACTCGCCTGATGTTAAAAGATTTTTTATTTAATTTTAATGTTTTTTTTTTACTGGCGCTATAGAAGAATTCCGTAAACCACCTCCCAGTTTTATTTAGTGATAGTTATTTATAAATGTCATGATTGAAGCGAAAAAGAAGGCACAGAACAAATCATTCATCAATAAAAAAAAAAATGGAATAGTCTTTCGTTAGATCGCCAACTCACCTGGTGTTAAGTTTTTTTAAAATAAATTTTACTGGTAGCTGTAGAAGAATTCCACTAACCACCTCCCAGTTTTAGTTAGTAATAGTTATTTATAAATGTCATAATTGAAGCTAATAATAACGTGTTAAGACGGCATACTTTTCACGTTTGGTACTCTAAAGTTACTTATATGATTATTTACGGGATATTTACCGTGGTAAGGTTGTGGAAGGAGCTCCCGATATTTCGGCGCAGTTACATGCACCATGTTCACGGGAAGACATGTGCATGTAACTGCGCCAAAATATCGGGAGCTCCTTCCACAACCTTACCACGGTAAATATCCCGTAAATAATCATATAACTTTAGTGAACAACCGTGATAGTTTAAAACAGTGGTACTCTAAAGTTGTGTAAACAGTAGTAGCTGCCTTGGTAACTTAAATTATTCTGCAGTTACGCGGAACCAGTTCGAAAACCGTCAAGCGTATGGTGTTCACGTAGAGTACGACCGTCTGAACACATTCGTGTGGGTAAACCTCGTTAGGAGCTCCTATGTAGAGCAGATACATGCGATGTGTTCCAGACGTGGGCGGTATTAGCATTCAAGGGACGTAGAGCGGACAGGAGGCTGGTTGGGTACTATAGTATACGTGTAGCTAGTTTACACTTGGTATGTTTCTAAAGAAGTGTAGAGATTGTTATCTATGTGCTGTAGTCTATAATTGCATTTTTAAAATCAGTAATAGTAATAGCGGTCTACGATGGAGCACGCTTGCCTAAAAGAAACCGATTCACTCGAGATTTGAAAA
The DNA here is from genome assembly GCA_949125355.1 of Agriopis leucophaearia. Classification (NCBI taxonomy): domain Eukaryota; kingdom Metazoa; phylum Arthropoda; class Insecta; order Lepidoptera; family Geometridae; genus Agriopis; species Agriopis leucophaearia. The sequence continues at coordinate 14,482,969 of OX421268.1, read as the reverse complement.
CACCCATTTGGAATCAAAGCGCTTTGTATGGGTTTTCGGAATATCAACCAATTACAAATATCAAGCTATATTAGAGTGAAACAAATGACTGTGGCTATAATTAATATAATTATCAATACAAAAAATCTTATAATGAAATTTCAATGCTGACCGACTTCATATTATATCATCATTATCAGCCTATCATATTATTCCCACTGCTGAGACGCAAGCCTCGATGAATGTCATATGCCTTTACTTATGAAGTTTTTGGACAACTATATGGTTTCCTCACGATATTTCTTCACAGTTGTTCAGCGATGGGGTCGAAACTGCACATAATTTCATCATCATCAGCCAGAAGACGTCCACTGCTGAACATAGACCTCCCCCTTTAAACTCCACACTGAACGACACCCTGCCACCTGCATCCACTGAATGCCCGCGACTCTCACAATGTCGTCGGTCCATCTAGTGGGAAGCCTACCTACGCTGCGTCTTCCGGTTCGTGGTCTCCACTCAAGAATCTTTCACATAATTTATTTGAATACTAAATAAAGTAATTGGTGCAGAGCCGAGGATCGAACCGGGTGCCGTCAGATTGTAAAACGTACCTACCTGCTACCGCGCCTGGCCATCATCGTTCATTCAAATCCGCTATCAGAAGGTGTTAACTGACTCAACTGATGATGATGATCTCGATGATTACCTATACTCCGCTCGCCCGTTGCTCAAATATCAAATTGTATAAGAACCTACACATACATTTTAGCGATAAGGCCGCCACTTGTGGTACTAGCTCTTAAGTTTCTGTATCTGTACCATTATTATTTTTCTATTATAGTTTCTATCTATATCTTTAAAAAAATACCGATAGTTATAGTTCAGTTTAAATTGCTTATATTAGAAATCGTAATATTTCTATTTCTGAGTGGGAATAGTTATGATTTAATATCTATTGAGTTTCGGAAAAAACAGTGGTAATTTACCATTATTGCTTGAGATATGGTGCGGAGCGATGAATTTTATACCCGTAAAGTGTTTTTGGTGGATAGTCCGACATTTTACAATATATAATATGTATGTACATACAGTATAGGGCTGTAGAGTTGGGTTATTCGAGAGAAAAGGGGAAATATTTCCGTCATAGGTGTCATTTTCCAAATATCATTAAGTTGTGTTGTGGGGTGAGATGCAGTGTCGTCGTTAGTGACGGCGAGTGAAACCGCGCGTAGTGGTAGTGGTGCGGAAGGCGCGTGTTATCGAGCGCCCCCGCGCGCCGCACCCACCCCCCACGTCACCCCGCTGCCCGCCCGGGAATTTACAATGCTCGGCCCTAGAACCCATACCACGCTGCCTCCCGCCGCCCGCCCGCCCAAGTCACGCAACTCTCACTCGTATCACTACAATGCAGAGACGAGTATCAAATACACGGCCCCGTGGAAAGCCTCCTCGGTGTGCGTGAGATTTTCTCGCCTGGAAATTCTAATGCGCCGCGCGACTGCGATAAAAAATGAACGGCGGGAAACGTGAATACATTACCGAGAGCGAGACGGCGCGAACCCGCCTACGCGCCGCGACGCCCCTCACAGTGTCTATGTATTTTACACCACTTTATATTTTGAATTCGTCTGAAAAAAGGGACGGAGGCTCCGACTATGTGCGCCGGATTTATGCCAGTTCAATTATGTATATATGTAGCTTTTGCCTCGCAGAAGTTCCGCTCGTATATCACAATCTAGTCAAAGGGGTTAAAAATTATATTAGACGTTAAAGTTAAATACCGTGTGAATCTAACAGGCGATTAGTTATGGCGAGGGGATGCGTTAGATAGTGGTATAATTAGTGCATCGTTAGACGCGCGACAAAGGGTTGCATTTTTTGTGCGGCACACGCGCGGCCTTGCGCGTTTTTGTGCGTTTTTTTGCGTCTAATGCCGCACCTGTTAAGCAAGGGTTAGATGACACCTGGCTCGCTTGCGCCTTACACGTGGCTCATTGAGACTTATTCCTCGTCGAAATAGACCATGAGACACGCCAAGACTTTTTTTAAAGTGATTTATTGTAGGGCTACGGAACGAGGCTGCAGTTCACAATAACTTATTTTGTAGGGCCGTTCGCCCTTACAAAACATTTTTTGAGTGCTGATTTAGTTCAATAGGTGATACTTTATGTAATCAAAATACTGACTTTTATAATACTTATAGATTTTTAATACAGATCACTGAATAAAAACAATGTAATTAATTGTATCTAAATTCCTTCTGCCCATTTTTCTATCGGACTACCAGAGTGGGCACGAAAAGGTGACCCTGCTTCATGGTTGATATTCATAATATTACAACTTCGCTGTAATATTATGATATTCAAAAACCCATACGAAGTGTTTTGATTCCAGTTATATTGTGCGAACTGCTGGCTAGTCTGTGGAATGCGCTGCCGGAATGGGTGTTCCCCGATAGTTACAATCTTGTCTTCAAATCTCGAGTGAATCGGTTTCTTCTAGTTAAGCGTGTTCTTCTAGACTGCATCATCGCTTAATGTCAGGCGAGGTGGCGGTCAAACGAAAGCCTATTACTAAATATATATAAAAAACTTTTGTTAATTGGTTATTATTACAACCTTCTTAAGACTTGGTCTTCTTGTATCCATTAAATAAGTATACGCCTACCTAGTAGGCAGTGATAGTGGTAGTGTGTACCTTAGGTAAGTCATGTCAAATCTGATTTTCAATGTTTTGAAGTCTGTCAATAATTAATACAGCTGTAAAAAAAAATGATTGTATTTATTTATTTTATTGGCGATGCGGATGGGTTGGGGGGATGGGAGCCTTTGCTACACCGTCGGCCATTGTTGTCCCCCCACATATCCATCGTAGCCAGCGGCGAAGTAGCACTCGTGCCACGGCGTAGCCTAGGACTTCAAAGCCAAGGCGTTACATCGAGCAAATTTAAATGGGGAGGATTGTGTCAACCCTATATGAAGTTGATATTATTGTACCTAATGTCATGTTAAATATAATACAAGTACAAAAGAAATAACTGTATTTATCTGTTATATTTTTATTTAGACGTAGAATGAAGAAGCAAATTTGGTATTGGTACCTAGGTAATCTAGGTACCTATAGTTAGAAGGCATATCCTGAAAGCCTCAGATCCTATGATTGTTTGATAAAATAAAAAGAAATATGTGCATTGTTTGCATGATCTGAACTTAATAGCCATCTATCAAAGCTTGGTATTTTAAAAATACACAAAATAACAAAACTTGGGTGCTGCCTTTTTTTCCTCATGATTGTTTTTTTTACCTAACACGTCCTGTGCATTGGCCAGTGTCATTCAAAATGTCAAAATGTCAATTCAGTGTCAATTACTGTATTATTTTCCTAAACTTGTGTATTTTAGAGTGTTAATTAATAATAAATGTTTTATTTATTCAGTGTTAGCAAGTGGGAACGTGATATACCTAATGGAGTAAAAGGTGTATTTTTATGTCGATTCCAAAACTCCGTAGGAGCTCCATAGAAACTCTTGTAAAGTCATCACTACTTTACTATGGGGTATGCTTAAAACAGTAAACTGGACGTCTTTCATTGTTAACTATGCTACGGCGGTATGCTATGGGTTTTGCTTGCTCAGAAATAGACGGAAAAAAATGACTTAGATGCTCTATGGATATAGCGTTAAAATTAAGGTTAAAATGCGTGTTCCTTCCAAATAATTGAACTTTTTTCTGCACTTATGTATGTCTGTACTCAAAGTAATTTGGTAATAATATATTGTATTTTTTACCTCTATCTGTGTATTTTCTCGTTGGCGGTAAAACACCTACGTTTTTATTTAAAAAAATAGACATTCCAAGCAAGCGCTGTTTCCAACTTGGGCGCGAAAGCCAACCAACTTACAAACTTTCTAATTTGGTGATGATTTTTGTTACAGAGGCGCCGCGAGCCGACCTCGTGGCTGGTGTACCCCGCAGCGCGGCTGCAGCGGCTCCTGCGGACCGCGTGCGTGCCACGACATGATGCGCGCGCGCACTTCTCCCCGCGTGCACACACGCTCCTCACAGGTAACAAACTATTGTACAACTGCGAGAAACCGTTGTCCCGCACAAGCACTTGAACAAAAAACAATAAATTTCTTACAAAAACCTTTCAGAGCGCCTGGTTAATGCGACGCATGACCAAAATGCTGGCATATGTTTCTGGCACAATGCATAAACATTGCCATTCAGCGTGGTAATGCCGCCACCATGCTGGGTACGCTGCCAACTGATAGTAGGCATGAGCATTGGATTGTCTTTATTTAGATCTTCAAAGGTCTATGGGCAATCTGTTTTTTGTTTTAATTAGCTAGTATTTTGTTTAGCTAATAAAGGTACTAGCGAGTAAAAAAAACTTCTTCTTAAACATTTTATTGTGGCCATCATTTGAAGAACCCACTTCTACAAAAATTTAACGTTAAGGTCTAATTAACCTAATGTAATTTTTTTTCCAAATTAATAAGTTTCCAATTTATCTCTCTTCTAAATCTAGCAGGTAGGTTAGTGCGTATGGTTAATATTTCAATGATCAAAGTTTTCGATGTTTCAATAATATAATCTTTCACAAAAAAATGGGTATTCTTCAAATAACCTTAAAGTCTAATTCTGATAGTTGAACACCCTTACGAGGTGTAAGGGTTTTCAACTATCAAATGTTTTTTTTTTTTTTTAATATTGTCACTATAAATACACATTTATATGCTAGCTAGACCAGTATTTAATGTTTTCCATCGGTCTAAAAAGCTACCAAAATATGATTTAGGAGTAGATGTAGTTTGAGTTCACCTACTCGCAAGTAGCCTAGTCTGTGTCTACTCGTCTACACATTATGCCCTGTTGTCTCCAATATCATTCTCGTTCATTCTTGCGTTCGTTCATCTTGCAGATCGTTTTTATCGGTTTCATATCGGTTCTAGCATTTATCAGAGTAAGATTCTAGTGCAGCGAATAATTTCGCTGTTCTAGTGACACTTCCCGATACGCAGTACACACGTTGTTGGTGCCAGAATGAACGAAAATAATCTTCGAGCCAAACCGTGCAGAGCAAAATGCGGCATTATAAGTAAACTCTACATCAAAACCACTTTTAGTAGTCTTTTAGAAAGGGTGCGAACGAGTTGGCCAGTACGGCAACACATGATACGGGGTCTGAGAATGTACCTAATGTTTTATCTAGCCTATTAATGGTTTAAATTACTATGTGGTTAATCAACATTTTATCCAGGTAAATTACAATTAAACTAAAATAAATTTTCCTTATATGGCTAAACGATTGATTACGCTACCGGAATAATGAGTACTAAAGATACCTTTAATTCTTGACTCATAAATTACGACCTAAAAACTTGATATTAAATTAATAATAAGTTAAAAAGCTCTCGACTCGAGTTCCATAAATATTTCTAATCATATTTCCTGATGTATAATGCAACAGTTATGTTACATTCATTAAGAGTATTGCAGCAAACTGCGGACTGCATCACAATTCAAAATACAAATTTGTATTATTATAGTATATTTTAGGTATCTATATCTCGTACTCATCAGCGACGAGTCCATAGTTCAGACTAAGTGTCTTAGTCTTGAACATCGGTGCAAAATTGCAAGCATATCAGTTTTTTTACCGAATACATTTTAGAGAGTGTGCTTCGCATCTGCATGATCTAATTCTTTCCTTTCCTCCTAATATAAAGTATCTGTGGTAATTTTCTCATTTCATTAATGTTGTGTAGTATCATAATTTCGAAAAAAAACCTGAAAGCCTACTAATAGCCAATCACAGGATGCCAGAACCATAGCCATCTAGGAAATGTATAAAAAACTGTAAATTTCAAAATAACCTCTGTGCTTTCGCCTCTTTTTAGTTGAAAAACAAAATCAAATCTCATTGTATTTTAAAATATTGTACGCACGGTATTATACATTGGAGGAGAGAAAAAATTGCCGCCATTAATAGAACTGAATGGCCTACGTTCTTTAAATAATAGACACATTAAATATCATGTTTGAGAAAATGTTGTTGATGTAAAAGTATGTGTGTATAAATGCTTAAACCCATTCTACTCAGTAATATTTTTATTTATTCATTTATTATACGCTTTATAATCGGATTTGCATAAATTAGTACAAAAGCAAACTCGCACTAGGTATAGATATAAAACATATAATATAAACTATAGTATTTTTATCTCGAAAAAATTAATAGTGCATTGCAAATTTTCGTGACTTAAAATACGTATTGACTTCCATACAAATTTCAATATCGAAATTCAAAACTTGTATGAAGTTATGGTACGTATTTTACGTAGCGCATATTCGTACATTGTTCACTGTAGTAATAGCTGTAAATCGACAGGGCGAGTAATAAATGAAGCAAATGACGATATTTGTCAATGTATTTATGAATGTACGGTCGAAGAGGCGATAAATATCGATAAGAGAGTTTAGGCGCGGGCAGACGCGGCCGCGGGCGAGCGCTGGATCGCTGCCAAATGTCTACTGAACACCATTTGATAGCTAACTTATAGTACCTAACCTAAACTAGTTGTTAATGACTTTATGACTATTTATGGCTTTATGATTACAACTTATGAACGCAATTTGAGGGTTTTATATTAGTACAAAACAAAATTTCAATAAACGTACTTTTTTGAAGTCTTTAAAATTAATACTTACCAGGTGGCATACGTAAGAAAATACCATTGAAATGGGAGGTTTTCCAAAAGGCAATTTCAAAAAAATATTATTCATTAAATTGGGATAGATGGCGTTAACGTAACATGGATATGAATATTTAGCAAAACCACAGACGAAGAAAGGTCGAAAAAACTTGCTTATTCTCTTAGACAGACAATATAAATCTGTTTGTATGACAATGTCTGTGCTTGTCATGCTTGTTTTTTGAGTTATTTTATTTCGTAGTATAAGATTTTTGTGGTTATTGTTTGCTGACAAAGTACTTGTTTTTCCACAACACAACACAAATTAGTAGGTAAATAAGTGTGCCTTGCCTAGTCGTGTTATAGGTATATATAAAATGTATCTTCCTTGTATTGTAGGTTTCACTGAAAAACAGCGAAAAAAAAATGTAAGCGTCATCTATCGATAGTTGCAGAAATATGTTCATAGAGCTGTCAGAAAACCATCCATTGACAGTTAGTTACATAAATGAAACTGTTTTAATTTTGTTTTGCACATCTTGTGTGTTTTGCCAACCTTAGTATTTTACTTGCTAGTTTAGGTAGTAGATTCATGCTAGTCTGTGAAACGCACTGCCTAATGGGTGTTCTCCGATTGATACAATCTGGGAGACTTCAAATCGCGAGTGAATCAGTTTCTTCTAGGCAAGCTTGCTTCATCGTAGACTGCTGCATCATCGCGTAACATCAAAAGAGGTGGCGGTCAAACGTAAGCCTATTATTAAATAAATTAAATAACATAATCAAGCAATAAAGATTTTCTTAATTATGTACGAGTAAATATCGTCAAATATTCCGTAGTTATACGCAAAGTATGTCAAGGTTAAGTCCATGTCAGACCCCAAAAATATGGTGAAGGCTTTGAAGTTTAGAAAACAACACAAAATGACGTTATTATAAATAAAATAACATAATCAAGCAATAACTAAAGATTTCTTAAATATGTACGAGTAAATATCGTCAAATATTCCGTAGTTATACTCACGAAAAGTATGTCAAGGTTAAGTCCAAGTCTTACCCTAAAAATATTGTATTGGCTTGTTTTGTCTACCGTGAGAGTTGCTCACAGGAAGTAGGCATGTTATACTGATAACAATAATAATACTTATATTTTATGACAGTCGATGAATGAAGCGATGGCACTTGAATTATTTATCACCGCAAGCGCAATATCACATTGCCCAGGCGCAATGTGTCCAGTGTTTTTCAATGGACAACTCGATGTGGGTTTTAATAAAATTCACAATCGCTGTTATTATTTATGGATTATAATTGAATTATTGATGTGTAGTTTTTCAGGCCAATGTGATAGGTATATTCGAATATCATTACTCTGCTAAAGCGGCCATTTAGATTTTTTGCTATTGTATACTTTAGGACGATTGTTAATTAATGTTGTCAACTATAAGTAACCTGCAGCTTTTAAATTTCCATTTATATAGTACAATTATCTATTTTAGGTGCAGTAAAAGTTCAAACAAGACGTTTTTAGGGTTCTGTACTAAAATGGTAAAAATGTACTTTTGAGATGAGACTCCGATTTATTTCTATTTATACTTGAAAAACGCTTAAAAAAATGCTTGTAACTTAGCGTTTTTTTACACTAGTATAGTAATCGATTTTTATTTACAGAATATTTAGATAGCGTTTGCCTACACATATTACTGTAAAAGGCTAATTGTCTATTTTTTTAATAGGAAATGATATGGGGGTCTAAATATTGAACTATATAGGTTCCCAAGTGTGGTCGCAAAAGTAGGGTATCATTATAAAAGGTCTAGATTTAAGCAATATTGAAAACTTTTCTATCATGTTTTATTCTGTAGCTTGCTTCGTCTTGCTTGCTTTATTTTGTATCCCTTAGGAGCCGTAATTTTTTCAGGACAAAAATTCATGCTACTCTCCTGCCCCCTAACAATATCTTTGCAAAAAATCACATTGATCCGCTGCTCTGTTGACAGAGCAAAAACAAACGAACACATTTTCTCATTTTTTACATTACTTAGACGAGTACTATCTAAAATATCTCTCATAAATATCTGCAAAGTTTAAGCGGGATAATCTGATTAAATTGAGAGTAGTATGTAGAGTATTGGACTACAATTTGTCGAAATAACACTATTTTATTTATTAGCACGGAATCCCTGACTACAGAGGTTTACTACAGCTAGGTATATGATTATTTATAGGATATTTACCGTGGTAAGGTTGTGGAAGGAGCTCCCGAAATAATCATATAACTGTAGTGAACAACCGTGATAGTTCAAAACAGTGTTTTACAGAGGTTTACTCGCATTTTGGCGATGTTTTAATTTATGACACGCTTGCTTTAAAAAGATGTTGACTTTCAGTGCTGTAAATTTTAAGGAAATGAAGTTTTGACGTGGATGAAATGAGACAAGGATGGGCGGTAGTTTTTGTTGATCACTAATTGCCCACAGGCGGTCGATGAAGCCATTACTCCCAACATGGTGCCTTCACAGCCACCACTCACCGTCAAGAGCAAGCCTTGCGTTCACTACGATGAGTTTTTTTACAAGGAAAATAAAGACAACAAGTATAATATTGTTTTTTTAAGAACGCCCCATAAAAGGCTGATATTCTGCAAACGGCTGATAGTTTTCTTGAATCATAAGCTAAGAACACTGTCGATCAAGTCACCTTTAAACAAAAATAAATACATATCGAATCAAAATCAGTAGTCATTTGGGAGCTACGATGCTACAGAGAGACAGATATACCTTCTGTTTGCATCGGGGTTTAAAAATAACAACAAGATACGGATGAAAATTGTATCCTAAGACAATCCGGAGATTTAAAAAATGTCTAACGACACCTTACGATTTAAAATCTTTCATTCCGTTTACGCTACAAGAGGCAATAATGAAATTTTGAGGCAGTTGCGATTTTACTTAACGAAAGGCTATTAATTAGGCTTTTGTCACAGTCACATTATAACAAACAACATTAAAAATTACGCAATCGGTAAATGTTCAAAAATGTTTGTCAGAATCTCGTGTTTGTCAAACAATTTGACTGTCAAATTGTTGTGCGTGTTTTGATATACATATTTCTCAAACCCATCTAACAAACTACGTGTGTGAATTTTCATTGATAGCTTTTTGTAATATTAGTTAGATAGGATATAATATTGAGCTATATACTGTAATATATCGATAGGTACTCGTAATTTAGTTATATTGTTATCAAAAGGGACATAAAATTGCAATCAATTATTATAACTAAGCATTATGCACTTCGACAAATTTTGTAATCAATCCGTTATCGTCGTAAACAAATATGTGATACGTTATCAGTAGTAAAAACGTAAGAGATAACATTATAATTATTCAAACTCTAAACACGTGTTAGATTTACGAAAGGTATCAGACACGTACCTACTTAAATACTTGAGATAAGTATATGACAAGACCTTATTTACGATTTTTTTATAGATAGGGTTACACGGACTTGTCGGGCTATGCGGAAAGGTGGGTGATAAAAATAAATAAATAAATATCGGGGACATTATTGCACACATGGTCATCTGACCCCAAACTAAGCAAAGCTTGTAATATGGCTGCCAGAGACTGATATACATACATATATATTTTTAGATACATACTTTAATAAGATATTAACACCCCAGACATAGAACAAACACAAATGTTCATCACACAAATGTTTGTCCTAGGTGGGGATCGAACCCATGCCCCCAAGCGCAGAAAGCAGGTATACCTACTACCAACTGAGCTAACGGGGCTGTCCACCAATATGTAATGTGCAGTTTACTAAGGAATAATTGAAATGAGACGTTGTTAGGTGGCTCTGCGACTGTTTTACGTTACCATCGAAAAATATATAATTTAAACACTGCTTTAACTAACACGGTTGTTCACTACATTTATATGATTATATGTAATTTTGTTATGCTTTAGTAGCCTTACTTAAAAACATTAATTTTGTTATTCAATGCTTAAAACTGCTCTGTCTCATTTTCGTGTGTGACAATTTCCTTTATCGAGAAGTAGACAAAGCAATTTTAAGCACTGTTTAACTTAGTAACGTTTTTGATAAGGCCATTTGGGACAAATAACCCTCGCTTATACCTGTAACACCAGAGGTGTCACAGAATCATTGCCGACCTCATGTTATAGGTACTCGGAAATGACGCCACCTTAAAATGATATGAGGGACGATTTTACTCTCGTGGAGATTACCAGGTGTTTGATTTATTCCAGCGAAATTATATGTTTTTTTTAAAAGAATAGGTCTACGTTTGGCCACCAACTCGCCAAACATATTAAAACTCTACTACAACTACTGGCCTACTGTAAAATATTAAAAGAAAATGTTGTAATTGAGCTTTTTCATCACAGTGCATAAGAGCGAACAAAAACTTTCTATAATAGCCACAAGAGTTTATTTTTAACCGACTTCCAAAAAGGAGGAGGTTATCAATTCGAATGTTTTTTATTTCATGTTTGGTTCCCAGAACTTTAGACTGGGTGAACCAATTTTGTTGATTCTTTTTTTATTTGAAAGCTGGTGCTTCCCGTGTGGTCTCATTTTAATTTGGTCTAGTTCTAACTTTTTTATGCAGTCGTTTTTTTTATATTGATAATTATTCTTAGCTTAGTTTCTAGTTTCTTACTTTAAATTCTTTTTCTGTGTTTTTTTCATTTGTGTTTGTTTATCTTTCTTTTTTCTATTACTTTTTTTTCTTTTTACTTAAGTTTTTGTTATGTATTTGGTAACTGCCTAAAATGACGTTGCTTCCCTATTAATATATCCTGATTACGTCACCTTCCGCACTAGGTACCCGATCCTTCGAAGCCAGACCCCGCTACGAATATGGCTGCTTCCATTGTACGCTAACTGTTTTATTACGTAACTTACAAAATAACATTTAGAATAACTGTTTTGCTTGTTGTTTAATAAAATGAACCGTAGTTTTGCCGTTTACAGTAACAGTTTAACACCGCTTTACTACTTTCTCTGTTGTAATGTCTTTATTGTTGATAATTGCTTTTTGACAGCTTTTTAATAAGTTGAAAGGAATGGAAAAAGATACGAATGCTTGCTAACGTAATAAGTCTTCAAAGCATGTAAATTTTTAGCAAAATTATTCCCGATGCCAGACAGTTGAAGTTCAAATCAAAAATTCAACGTAGGTTGGCATTAAAAATATCAAAATAATAATAATAATATAATAAGAACCTCGTGAAGGCCGAGAAGGACAAACTCAGCAAGTACCTTGACTTGGCTCACGAGGCTACCGACATGTGGGATGTTGACTCGACGATCATTGTCCCGATAGTTGTATCGCTGAACGGCCTTATAGCGAAGAGCCTCGACCACCACCTTAAGAGGCTCTCGCTAGACGGTTGGGTCAAGGGTCAGATGCAGAAGGCAGTAATTCTTGACACGGCACGCATTGTCATCAGGAGGTTCCTCACTCTGCAGCCTTAACCACCGGTAGCTTGGGCCCTGCCCCGCTGCCGGCGGCACCCTAGTTTTTAAGTTTTTTTATATTATTTGTGTTTATATAATTATATTTGATGTAAAAACTTAAAAATTAAGAAAATAAATTGATATGTGAATAATAATATTGTTATTTAAATATATTAAAGCGAAACAACATTCGCTCACTCACTCACTGACTTATACACACAATCGAAGTTGAATTTTAGCAGGTAGATTCTTTCTTTAGAGATCCGCTAAGTAAAGATTTTTGTGAAAGGGCTAAATTAAAGGGGGCAAAAAGGGGTTGAAAGTTTCTATAAAAGTTTACGCGTACGAAGGCGCGGACAACAGTTAACTAACAGTGACATTAAAAAAAACTTTCTTTTTAAACAGGATTTTTTCTCGCCATCTTGTGCAATGGGAAATGCTCATGATAGCAAACAAACGACCCCTCACTGGACGGGCCTACAATTTCTCATCAGAAATTTTGGAAGATCGCTTCCTAACAGGCGAGTTGGTGGTCAAACGCGGACGAGTTAAAAAAAAGGATGAGAAAGTGATTGACAAATCCAACAAATCAAATACAGATTTGAAATGGAACATAGTTTAATATCTCAATGAATTTATAAATTTCTTGTTTTTATTTGCTTTTTATATTACCAAATATACATACATACGAACGAAAATTTAATTCTTGCGAATGAATACGATAATAACGTACAATGTTAATTTTATTAAAATAAAATCTTTTTCGACACAGCCGCGACACTCGCAATGATTGATTTTCCGTAATTGTGATAACAAAAGGCAATTTACATCTGCTTGATGGTTCGGGTCATAAATCTGCATGTGTCGTGTGCGGGGTGCGGGCGGGGTGGGAGCCAGGTGCGGGGGCGGCAGATGTCGCACCACCTCAATCTGACCCATATTTCACCACCATTGCTCCGGAGCTGCGCTAAATTGAACCTTACTCCGTCGACACACGACTACACTAGACTTCTGTTTGTTTACAGTTGATGTTTTGCGTCGGGTCAACGAAATCGCGGACAAAGCCGCGTCACGCATTGTTCTGCATTCGAATACATTCGCCGAAAATATCGAATCCAACAATTCCAACACTAATCTTATAGAATTACGAGGGATGGAATAGGTAAAACGTTGATTTATAGAAAGTTTTCAAAATTAAAATCACGTAGTTTACCCAAACTTAATATCTAGATAATGTCTATGTGTATTAAAAATTTAAAACATAGGTATAGTTAACAATGCGCCAAGACAAAATACAGATAACTTGTCAAGACAGCATAGGTAACTTGTCCAGACACAGCACAGGCAACTTTTCAAGACACAATACAAGTAATTTGTCACGACACCATACAGGTAATTCGTCAAGACACAGCACAGGTAACTTAGAACAAGATGTCCTTATACTTTTAGTAATCATAATCATAAATCATTTATTTGGCGAAAGAGTTACAAAAACATTGGAATAACAAATTGGATTATAAAATATCAAGTATGTCACAAACAAATATGAGCTTCGGATCCCTAAACTAAGCTGCAGCTTGTGCTTCAGAGATCCGTGCTCCCCCGTGTTACGTTGAAGTAATTTAATTATTAAGTAAGTATTTTTAGTAGATATTGTCCTATGTAACATCATTTATAAGAAAGAATATAATTATAGCATTTGCAAATTTACATTGTGTTAAAATAAATAAATGCATGTGTATATATGCGTGTGTGAGTGTGCGTGCGTGTGTATGTGAGTGTGTGTGTGTGTGTGTGCGTGTGCGCGCGCGTGTGTGTGTGTGCGCGCGTGTGTGTGTGTGTGAAAGTGTGTGTGTTTGTGTGTGTATTTATTTGCGTATGTGTGTGTATGTTGTGTGTCAGATTAGGTGTGTGTGTATGACTGCATTGTGTATGAGTTTATGATGAATAGCTCAGCTACCTCAGGATTGAGAGCAATTTCTCAGTTTCCTGATAGAAAACTTTTGTAGGAGGTTAGTACCGTCTTTTTTAGTAATACGTACATGCAACTCAACCTGCGCAACTTGCGCTGTGTGTGACTTCTAGTAACAGAGACATACAGTTGACCACACTTGGACAGTATCTAGGCAATTGAAAATTACATAGGTAGTTATCGAGAATTACACTGATTCCTACAATCTTGTACCACAAAACCTATAAAGCTCATCGTTTGTGAATTTTTAGTAATTTGTCATAACCCAGCGTCTAATTTTCATACAATCAACTCACCAAAACTTAAAGCTCTCAAAACTTTTTGATAGCACATATATGTTTTAAATTTAACTATTAAATCACATATGTTTCACTAAATATCAGTCAGTAAGGATTTTCATTGTAGAGTCGCGCATCCAGTGGATGCAGATGGCAGGATGTCATTCATGTGCAGGTTAAAGGGGGAGGCTTATGTTCAGCAGTGGAAGTCTTCTGACTGATGATGATGGTGAAGGATTTTATAAATAAAACGAATTATTATAGTCTAAACACGAATACTTACGAAAGTCATTTTTATAATTACGAAAGTCATTTTTATAATTTTACGTAAATAGTATTTATATTTTACGAAAGCACTTTTTTATATTTGAAGTGTTGTTCCATAGACTTTAAGATTAACTATTTAAATGTTTTCGATAATGCAAAAATAAAAACGTATAGCTATTGACGAGTTCCACTAATCTATTCCCGGTTCCATCATCATGCACCGGCACTAAGTGTAATGTATGAGACTCGTTAAAACAAACCAAATGAGGCCAAACTCTAGACTCTATCGTAGAACGCATTAATGTTGCTTAACAACAGGCGAGGTGGCGGTCAAACGCAAGCCTATTAAACAATTACAAAATATACCGATAAAAGAGTTGGTAATCTTCAAACGGCAAAACATCACTTTACATCGCTTAACATCAGGCGAGTTGGCGGCCAAGCGCAAGCCGATTTTGCAATTAAAAAAAAAAACATATTTTCTTGAATCATAACTAAGAACACTCTCGATCAAGTCACCTTTTGGGCGTCTCTCTGTCTTCTACCCTCAACTTTGGCTTCTTTATTGAAGATAAGGCTCAAATGGCTGCCAAAAAGCTGGGTTTCCTATCGAAGGTGCGTCGGTACTTCACGTCAGAACAGTTGCTTACACTATACCAAGCACAAGTTCGGTCGTGCATGGAGTACTGCTCTCACCTTTGGGACGGATCAGCTAAGTACCAGCTTGGGGCGTTAGAGTCTATTGAAAGACGCGCCAAGAGACTCATCAGCAACGAATCCCTGGTTCAGACTAAGCTCCTTAGTCTTGAGCATCGGCGCAAAGTTGCTAGTCTATCAGTTTTTTATCGGATACATTTCGGAGAGTGTGCATCGGATCTGCATGATCTAATTCCCTCCTGCCCATTTTTCTATCGGACTGCCAGAGCGGGCACGAAAAATCGACACCGTTTCATGGTTGATATTCCCGAAAACCCGTACGAAGCGCTTTGATTCCACTTTTATTGTGCGTACTGCTGGTCTGTGGAATACGCTGCCTGAATGGGTGTTCCCCGATAGTTACAATCTAGGTGTCTTCAAATCACGAGTGAATCGGCTTCTTCTAGGCAAGCGTGCTCCATCGTAGACCGCATCATCGCTTATCCGTAGCTTCTGCGTAAACCAGTCGTGGCGAGGAGCTGATCTATTTCCTCGCCATCAGATATGCTGAAGCCTTTAAGCAATCATATTATGGTAAAAAAAAAACAAGAAATTAAACAATAATATTGATACCGCTCTATCCGTAGAAGAGGGCCACAGTGACCGTTAGGTTAGGTTATTCTTCGGCCGAACGCAAGCCTATCTAAGCATTAAAAAAAACCTATAAAAAACTTAATCAAAATCGGTTCAGCCGTTTGGGAGCTACGATGCCAGAGATAGACACAACACAGATAAACACCTGAAACTGATAAAACCCCCTGCCTCAGGGGTTAAAATAGTCATTTCTTTTATGAATGACGACAAAGCACTGACATTGTTCCGTTTAACTCTACCGTAGTAGAGAAGCTATTCTTAAGCTTATAGTAGAATGTGGAAACAGGTCAGTTTATTGTTCGCCAGGACGTGCCACTTGTCTGATGTAGAGACAGGTTGCCGTGTTACGGGAGTCAGGTGTAGATCAGCGGGAGAACTGAGAAGATATCACTACATAGTATAAAACAAAGTCACTTTCCTCTGTCTGTCCGTCCCTATATATGCTTAGATCTTTAAAACTACGCAACGGATTTTGATGCGGTTTTCCCTATCAGTTAGATAATTTTTCACGGAAGGTTTATATATATGTATATATATAATAAAACATATACCCGTGCGAAGCCAGGGCGGGTCGCTAGTACAATATAAAACAGCGACTTAATAAATATTGCAGATATATTATATGAATGTTTTTTTTTAGATTATCTTCAGCCAGAGCCATCCCCAAAATAAAATAGTTCATAGTTATTTATTCGTAACAATGTGTGAAAAGTCAAAAAAAAAAATGCTTATTTAAAAATAAAAATTACCTACTTAATGTAAAAAAAAGAAATAAAAAAAAATACAAGAAATTAAACAATAATATTGATACCGCTCTATCCGTAGAAGAGGGCCACAGTGGCCGTTAGGTCTTTATTCTTTCATTGTATTTTTGGGATCTTATCATGCATATGCATGTAGTCACATTGGCAAAAAATAATAGACTTTATGTTGTTATAAAAAAAAATACGCAAACAACCACGTACGTAACTGTTAGAAATTTGTAAATTTGTACGAAACAATAAGCACTTATTTATATCAAAAAGGGTTTACCTACGGATTAAGACAACACACTTCAACACGCAAACCAGTTAGAACTACCAAAGTCTCGTCTAAAGATGCACTCGTCTGGTACTTTGGTTATGGCTGTAAATATTTACAACAAGCTATCCGGTGACATCAAAAATATAGAAAATAATGTTAGCTTTGTACGCAATCTAAAGCAGTTTCTAAACGGAAAAGCTTACTATTCAATAGCTGAATATTTAAATGAAAATATCAATTAAAAAGTTTTATGTATCCGTCCTCCTCACTCCTACTGTGCTGTGCCCGACAGGGTCCATATGAACCATGTACTAATTTCAATGTTTTATTTACCACCTTTGTACTATTATGGAAGCAATAAATAATCTGAATCTGAATCTGAATCTAACAATATTATCCGACGAATACCGTCACTAACGCCACTGCGTCTGATTTATTCCGCTGAAAACGGCCGCAAGTATTGGTGCAGGGAGTCGCAGGAAGAGGTCATAACTACATTGAAGGTCAAAACAAAAATAATATAAAAATTAAAATAAAATTGAAACAATAACAAATTTAGTCCAATAAATTTCAAAATTTAGATCAATACCTAAACTGTAATTGTGCAGGCATCAACAATTACCTTAATAACTATAGAAATTAGACATTTCTAAAGAATTAGGACAAAAAGACGGACAGACCAATCTTATAAGGATACCTTGCAGTACTACGGAACCCTTAAAAGTAGTCCAGATAGTAGGTAAGTGTTAGTTGGCTTGTATAATAAAGAAACTTACCAGAAGGAAATATATATATAAGTAGGTAGGTATTAGACGATTCTTCGTCGTTGATATTTTGTGATACTGCTTTATAATAATAATCTAGTAGGTAAGG
This sequence comes from Agriopis leucophaearia, assembly GCA_949125355.1. Taxonomy (NCBI): domain Eukaryota; kingdom Metazoa; phylum Arthropoda; class Insecta; order Lepidoptera; family Geometridae; genus Agriopis; species Agriopis leucophaearia. Next base: position 14,465,094 of record OX421268.1, on the reverse strand, counting down.
GTTTTATGCTGGTGGGACCAAAAGGTTCTCGAATGGAGATCACGGACAGATAGGCGCAGCGTAGAACGTCCAACCGCAAGATAGGAGACGACCTAAAAGAAACCGCAGGAAAACGCTGGATGCAGGCCGCTTCCAACCGGTCCTTTTGGAGATTGATGGGGGGAGGCCTATGCCCAGCAGTGGACGTCCTATGACTGAAATCATAGTGATATTTTTTATATGTTTTGTTATGCAATTTTTTATATGAAACTTGATGTCACAATGTGACATTATTATTCTAAAGACATAAATTGAAACTTATAAGTGAATCCTGATAATTATAATAATTATAGAGCCGGCAAGTCTTTGGTAGAGTATATTAGTAGACAAAATATGTACAAGCATTTACTCAGTTACAAGTATGTATTTTAAATATTTGAATGAAAGACATAGTTGGGTTGTCAAACAATGCCTTTGTTGTTGTAGTAGCCGCCCTAGAACGTAGGTAGTAGGTATCGATGGGCGGCGATCTGTTGGCAGCAGATGTTAATTTGTGCGAGTGAGCGTTTGTCGGAGGTTCAAGTTCAGCCGTCTGTCGGGTCAACGACCCCTGCTCTGACGTAACCCATACTACTCATTACGACTCGCACCTATTCTGCCGCCGCAGTCTCCGACGCAGGGATAAATTCGACTCGCTCTCATATTCCTGAATGCATCGCACCTCATCTCAATTGCAAAGTTAAAGGATCCACTTTTATTCGAAAGACAAAAACCGAGATCGAGAAAATGAATGGACGACTCGTTTCAGCTTTTTGTAAGACGAACCGAATTTGAAATTGGAATTCTCGGGCTGCGAGCGACGAGCCGCCGCCCGAGCGAGTCCGCCCGAGCAGAGTCCGCCCCGTATGTAAAACGCCTCGCGTAGGAAAATCCATAACGGCACGCGGAAAACCCTTTTAATATACGGCACGTAAATAAGAGGTCGCGGGCGGGTGCGCGGGTGCGCGGGAGGTGGGCGCGGGCGGCGTGCGCCCATTGGTCAGGCAAGACGCCCCGCCCCCGCCCGCGCTTAAAAAAACGTCGGGAAAAAAGCGACTCGTGCACGGCAGTGTCTGACGGACGCGCGTTGTGGGCGGACGTTGCGCACCGGAGAGACGGCGCGACCCGAGACCGGCGGCCGCGGCCGCGCCATGCCCGCGCTGGCTCTGCGCGACCAGCCGCTCGACTGCTCCATGCGCCTGCGCGACCTGCCCGCGTGGCCCCCGCCACCGCGCGACCAGCCGACCCACGGTCAGTACCGGTGCCAGTGCCACAACTAGTGTCTCCAGTGATCTGTGTGTGCTCTCCAGAGGTTCAGGATGGCGCCAGCACTCTCCTCGAAGGGTTTGTCACTCGGACCTGTTGTCCTCGCACGGGTCTCCATTCACCCCCGTGCTCTGTGTTGTCAGTGGGATCCATTCTTCACTCGCGACCCTCGCTCGAGCGTCTCTAGGGTCAGATTCCCGGCTCCATTATTGTCATCCATTCAGTCCCCCTGATACTTATACAAATTCAAACTGGTATCGAATGTCTGACAGTTTATTAAACACAATATTTATTGCGATCATCACAGAGCATTGTAGGTGTGACTATTTATGTTTACCAAATAAAACAACATTTTATAACACACGCAGTGTTCCAGCCAAATTCATGACATAGAACACAAATGTCTCGTTTTGGTAGATATATTGACGTAACTAATATTGACGAAAACTATTTCATAATTTTATTCATTGCTTTTCATTGATTATATATAAATGGAGTACATTTAGTATAAAATAATAATTATAACCTTTGCTTAATAATCCTAAAGTTGTTGTACAAGTACTTTGTAGATTATTTATCTATCATGCAAAAAAAACCTTAAAATTATTTAATCAATTTTTTTACTGAATCATCGGAGAAACACACCTATAGCATTAGCTTGATCTTAATACTGTTAATATATATAAATAGTCAAAGTCCAATAAAATGATAGTGCCGGTGTAAAAAGTGACAAGAAATAATTGTGAGATAATGCTTTATCGGGAATACAAGGGGTCAGGTGCGGTGTAGCCCGAGATTGAGTCGCTCCGCAAGGGTTGCTCCCCGGGGCCAAAGAATACCTTCTATATGGAGTCTCCCTCGCAAATAATATTAACTCTCTCGTGTCTTGTCGCCTCGCCCGCACCCATCTGCAAAATGACTCCTTTGACACGCCTCGGACGCACTCCACCTTTATTGAGAGCTTGAGTGCTTTCTATTTGCACTTGAACAACCTCCGATTTGGCCTATTATTGTACGTACTCAAACCATCCATTTGAACTAAAAGTTTTCGATCTTGCGTTCACAATTAGCTTGAAGATTATTTTGAAAATGTATGTAAAATTATTTACCTATCTAATGGATTTTTAGTCGCAATTTTATCAGAATACAATGGGGATACAATTACTGTTGTGAGAAAATATAACTAGAGAAACCTAATGGTGAATCGTGAGGCGTTGAAAGCGATTAAGCGACGGCAATCATCGCTACGTCTTCATCTATCCTAAACAATAGTAGACTAATGTCGTTTATATCGCGTTCCCAACGAATTATATTGAAATTACAGTGAAATAGGCGTCGAATCACCACTATGCCGTCGATCCAGGCTGTAATAATGTTCTTTGTAATATTATTTGGGTATAATAATGTCATCGAGGTAACTGAATTAGCCGTTGATTCGTTCGTTGATGGAGTCACGCGTAGTTTGGTAGCGTAATGGTAGGGTTGGTTGCCGGCGGCGCGCGCGCAACCGACAACCAGCCGCACCCGCGCCTATGCCTGCGTCCACGCCTGGGATCGACGTGAACTTTTGCGATGACACGCAATGGCAAATAACCGCTACCCGACACCTGTTACCAAATATATCACGCACCTGTAATTAATTGTTCTCAAAAATATACATTAATAAGTAATTTTATTATTAAGTGTTCCAACTTAGGATTTACTATTTAAATGTTATAGACAAGTCACATATTTTTTAGTTGTCTATAACATGTAAATTATATTTGTAGTTTTCGCTTAATTTATTGCCTTTAAATAAAAATATAATTGCTATTAGCTAAGCAAACGCTGTAGGTTACAAGACGCATAGGGATAAAATAATGTAAATACGATTAGAATATCTGTTAAAAAGATCTAAAAAAAAAAGCCAAGCAATATGTTGAATGAATAACGATTTTCTCGTCGTATTTTAATCAGAAGCTGGGCGACCGAGATACGCTCGTTATATAAAAACTTATCTAAATACGAAATTTCATCCAAATCATTAGAGCCGTGTCCGAGATACGCGAAATAATTTATACACAAGAAGTAATTAGATGTGCTTAATTTTTTATTTATTTTTGTACCTACCTTCGGAAATCAGAAATCATAAGTAATACTTTTGGCTTTAAATTGTTGTTTTTTTTTTTAGAAATATGACTATCAGAAAAAAAATTAAGTAGTAAGATAGATAAAAATCAATGATCATTATATACATTATTGTTTGGAACCATTTTATTAATACTAATTATTTTATTATTTTCATGTGAATTTTACCAATATAATAAAAAAAAAACTGGTAAATTCGTACTTAAATAGTTTTTGGCAAAAACAACAAATAATGACTTTAACTTTACAATAAGTTATTTTCATAGCTTTTAAATATATTGTGGAAATTTAATTTTAACTAATCCTCAGCCCAAGTTTTATTTTAAAAAAATGGTATTTCAAATTTTCTTTTCTATGTAATCTTATCTCACAAAATATGTAAAAGGAAAAATGTTCTATATTCAAAGACCGGCCATTGCGTAGCATCCATGCCAAGTTTGGCTAGTTTAAGAAAGAAAGATCCCACTAATTTTAAAAATGTTGAAAATGAGATATATCTGGCCGGCCGCGGCGCGCGAGTATTCAGTAGTTATAGATTTTTATTATAACTATTATGATCCATGCAAAAAATGCTTGTTTTTTAAATTTAGTAATAGGCTTGCGTTTGACCGCCAACTCGCCTGATGTTAAGCGACGATGCAGTCTACGATGGAGCACGCTTGCCTAGAAGAAACCGATTCAATCGCGATTTGGAGACACCCAAATTGTAACTATCGGGGAACACCCATTCCGGCAGCGCATTCTACAGACTAGCAGTTAATTCTGAACAAAAGTTACAAATATGACACATGTCTCATGTTCAATATATTTTAAATGAATCTTACAAAACCGTTGATTTTGATCCGACTGTCACTCTTATCAACTACAAAATAATTATAATTGATAACAAACGGCACGATGGCTTATATAGCACCAAGCCGAATTTGTAACTTATTGCACGCTAAGAATGCTGACGATGCTTTTATTCCTGACAAGTTACTATTTTGGGCTTAAATTGCCTCGGACATGACAAGCGAAGCAACAAAGTAAACAATTATACAGACCCTTTCTCGAAATCACCAGACGTTAAACAAAGTTATAGTCAAAACTGACGCAAATTATTCGCTACATTCGAAGGTATAGAGTAGTCTAGCTAGATGTTAGTTACAGAAATTAATGTAGCGGCAACTGCGAGCGGCTGTGGAGGCAATCGCTAAAGTAAACGCGCATTTCAATGACCCTCCTCTAACGAGCTCTGTGCATTTTGGCTCGATATAAAACAGCGCAAATTATGCGAAGGGGAAACGTTTCGAAGAATTGTTACGTTTCATCAAATATTTAAGTAATTTTCGATGACGCCTCTGATTCGCTTAAAATGGTTAAATTGCTTATAACCGTTAGAAGCTTATACGAATCATCATTAGATTACTTGTCTGGTTCTTTCCGATGGGCTCTCATCCACTTCAGTTTTATTTTGTACAGATTATACCTATTGCTTATTAGATTTACCTACTCAGTATTAAATAGTTTGATAAATTGGATAGAGTTAGTTTTGAATTTTTTTTCTATTCGTTTTGAGTTTAAAGTGGCGTGTACACTGTTCGCTGCCGTCGGTAGCCGTAATACAGTCAATTTTATCATCTTAGTTATTAACTTTGTCTATTTAAGTTGTATGATTGTTTGGAGAGCTATGCTCGCATGTCGCGCCGTGAACTTGTTCCCGTGATCGATTTTCGTATATAGGGCAAATGTGTTGTGCTCGTTACTCGACGTCATGTGCGAAGGTCTGCGTGACCCAGGGCTGGGTGAGGGCGGGGGTAGGGGCGGCAGTGCGCGGGGGGCGGCACGCAATTAGCCCCGGTCAACGACCCCCAAACCACCCGCGCTTTATCCTTTACGTAACTATACAAGACACCGACCGAGACGCTCTCCTTGAAGCTTCGCACTTCGCATCTTCCTGGAAACGCTTTCAACTGCCCTCCAGACAGACTTGTACTATTATTCTCTGATAGGTCACTATCATTTACCGTCTGAATTTGGTAATACTAATTTGCTGATATGTTATTGTGTAAAGATGGTCAATGTAATTTGATAACTTTAACAATTAGTGTTCTTATTGCTATTGTCAACTTTGTTTCTTTCATACATCTCAACATTATTTTATGTATTTTTTTTTCATTATTCATACACTAGCAGCGTGCCGTGGTTTCACCAGCTTATTCTACGGGACCCGTATTTTTTTTTGGGATAAAAAGTATCCAGCCTTTGTCTATCTTACGTGTGTGTGTCCAGAGTATAATTTATTCCGTACTAAGTGTCATCCGAATCCATTTAGTCGTTACGAAGTGAAGCGGGAAAATACACAAACCAACACATTTTTTATTTAGCAATATTAGTGCGATCTTTTCTTTCACACATCTCATCTTCAATGTTACATGTATTTATTATAACTTCATTATTTTCGTGTCCTAATGTTGTTATTGGTAATATAAAATGTGACTAGTGAGTGTAACAAATCGCAAAACTGTTTGTAATCCATGTGTCGTGCGCGTCGATACATAATGTAATGTATACATTACTCTTTAGAGATCTTCATTGGGGTTTACTTTGAACTTGATGTTTCCAATGGGGTTGGCTGATAGAAACTTTTACAGGTGGAGTGGGCTATAATAAAGCTTTTATCCTTATTATCCCACTGCACAAGAATCGATGTTTTTCGAGTGTATTTCGAAATGTGTATTTTGCATCGTTTTAATAGTGGGAGTCTGTGGGACATAGGGTAAAAGAATTCAAGATGGCGTCCGCGAAAAAAATAATAGGGGAAAAATAGTAAGTATAGGTACTTTGCTAAATAAGTCAATATGTAGAACTCACTGAGCAGATTTCAAAAATATATGAAATACTTAGTAGTTTACGAAATAAAGTGGTATAAAAGAGCTTCTACTACGAGTACATCTACTACGAGTATAAGTATATATAGGTTCGCAGTGCGCCGCTGTTACTTTTCAGTTATACTTACTATTTATACAATGAAGTCGTGTTATTTTTTTTTTTATAATTTAAGTCACATGTTGTCTTTGGAATTTGTTATCATATACACAAATGTCAAATGTCATAATGGAAGAATGTCACAGCAAAAGTCTTTCACAGTTTCACGTTTTCACGCGTTACAATTGTTAGAGCATTCGAAATTTTACAATCAGCATTCCTAAATATTAGAAACAGTTTATTTACAGTGTTTTTTTTACACTTGTACTAGTAAATCCCAAGATATATCAGTGTTTCTGAGTAAAATAGATGGACGGACGTAATGAACGTAATGACGTGATGAAACCATAAGGGCTCCGTTTTGTTGCGGAACCACAAAACTAAAAAAAAAATGTTGACATCCTAAATCTATCTGCGGAACACTTAAAATCGCACATGGTTGAAGAACATTGGCACGACTGGTTTAACATGGTGGGAGTACTACAGTGTGTTAGGATCACCATTATTACATTTCCGTATCTTCTGCAATGCGAGTTGCAGAATTACCTACATCAGTGTTCTGTTAGGAATCTGGTCATCCCATCAGTCGGAGCTCTAGTTCGAGGTGACATGAACCTCATTGCTGGAACAAAGGGGCATAAAAGCCACTTCCCAATCGAGGATTAGCATGTCACCTTCTTTGATCACATTGTCATCGTCACTCAGATTTGGTGTGGTCAAAGATCCAGTCAGAAATAGTTTTAGTTAATAACAGCATAACTTAAAATATGCACCTTAGGATCCCCAATTCTCCACCTCCCTGAAGAAATATGTTAATGTTATGATACTCTAAATTCATGTGTCGCAGTTTCGATGCAAAGTTAGACTAGAGTTTTTTTTTTATCTCATATTTGTTAGGAGTACTAGAGTACTTAATAGGGTTTCTCTAAAAACAGTTATCAAACGTTATCGTCCGTCACTCATTACATATGCAGGATGGTTGCGTGAGCGCAGGTGTGGCGGTGGCGCGATTTGTTTATCTTGTTTATGTAAATCTTTGTCATAGATAACAAATCCACATTAACTCTTGTTTGACTCCACATTAGCTTATCCATTTTATTCATTACTATTAGAATGCTAAATTTCGTACTTTTATCACGTATGCATATTTTAAAACTTGTGATGCATTGATTAGTTAACACCATTGATTTCAATCTGAATTTGTTCATCGTACGTCGTGTTGACCGCTGATTGGTTTCTTTATCTGGAGCTAATTCTGAATGTCGATTCAAAAAACAATACACTGTCATCGGAACTGAACGGATGGTTCCGTTGAAAATGCGTTTTTATGGTAAGCATGACCTTCATCGACATCCAGGAATAGGAACATTTCAACGGTCAACAGTAGGTACAGACGTCAGACACGAAATTTTGTATAGGTTCACATTTGATTATTATAGCCGGTTTTAAGTTTTACCATGACATGGTTGCTGCACTCAGAGTTGGGTCCTGATTAGGGAACTCTTTAATGGTTAGCAGCACAGACATAAAATGTTGTATACGCATTCAATTATGATAACCCATTCAATTATGATAAGGGTCAGTTTAGAGCATTTATATAAAAGTTTTTTTAATGTATATAGTATAGATCTAGGTTTTTCACCAACTCGCCTGATAGTAAGCGACGGTGTGGCCGAGGATGGAACACGTTGATCTAGAAGAAATCTGTTCACTCTAGCCATGAAGATGCCTCTAGGTTGTAGTTCTCAGGAAACAAGAATTTATCTACTCTCGAATCCATTGACATTCAGTATGTTGTATAAACATAAACACTTGTTATAATATGTTTTGGAGAAAAAACATGCTTGTCAAGTGCAAAGCGTACAAGTGGGGACAATCGGGCCAGTGGGGACAATCGGGAGAGTAGAGAGAACCGAGACATGTGTACGACGTTCGCAGTCGAGTGCGCGCCGCCCCTCGTCGCCCTCCAAGACCTCTGAGTAATAATAATTTCAAACCGGCGATAACAATAAACGGTTTGTCAGTGAATTTACATTCACGGCACGAGGGCGAGGGGCCGCGACTCAAATTGGATTTAAACATCGTGAATTACCTTTCTTTGATTCGCGGGTTAGCCAAATGGGGACGATTTATGGAGTATCGGAGTAGGCCGGGTCCCTCGGGAGCCGCGGGCGGGTGACGGCGGCCCAAGCAGCACTATTTCACGCGGTTCGATTTACTGCCGCACCGCCGCGCCGGTCGCTGTGAGCGATGGACCGCCACCTGACCCCACTTTAAATAGAAACCATCCCCGTTTATACGCCGGCCGCTTAATGCGATGCTATCTTTTACATCGTGATAAGAAAATAAGGGTCTCTAATGGAATACCCGAAACTTTCCTCTTACCCTTCGCGCAACAAAGGCGATGGAAAACCTTTTCATTTATTTCACGAAAGTGCAATTTATATGTATTCGTGTAGTTCTAGAGGCGCGAACTAGATTAGATAACATTTTAAAACTGATTTTAAACCAAACGAAATAAAATGTGTCGAAGCATGAAATGTTAAGCTACTGAATTAATTTCACGTTAAACATGCACGATTTACATTCCTTGACGTTGGTTTCCTTTTGATAATGAGTAGCTATTTGAGTAAATACTGCATTATCATAAGCTGTCGTATTTTTATCCAGCAGATAATTATCTTGTAAAAAAATCTAAAATGAAACACCTGTGACATACCCATATCTATCTTATTAGCATTTAATTTTTAAAATCATTTTGATACATGTAAATATATTCGCAAGGCTTCATGCCGTCAATATTTAAATTGCGTGTATTCAGGTATGGTGTTAGGCAAGGGTGTCCCCTCGGTCCATAGTTGTTCCTCGTTTACGCTCGAAGTGTCGACATTCCGGCAGGTAGTGGGTGGTAGCACCTGTGTGATACGCAGCACACGCACGCAGCGCGACACAGCGATACGATCGCTGGCGCTCGCGATCGCAATCGCACGTTGCCGCGCACACACATCGCCGCAATTACGACCTCATTATTATTTATACCCATAATACTGCAACCTTATATTTTAACCTCCGCTCGACGATTGTCTCAATTTTGCATGTTCGACATTCTAAGGTTTTGCAATTCTATTTTTATCTGCGCGTAACTGGTCATTACATTTTTCATTTAGAGTTTTATTATTTCAATGTATAAGTCAAAATCTGCGGTTTAGTAAAACCCAAATAATTTAAAAATATTTTTTCACGTAGAATCAAATGGCTACTGCTGTTCGTCAATCAATACCTTTTTTTATGCCATAGGTGGCAATCAAGCTAACTGACCGCCTGAAGTTATGCAATTGCCATCGCCTAGGGATAACACCAGAGGCATCACAGATACGTAGTTGACCTTTTAAGATTCTATTAACAGCTCTAATAATGAGATTACAATCTATATCTATCTTTTAAACATATAATAAAAAAGTAGAGAAAAAAATCTGTAATTGCGAGATATAAAAAATAAAATCACACAAGGCGTCTTAAATAAAGCAGCTGAGCACGTTAAGATAGTTTTTAGAATTTTTGTCTGTTTGTTTGTTCACGCACATCTCTTAAACCACTAGATGAATTTAAATGCGGTTTTCACGAATATGCTTACTATGACCAAATTGAAGTATAGGCTATATTATTTTACGCAAGGGCCGTATTAAGGGAGGAAAAAAGTTTATATGAAAATCTACGCGTATGAATTCGCGGGCAACAACACTAGTAATATTATAAATGCGAAAGTTTGTGGGTCTGTAAATGTGTTTTGTTCCTATATTGTAACGTCTTAACAGATTTAGATTAAATTTGGTGTAGAGTTATCTTACCTTGGATTGGCAATGAAGCTACACATTCACTCTTCATCCCGGGAAAATTTACTGTTTCTTTAGTATAGCGGATGCCACCACAGAGCACTGCTAGTCTAAACTGAACTTATTATCGTTTTGGCAATGCCAAGTTGAGGTTTGAGGAATCGAATTCACCACCGGCAATCGAATCAAAGTTCAATTCTCAAATTTCTATTATTACAAAGCGTTCTGTGATCCCATTAAGCACGTGTCCGCACTCGCCGCCTTCAAAATTCAGCCAAATTGTTTCAAATGAGAGCTTTATCTTGTGCCGTCGGCAACGGTCACTCCGCCGGACAATGCGACAGCTGCGTGCATTGTGCGTACGGATTGACGTGTCGCCGTCAATTCTCTAAAGCGTAGGTGTGATTTAATTCCGGGGGTGTGCCATATTTCACTGTCAGACACAAGCCGCGTGATCTATGCCTATGTGCAATCTGCAACCAAATTAACGGTTCCAGGGAATGGCTATTGTAGACGTTGAAATCCACCGTGTGGTCAGCGTGTTGATTTGGTCACCAATTAAGTAAGCGACGGTGTGACTAAGAATAGAGCAAGTTGAATTTTTTATTACAAAATGGGTCGCGTTTGACCGCCAACTCCCCTGATGTTAAGCGATGATGCTCTATGATGGAGTACGCTTGCTTAGAAGAAATCGATTCACTTGCGATTTAAAGACTGCTAGATTGTAACTATCGGGGAACACCCTTTTATATATAGTCAGTGTATTCCACAGACTATTAGTTTGCACAATAAAAGGGAAATCAAAACGTTTCGTGCAGGTTTTCGGTTTATCTACACTAATATTATAAAGAGGAAAGATTTGTACCTATTTTTGTATGTTTGTAATGAATAGGCTCCGAAACTACTGAACTGATTTGAAAAATTCTTTCACTGTTGGGAAGCTACACTATCCCCGGGTGACATAGGCTATATTATATTTTGTAGCGAGGCCGAAGGCCGAGCTTACACTCGTGCGAAGCCGGGGCGGACGGCTAGTCATAAATAAATGCGTATACAACTTTTCATGTTTATGCTGCTAACCATTAAAGAGTTCCCTAGTCCAAACCAGAGTGCAACAACTGTATAGCATTTTATAATAATTAATTTACACTAATATTATAAAGATGTTTTTTTTGGATGTTTGTAACGAATTAAATCAAAAACTATTGGACCGATTTAAAAAAATCTTCCATCATTAGAATGCTACAGTATCCCTGAGTAACATAGGCTATATTTATTACTAGAGTGTTAAAAAAAACTCCACCCGTGCGAAGCCGAAGATGACTTAGATATGTCTTAGCTTGATGAGCCTTTATTAATATTACTATCTGCCTTTACATCAAAAATATTTACACGTAACTGGTGTGCTTTTAAATCTCAATAATGATGAATTATGATGAAAAGTCCAAACGTATTAGAAATCTTATCATTATTTCTTATTTGTTACATTTCAACAACACTACCAGATTGACTGTTGACTGATGATTGGTCCCACATCTTTATCTCTATCACTACATAGTCTCTACATAGTATAAAATAAAATCGCTTTCCGCGTCTGTATATCCGCTAACTCCTCCTAAACCACGCAGCGGATTTTGATGCAGTTTTCACCATCAGTTAGATAATTTTTCACGGAAGGTGTATATACATATAAAGATTAAAACTTACACCCGTGCGAAGCCAGGATGGGTTGCTAGTTTATGTATAATTGCATTCCGCATAATAATTATTTGCAAATAACTAGATATCATTTGATCCTCCTTACTTCTTATTGAAATGGATTTGGAGTATATAGACACTATAAATAATAATATAAATAAAGACAAAAAATAATAATACTGGGTGATTTGTTTACCAAAACGGAAAACTTTGATGACAGGAGTATGTGTAATTATGTCTGAAAGGCCTATGCCAAAATCTTGTATTTTGGAGAAAAGACAATTTTACTGTGGTTTAAAAAAAACGTTTATACAACGGTTTTTTTAAACATATAGGTCAACGATCAGCAAACCGCGGCTTTTGAGCCACATGCAGTTCTTTCAAGAGACAATTTAGACTCTTCAAGTTTGCTGTCTGCAAACAAGTAAATTGATGGCTCTTTGAAATTCATGAACTCGATATTTATAGCTCTTCTAGCTTAAAAGTTTGCCGACCCCTGATTCTATTTCACGTGCTTGTTACATTGTACTTTTTCTTTAGATAAAAAACACTAGGATGCTATAGGATTAACTCCAGCTACATGGTGATCTCCTAGTCTTATCTCTGCCTAAACTGACTCTATCCATAATGCATCAGCAGTTGTGGTGCGAGTGTAACGACGACTCAAAACATTCCGTGTAATTAACGCTTATCTCTAATTACATTATAATATTGTTGTTGCAGTGTCGGCGCGCGGTGACGTCAGCAGTTTCTTCAACACACAGATGGTGCTCGACCTTAACGGTGAGTGTTTAGAACACAATATTGCATTCACGCGCGGCTCATTTGAATACGGCAGAAGGTCGCGATGCCCGAATCATCTAATTAAGTTTTTTATTCTGTCGGCAGCAGCTCACTGCGCGTGCGCTGTCTGCTTTGATTCAAATTCAAACTCCTCTGCTCTTCCTACCGTGTAAACAATCGCTGCTAGCTCGTGTCTGCAAGTTTTTAGAATTAGAAGTGTTGCACGTGCTACAAATTGTAGCAAGTTCTGAGTTTAAACTAAGCTGGCAGAGATCGGAGCCACTGGACCACGATTCCTCAAATTAGGTACATCTCCGCAGAAGCGTGACTCGCGGAGACAAAACGACGACATAATTAAATTAATACAAATTCACAGCTGAGAGCCGTTTTTGTGCGTCCGCGCGACACCGAAACATTTCTCATTTTCGTCTAGGCCCGTTTTTTGTCCGCGTTAATTACGGATTCAATGGTTGGGTCGCGGAAAAAACGTCGTGTCTTGCGTCGGCGACGGTTTCTACGTTTTTGTGTTGCGCGTGCTTCACGCCCGCAGCCGCGGTATTGTGCTGGCGGCGTGATGCGCCCGCAACTTGCGTTATTCAAATCACGTCGACAAAAACGCGTGACGCCGGTATCATCCACGTTTTCCATCTGTCACACTTCACGGCCGTAATCGAAAGTTCTTTCTGCATAAAATATCAAGTAATGAGCGTTTAATGCGGGAATTCGCTTTATCACCGATAAATGCGCGATTAAAATATGATCACGAATACCTAATCCAGAGTAATGTATTCGTGAAACCGACGATGAAACATTTGATCGATCGTAATCTGTCGCATTTGAATAGTAACGATGGCATAGTATCGATCATAATCACTACGATACAGTCGTAACATTGCAGGCTTGCTTTCATTTCTGCTGTAAGTGGACGGACAAAACTACGTAAAATGTTTTTCCCAACAATGAGTCAACATTATGCTGAATAGCTTTTATATATATTTCGTTTATTATAGCTAGGAATCATACTGATTTATCAGCCTTCAAATGAAAATGAAATATAACAATAATAAATGCAAATTATGCTTTTAAGAAACTTTATTTAAAGCAACAAGGCTGATAAAGATTTAGGCTTAGATTTTGGAGCCAACAGGCCGTGGCTTAGTGGATATATACCTCGGGGCGTATAGTTAAAGGTACATGTTTATTGCTGCCGGTTATAAAAAATATAAAAGCAAATCCTTTAGTGTCAAAAATTCAAATAAAAAAATACTTTAAAGATTTCAAACTCAAAACACCCCTTCAAACTAGTGACCCTCAGAACAGCTTCTATCACAGTTTCTATAGACAGAAAGATATCGAATTGTACCAGAATTTGTTTGTTCGTTGAGTCGTTAGGTCAGCAGATTGGTCGGGAGTGGTCGAGAGTCAGTGGCGGCAGTCGGTGGCGCGGCAGGACAGTGCATAAAAAGCGCTCCCACGGCGCTGTGCCATGACGTAGCACCTTCTGACCCGGGGGCCTACCATAACCTGATACAGTATTCTTATACACCGATATACCAATAGTTACAAACTGGGTGTCTTCAAATCCCTAGTGAATCGGTTTCTTCTAGGCAAGCGTGCTTCATGCATCATCGCTTAACACCAGGTCAACAACAGACGTTGTCCTGTCCAAATTTTAATAAATTTTATTGAGTTCCTACCACATATTTTTCCCCACAAAAATACAATTTGGACTATTACGAAAGTTTTAAAACGAAATATAGGCAGATAAACCTTACAACAGCATTTATATTTATTTATAGAAAAAGAAAGCGAGAAAGAAAAAAAATTTTTTTTGTAACGTCTGCAACATTAATCAATGTAGGCAGGTGAGCAATATTACAAAACATAGGTTAATTAATGTCACACTATAGCCTCAACTTAATAACAGCATAATGCTGTTAACCCCAAAGATAGATAACTTTGTTTGTAGTGGTAGGACTCTTTTGCAGGGGTCCGCCTGGGGAAGTACCACACCTTTGCCAGTTATTCAATCGCCAAACAGTAGTGTGCAAACACTACTGTGTTCCGGATTGAAAGGCAATGTTTCCGGCGAAATTACAGGGCACACAGAGATTTGACATCTTATATCTCGGAATGACGAGCGCAGTGCATTGCCATCCAGGGTTTTGAACTGTTGAAGTTCAAAATTCTGAGTGGTGTTGAGCTGTTATGGGCAAGCGTGAAGAGCAATCAGGCGAGCGACTTCGCTCGTCTCGTCACCCAGTATCATAAAAATATAATCTCTTGCTCTCTGTACGAGTACAATAAATAGTCAGAAATTTAATGTGAGCGTCGGTATGGGATGTAAGCTAAAAAATCGAGTCGATGAATGTATAAGATTGAAATATTAATGTTACACGCTTATCACGAGAGTAATTTCAAATCTAAAAGATTGCGAGATCCCGTTAGCACTAGGCTAGGCGTATTCACCATCTTTGGGGATACCATCACCTAATATTTGGGCAATTTTGACAGCTTTGCTAAACAGGCTAACGAGAAGACCTAGGTGTCTTATCCACAGTTTTATGCTTCACTAAAGGCCATACTGTCAACTATAAAAAAACGCAAAATTAAATGAGCCCTATGTCAAAATTAGTTTTCTGTGGGTTTGAGGTCTATTTCAACTTCATACTCAAATTACTGGTAGACCCCCGATCGTACTCTGCCTGCCTTGTCCCGCCGATTACAGCAGCCGACAGGACCAATACCGTGCACAAATTTCTGTTCAAACTAAGCTTTGATTCTTGATCATCAAGATGATGAAGATGAATAGTTGTATTGTAGATAAAAAAAATACTGACAATTGCCATTAGTAATTATACTCTATTCTCTACAGAAACAGTTGGACTGCCCATAGACCGTTGAAAGTCTACAGACAATTTAAAAGCTCAAGCGCACTGGTTGGTGTTAAATAAAAAAATTGGGTCTTTAGTTACTTTTTACCTTGTCGTAACTTTGTCTCCCAAAAGCGTTATTTCGTTCTAAGTTGGGTCATACCTAACCGAAACATACATTTTTGAACATACTTTTGTTTCGAAAAATACTCATAAACGTTACTTATGACAAACAAACTCTAGCAATACTGCCTAGTGAGCCCGCTCGTACCCTAAAACTATTTGAGATTAGACAGGCTAGATCCTCTTAAGGAGAATAAATAAACACTATTTGTGAAGAAGTTGTACCCTGACGAGTTCTTTGCCTTTTTGTGGATATCTGTGACATATTTGAATCGCGATACGTCGTAAATCGTGTTATGGTGAATGTGGTGTGTGAAGCTGCGCATGCGCACGCGCGTCAACGCATACTTGTCTATAATTTCGTATGCTAATGCGTGGGAAAGTACCGCATCTTTATACAGCGAGCGTAGCGCAACCAAAACCAAATGGTCTAACTATATTATCATCCAATACCATTTAATGAAAATAAACTCAATATAGACGTAAAAAAGAGGGACCACTATGCAACCACTTAAAAAAATATATCGAAGATTTTGAAAAACGCCTTTTGTCAGTAATGTTAAAATCAACGACAAAAAACTGTTCTAATCAAGTTTGGAGCAATTTTTAATGCAATTAAGTTTGCCTATTGATAAAAACTCAATTGCATTATTGCATTAGATGGCATGAAAATTGCAAATCTAACAATAGTTTTGGTTTGACAACTATTAAAAAATGAGTATGAATGGTTCCGCACGTGCGCAGGCACCGCAGGTTATTTTTCATTTGTTAAACGCTCTTGATGAGTCTTCACAAACTTTAAATCAAGCACTTACTTTTTACTCTATCAATGCATATTTGGCACTGGCTCTAATTTTGAGTAAGTCACAAGTTTCACCCGTCTGGAGAATCCCTGAGGAAACATACATTTTCCAGGGTAAAAAGTAGCCTATGTTCCTTTAAAATATCACGTCGGTTTGTTGCTCTACTGATGCGTAAAAAAGGTTCAAACAAACTTAACACTACAAGTAAAAAATTAAAAAATAAAGAACTGAAACAGATGTACAGATTTTCTTGTATCATAGTAAAGAACATTCTCGAAAAAAAATTATCTAAATCAATTCATTTATTGAAGAGCTACAATGTCACAGACACACACAATACTCCTCTATTTGCTTTTGAGGGTCAAAATCATTGGCGGTACCTAAATTATATTTATCCGACATCTAGTCTACCTGTGACCACGGATACTGCGAAGTTTTAACAGATTCAATAGCAAAAACCGTTAAACGTATTTAATTTCAATGTTAATAATAGCTAACATGTAAGAAATCTATAAAAAACTTTTTTTTCACATATATAATATTACTATTGATATTAAAATGATAACACATTCGTCTTTCTTTATAACATCAAAGCTCCATAAAAACATTCCGCAACATGTGCAACTCTTTTTTTCTTAAACACAACAAAAACACACGCACCTATAATTTACGTACGTTTGTAGGTTTTTGGACAAAAACCAAGTCTTTATAGCTCTTCGCTACATTGTGTCAACCGTTTTTGAAAAAAGTTGTAATGACTCCGCTAACACTATACTTAAGCCAGGAAATAAGAAATAATTGATCGTTACTCACTGAATCGTTGCATCAATTATTTTTGAACTGGCATGTGCCTTTTTTAACAATAAAATACAAGGTAACTAATACTAAATACCTTAATTACTTACTTGGCAAAAAAAAAACAGTTGGATTGCCCATAGACCGTTGAAAGTCCAGAGACAATCCAAATGCACAATCTAAGGGGCAGCGTACCCAGAGTGCTAGCGACATTGCCATTGCATTAAACACATAATGTGTTTCAAAATGTGTGCAAAGCTTTATACACAACCGTAAATTTATACAGGATTGGACTACATTTGAATATATTATTTTGGTATAGCTCATTATTTGGTAGGAATGATAATGATGTCTGCGTTTTTGCGCCGAGTTCTAGTGCTCTCGTTTTAGCACCTATATCCTGTGATGTCTATTCTGCGCGGACAGTATTTATATTTTTTATCGACTTTTTATTTATTTATCTTGCTTTAATTAACACAGAATTGTTATTTTCTTTAGCGACAGCAAAAAAATACTAAATAAAACTTTTGTCGCTCGCGTACCTACTTAAAACATTGTTGCCTGCGCAGCTCTTTTAAATTTGCCAAACCTAATTATAGTTTAAATAATTATCAATTTAATAATACCTACTTCAAAATTAGTAATTACGCAGTTTCATTTACTTGTACGATACATAATGGCCATCAGTTTAAATAATTATCAATTTTAAAAATACCTACATCAAAATTAGTAAATACGCAATTTCGTTTACTTGGATGAAATATGTTTTCCAGTTATTTTGATTTAAAAACCAAACTACTGAACCTAATTTGATGAAATTTCTTACCAATCTGAAGGAGGTATATCCTTTCAAATAAAAAAAGAATTATTCATTCGGTTCGTAAATGACGGAGTTCAAAAGTAAGAAACATAAAAAAGTACAACCGAATTGAGAACCCCTATTTTTGGAAGTCGGTTAAAAGTGATTTCGCATAAGTGGCCAGCCAGTAGAGTGTGAGAGTATTTAGGCAGCCCAAAGACCTCTTTGATATGGCTAGGAGATTGTTGTTATTGTGCCATCCGACTCATGGTAGAGCTCAGTTGTAAATACACTCATGATCAACTCATCCGAAGGGTAACCAAATCGTCCAGTAGTTTATTTCACACCTACTCGAGCTACAACTGCTACTATCGATTGATCCATCGGGCTGATTCTCAGATATTAGATAGAAAGAAAGAAAGTAAAAGACAAAGAAACAGGAAGAAAGAAAGATAGAAAGAAAGAAATTAGATATAGAAAGAAGTTAATATTATTTCTATTCGTTGTCGCTCTCATTGGGATGGCTATGAAAGTGACGGAGCTAAAACAATGTACCGTCTAGCAAGATTCAAAGCTACACGCTAACCGACCGGCGGCCGACCAAAGATTCAAAATACATAAGTTAATATGTAGTCGTGCCGAGAATTCGTGAGCGATAACCAAGCTGCTTTGAATCCAAATATTGGCGCTGAAGAGCTAGATTTATTACTCAATGCTCGATATTACTCCGAATGACTGGTAATGGCTGGTGGTTTTAAAAACAGGTTTATCCTTCACTAGCACGAGTATGTCATTAATTGAAGTCTAGCGTCTAACTAAAACGTTAGTTAAGTTAATCCATGCTTAACTGCTTTGTCGACTGTTTCAACGGAAAAACTGTATGTACTAATTTTTCACGAACACTAAGAATCATACAGTAACACCAATGATTTAACTAATAGTCCACATGCAAAAAAAAGAGCAGCAAAGTCGTCTGCAGGGTGATTTAGGCTTGATGCGTTCTCACTCGCCACACCACCTTACCATATCTCCCTTGGCTGATCTGAAGTTTACACCCTATATATTACGATTTTAGTTATACATATCCAAAAAGTTTGAGGACAAATAAGCTAAAAAGATAACGAACTTATAAAATTACGCAAAGAAAGGTAAAAAGACTAATCAAAATCATACAACACAAACAATTGGGTTTATTCTCGAGGAATGACGCAACTGCTTCGATCGGTGAGCGTGAAAGGCGTTTAATGACAGAACAGCAGAGGAAAGGAGCATCGAAGGTAATTGCCATCAGAATGCCTTACGAAGGCTCGCTACAACTACCTGAAATTAGTGTTGTCCATGTCAAGACCAACAAGAAATTAACCCAATCTTGGTTTTACAACACGTCAAGACCAAGACTAATACAGTCTTGTTCTAATGTTACTGCAACATTATTGTGAGTCTTAAATTTACTTATTAATTGAAGTGTTATCTCATGAAAGGACCACTACCACTCTCCTTAAAACGAAAACTTATGGACATGTGTGTTCTCCCCACCCTTACATATGGCGCTCAAACTTAGTCATTGACAAAGGTTCAGAAATTCGCTCTTGGAGTATGCCAGCAATCTATGGAGCGCAAACTTAGGAGTGGAACTTATAGACAAGATAAGAAACACAGAATTGCGCTCCAACACTCAGATTGCCGACGTAGCTCAGAAGGCCGCTTCCTTAAAGTGGGCCGATCATGTCAGTCGAATGTCGGAGGATTGTTGGGCCAAAACCACAACATAGTGGCTTCCACAGGATGGCAAACGACCTCCGGGCGGCCCAGACAGATATGGAGGGATGAACTGGACTCTTACTTTAAAGATTGGACCCAAAATACCCAAAACAGAGACGAATGAAAGGAGGGAAGGGAGGCATTTGCCCTGCAGTGGGACGATACAGGCTAATATAAATAAATAAAATAAATCAAAATGTCCATTTTTACAAAAAACGGTGGAAGAATAACGCCTGACGGCCTGCCGTAAACTCACCAGATGTTAAGCGATGATGCGGTCTACGATGGAGTACGTTTGCAAAGAAGAAACCTATTCACTCTTGATTCGAAGACAACTAAGTTTGTAACTATCAGGGAACACCCATTCAGGCAGTAAAAGTTTTAAAGACTTAGTATGATTTTTTCAATCAATTCTTGCAGTGTCTTAGTCTTGCTAAAATTAAACAACACTAGGTACCGGTGATTGCTGTGCCGTGTCAGGCCCGGGACGAGGTCTATTACACCTGTAGTACAGACCTTTCTACAGCTATCTCTCCGCGAATGTGCTGTTATCTACCGATTACTTTCGGCCACTGTCTTTATCTTTTGTGCCATTTACTCTTCCGGTAATTGGTCCGATAGCTGTATCGACGGACCTTAATTCTGTAGCAATTTCTTGGTAGGTAGCCGTTACATTGAAATCGTCTGTATCTACTATGAATCTAATCTATTACTTTTAGAGAGGTTGAGCAAAATGCAATAAAATTAAATCATCTGTTAGTTTCTAGCGATCCGTCGCCCGCATTGTCGCACGGCAAGCACACGTTCGTAATAAATCTCCGGAAAAAAACTATTCGAATAATAGCTGCAAAAACTTCATGCAAGAAATAAAGTGATTGTTCGGGGCTCGGAGGTGAAAAACGGGCAGATGCGCGCGCAGGTAGAGCGCATGCAAATGTGTGCGGGCGCAAAAACCTGGCCAGTTCGCAAATTGTGACGGCAACGTCGACCGTCGCCTGCGCAGCCACGGAGCGCGATCGAAGAGATAAGCTTCTCATAGAACACCCTCTCAAATGGGTTTAGATTGTCGAGAGATTATCTCTCAAACCATCTCCTTTCTATGAATAGACACCATCAATTTTGTTACTAATATCATATTTTAGCTTTTAACAGGATGATTTTCGCTCAACCTTCTGTTGTGCTTCGCTCCTCTCTCGCAATTTAGTTTCACGACATAATCATTGGCTTTGTGATCCAAGTCGATTACTTACAATTAATGTCCAATGTTATTAATATTTTAATGGTGTTGAGTTTTCCAGTAACTTTTTATATGTGCATGTCAGGCAAAAGAGGCATGCAATATATTGATGGCAACATTAATAGATATTCACGAGGTGTTACGACGGAGGCCTCACGTAGTACCCAATGTGACATACAATATGCGAACGACGCACAAACTTATTGAACCCGGAATTAAGCTTGCAAAACAAATGTATTTCAATATAAATGCTTAGACTTGCACTGATTTGTTAAATTGTAGGTTGCTTTTTCTTGAATATCATAATTCGCTATCCTTTATCTTTATCAGAGACGTTCCAGGCGAACTAAATATTGACAGCAGACCATTCATATACGAACTTATTTTTCGAGTACATATCAAGCATGCAATTAATGTATTCCATGACTAAGTATACTTAGTTATTTCAAGTTATGAGGGGAATTAATTTTAATGGGTTTAAACTCTTGAGTTTTGAAAGTGTTTTTGGTAGAGTAAAAATATTTACTGTCTAACCGTCTGTCTGTTTTTGCATTTTTATGTACCTACTCGATAAATAAGTTCATTTTTGAATGATCGGCTGTCAATATTTAGACCACCTAAAGGTCTCCAGTACAGCCAATTTCAATCTATGATATTGAAATTTTGAACTGTCTTAAGTACTAAAAATATTTTTGTAAAGAGTTCTCGTGGACCTTACTTATGTTTAGGTGTGTAATATGTATATTATATTGCTTTAGTTGTGTAATTGTTTGAATTCTTATTTTGTCTTCAGGCTGCTGGAACGCCCGGGGACACACATTTACACGTAAATATACAACTTCTACCCTATAAATAGAATAAGTAAACTCCTAGCCCTTAAGAACTCGCTCCACGAATAAATATTGAATAAATAGTTTGTTAGATTCCCTTCGCCAAAATAAAAATATCAACTTGAAATTGGCTTCAAAATATTTCCAATGTTTTTATTCTAAAGATGGCTAAAACATTAGCAAAGTTATTCTTATGATAGCCATTCACTTTACATTTGTAAAGGTATTCTTAAATCACTTTTCAACTCCCGCCTATTAGTTTTTTTTTTCCTTTAAAGACATTTCAAATGTGTAAGTGAGATATTTTTGGCGGATAGCTAGCTTTTAAATTGCTTACATCATAGTAGCAAGGCTTTCCTCGTGACTCTCATGTGGTAATGTAGTGTAATATAACCACAGGTGCTGTTTTGGGTGCTGCGCGAGCGCATCGACGCGTCTAACGCGCCGCATTATTATGCTAATCACGCCTAATAAATAACTAATTGAAGAGCACTGTGCTCCGGTAATTTACTCATTTGAATATTATTTAATTGTACTATCAATTATAAGGCCGGAGTTAAGAGCGGAAAATTCCAATTAATTTTATGAATCAAAATTGTTTACATTATTCATTGTAATAAGGCTGCATGGGAGGTATAATTATGTAGATCTTTGATTTGTAAAATATTTGGTAGAAGCTAGATTACAGATCATGCAGTGATAGTGTTGACGCCAAGTACGATAGATATACAAAACGCGGCGGTAGAGGCGCGGGCGCAAGCTTCATTGCTCAATGGATTACCCTGAGAACAGACAAACAAGGGAGATAGTATATATTAGTTATCGTATCGTTCAATATCTCCGTGTTTTACCCATACACTATTTTTCAATATGTCGCTAAACCACTTATTAAGCACACTATGAAACTTCGGTGACACTAATGAACTAATAATCTACATGCACAAAAGGCGGAAAGATCGTCTGCAGGGGTGAGTTCGACCAAAAGCATCAAGTTTAATTTAGCCCTGATGCGTTCGCACCCACCAGCCCACCTTAACATATCTACCTAGTTTGTCTGATCTAAGGTAAAACCTTCAGTGGGGTGCGAGGCTAGGTAACCTCCACGTGGTGCACCCTGGGGATCGGCCAACAACTTCCCCTAGCTCCCGCCAGGGGAAATGCGCCCTGTGTGAGCTTCTATAACTGCGCCCTGGAAAACACAACTGGTCCTCCTGTGGTCATTTCTGCACCCCTCCAGAGTCTGCGCCCTGTGCCTAGTCACCGCTGGCACAGCCCTATTTACAGCACTGTTCAGGTTCGGTCATTTTTGAGCGTTTCTGTTGATATAATTTTAAACATATTTCGTACCACCACATAATTTACGTCATACCTTCCCATCAAAAAGAATCAACCAACGTTTTTCACTATAACTCGTACTGTGATAGGTTCTGTGATTACTCTTATTCTGCAATTTTGTACTTTAATAGCGCTCTGTAGGCAAATCACTGAGTTCAATACAGTTTAGTTGAAACCTCGGAATATGCCACAACCAGCATTCTTAGCTGTACCCGGGTAACTGTTCTCATCTGCATATGCCTTACCTGACACGAGTACTGTCTTTATTAAGGCCACTCACCGGTGCTCTTAAGGCCAGCGTAGACGATAGACTAGTCCAACCACTAATAATAATCTTAAAAATTTGTTAAAATACATCGTTTGCAAATTAAATTATATGAAAATGTAATTGCTTAGAATTCATGTGTAATGCTATAAGTAAAATGTGTTTTAATTTTTGGATATACCAATAAATTATTTTTCAACTTTAAAAATGATGAAAATGCGCGTAAAAGATATTTCTGGCCAGGAACGGGCCGCATTAACTAGGTCATAAATGTTCTACCCAGTCCCCATAAGAAGAATTTTCAACAACTGCTGAATAAAGCACCTGTACAGCTGAATTATGTATTTGATTGGAAACTTGCCCAAAAATATTTATATAACCTTCACAATAGTGTAGTTTTTTAATGAGAGACAGAATGTTAGAGTTTTCAACAACCGCGGACTAAAGCCCTGACAGCTGAATTATGAATTACATTAGAAATTTACACAACCTTCATAATATTATCCACTGAAGTGAGAATTTTTTTCGTTTAGATTAGAAGGGCTGTCAAGGCATTTTTGTAAGAATTCCGTTGTAGCCAGTTGAACACATGCAAACGATACGTCAAAATATAACTACATAGGAAGGAATGCAGTAATTCGTCAAGATTAGTATTATTTCAAAAGGTTATGAACGCCATTTTTATAAAGTTTAAAATTGACCTTCTCGTCGTGCAATACGGTTCAGTTCCACTTGAATTTTGTGCAATTATTTTAGTAAATGTTGCTAGTGCAAAAAAACTGCACGATTATTGTGCGGTTTATAATACTAGTAGAGAAATATAGACCGTATCGTAAATTAACGTACGTCATTATTAAAACAGTTCTACCTTAAACTGCACGAAAAGTGGTTGGTAAAAAATTTGAGTTAAAGAGTTTTTCAACAATTTTGTTTATTTTAATTAACAAAAGTTGTGTATTGACGCATGTGATTGTGTTATAATAGTGAATTATTACCCTTTAAATAATATTAAGGTAAGTTCGTAGGTTTGCATGAGTGTGGGAAAACAATAGGACGTAAAAAAAAATATTTTCGGTTTTGCCCCAAAACTCCGCACAAACTTAGCTAGATAAGTTTCCATGACCTTAATAGGTCATGCTTTGACCATGATATCGATTTAGGCTATGTTTAGAGCTCGTTTTATGTGACTTTAAATGGGTAGCAAAATAATTATTATTTGATAAGGTTAAATGCAATTTCCATGCGAAGCCATTGAAAATAAAAAAATATTATAAAATTTAGAAAGTGGTATCACAGCTAGTGATGGGACAGTTTTGTGTGCAGTTTTGATTTTATCGATAACCTGTTTATTGTATACCTTATAAAATATTTTATGGTAAAACTTGCCCTAATCGTTTAAAAAAATTACAAACTCTTATTTAACTTGCATCGTTGGTATGTCTGTCAGCTTCCCGATTCAAAATTTGTAATCCATTTTTCTAAGCACGTTTCAGTTGCACTAAGTAAATTTGATGTTTGTAAAATAATATGGTGATACTTAACTGGCCTGATGATGGAGCCAGAAAGGTAGGCCATATCTCTACTACATACTTTTACTTATTACTCCGTCGTGTTTGGACTCGTTCAATTCATTTTGATAAGGACTATTAGACCAAAAAGACAAAAACAATATTTATTGTCTGTCTAATAATTCATAGATTTACTGGTGACTTGCAGCGCCCCGTGGTTTCACTCGCTATCCTATAGGAACTGCTATTTTTTCAGGGTAAAAACTATGAGTCAATCCAGAATATAAGCTACCTCCATACCAAATTTTATTTTAATCTATTCACTTATTACAGAATTCAGTGAAAACAAACATATTAATACGCATACTTTCTTATTTATAATAATAGTGTGATAATGTTGTTGTCTACATCTACATAATAAGACAAATGAATAATAACACAATAAAGTTTAATCTTCTAAAAATACTCCTAAAGTAGGTATTGTAGGAAATGTTGTAAGAAAAATCAAAAATTATCGATATCGATAAAATTATGGTAACCACTATTATTGTCAACGGCTTGTCAAGGGCTTATAATTAAAACACGGTGAAATCACAAAATCATCAACAATTTAGACTTTACCGGTGATAGAAAATTCCTCCTTTTTTAAAAATTAAAATCCGTTCTAGCTCTACCACACGTAATTACAGCGCAAGACGGCATTGTGGATAAATCAGATGGAGCAGCATACGAATTCGAATTCAGTTAGCAACTGCGGTGCGGAGTTTGACGCGTTGACGTGCATACGAATGTTCACTCGTATGCCTCGTAACAAATGTTCCATCTCTCTTCCGTTCTATACCCTTCTCTTTTCTGTGATATTATCATTGTTTTATGAGACACAGAATAGTAGAATTTTTAACAACTGCCAACCAAAGCCCTTGTACAGCTGAATTATGTATTTGATTGGAAACTGGCCTAATAATATTAAAATAACATTCATAATATTGTTCTTTTTTATGAGTGACACGGAATGGTAGAGTTTCAATAACCGCCGACATAGACTATTTTTTTGTTATAATTGTCTTTATTCTATTCTAAATATTCTTACATCTGCGCAGGCCTACCACTAGTATCGCAGTGAGAATGTGAGAAACTAACTTTTGCTGTTATGTTGTTACTTTTTTTCTGCATTTTGCATACAGTCTGACGCCCTATAAGGCATCACATTTCTCCATCTGACATTCTATCTACACCACGCAAGCAACCTTACTTAGTCAACTTCACAAAAAGATGTGATTGGATGAATTTCCTTCTTCGTGTTTTTTTTCCGTTTCCATGCAAGTGTTAGAATGTTTATGAATGGTATAAGTTGCGATAAAAATAGTTCTTAGTCTTTTATTAGGTTCGTACATGAAAAAAAAAAAAACACATATGAAACATATAAGTGAAAACTAGCTAATAATGAGTGTTTTAATTGACATTTGACTATTGTCTTCCTATACTCCTCATTACAGTCCGGCTACTGAGAAAATGCGTATGTCAGCTGCAATAACATTGTAAAATTTTTTTAACAAAAAACAATCAAATTTCACTGTAGTTTCTGTTCAGCCTTTACAATGTTATGGCAACTAACAGACGTATTCTTTCAGCGGTCGCACAGTGAGTATAACTTCAAAACATGTTTTTTCATGTATGTTCATGAGCTATACTAACCATCAAACACCTTTCTTGTCGATTGTAAAAAAATCCGTAGTCCAGTAATGATTCATAGTTTAACTTACATGCCTTCGAGGAACGCATCTAGCGTACGGACGCACAAAGGTACGGATTACCTGCGCCTGCGCACCGCAAAAACAGATCCCGTGAAGGCGCGACGGCGGCGGCGGTTTAGTAACAATGTCAGCTATCTATTAATTGGAATAACTATGATAAT
Organism: Agriopis leucophaearia; assembly: GCA_949125355.1. NCBI lineage: Eukaryota > Metazoa > Arthropoda > Insecta > Lepidoptera > Geometridae > Agriopis > Agriopis leucophaearia. The sequence goes on along the minus strand of OX421268.1, from coordinate 14,438,158 downwards.
CACGCAACATAACTGCCTAATTTGATTCCTATCCAAAAACAAGGTCACAATGACGAATGTTTTTGTGTCAATGTCTGTCTGCTCAAGGTAGGTTTTCTTTTACGATAGATCTTTAACACACACGGAGCTTCTCATTTCTAAGTTCACAAAATTTTCATCCGCCAAACCTTGTTTTTTTTTGTCGTATTATTTTTCAATTTCTGAAGGTTCTCAATTCGGTACCTACTTTTTTCATGTATCTACACCTGTTACCGTTTAGCCGTGATTATGTAGCAAACAGACAGAGTTACTTTCGCATTTATAATATTAGTATGGATTAGTGTGATACAGCAAGAAAATGTGTGATACTTTCAATATTTTGTTATTAAAACTGTATTAGCATATTTTATCATTAAACTAGAGCAAGATATTAATACTTGTATCTTTATAACAAGCGTTATTTAGATATGAAGTGATTAGCATAATGAGTGCATACTAATTACTAGCCATTTATAGGTATAACGGAAGAGAGGTAGTTGGAGTGGGCTTACATCACACTAATATCATATATTATGTGGAAGTTTGGATGGATGGATGGATGTTTGTTACTCAATCACGCAGAAACGGCTGGATGGATTTGGATGAAATTTGGAATATACATTGCTTATGTTGCGGATTAAAACATAGGTTACTTTGCATCATCATAATCGTCACCGTTTTTCATCACCACGCGGGTAAAACCGCGGGGCGCAGCTAGAATCATATATGTGAAAGTTTGGATGGACGTATGGATGTATGGATGGATGTTTGTTACTCAGTAACGCAGAAATGGCTGTATGGATTTAGATGAAATTTGGAATATACATTGCTTATGTCCTGGATTAACATATATGCTACTTTTCATCATAATCATCACCGTTTTTCATCACCACGCGGGTAAAACCGCGGGATGCAGCTAGTACTCTATAAGTCATGCACTGGTCTTCATAATTTTTTTCTTTTCTGTGGTCTTCACAGTGCCCTGCAGTACACCTGCCATTCAAATACCTTTTTTGCATTCTGGACTATCCGTTACAAGGAATTTTGCATAAAGCTTCCATTTCAAATGAACATTCAACAGTAATTTATGTCTCGTTTATTAGCTGTTGAAGTCCATAAAAGATAAATTAAAATACTTATAAGAAATATATGTTTACATCATGTATATATTTTCATTAGCTATCATACTAATCTACAAGTATTTATAAAATAAAATACATTCACGTAATGACTAACTGACACATTATAAATCTCAAAAACTACTTTACCTTCGAAGCTGAAATTTGGCTGATAGATTCCTTAAAAGTATGCTAAAAGGGGATTTCGCAAAATCCCCTTTTAGCATCTCTGAATCTGATCTGAATTAAGGGGTACAAATGTAAGTTGAAAGTTTATATGAAAGTGTACGCGAATAGTACTGTCATTCAAACATAAGCAACCCAACGGACACCGGACTTTTGTTATATTTAACTACAATTTTTTCCACTGTGCCTACGTTCAACAGTGGACGTCTTCTGGCTGATGATGATGATGATGTACGCAGATTTTAAAGGTGAAAGTGTGTTTTATGTTTGTTTGTTTGTTCCTCTTTCTTCACGCAACGAGAGATGAACGAGAGAGATAGTAGGAGAGCCGGTGACATAGGAAACTTTTTTCCTTAAAATGTACGCTTCTTGAGGGCATGACCACGAGGGTGAAACTATGGGACGCAGCTAGTTTATTACAAAGTAGGTATATAAATATTGCACTGTCATTTAATTCTGAACTATATTTATAGTTTCAAGTCCTTAAGCTAAAGTAAAGTAACTTTAAAATCAACTTTAAAGTTTGTACCAAAAACACAAACATACCATATTCATATGTATATGTACAAGAAATCGAGTAAATCAAACTGTGGTCAAATAAAAAAAAACACGTAGAGATCCTTCGAAATAATTTATTATGACGGCTTTAATTCTAATTTCTATAATTATTATTTTCTGAACTATATTTGAAGTTTCATGTCATTAGCTCTTTGGGAAGTAACTTTCAAGAAATGGAGTTAATCAAACTGTGGTCAAATTAAAAATATGCATGAAGAGATCCTTTGAAACAACTTATTTTAACGGCTATAATTCTAATAACAATAATTCTAATTTCTATAATGATTCTTCCGGAACTATACTTGACATTCTAAGTCTTTAGCTCTTTGGGAAGGAACTTCGAAATCGTTCTTATAATGTATACCGAACAGGCAAACAAATAGACAAGAAATATTTTTAATCAAACTATAGTAAAATAAAAATAAAAATGTGTAGTAGAGATCCTTAGAAACAAACTATTTTAACGGCTATGATTATAATTTCTATAATGATTCTTAAGTTAAAAGTCTAGCGCTTATACTTTAAGTAGAAGATACCCCTCGTTCACTGCACATTACTAAATCTTATTCTAATGGGTGCTATTCACAAGCGTAGAAAGCGCATTTCTATTCAAACCAGGTAAGAAATCTTAGTTTTTTACAAAAGGTCGCCATGATTGATTTTCGGATTCCGAATGTCGGACAAAAAGCTTCCGCGCAAAAAATTGCAGAGTATGCAAATCTATTGTTGTGGTAGAACACGCACCGACGCACGACTATAAACCTTAATGTAAGAGCGTATGGAACAAAGTAGGTTGAGAGTTTTTGCAGTTAAAGTTTAATGTATCGGCGCACACGCAAATCTTTTCTTTACACGTTCGGTTTCTGGGATGTTGGGCGATAATCTACGATCTCACCGTAAAATGCAACGTATGCGTTTCGCTTCCCCGAACCCATCTCGGAATGACTTGCCCTTAAAAAAACCTCTTCATAGTAAATCACATAACTAAGCTTTTTATGCAAAAACACATCAATTTTCTTTTTAAGAAACTTGCATTTTACGAGAATTGCCGTAATTTATTTCTTCATTTTATTTGTCCTGACGATTGAAGAACACGGCATAAAGCCCGGTGTGCTATGTAACTATTATTAAAACGTCTGAATTATTGTAATAATATGCAAATGTATGGTAATACTAGAAACATACTCGTGCTAATGAGACGATATTTACATAATTTCATTGTTAGGAGCCGGTCGCGTCCATACCAGTTTTTGTACGAGTTCCGCTCGACGCGCGGACACTGCACATAGACTAACTCAAGCTTAGCTTAGCTAACTCAACTTATTTTATTTTATTTTTATTGTATTATAAGGCACTCATAACAAGTCATAGGACATATACAGATATAGTAACACGTTAATAGGTTTGCTCGATCCCTTGACACAAAACGAAAAAAAAAAATTAAAAAAAAAAAAAAAAAAACATTAATAGTATTATTTTGTTTATAGTAGCTTAGTATAAATAGTATTATTTTGCGCTGAAACCTTTGATAGAGCGTGTTTCTGACTACGGTTTCTGCTGCACACGCCTGGCTAGCCAGAGCAACAAACTACACTAGTTCCATTCGTTTATTTGCTCTGCTTAAAAAAAACTGAATATGAATATTTTATTTCAATATTACACTGAATTTGTTTTTTTTAGTACAAGTAGGTAGTTAAAACCTAACCTAGGGTAGGACATTCTAAAACCTAGCAAAAGTGATCAGGGTTCGTAGTTTTCATTTAGGCTTTTAAAATTTTATTGCATGGACCGAGTTAAAATGTAAGTTCTTAGGCCAAGTAGCCCTGAAGTCAGTTTTTAGGCCGCTATGCTAAGCGGTAGATGCCATAACATACTACAAAAAAAGTTTTATTTGGGGTCTAAAACATAAAAAATTGGTATTGCCAATTTTAAACAAAATTTTTATCAACATCGGCCCGTAAAATTTAACTACATATTAAATACGTTTGTACTTATTAAAAGTACGAAAATGACTGAGCTCCAGTCCCATTTTATGTATGTCCATAAACAAGCAGTATCATAGAGTTGTTTGAATGAAATTACTCTATTTAAAAGGACGAGGTCCGTTACTTGCGCCTGCGCATTCGTTAGGACGTAGTAATTATTAAATATACTGCGGCTAAGGGTCGTGTGTGCAAACAGGACAATTACCGTAAAGGTCTCCTCACCCTTGCACTATTCCAATTATACAGAAGTCCCGTTATTTGGGGGAGACGGGGGAAAAATCACCTGACATTTGAGTTTTTGCGCTGATATTGTAGGGGTGAATAAAACAGACTGTAGACAGGTCTAGGCAGTATGGAGGGGCGGTTCTACTCAACCTCACTCCATTCATCGCTGGACGGTGCTGCTCCATGGAACTCGGTGAGCATTAGCTGTAGTTTTTGTTTATAGTACAGAAAGCGTTACTTTGTTTCTTACCACATCAGAAGCTCACATGGCTGACCGGCTCTCAGAGCTCTTTAAAACCGCCCAGACATGACAATACCACGTTGTTGACCTGATGTCCTACGTAAGAGATAAATGCAGCAACGCGACGCCATAAGACGCGTCGCGATATAGTAATAAACAAAAAGTAGCTATTTACCTAAACGGATACCCTACGTTGACGTCAATCAGTTATACAAATACATTACAATAAAGCTTAATAAAGCTTAGTCACAGCTTTTTGCTGTCCATCGCTTGCCTAAGACAAATAGTTGATATGTATTAGATCCATTTTTCCCCGCGTACCTCTCTCGTCACAAGTTCCGTGAAAACGAAATTTTCACTGACAAGAAAACTTGTAGAAGTTAATTTTTTCTACAAATTTATTGCCGTTAAATATAGCTGTAGAGTCCTTTTAGGATGTTTTTGTGTTTTAGATACTTCCCACGTGCAGTTGATGACAGTTCACTTCACTTAAATTATCGGTCTCGTAGTCATTATTTACCGTTACAGTTATAATACACTTTTTGACATTTACCACTATTATCCACCCTCTAAACAATGTTAAACGAACATTATCATTGCTTCTATGAATACTTTACGGTTTTTACTCGTAAACAACTACTAATAAGGGCTGCTTTAAAAAAGGGATTCGCATTGTATGGAAGAAAGCGATCGCCGTAAAAATATTCCGACCGCGACAAAAACTGGACTTTCTAATTTATTGTCCAAGCTTCGGGTAGGGCCTTAAAAAACTGAGAAACAATCGAACTGTATAAAATGCGCAACATTGCGCAGTCCCGTGTCCCACCGTGCCAACATTGCACTAACATTTACGACACTCATAAAAGAAAGTCCATTCATTTCATTTGCATGCCGAAGTGCTCTTTTTAGTGAACTCCTAATTATAATACAATGTCATTGTTCTAGTCACAGATTTAATTGCTTGTTTTTACGAAACCCGATTTCTAATGCAAGCGCGTTCAAGCAATTTGCTAATGATGTGACATTTTTGCATACATTTTGAGAAACGGTCGTCTTTGAAAAATATTTTTGAGCAGCTTCCACTCTGCAGTAAGGGTAATAATATTTGTTGATACAATTTGTGCCACGATTCCGAATTCCTTTTCGAAATTTCGTACTTAGCTTACTGTAGGTGCAGGTTTTATTCTGTGAAAGAATGTAGGTAGAGTTGGGATACGACACCCTCGGGCCCACTTGCACCTATCCCGTGTCAGTGGGGCGCGTTTGACACGTAATACGTTTTAATATGTCTCTAGAACTCAAACACAAAGTGTCATTGCCTAAACTCTACCCGCGCGTCTCGCGTCTACTGAAGCAATTTTGACATGCAATTTTTTAATTTTTTTATTATCTATATTTCGATCACTAAGCCAATTTAATTTAAAGAAAATATTCTACTTTTAAGGGAGGAAAATTAGGGGATGATACCCGTTTATTGAAAGTCTTCCTCTGAAGTCGTTTTTTTAAATCATAGCATGCATAGCATAATCCGCCTTTAAATAGTCCACTGCTGGACTTAGGCTAACTTACCCTCGAAAGGGCGATTGGGTCTTTCCACCATGCTGGCCAAGTAGCGAGTTGGTAGATTCACATATGCCATTGAATTTCTTCTAAGTACGTATGCAGGTTTTCTGACGTTGATTCTTTCACCGAAAAGCCAGTAGTATGAAAATCCGTACATATACTCCAAAGAGCTCATTGGTACGAGGGTCCGGGATTTAAACACGCATTCAAGTCTAGCGGTCTCCTAAATAGGCTACCACGGCTTTTACTCAATTTATTTACATTTTCAAAATTATCTGGCTATCGACTGAACTTTTTCCAAGCTTGATCAAGCGTAGCCAGTGAAAGAAGTAAGTACTTAGTACGTAGTTGTTGGTAGAGGGTGTCTTGAGGGTGACCTTTCCCAGGTCCCGTTAGCCACCTGCGCGCACGTTACAATCCCGCTAGCCATCGGCCGCACGCCTCCCTGCATTCATTTATAAAGAGATGTCGCGCCCTAACGGACCGCAAATGTAGAGCTATAAGAAACGGAATCCAAATTCCAGGCTAGGTGTATCATCTTCGAACACACCGCCGAGAATAATCCAGACTATAAAAGATAGCAGAGTCCGTCGTCTGCAGAGGCTCTTAAGCTATTAGGCAACTATTTCAGCACATCGCTTGGCGCTCAAAAATTTTGGCAACGGTAACAGCTCGCGGCTTTGCTAGGTAACGCGCAAACATGACTAAACAATAGTTAGAAAGCGACATGGTGTACTGCAATTGTTGCGTAATGAATTCAACTGTTTAAGGTCACGAGAGCTGTTGTCAAACTCCAAGCCTGTTGTCAAACAAGTATACATTGTTTTTTAAAGCCCCGATATAAGAGTTGATAGTAGACAAACGGCTGAATAGATTTTCTTGAATCATAGCTAAGAACACTCTCGAACAAGTCACATTAGAAACAAAGAAATATATTAAAATCGGATTAGCCGTTTGGGAGTTACGATTCTACAGACAGACATACAGACACACAGATACACATGTCAAACTAATAAACGTATAACATCCATCTTATGCGTCGGTGGTTAAAAACAGAAATCTATATTTTGTATTAGCTTGCGCGGTTACTGTTTGGCTTGCTGGCGTTAAAAGTTCTGCGAAAGTTAATAAGAGGCTATATTTCCTGCCTGTATTAGAGTGATGGAGCAAAAAAGTCAAAGGAACAATTTGATGTACAGGTTTTAATGGGAATACTTTTGACGCAGCTATACTTCTTGCTGACTAGCCTTTAACCGCAACAGAAGCATCAATATCATTCGAATGATCAACTTTCTAATAATCGTATTCGATATCGGCTCGCGGTGGATCTGAATGTGATTTCAGATCGCGCCTAATCATATTCCCGATGAGGTATTACAAGACAACGGTATCGATATTGGTGAGGGCGTGAATGCGAGCCAGTAAGTGGCGGGTGCGGTAAATAAGCCCACGCGCACGCTAGTGCTGGCTTAATTAGCACTTGCGTTAGCATAGTGCACTGTAGCATTAGCATCATACTCATATTATAATAAATACGAAAGTGATTTCTTTATTTTTGTTTTTTTTTATCCTCTATTTTAGTCATGGGTATAACTCAAGGGCTAAAGAGCAATCAAATTTTTATCCCGGAATTGTAACAGATCCTGGAACTGCGAGGCGCAACTAATTTGATATAAACATATAAAACAAACAGAATGGGATGCAAGAATTTTTTGCCTACCAACTACCAACATATTAAACAAACAAACAAAATGAGACGCAATAATTTTTAGCCTACCAACTTCAAAACTTTAAAACACAATTTTTAACTTTTACGATTGTTCCATACACAACCTCATCACGGTAAATATCCCGTTAATAATCATATAACTTTAATATTAATAATCTCTACATAGTATAAAATTAAGTCACTTTTCCGCGTCTGTCTCTGTATATCCGCTAACTCCTACCATCCACTAACCACCACCACGCTAACCACGCATCGGATTTTGATGCGGTTCACACGATCAGTTTTCACCATCTTCACAAAAGTTTATCATGGTCGCTAATAGTAATGTATAAAATGCAATTGGTTTTTTTTTTCCTAAACAAACCAACAGCGTACTTTCTCACAGCCGCACGTTGTACATACCACGAAAAGTAAATATACCAAAAAAAACGCGAAGCTGTGACCGAAAATTTAATTGTCACTCATTCACAAATAAAGCAAATACAATTTTTTTAATCAATTCCTTAAAAAATTGCACTGCACTACAGCAAAATATCAAAGATTGGGTGCTAATTTCAACTGAATGTATACAAAAAGTATAAATTATTATCATTTTTGTATACATTCAGCATGATATCAGCACTTTTAAAAGAAGTAAACTTCCAAAATGAATATCATCATTAGCATATAGCAGAAAAAATAATTTAACGAAATTAGCATCAGCTGCCATCACTAGTACAAGAGTACAACCCGCGCCGGACGGTAATGCGCGCCATTAGAATACATTCAAATGTGTTCCGCGCAAGCACAGAATAAATAACAGTGCAAGTACGAGTGCCAATCACCGCTCCCGGCCAGTAGTGTGCTGCGCCCGCGCATCGCTCCCACGCGCCCATACGATACGTGACGACACTTACGGCTCATTCGACTGCAAATATGCAGAGAATGTATAAGTCCATTTTGCATTATTGTGCAGATGCGTGCCCACTTTTTAGCTGCCATCAGACAAGTCCTTCGTTATCTTGATTTCACCAAATCGAAAACCGATTACGATAGGAATATTTTTATTGAACCGGGTATTTAATTTACCTCATTTGGCATTTAAAATTTATCTTACCTGACTATGGCGTGATGATGTTTGATTACCATCTAATTATAAATTACGAAAGCTTGTTTGTTTGTTCATCTTTCACGCAGAAACGGATCGATGTAAATTTTGTATAGAGTTGGAGCGACATAGGATACTTTTTATCTTGGAAATTTGTACGGTTCCTGAGTAAATGTACACGAGGGTGAAACCGTGAGGCGCAGCTATAGTATTGCATGAAATTTCTTATTGGATTGAAAAAAGTTGCAACAGCTTTTTTTAATTAAATATTCTTAAAATTATCATCTTAAATAATCATACCAAGTAAAGTATAGCTCAGTTATTATCATTTAATTGATTTCATAGCACAAACAACAGAACGTAAATAAAAAAAAACCTTTATACCTTTATTATTATACTACTACTCCTGTTTTTATTTTTGATATTATTATTTCTTTTCTTTTCAAAAGCTTTTTAGTTCTCCGGAAGAAAACTAAAGTAAAACGTAAATCTTAGAGCGGTTTTCATGACGAATGCAAGAACGTGGCAGATGGCTCAATTCGGTGCCAAAAATTCAAATTCATGATTGCAGTGAATAATGTCAAATTATTTGCTGTGGTCGAACCAGCTATGCTATAACTCAAGTTCTAGTAGTACTCTTACAGGAAAACTTGAGCCGTATTCAATTAAATGGTTTTTGTTACACTTGTTTTGTGTTTGAGTAAACACGCCGCCACCGCCACCGGGTGGTGACGTGGCGCACGCGCACGCTGAGCCCGACTGATTAGGGCCCGTTCTCAACAACAAAAGCCGGCAAGACGCAGACGATATCAGCCAAAACGAAGCTGCACGGAGCTAGTTTTTTTTTATTACCCATGTGTAATGAGCGAAGGTGGCCGTAGCATATCCGCTTTACAATCTGATGGCACCTGCTATGATCCTCGGCCCTGCCAATGACTACCTTGATTTAGTGCTTAAATAAATTATGTGCAGTTTCGATGCCATCGGTCAAAAATGGTGAAGGATGAAAGCGTATGTCCAAGAACCTGTAGTTCAAAGACATACATTATGACATTCACCAGCATGCACTGGGCCAGCATAGTGGATCGTCCTCCTCTCTCTCTCTCTCTCTCTGAGAGAAAGCCTGTTTCCTACATGATACATGATAGGCTAACTATAATAATGATCAGTTACTTTAAAAAAATATAGACAAAATCCAGTCTATGCTTAATTATTTTGTGTTCATGCCCCCAAAAAAAAAATCTAAACCAAATTACTATTTTTTCCCTATTTTGACTTATTATCTTCGTTAGATTCTTGGATCTCGCTTTTTAACCAACCTTAAAAAAAAGTTCTTAATGCGGTAAGGTTTAAAAAAAATATGTTCATCGATGACGCCGACACCTGTGAACCAATTTACGTGTTTCTTTTTTTGTGTTTCAGTTTGCGTATTGTGAAATTTGTGAACGAGCCCTTAACAAACATCATTATAAGATCGGTTATAGATACAGTTATGCAACAATCGGCTGCTTTGTTTCGTCCATAACAGCATCTTTGTGAAGCGACAATACCCTGTCGTGTCGTGTTGCAATAGTCATCTAGATTATCTTGCCGAACGATGAACTCTCGTAATTTGTTACTCCTTTGTGTAAATATTTGAGTGCTAGATAAAACCGAATAGCATTACAAAAAACACAACTCACTTTGCAACGTATCGTAATTGCTTATCAAAATAATTGAACATATAAAAGTTTTGAAAGAAATACAAATTTAAAAAAAAATTGTAGCACTCGTGACTCTCTTTGACTAGGTTCTTTGTAACACCAATATGAAGGCTTCATACGTAGGTACTAGTAAGTTTTTTATAACTACTCGTCTAAAGAAACTTGAAAGGAATACAGTTGTTATAAATGTTCATCTAAGACTATGGTTTTTAAATACATTAATATCATCAAGTCCTGGTGTACAATTTTAATTTGTCCTGATAATTTTCTACACGCCTGTACATAGATTTGAAATTATACGATTGTTTTATTTCTTCAATTAAAAAGCGGGTCCATTCGACAAAAGAAAAACAGTAAAATGTATGGATTTATCAACTCATCCCGCGGGTTGAGTTTGGAGTGGGTCCAGTTAACGTAAGAGCTAAATTTCCAATCTAAAAGAGTAAATCATATTTTATATTTTTGAAAAACTGAAAAACTACTCGTATTACTTTTCTAAGGATTTTCCAAAATGTTAATTCGAAAAATGTTTCCCGTTTGTTAGTATAATAAAAAGTATAAAAATTACCCGACTACCACCGGTACGAACCGGTCTGTCCTTGGATGGGTGAACGCAAGTGGCATATTACAAATTATAATGCTGTATTTTCGGAGGTCGAGTTACAGTTTAAATTGTAGGTTAAATTTATTTATCCCATAAAACACCCGTTAAGCCATTTTGGAGCCTTTCAGCGTCTTTAAAAATTCTGTCAATAACTCTTTTGACCAATATTCAATATGGCGTAAATGTGTATGGTTGGGTAACTAATTAATTATTTTTTATTATACCTCATAAAAAAACTGATGATAAATAGATCCCATCAACGAAACTAAAAAATATTATTATAAAAATTCGTTTAAAAGTAGGTAAATAACTTATAAGTATTTTAATTTCATATTAGCGCACTTTAGCAAGATATGACGTAAATTTTCACGCGTTCCATACAAATGCTATACTAGCACACGCTTTGTCGGAAAAGGACAGAGCATCCCCTCTCAATCCCCACCAAAGATTTTAAACGTTAATATCTCAGAAATTTATCAGCCAATTTAAATATATATTTTTGTATGTGTAATGTATTTAATAATTAAGTAAGCCTTCGCTAAGACTTTTATAAATAAAACACAAGTCAACTAGCCTATTATGATAGTGATCAAGTTTTTGTATTGAATGGTTTATAACCCTTATCAGTGTCAATAATGTAATTAATGTACCTAGTAACGGTATCGTGGCCGATACTCGGGGGTGAGCGACATGCGTTGATATTTGAGCGCGTGCGCACCTGCCGCGCACAGTTAGACGCCGCTGCCACATTACGTCGCGCTACACAACAACCAAAAGCTCAATCACTAAACGCATCGAAGCTTCGATTACCACAAACTATGTGTGGCAGAAGTATTTTAGATTAAAGGCTGCGCTTTACGGCCATAAACTATCGCGTTCACACGTGTTTATAATTTTTGAAGCTAAAAAATCACTGAGGGTGTAATTTTATAAACTGATTGGACATTATCTATACAATAACATTGCAAAAATATAAAGTAATTTTGGTGTTAATATTTTATAGGAAATAGAAAAAAAACTTACAACTTTTTTTTTATGTTACTGGTAATCATTTAGCATCCTCTTAAGGGCGGCCTCAGTACATCAAAACAATCTATTTTTGTTCTACGACTTAATCTTTCGCAAATAACCTTATGCTAACCGATTACCAGTAGCTCTGTATATAATGTATCAAGAAGAAAATTGCTTTTTGCTATTTACAATTTTATTCTAAAGGTAACGCCTAATCATCATCATCATCATTTCACTCATAGGACATCCACTGCTGAACATAGGCCTCCCCCATCGATCTCCTCCTTCTTGAGTCTAGGCGGCGATTTAGCATAAAAACGGCCGTGTAAATTCTACTCTTTCAAGTGTACTTTATGTTCAAAATTGTTCGATCGCCTTCGAGCCCCTCGACTGTCTTAAACTCTAGTAATTCAGATAACATTTTTAACCTAGCGTAAACTGAAACGAATTGTCTTTTCCACGGCTGCCTTTCCCTTCTAGTTAGATTTTTCTTCACTTCGCTCCTTCCGCCTTAGCTTTCTGACTGACATAACTGATGGAGACGTCATTTTGATGCGCTGTCAGTATTTTTGATGATTAATTTATTATATCCCACAGCTAAATAAATACTATATGATAGTACAATGCGCAGCGGTCGGTAGCGGCGCAGTGCGTGTGCGCAGGCGGTGGGTGTCGCGGGGTCAAGGACAACGCGCCCGAGCTTTTTGTGCATTTTGTTTGCGGTCAGGTGTCGGCGCTCGATCGCCGGATCGACCTTAATGGCGGTACGTGATCTGATCACGAAACCTGCGCTGTGATACACCTCCGCTTACTATAACGCGCAACTCTTCAATAATATTTATCATATTATGCCTTTAAAAGAAATTGGTATCGACTTTCTCTTCAGATTATAAACAAAAAGGTCACATTTTTTCACAGATTTTTATTGACTGGCCGAAGTGAAGGTTTCACAGACTACGGGAATTGATTGGTGATTGTATGTTTGTACATTTACTTGATGACATGTCTATCGTTAATCCGATCTTGAAGTACCTTCCTCATTGCGTCGATCCCCCAATGCTGAGTGACCCATCAGAGTATCAACTTCTCCCGAATGTTCCACCATCTGTCCTGGCCTTCAGCATCATGAACTGCTCCGGCAACATTGATGTTGAAGGTGGTGCGGATCTGATCTGCTAGCTCATTGAGCTTCTTCATTTCTCTACCCTCTGTTATCCCGGTGACGATCAGTTTCTGGAGGTTTTCACCAGGCTTACAGGCTATGTGGCTATCGTCATTATGTTCCCACTGTTGGTATACAGGCCTTCTCTCAGAGAGAGAGGGTGGGCCCTAATCCACCATGCTGGCCTACCGTATGTTTTTCGATGACATCAAAAACTGCATACAATTTATTTAAGTACGTACTAAATAAAACACTGTTTTAACTATCACGGTTGTTCACTACAGTTATATGATTATTTACGGGATATTTCGGCGCAGTTACATGCACCATGTTCACGATTCATGTCTTCCCGTGAACATGGTGCATGTAACTGCGCCGAAATATCGGGAGCTCCTTCCACAACCTTACCACTGTAAATATCCCGTAAATAATCATATAACTGTACGTACTAAATAAGTCATTGGTGCAAGGTCGAGCATTGAACCGGGTGCCGTTAGGTTGTAAAGCGTACATGCTACCGTTTGGTATCCATCGCTCAATCTCTGTGGCCAAAGGGCACAAAAACAGTCAAGTGTTGGACAATTATAAATTCTAAGATGAGCTAAATTGGTTAGAGAGTTGTGAAGTTGATAATGTTAGGTAGAGATAGGTACAATGACATTACTTGATTCTTCGGAAACAGTTACTTATCAACAGTTTGAATCAGATTAAGAGGAAATTCTTGATTTATTAGTTGGTATGTATGCGGCAGCAGTGACGCGATCCTCAACGTGCGTGTGCACAGACGGGGGTCAAATTGGCACTTCCTCGGAGTGGGTGTATCGTGCGTGACGGATTTGGTTGCAGACATCTCGTTTGTTTAGCCAGAGTCGAGTATATACAATATTTCAGGGTTGATCTCATATTAAAAGTTGTTCATAATGATGAGTACAATGACCTCCTTTCGGCTTAGTACAGGGTATATGCATAACCCTGTATATTTTTTGTTTGAAACAAATGGCGTCAATTGTTTCCTGTAAGTTTGAGGACGATTTATTTTAAAACAAGTCATAGTCAAAGTTTAACAAAGTAAGCCACGGTCAAGTCCAAGTCATGACCCAGTAAAGTGATGAATTGTTTACTAGGCGTTTTTATGGAGATTTAGAAACAATACAAAAAGACACATTTCACTGCATTATTATATCACGTTCCTACACTCGTGCACGTGCTCCACCAATTTAGGACCACTCGAAAAACAAAAGGTTTGGAAAATAATTCAATGCGGCAACATGAACCTTGGAAGTTGACCAAAGAATGGAACTAAACATTTGCAAGGCAATTTACTTTAGAATATGCGATGGTGCCGCTTTCTACAATACAGTTAACTCGTATAACCGCGGATATCTTAACGGTATTGAGTCGTTTAATTTTGGCGACATGTGAATCATTATAAAAAATTGAGTATGCCCGAGACCAGGGCGTTGCGCAGCATCTATGTACGCCTAGCCTTATAGCTCGTACATTTTGTACTCGTAAATATTGAGACAAGTGTTACAAGTTAAAAGTGTCGACCCCTTCTACCTTAGCCGTCTGTCTGAGGGGAATTAAGTTTTCAGTTCGGATAGGGTCCGGCGGACACGTCGCTTTTTAAATAGAAATACGGCTAATATACGGGTCTCTAGGCGAGCAAGAGAGTCAGCAAATAAGGGACAGCTAAAAGCGCGCGGCTATCCCAACGAACATTTCAACGTTTTTGAAGATAAAAAATTACTGCGGGAGAATTTAAAAACCGATTGGGCGTTATGTTAAGCATAACATTGCAAATACTCGGAGTATAAAGCAATTCTCGTGTTGATATTTTATAGGCTGGCGGAGGCTATTTTTCTTCTAGCTAGTTAGCTAGTCACCGCAAGGCGCCAAAACAGCAAAATTCCAAAAAACTTTCTGTCAGATACGCATAAGACCAAATACGCCGTAAACAAAATATGTCATTTGGAAAATACCTCATACAGGTTTCCAGAAACGCAGATTGCCAAAAAATATTACGAAGGTTGCCAAAACGCAAATGTTTGAATTTGACTTGACTGCAACTTACTTTGCTTGACTGCTATGGCCGTTGAGCGCAACGTTATTAGTCGATTTGTATTTGATGAAAGACAACACCGACGCCAATTCTTCGTACCATAACTTATGTCCTGGGTCTGCTAGTACAGTTCGAGAGGATAACGCAGGTTCTGAGCAAACTTGGGTTACCTAAATCACGCCCCTGGCTAGCTTCCATGGAAAAAGATGTGACTATACTGTGGGTTTAATCGGCTTCTTTAGCCATGAGCGCTGATGTTTTTTGGACGCTTCATATATCATCTATTGTAGATGGACATAGGTCAGTTATGATAATATACCGGGGGTGCGTACAACCATGCAGATTGATTTATTATTATGTAGGCTGAATCGCCAACCCCAGTGTCAAAGGTTTGAGGCCGCCTGAATACCTTAAAACGGAAGGACGATGAACGGATAACCAACTAAATTAACAATACACAATAAAACACTTTTTAACTATCACGGTCATTCGCTATATTTATATGATTGGTAAGCTTCATCCACAACCTACTCGCTGTAAATATCCCGTTAATAATCTTATAATTCTATTTACACATTTTTTATTATAAACAAAAATTCTCTTGAGTTTTCTACCGTTAATCAACCAATCTAATTGCGCTGTGAGTGTTTTCTTATTAATTTGAATATATAAAACTTAACTAGGCCACTCATAAAACTAGCTGAATTTACATACGTAAATGATAATTTAGACAAGTACAAATACCACAGTAGTCGGTGTCTGTTCATAAAATATGGTAATGCGATGTACGATGTAATAAGAGGTCGACTTTTGGGTAAATAAATTAACGAAAACACAATTAAAAGTCGTGTTCAATGTAACGATGATGGATAAGATGCAAATCAGCGCCTTGCTTGCCTTATCTGAAGTAAGTATAGGTTGGTACTTATTGTTTAAATGGACTTAGTAACTATTTAAACTCTGTTAATATAACGCCTCTACCTGCATCTTTTTTTATGATACTGGGTGACGAGACGAGCGAAGTCGCTCGCCTGATGGCTCTTCACGATTGCTCATAACAACACAACGCCACTCAAAATTTTGAACTTCAATAGTTCAAAACCCTGGATGACAATGCACTGCGCTCGGCACCCCGAGATATAAGATGTCAAATTTCGCTGGAAACATTGCCCTTCAATCCGGAACACATTAGTGTTTGCACACTACTGTGTTCCTTGGCGGTTGAATAACTGGCAAAGGTGTGGTACTTCCCCAGGCGGAAAGGATCTGTAATGTGGTTATAGCCAGATCCTCGCTTCTGTTCGAGCAGCACGCCACTTGGTAGAGCCGACATAGTAAGATACGTCAAACACGTATACCGACACGGGTGGATTGTTTTACAGCGTCGTAAAGTTCAAGCTGTTATCAGCAAATCTCCGCCAAAACCGAAACTAATTAAAAGCGAGTTTAATTTGTCCGAGTGCCCGATACACATCACAGAGCTTTCTGCTTTATGTTTTTTGATATCAGACATTGTGTCAAAAACATGTCAATTTTCCTCTTTTTAAAGATTTTGCTTACGCACGTCTTGTACATTTGGCAATGTCAATTATTTTTATTTTCATTAAACAAGGCCAGTCACAGTCCAGTCCAATGATGACTATAGTAGAGCTTTGACAAAAATCGACATATTGATACATTGCGACTCGCCTGGTGTGGATGTGGTGTGGTGGTGTGATGTGGACGACGACAACTTTGTTTTGACCACGTTCATTATAAAATGCTTCATTATAAAATGAACGTGGTCAAAACAATGTTGTCGTCATCCACATTCATACAAAGCGTATTGATTTACCAGAGAAGGTATTCGAAGAACACACATTTCTTTTACAATAACAAAAACTTGACAAATGTTTTTTTTACATATTTCGACAAACGTTACATTTGAACTAAAATGATGTACCATATCCCACTATCACTATAAAATACCTAGTCACATGATTACTCATTTATATCGTAATCTACACGAGCTCGGTCGACTTTATGTATGTGAATTAAAATGATTATTGAAATATAATGCAAATTAGTAATTTATATTTACTCAGACAAATTCGAGAATGTTTTAATTGTCATAACTGAATATATATGATAATTTCGTTATACTCTTAGTTTGTGCAGGCGAGGGATCAAGCCGAAATATATCTCCATTTGACCACTAATTCACCTTATGGTAAGCGACAGTGTGGCTGAGGATGGAACACGTGAATCTACACAATCAATACACTTGAAAATGTTTAAATTGTAGTAAGAGAAAAGAAAGACGGCAGAGTTGAATCTCTTCGTCCAGTTCTCTCTCTTTCCTTTTGCTGTTATTGACCAAAGTTTTCTTCTAATGCCTTCACTACGCATGCTTAATTTGTGTTTGATGCTCGCGGAGTATAAAACTTAGTAAGGTGTCGTTTGCGCAAGCTATTCTGCCATAAAATAAGTAGTAGGATATCTAATTGTCCTTAGCTGTACGCCACCGTAAAGTCACAGTTGCACAGTGGTTGATGCGTTTTATTTCGAAGTAGATAGGTACAAATCCCAACAATATAAAAGTGAAGTTAATACGTAGCGAGTCTGTCAATTTTCTATAGGATTTATTTCGGAGAATGTGCATCGGAGCTACACGACCTTATCCTACCATCCCCTTTCTACTACAGAACAAGTAGGAAAACCAAACCAAACGTTTCGATTCTACGTTTCTAATCCGTACGGCCAAAGATTGGAACAACCTGCCGGCTTCCTTGTTTCCTGAGAGATATAATCTGGGCCTTTTCAAGGCATTATCTTCTAAGTCTATGGTCGAAGATGAAGCACGCAGCTTCATCTTCGACCATATCGTCGCTTACCAACAGGCGTGTTGGTGTCAAACGCGGACTTATCCGCGATAAAAAAAAAGAGTTGCCGGTGAAGGAAAACACCATGAGGAAACTATTGCATGGTGGTAGAGTACTTTCAAGTACTTGTCGGGCAAGTTACCACCCTCAAGTTAAGAATCTGTCGCCAGTACCTAACGGTATGTTTCAAACCCTCACTTGAAAGCCAATTCCCATTCCAGGCTTGATGTGTTTGCCTGCACCGTCCATTAACATCAGGTGAGGTCAAAACACCTACAAACGCGTGGACTGGATCAGTATAGTTTCTCATTTGTTATCATTTGTCACCCTTGCTAGCCAACTGATGTTGTACAATACAACATGCAATCATTGTGTGGTTTGCATGGCTGAGTTTAATATTATCGGTATATGGAAAACTAGCAGCACTCCGTGGTTTCACCTGCTATCCTACAGATACCATTATTTTTTCCGGGATAAAAAGAAGCCAATGTTATAGTCATGGTTATACGCTACTCTACCTCCCTACCTAATTCCATTCAAATCCGTTTACGTGTTATGGTGTTGAGTGTGGACAAACACACACTCAAACTTTCGCATTTATAATGTTATTGTGATTGCAAGTCTGATATTATTTATGTAGTTGCTATGAATGAGTGCGCATATGACGCGGGTGCGTATCGTGCGTCTCGTTAAGCAAACTAGATGTGCATGTCGTAGCTTGGTTGTAAAATAGTCAATAGCATAATGTGCCGAGCACCAGATATGGTGGCATTTCATGAAAGTTGCCTATATATCAAAATACGATGTGCCTTGGTGATCGATGAATATTAAGGTCCTAAATCAAATTTAGGAGACTGGAGAAACAAGCTGCCGTGGCACGTCCTTCTAAAGTCGGTAAAGTGGGCGTTGGACTTAATAATTTTTCGATATCATAATATTGTCAAACAATATTTAATTTTCACATGTTCGTTGCTGGGTTGTCACATATACTTGGTTGTAGTATATAGTAGAATAATTGTACGAGTGGTCTCAGAGATCTGAAATTCTAATGGTTGTCCCTTTCGTCGACATTTCTATGTATGTTGGTAATTTTGTTCGACGATGGCTTACGTGTTGATCTGATCTTTACGAAATTTTGTAGGCAGTAGTTCATTCCAATATAATTTTTACATTCGAATATAAGCGAAATCAGTTGATGGATTGCGTAGATGTAGCAGTTACAACGTATATCACTGACGCTGCCAATGATCTTACATGTTACACCTTGGCGCTGTAGTCGCTTTGTTTACACGTATTTCAACATAACATTTGTTTTCTTTAGCTCTTTTTCTACTATAGATAGGGCTAGGGACAAGGCAAGCAAACTCTATGTGATCGTATCTAATTCAACGATATGGCCAAAATTATTTCATAATTTAATGAAATGTAAAAGTTTAATCAAATAAACATATTTGAATGTCCTCATATTATTATATGTATATGGCTGGGCACATTGTGATGTTACCGATTCTGCTCTAGAGCTAAGCCAGAGGCCTTCTAATCATTTATCGCCGCAAGGGAACTGTTGTTACCATAATCACAACATAATATATGCGATAGGTGTTTGTTATGTTGCATCAAAGGTCCACCAACATTCCTTTGATTTTTGTTTGGCTCCCGTCACACAGTCTCTGACTAGTTCGGGAGTTTCTGGGATCAATACTATAACCTACCATAAATTATGCCCGAATAAATTATTTGATTTGAAATGATTTGATTGATTACTGAACAATTAGAGCAGTACTTGAATCAATAAAACGCTAGGTTGTACTCACCGTCCACCACTCTTACGCACATTTCCATGGATGAGTACGTTCGCGTCTGTATCGGTCGTCGCCCTGCTAGATTATATTTGTAAACTATTAAATCAGTAAGAATTTAGTTTAAGGACGGACATGCCATTGTTATGAAAAGTCCCCAAAGTAAATCCATAATAAAAATAACATAAGTTCTGAAATGTTTATCGGGACTTATCGCGCATTATTTTATTTCGATAAAAATTGGTACCTTGTTTTTATTGTAAGGTACAGTGGGTGATTAACGCCCACCTAACTTTAATTAAAAATAGTTTTGTTATTTAAATGATTATGAAAACAAACGATGTCTTAATCAATGGTTTATTTATTTGTGAATAAGAAAGTAACACTTTAGAATGAGTTGTACTTATAATCCTTATGTTTGTTCAGCTTTTAAATAAACTGTATTTTGGGCGTTATTAAAAATTACGTGGCTATTGACGCCCGTTTTATAAACTAGGCTTTAAATACGAAAATAGACTCACTAGAACAAAAAATAATCTCACAACCGATATTCCACTGTACATTATTTTAATTACACCAAAAACAAAGAAATAAAATCAACATTTAAGACAGACTCGTCCAATTTAACAATATACCTAACATCAGTTGGTATATTTGTATTTGATCATATTAAAGGCACTATTTGAGTATTTTCATACAAGATACCATGAGCACTTTGTTTATTAGCCGTTTTTAAGTCTGAATTATGATAATATTTTAAAGTTCACTGGGCGTATTTAAACATACGATTGATAATAGCGCCCGGAGATAGAAGTTAATAACAAAAACAATAAGCTGGCTCAATTTGCCTTTTCGCACGGCTCTCAAAGCAGCTTTTAAATCGTCTTCTGACCAGGACTCCCCTCGTTTTTTGCGCGGAGACATTTTGTTGATTCCTTAAAATAAATAAAATAACACTAAGTTTGTAATAAGGCAAACATTGCATTTATTAGTTTAAGAAGTTATAATTATACTTACTAAAATATCGTTAGTATAAACATTAATTATTAGCCACATTAACACGCATAGTAAAGGACCAATGTTAGAGAGAAAAAAAGCCAAACATGTTATGCTAAAATAGATTTTGAAATCAAAAATTGTGTGATGTAGGTACAAGCCACTCGTGATATAACTTCTTAAGAAATTCCTACTGCAAAAAAACATTTAACATCTAATTCAAACTAATTATATAGCCATTGTAGTTTATGACATACTAGAAAATGCTCTGTGGTTATAACGCCCATGCAGACTAATAGCGCCCAACCGTAATTTTGCCGGACGTTATTACCCACATGGGCGTTATTATCCAAATGACACGTTTTTGGAAAATATTCATATAAATCGACACAAAATATTCAAGCACTAGTAAATTAAGTTCATCTTATATCTATCAAAACCAAGAAGTATACACAAAACAAAAAAAAATAGAAGGAAAACTTACGATTTCGTCGCGGAGCTTATTATAACAGGGTTGAACTTAACCAATCCAGCCGGAACCCGAAGCCTCACTGCCACAATCGCGAAGCAAGCGAGCCGCCGCTCGCGCTGCGCTTTTTTATTGGTTTATTCTATGTGTGCTTTGAGTGTTAGCTGAATTACACCATATCTAGTGTGTTTTCTGTTACTTGGGCGTGATTAGACAGCGGGCGTTAATCACCCACCCTACCTTACAACTAGCCAGGCTTCGTAAGCTCAGCCTTCAGCCTCGTTACAAAATATACTATAACCTATGTCACCCGGGGATAGTGTAGCTTCCCAACAGTGAAAGAATTTTTCAAATCGGTTCAGTAGTTTCGAAGCCTATTCAATGCAAACAAACAATCAAATCTTTCCTCATTATAATATTAGTAGAGATGACCGTGGTCATGAGCTGATTGAAAACTGTAGGTGAGTCCGGTGAGAAGAGCTTGTGGTGTTCTTCTAACATCAACTTAATCTCCAGAACATTCAGGGTTGTCACTACGACACAACAGATTCTATCAGTAAATGTTCTAGTACCTATATCGCGGTTTGCCATTCTTAAATCAATTTTCCCCAATTGAAATTGAGATGTTTTTTAATTTCAAATGCTTCACGAACCGCATTTGAAAAATAATATCGTTCAGTATAGTTGTGAGGAAATGAAAGTCAATGACTAAATATTCAAAAAAACCTTTGGATCGTGAACAGAAAACATTGAATGGATCCCGTCTAAAGTAAAAATATTGCGCGATAAGTCCCGATAGATATTTAAAGGATGTGTACAAATCGCGCAAGTTTAAAAGTTACTTTAAAAATATATATTTAAGGTTAAACATTTGCTAATGTGAATTTAAAAAACCGATTGTGAGAGAAAGAAAGAATGGAACTACATTTTATTCGACATTAATTCATAAAACTTTTACCTAAAAGATACAATCAGTGCCGTCTCGACATTAATGTTGAAAGTCAAAGACTCAGCTGAACCTTTCACAGAACATGCATTATCTGTCGAACAATATTACTTACTAGCTTACTAGTAGCAATTTCATTATCGTAGATAATAATCGCGCTTGGTGGGTAAACAGTGCTAGTATACAAAGGTCACGTGCTACCTGTCTGCCGCCGTATTCTCCCCTCGCCGCAATATTGCAAATGTACCTACCATTAAAATATTCAATTTTATGGTAAACGTGTTATAAAGATGCTATTTATTACGTGTGCGAATGATATGTAAACGTAAGGATAATATTGCTTATTTTACATAAGCACGGATTATGAGCATTATTAGAAGTAATAAAACAATTAACCTGTAGTTATGTGAGGTCACCAACCCCGCGGCTCCTCGTGCGAGGAGATTCA
This sequence comes from Agriopis leucophaearia, assembly GCA_949125355.1. Taxonomy (NCBI): domain Eukaryota; kingdom Metazoa; phylum Arthropoda; class Insecta; order Lepidoptera; family Geometridae; genus Agriopis; species Agriopis leucophaearia. The sequence goes on along the minus strand of OX421268.1, from coordinate 14,415,387 downwards.
TCATTTTTTCCCGCGCGTCAATTGCGCTCGCGCATGTTTTGACGCGCCATTTGAATAATGTTGGTATTAATTAACTTTGTGTTATTTGGATTATGCCCCATGCTGTCGATAAATTACTATGCGTTATTTTATTGGAGTCGTACAATAAAATAACGCTTGTCCGTTGTAGCGTTTGTCCGTCTCTTAATCAATAAAAAAAACTTTTAATTGATTGAATGTAACAATATACCTAAAAAATATTTATTTTTAGGGTTCCGTACCCAAGTGGTATAAACGGGGCCCTATTAATAAGCCTACGCTGTCTGTCGGCGACAAATTTCGGTTCATCAAGACAACCTTGGAAGTGTACTCTATTATTTACCCAAAAATCGGCGGAAATATCTCAGAACATACCATTGCCTGCATTGTCACCGCACTAGCAGCGTGGTACATCACTACGAGAGCCTTTGGATTGGTCATGTCATATCATGTACCTACTCTCTGTAATAATATACTGAAAACTAGCTGTTAACCCCGACTTTGAACGTGTAAGGTTCAGACTTTACGCTGAACTACCAAAACCTTCGTTAAATTAAGAAAACTGTTGAATTTTCAAGGTCACCTGTACCTGGTGCAGAAAGAATATACTAAAGTGACTGAAAAGTAGAGAATCTTGTCATTAAATACAAATTGATATTCAAAATTGTTTTAATGATGAATTTCTAGTGTAATTCCGCTTCTACGTACTATCATTAAAACAATTTTGAAAATGGACTTCCGCAAAGTAACGCCTGATTCAATCAACTACAAATTGATATTGTCAACTTGTCCGTCTACAGGATTATAAGGAAAGGGTATGTTAACCCGAAAGGGGTTCATTATGAACAATTTTTACACTGGGACCAACCCTGAAATCCCGAAAAAATATTATATTCTATACATTTTGTCAAGTGTGGATTAACCGTTTTCTATGGTATAGCTGATATTTTTTTGCACTTGAAAGTATTGGTCTCATACTAAAAGTTATTCATAATGATGACTATAACGAACCCCTTAGCAAATCCTTTCCTTATAACCCCGTACTTATATAAAACTATAGACACTCGTAAGAAGACCGCTACTTTTTGTGCTTATCTTCAACTCAAATCGTCCCAACAATACTT